>CM057848.1:50096260-50125045 GCA_030068395.1 Apalone spinifera | reverse complement strand
ATCCGGCACCCCCTGGGTCCTAAAGGTGCCGGATTATCAGAAGTTTACTGTAGTGTAATAAAATCAGCAATATTACACTTATCAACCAAACTTGCAATCTCATAAAAAACTGATAGCAATTTTGACAGGACCTATTTTACATAAACCCTTTTTGAATAGTATTGAAGTCAGGCTGCTCCAATAGATTTTTCAGGAAAGACCTTTATCAGCCCCACCACCACCAAGCTTTATGAAAATTGGCTTATGAATATGTACAACTGAAAGATGCATTAGGCAAAATGCATCATGTAACATATCATTTTTTAAAGTTACAATCTGCTGAATGTGTATATTCTATTTTTGTGCATTTATCATTCTTGTATATGAAGGTAGAAATATTAAGTGTGGATTTCTTTATTCAAATGCACTAATGAGGGCCATTACTGATATTCTAGAAACTCTAAGTCTGGGTTGTGGTTGGCCACAAATTTATAGACAATTAGTCTTGGAGATGTTTACAAGAGTAGAAGTTAAGAAGGGTCAGAAAAAAAATAAGTCATAGAAATAATAGAACAGAAAGTTTGAAATCTGAGAAACTGCAGCCACTAGCATTTTTCCCAAAAACCTTTCATAAGAGTTGACAGTCAGCTGGTTGCTAAAGTGACTGAACTGTTACATTTTGACACATACGCATCAGAAATAGAAACTGTTACTATGCAAACCAAAATACAGTTGAAAGTCAGATGCCAGAGTACTGTTTTTTTTTTTTTTTTAAAGACCAAGTAATAGCCAAATGTTGCTGACATTATATGAACATTAGCAGGGCTCGCCAAGCCCCGCTCACCAGCCCCGCTCACCAGCATTCTGCGCATGTGCAAATTGCCCGAACCCGGCTCCTCCGGGATGTAATCTACTCACCACGGGCGAGTAGATTACATACATTGTCAAGCCCTGAACATTAGGGATGTAAAGGACTAGTCAACTATCAATAAACAAATGCTTATCGACTAGTCAACAAGATAGTCGACTCGTCACTTTTTCCTTTTTCCCCTACTCCCTTGCTGCCTCTATCTAACAGAAGCAACAAGGGGGAGAGGGAGAATACTTCAAAGCGGCAGCACCGCATGGAGCCCGGGATCAGATACTCCATGCAGCACTGCTGCTTTGAATGCTGCAAGGAGTCCAGCATCAGGCTTCTCGCAGCATTTCAAAGCGACAGCACCGTGTGGTGTCCGGGATCATCTGGGGACTCCCCAGCTGATGCTGGGCTCTGTGTGGCACTGCCACTTTGAAATGTGGTGAGGAGCCTGATGCCAGGCTCTTTGCGGCATTTCAAAGGGCAGCACTACTCGGAGCTGGGGGGCAGTGGGGGAGTCCCCTGCTGACCCCGGGCTTTGGCACTTTCGTCTTTGAAGTGTAGCAACAGCCCTATTGACTAATCAATAGCAACCCAACCCATAGGGCTGTTGCTACACTTCATAGGTGGAGACATCCTATCGACTAATCAAATAGTTGATGCAAAAATGCATCGACTATTCAATTAGTCAATTGCCCAATACTTAACATCTTTAACAAACATTAACATTTTCTTTGGGTCTTTGCATCTGCATAAGACTGCTCTCTCTAAAAATGAAACCTACACAGACCTTAAGTTCTCAGTCAGAAAGCCACAAAGTTTAAGGCCACTGGGGACCACCAAATCATCTAGTCTGACCTTCTGTGCATCACAGCCCACCAGCAATACTCAGCACGCTAAGCTCAACAGCTAAAACTGGTCCACCACAGGCCAAGAATATAAGGAACTGATATGCACCAGTGCCTGAGATCCTTGAAAAAGGTAGGAAAATGGTTCAGTGAATTATACTCAGACTATCCTGGAAAGTGATCTACACCCATATGCTGCAGAAGGCGGCAAAAAATCTCCATGCACTCTGACCTGGAGGAAAATTCCATCAACCCCCATATATGGCAGTTAGACCTGTGCATGTGAACAACAATCAAGCACCCGACACACAAGATTTAATGCTAACTCAGAACTCTAGCGCTCCCTGTCTAATGTCCCATCTCTAGCTATGGCCATCCCTGATGCTTCAGAAATAGGAGATTTTTTTTTAAAGGAATACACTTTGTGGGTAGGAGGAATAAATACCTTCCTGACTCCTGCAGGTGGCCATCTGAAAACATACTTTGCATGTCTGAATGACAGATCCCTGGTCAATTCACTCATGTGGCTACTTCCAACTCCACACTGAATTCTGAGAAACTCAGACCACCATGAACTTTAAGATACAGTGATGAGATGTATACTTATCAGACTGGTCCAAGATAGAGAGTTAAAGTGAAAAAGTTGAAAAGCTATGCCCTTTATACAAGAATTCATCACTACATTTTATACAATAGCCACATCCACACGAGTATACAAACTGGAAATTTATACACAAAATTTCTGACAAGGATGAATTGTTAAGTCTAAATGAGTTTTAAAGAAAAAGGAGTTTGACAATTTACTATCATGAATGATCCAAGTCAGCATGCTGATGCTTATCATTCAGCCTTTAGATAGATTCTAAGCTCAGTTGTGAGATTTGAACAAGACTGACCATCTGAAATGTAACACAGTCATCACAGTAGTTTAAATTTGTGTCTTCCTTCAAACAAGGCTTGCTCCACAGGGCTTAATGAGATTTAAGGCTAGTTGAAGAAAATGTGGTGGACCACAGCCGGTGACAGTACCCTGAAGAAAATAGAGATGAAACTATTCATGATACCAGAGGATATGCCCTCTACGGTAACTTATGCATAAGAATTTCCAGTCAGTATATTTTATTAATTGTCAAATCAGATTATATAAATAGATTAAATTTTGAAGACAATTACAAGGCAACAAAGTTCAGGTTTTACATCTGAACTCTGCACTCAAATGTTTGACTCTTCAGCCCTACTATTGTTAGAATTATAGTTTTTTGGCCTTTCATGTAAAATAGGATGGAGACAGATGATTTTTTCCCACAGACTCGTAATCTAGATAGTATTGAAAATGAAGTAATGAGCCTCTACTAGCGATGTAAGTGACTATTTGACTATCTGATAAGCTTTTGCTTATTGGACAGTTGACTAGTCCCTCGACTAGTCACCCACCCCCCTTGCTGCTCTATCAGAGGCAGCAAGTGGGGGAGGGAGCAGGAGCCAGTGTCGGGGGCAGCCAGGAGACTCTTACTACATTTAAAAATCTGATGCACAGCTGGGGGTGGGGACGGGGGACAGACCCAGTGTGAGCTGAGCCAGATAATTCCAGGCTCGCACCGGGTCCAGCCGGCTGCACACCAGCCTTTTAAATGTATTAAAAACTGGCAGGTCATTCATTCATTTAGGAGGATGAGCCGCAGCGGGGTTAGCTCCCAAGGCTGGGTCCTAACCCCGCTGTGGCTCTGCTGCTCATTGACTAGTCGATGGAAAAGCCATCGATTGGTTGATTAATTAATTAACCTATATTTATCATCCCTAACCTCTACAGATATATATTAAACAGATATAGAAAAGCAATACAATTAAAATAATTCCTGACTTCCAACATGGCTGGGTGAGCATGAAACATCCAGTGACCCTTTCTATGAAATAATGCAAGTTGTTTTTTTTTTAAATAGCATCAGAGAATTGCAAGCATGGGACACAGCTTTATTAGCAACTAGCCTGGAGATATGAAATATCCTTGCGGCAAGAGATTAGAAGAAAATTAATCTTACTAGCTTCAAGCCAAAGGTAAAACTAATATTTTCTATCCAGTCATGGTCACCAATATCTCTTGGGAGGAAAGCGGGAGGGGGGGGGGGGGGGGGGGGGGAGGAGAGAGAAAAAAATCCAATCTACTAGGGCCAATAAGTGATGCTGAAGGAAGATACAAAAGAGATGCTCTAACAATCCACTCTTGGAAAGGGGAGAGAGAAGAAGAGAATTTGATTTAGGTCTTGATGAGATACTACAGATCTATAAGGTAATAAAATACTGTATAGCGATAAGGAATGAGCAGGACACAATAAAGTTCAATTCCTAATTGTTGTTCAAACGAGGCAAGGAGGCAAAATAAAATTAATACAAATTCTATACAGTAGAAAACATATTACACAGGGTGTAAACTCCCTAAATCAGGACTCTCTGGTCTGGCAACATCCAAGATCTATGGAAGTACCTGGACCACAAAGCCCAGAAACATGGAGGTCTGGCAGTGGGGCAAGAGTGTGGTAGGGAGGGACTAGTGATTCAGCCCAGAACCCTGTGTTGAGGAGGGGGCGGGTGCACAGCAAGGAGTTCTGGCCTCAGCAGCCAGGGAGCTCCAGCAGCAACCAGGGAGCTCTGGCCCCAACACCAGCTTGCAGAACTCCAGCCAGGCCACAGAGCTCCAGCCATGGCACTCCAACCCTGGCAACAGTAGGACCAGTGGTAGCTAGAGAGCCCCAGCGGGCTAGGGCACCAGTGGGGCCAAGCTAGAGCCCTACCCCAAGGGCAGCAGGGGAGCGTGGATGGGAAGGACCTCTCCTGGTCTGGCAAATCCCCTCATGCAGGACCAGTTTATTTATATATAAACAGTGAACTGATGTCACTGTAGTGGCAAGTCAACAAGTAATAGCATCATACCATACATTTCAGAGTTTCCCCGTACATAATAGTTTACAGTCTTAAAAATCACAGACCAGATTGTTCCTATGGCTGCTGAAAATATAGGTCTTGAAGTAATTTTTTTTGGGGGGGTATTCTCACAGGCTCCCATAGCTTTTCACTGTGTTGCCAGTGCATTATTTTATGATGCAAGCTATCTCAAGTTGTTTGCAGTAGATAAGCTATCCATTCCCAAGGCTATCCTCTATATTTGTGTGCCTTATTTGTGCCTGGTACAACTTTCTGTTCATATTTGAGGCTTAAGCCATTTATACAGATTGACCAACAAATCTTTCATCCTGTGAAGATAATTGAAACTGGATTCTGTTGTAATGACCATGTTTTTTGCTTATCAGCACTGTACAGTTTTGGGTGAATTCATTTCCAAAACCACATGGGGCAAAGGAATCTAATTTTGTACAAAGTGAAATGTAATATACTTATTTTATAGTGCTAGAAACGTTCTGTGGTTTTGCTGAAAACCATAAGTCACAAAACATACAAGACAGATGACAATCTTCACTCTCCATACATTTGCAAGAAACAAGCTAAAGAGGTATATTGAAAAGGGGAACAAAGAGAAATGTGACGCTGTATATAAGATGTTCATTTGTATCATTGCTACCACTGCTATTCAGTTGTACAAAGTATGTCATATAAGGTGTCAATGGAAAAGTTGTGTTTTGCTAAATTATACTGTTTATATGCATATGTCATCTTTGTATCTGAATATGGACTTGTATCTTACAGGTGTTGGATTCCTGCATGGCATCTTCCAGGTAGAATCTTCATTAGAGCTAGATAGTTATGTACTGATTGCCTATCAAGGATACACAGCTCTCACAATGGCCATAGAACAAACTCTTCCCACATAGACAGTTCTTCCTGAGGATGCTTCAGACCGCACGGGGCCATTGGCCACTATCAGATTCAGCAAACCATGTAAAGACATGAGATATGGTAGAGAGGTTATAGATGGTAAAAGCCTCATATTTTGGATTTTTAACCTTTGTACACTTTTCTACATAGCACTGGGACACTTTGAGCAGGGTACACTGCTTTAAAGTTTCCTGTCAAGATATACTCATGTGAACTTGGACTCCATCATGAGCCACAAATATAGGGCTGTGAGCTTTCTTTAGGACAGTAAATTAGCACACAATATGAAAGAGGACATAAGATATGAAACATCTCCATTTTGTCTATTTCCTGCTTCATTTCTCTGGACCGGACTTCTAACAAGGAAGCAACAAACTAACTATTTACAACTCTTCTCTTCTTGTATTAAATGTTTAGCTCAGGTGTCTCAAAAAATTCACAGCCTGTGGGCCAGTTCCAGCCAGAGCAATTGTGCCATCTGGCATGGGACTCCTGGCACATGCGGGGTGGGAGGGGCTGTTCATTACTAACCCTCTCCCCTCCCTCCCCCATTGCCACCCATTCCCATCCTCTCCCCCCATGGCATCCTATCCTTGGATGGAGAGTGGGGGGAGAAGATGACTCCACACAGGGGCAGGAGAAATAGGGGAAGAGTAGAGTACACCACCAGGAATTCCAGGTGAGATCACACAATTGTTGCAGATGGGATTAGCTCATGAGCTGGGAGTTTGAAATCTCTACTTTAGCTAATATACTAAGGATTGGCTGACAGTGTGGTATTTGAGTAAGATTTGAAGCCTATATTGACCTGAGAGTATGTCTCTGACCCTCAGTGTTAGTAAGACTCTCAGATGGTAAATTAGGTTTTCCAACAACTTTCACTATATTAGAACTGATTGCCTAGATGGGAGCCATGGGCTGGAGAATATACGGACAAGATTGTGTTTGGCTTCTGCTTTGGTCTTATGAGCAGTGGAAAGGATTGCAGGGGCAACGTTGGAAGTAGTGGCCATCCTTGTGGAAATTGCATAATGTCTCTTGAAGGAATGATTAGATGATCCACTGGCCACAGAGCAAGCGTCCTTAAGAGGAACTCCTCTAAGGAACGCCGTTGAGGCAGCTACAGCCCATGTCAAGTGAGCCCTGGGGGGCACAGGAAGTGGTGTGCCTTGGAGAGAGTAGCATTCCACAATACGGGATGAAATCAGCTTGTGCTAAAGGACAGAGGCACTTTGCGAGAACATTCAGGAAGCAAAACAACCAACATGTGATTTGCAAAAAGACTGCCTGCAGTCTATGTAGAATGATAGAGCCCCACATACATTGAGAGTGTGTAGAATGGCCTCTTCACAGGAAACATGAGGCTTTGGATAGAAAGTTAGTAGGATAATGGACTCAATATGAAAATTCAAGCATACTTTCACCAGAAAGGAAAGGTGATGTTGAAGGATTAATACAGTTTAGGGCAGAGAGGGCTGTGAGTGGCACTTTCACTAATCCATCTTGCAGACGTGATTGCTATTAAAAATACCGTCTTTGTTGTCAATGGGGGTAGGGAGCATTTGCCCAGGGACTTGAATGGTGGTCTAGTCAGAACGTTGAGCACCAGCTCCAAATCCTATGTGGAGGCTATAAGCCTACACTGGGGATTGAGAACTTTCTGGAAACAGCGTGTGCAAAGACCGAAACCCCATCAATCGGGGGGTGGAATACTGATAGTACACTCAGAGATGGAACTGACAGGCCTTGTCATCTCAGGTACATGATACAGTCAAGGATTACATGAAGAGGAGCATCAGAAGGTTGAATGCCCTTGAACCCTCAGCAGAGTATGAAGCGCTTCCACTTGAAGAGATAGGTATTGTGAGTGATCGGTCTTCTAATCTGGGGTGGAATGGCTTTTACTTGCTGGGAACATCTTTTCTCTGCCTCAGAGAGCCATATAGGAACCAAGCAGTCAGATGGAGTCTCTCTGGTTGGGGATGGAGAAGGGTGCCTCCATTCTGAGATAGGAGGTTGAGTCAGAAGAGGGTAAGGAGGTCAGAGACATTTAAGCGAGAGAAGGAAACTAGGTCTATCTGGCCTATGCCAGGGCTATGAGGAGGACTCCGACTCCATCTGATCTGACCTTCCTGAAGACTCTGGCTATGAGTGGAATGGGAGGAAAAGAGTAATGGAGAGGAGCCTCCGATGGAATTAGAAAGGCGTCACCCAATGATCTGGGACCTATGCCTGCTGTGGAACAATACTGGGCACACTTGGTGTTGCCGTGCATTGCAACAAGATCTACAGACAGGACACCCAACAGTGGAAGATTTCTCGTAGAACTCATGTATGGATCTCCCATTTGTGGTCTATCGCGAAGTAACAGCTAAAGGCATCTGCTGTAATATTCTTGATGCCAGGGAGATATGATGCAACGATGCTGATACTGTTCTGGATACACCCGTTCCAAAGGCATACGCTTCAGCACAGAGGGCATGAGAATGGGTGCCACCCTGACGGTTGATGTAAAACATCGTGGTCGTATTGTCAGTGAGGATGCGCACAATAGAACCTCAGATGTGGTAAAGAAAAAATCTGCTAGCATTGTGCACAGCCTGGAGCTCCAAGAGGTTGATATATAGCCGGAACTCCTGTGCAGACCATCTGGCCTTGGCGAAATGATGATGTAGGTGCACACCTCAACCCAGGAGATCAGTTTTGGTAGTAATCTGGCTCGATGGCTGGGCTTGGTGGAATGGGACACCTTCAAGAAGGTTGTCCCGACTGGTCCACTAGTGCAACTAACCAACGACCGCTGGGGATACCAAGACTTGCTTTTGAACATGGTGCTTGGAAGGCTCATACACCAAAGTAAGCAAAAGTTGGAGGCAGCGAAAGTGTTCTTGAGCAGGTTAGACTATATATAGTGTGGTGGCCATATGGCCCATGAGGTGGATGCAGGTGAATACTGGTACTATAGGGCTCGGCGCTATGATGGACACCAGGCTTCTTATTTCCTCGAAGCAGTGGTGTAGAAGAAAAGCCCATGCTGTCAGGGAGCCCAGGTGAACTCCTATGAACTCTAAAGATTGGGTAGGGTTCGGGGTGGACTTCTGAGGGTTCATAATGAGGCTGAGAGAATTGAACAGCCTCTGAAAAAAATAGAACAATGCTCTCTGTGGACTGTTGGGAAGGGCCTCATATATGGCAATCGTCCAGGTAAGGAAAAATCATAACGCCTCTGTGTGGTAGGAGTGCTGCAACTACCACCAGCATCTTGGAGAAGGCTCTGGAAGCAGAAGAGTCAGAAAGGCAGGATGTGGTACTGGAAATGTTCTGAGGTGACCTTAAACCAAAGAAAATGTCGGTATGCCGGGTGGATTGTTACATGGAAATAGGCATCTTGGAAGTCGAGGGCAGCAAACTAGACTCCCTCGTCCAGTGCAGGGATGATAGATACAAGTGTAATCTTGAACCACTGTTTGCAGAAGTATTTGTTTAGCTGTCGAAGATCAAGGATCGACCTTCACTCACCCATTCTCTCATCTGGGAGGAAGTAGTTGGAGTAAAATCCCCCGCCCTGATATCTTTCAGGCACCTCCTCTATAGCTCCTACGTGAAGGTAGTGTTCTACTTCTTGACAAAGGAGTGTTTCGTGAGAGGGGTCCCTGAAGAGGGACAGGGAGAGTGGGGAGGTTGGCGGAATGGTGGTAAGAGAAAGGAAGGATCCACATTTGATGATTTCTAAGACCCAATGGTCTGTGGTAATTGCGGCCCATTGACTGAGAAAAGGGCGCAAGCAATGGTGCAATGTCACATGTTCACAAGACACTAGTGAAGAGGAGAGGTAGAGCTGGCCCTCAACCTAAGCCTCAATCCTGTTGTTTAAAGGGTTGCAAAGTGGACAACCTGTTGTTGGGAGCCTGTCTGCTTTGATTTCTAGGTCTAGTGTGATGTTCATCAAATGGCCTTTGCTGTTGTCTGCCATAAAAAGAATTTGCACGGTCTCTGATAGGAAGCATTATACATCCTTCAATATGGAAGTGTATTCATCCCTAGTATACATAATGTTGTGCAGGAGTCCTTGCTGGAATGAAGGACCTCATTGTTCTCAGCAGCAAAAAGTTTTTCTTTGTCAAACAAGAAATCCTCCACCTTGTTTTGAAGGTCCTTCAGAACTCCCACCATTTGAAGCCATGATGAGCACCTCATGACATTGGAAGTCACTGTTTCTCTTGCAGCTGTATCAGCTGAGTCAAGCACCATTTGTAGTGCTTTGCATGATGCAGTGTAACCTTCTTGAAATATTAATTTGAGGCTAGGTCTTTTCTAATCCAGTAGATGTTGCATGAGCTCAGTTAGTTTTGTATAGTTGTAAAAGTCGTTGTTAGCAAGTAACACAGTGTAGTTCGCTATCCTGATCTGTAACAGTGGATAAGGAATCCATTTTCCTACCAAATATGTTCTGACATTTGTGGTCTTTTTCATGTTGAACAGATTTGTATTGAGGGGTTTTGGCCCTGTGTTGTGCTGCATCAATGACTAGCGAATTTGGCTGTGAGTGGAGATATAAAAAGTCCATGCCCTTGAATGGAACAAAGTATTTTCTATCCGCACTCCTATTCATTGGGGGAGCTGAGACTGGTGTCTGCCAGACTTCATCCGCCACTTCCATGATTTTTCGTCTATCAGAAAGGCAATCCTTGGTTTTGAGGCCAGTTCTTCAGGAGCTTGTGTTGTTTCTCCAGTACTCCTGGCTGGTGGCAAGTCATTTAAATAAGTCCTGAAATTGCTTCAGATCATCTGTGGGTGATGGGTTATCTGGAATAACAGCCTCGTTGGGTGAGGACGACGACTTGTCAGTTGGGGAGACATCAGGTTGTTCTGCCTCCTCAGTAATTTAGCCATCCCCCATCTCGATGTCCTCAGTCGGCTGAGGAAAACTACAGGGATGAGAGATGGATATCAACTAGGAGCTGGTGTTGATGGTGCCACTGGTCAGTGTCATGGGGTGTCCAAAAGCAACATGGGGACCAGCGAGGGGAGTAGTAAGAATGGTAGGACCAATCCAGGTGCCAATGGAAGGGGCATCATTGCTGGTGGAGAGGGTTGCGGTTCAGGGCTCAGCGAGCGAGGCAGCAGCTTAACAGATTTTGACTTCGCCAGCGCTGAGGTCTTATCCAGTGTCACTGGTGCCATCGGTATCTCCAATGCTGTCGGTACCAAGGACCTCTTCGATTTCCTGGTACCTGTCTTTTTCGGTGCCGAAGGCGGCAGTACCATGTTCTGGATAGTGCGTGGCTTTGGGGCCACCACCGACGCAGCACGAAGGTGTCCGGTGCCGGAGGTGCCCAACTTGTCTCCTGTACTCACTCTTGGAGGCAGGGAGGAGGCTGGGGAAATTCCCTTTTTTGCAGACTTGGGCAGTGAGGATCCCAAGTCTTAGACTGCACAATAGCCTTGCAGACTGGTTGGATTTGTCCCCACTGGTTTGGGGCTCTAGAACCTAGTCGAAAAATCAACATATGCCGCCTCAGCTCAGTGTTTGCACATTCTGGCGGTGAGGCTGCAGTAGTGAATACATTTCTGGGGAACATGGGCCTCACCAGACAACGTATGAAGACCTATGACCATCTGAGGCAAGCACTGGGTCATGGCATTTTTCACATTTCTTGAAGCCTAGGGACCTAGACATGTTGTCTGCTAGTCATCTTTTCTTTTTTGTTCTGCTCTGTTTGAGGCTTTTTTTTTTTTTTTTAATGGTATGAATCTAAGTCATTTGAAAAGGTTTGGATTCTGACTTCCTATGCACTATTCTCTACTTCCTACTATGTTTTCTTGTTTGTTTTTTTGGGAGTTAAATAAAGGCCTCAGGGGCCACTGGCCAGAGGCTAATGGGGTGGTTGCCTCAGAGATGTTGAGGCAACTGTTTACAGGGGGAAAAGAAAACTGGTTTTTGCGGGGGGTTTTTTGTAATATCTAAAACTAACAGGAAACTGTTTATAAGACTAATTCTAAATAAACTTGTCTCTAAGAATCGCAAGGCAGGAGAGGACTCGAGCGCCATCTGTGACAGGGTTGTAACCAAGAAACCGAAGGCTGGTGGGTTGCACTTGTAAACTGCCAAGGCGCGAACGGCACGCATGCCCCCAGCTGCACATGTGCAGCCCTGCCAGACACTGCTAGAAAAATCTCCAATCTGTGGCACCGAGATGAGGCCAACACCAACAGTGGAGCACACATGGGGACATCACTCGAAGAAGAGACTCTAGTTATCAGGGACCCAAATTTACACAAGACTGACGGGATAAAACATAGAAGTCCCCTCAGGATTGTCCCTTGATGTGCTGATCATGCCACTGATGCTCGCCTTCCTGCTCTCTAGGGTTCCCCACCACCTTTTCCTGCTGGGGCACATTCCCAGGTCTCCTCCAGACAAAGCTCAGAGTTGGGGTTACTGCCTCCCTGCAGAGCAATGCAGACACTGAACTAGTTCAGCTTTTACACAGTTAAGCTCAAAGTCCATCCACTTTATTAATGCACAGAGGCAGCTTCCCTCCTCCCTCCAAAAGTAACATTTACACTGGGCTTGATCATAAAAATGTGGTTTTATTAAGTACAAAGGATTTAACTGGTTGCAAATTAAAACACTCAGATCAAAATAAGTTACTAAATTGAAATTAACAAAAAAAATTAGCTACTTCTAATCCATGGGTGGGCGAGATACCTCTCATGGACTGGATCGGGCCCGCAGGCTTCCCTGCCAGGACCCTCAGGCATGCAGCAGCTGCTGTATTCAGCACAGCCCTGTGCTGTGCATCCCTCTGCACTGGAGGGAGGGGAAGACTTAATGTGATCTCCTCACCTCTAGCCCAATCCTCAGCTCCTATTAGCCAGAAACAACCAGCCAAGAGGAGCTGAGAGATTGGCCTGGGATATGGGGGCAGCACAAGCCTCTCGGAGTTGAGTGCCACATGGAGGGAGCAGCCTACATTTTCAAGCATGCTGGGGCTGTAGCAGACAGGGAGCCCAGTCTGCCTTGGGGGTGCTGCAGGCCGGGAGGCACTTAGGTAAGCGCCTCCCAGCCAGAGCCTGCCTCTAGCACCCCAGCCCCTCCTGTACTCCAACTCCCTCTCGTAGGTCACACCTTCTGCACACACACACCTCGCTCCCTAGTCACAACTCCCTTCCAGACCCTATATCCCTTTCTATACCCCTCCCCAGACCAGAATCCTCTCTTGTACCTATACTCCCTCCCTTACCCTATACCCCAGTGACCTGACCCAGGTCACAACTCCTCTCCTTCACTCAAACTCCCTCTCAGACCTCACACCGTCTCCTGCACCCCAATCCCTTACCCCATGTGCCCTTCTGTACTCGACCTCCATCCTGGACCCTGCACCTTTACCACAGAAAATTGCGGCTCTTAACCACTTTCCAAAATCTTGGAGGGACTCCCCACCAAAAATTATTACTCACTCCTGTTGTAATCCACTACAAAGCTTGTTACATGCAAATTCCTACCCTAAACAGCTGTTATCTCAGGTAAAAGCTTCAACTCGGGCATTGATCTTTACAGATTTTCATAGTTCTTCAAATATCATCTATTGGTGGGACAACCCATTTCAAAAGCAAGCTGAATACAAAGGCTGATTATTTAAGCAATGGGAAGCGGACTTTGCCTCAGGATGGGAAACCTTTGTTGAGCAACTCCCAACTGATGGAAAAATACCTGGTTCAAGAAGGATTCCAGTAACAGCTGGCATAGTCACTAGGGATGTTAATAGTTAACCAATAAGCTTCAAATCCCAATAAGCTTCAAAGATTTAACCAATTAAAGGGGATTTTGCATTCCTAATGATCACATCTTTCTAGGATCAACCACAGTTTGGGCTTATAGGAAAAACAAGACTATTCACAAGGAGTTGATTTGATCATCAAGCCATTAAGTTTCTGGGGGCCATCAGTAATGGCCCTCATTTTCACATTGAAACAGAGCCATATTTCATATTTATAACTTCACAACAAGAATGATACGTGCACAAAAACAGGACATATGCATTCAGTAGATTGTCACATTGAAATTAATATGTTACTTGACCTGTTTTGTATAAATCCTCTTCCAGTTATACATATTAATATACCAATTCTCATAAAGCCTGGGAGTGGGGTGTGACAGAGACTAGACTGAGTCGGTGGAATTATAATAGATGATAGGAGAGGGATCACTTGATGATTTCCTGTTCTGTTCATTCCCTCTGGGGCGTCTGGCATTGGTCACTGTTAGATGACAGGATACTGGGCTAGACGGACCTTTGGTCTGACCCAGTATAGCCATTATTATGTTCTTACAGTAGTGTCCTTGGAATAACACTGATCAGGATATGGCCCTACATCCTAATGGGAGTTTTTAAATGGAGATAATACGCATATTTACACCCCAGTTTTTAAGCTGAATACCATTTTAATTCCGCTTTCCACCATAATGATACAGGTCCTTGGTACATAGCAGGCATTGGACAGATACTTACAGTGATAGTCACAAAGAGTTTACAGTAGGACAACAGATATTGAAAAAAAAATCAAAATTGTATTCTTTATTCCTAAGTAAATTAACTAGCTTCAAAATCATAGGTATTAGCAGCCGAGAGAGAGAGAGAGAGAGAGAGAGTGTGTTCGTTCAAACATAACTGAGTGGAATACTACATATTTGTCTCAGTCCAATAATATTAAGTGTTAGATTATAAAGTAAGAAAAAAAAACTATGCATGTTGTGCTGCAAAACAAGAGACATAGCACTTTTCTAATGTCCAGTGTAGGCTGACATGTAACATGTTAGCAGATCTGTTGGCACGTGATATATTGCATTAATGAGATGTAATTTTTTTTCCTGAGATAAAAGACAGTTGCCATTATTGTCTTTTTTAGGATTCTACATTCCAAGAACTTATTGGACCTGAAGTTACCAGTGACTGTTTTTTCCACTGTTGTGTGTGTTCCAGTACAATAATACTTTAAAAGCCAAGTAAAGCATACAAATTTTGGGCCCTAGTCACATGATGGGAATGCCCGTCATAACCATTGAAGTGCAATTCCACCTCTGTCAAGCTTATACCACTCACTTCAGTTTTCCTTCCAAGCACTAAAGCCATGTTTTGAAGGGATAGGGGTTGGAGGAAGAGAAATACTAAGTCACCAGACATAAGCACAAGCAACATTTTACTTAGTCATACTGTGAAGATGTGTCCAATGATATGGATATTTTAGAAAGGATCAAATACAATGGGAAAGTGTTTGAAAAATTATTGCCCTCAACCCATAGTTCTTAGCATTAAGCAGAACATTAAATAGAGCAGTATCAGCAACATATTACAAAAGTTGATTATTTCTCTAGGTCCATCCAAAGACATACCAAATGAGAGCCAGGAGACATGCTCCCTATTTGGTTAAGCAGTTCAGCTACATAAGAGAATCTCATTCAGAGGCAGCTTCCTTCTACAGCTCCCATGCTTACATGCATAGATTACACAGTAAATAGCAATTTCATCACTAAACATTCATCTCTATCATGATATCAGCAGAAAATAAAACATGGTTTGTAGTGCCAACTGAGAACAACACTTTCAGGTTCAGTCTATTTGAATATATAGCACATAAGAAAGAAGCCAACCATTTTTGCTGAACTGAGGAATACTGGCTATCACAAGGTCCTTGTGCTTATTATTTAACACTAAGTAAGTGGACAAAGATTTCAATTAACCTGCTATGCTAATGCAGTGCTTTGACAAAATTGCAGAAACAATGTATGAAGGGAGAGGGAGTTGGAGATGATCCTCCATCAACCAAGGCTAAGATGTGGTCTAAATTACCAGGATTTACAAAAGACTGGTGACAAGCTGGTATTTAGACATTAATTCTGACAAAATCCCAATTGATATTTTGAAAGCATTAATTTTGATATTTGATATTTTGATGGGGAAACACTAGCATGAATATTAAAAGTTGGACATTTTATTTTTGCCCTTTTCCACTAAATATGCAGATAGAAACAGAATAACTGATGTAGTCCTGTTAACAATGGTGTCAGATTAACAAAGCCCATCCCACACTTCAGTAGTAATTTACCAGACGAAAATTCACACGCTCCAGTTGCTATTTGCACAAGCAAGATGTACATAAAGATGTCTGCCGCAAATATCCTGATCAAATACTTTACAGTGTATCAGATTTTAAAGTCTCTATTTATAATTTCATGTGTTAACGCACAACTACCTCGACTTCTGTCATTCTTTCCCCAGTCAAAAGTAATGATGAAGAAAAGTCAGGTGACAAACTATTCTTTACCAGCTTTGTGGGAGATTTTAATGGAAATGTAAAAGGTTAACTAGTTAACCAGTAAGCTGGTTCCAGTTAACCAATAGGGGCTGGAGCAGCTCCCCACCTGTCCTGGCCACACTGGAGCCGCCTCTCTAAGGTGGGCCAGACTATGCCCCTCCCCACTGAAGGTTACATGCTGGTTCCCTGGGAGCAGGGCCGGCAGCAGCTGCCAGCCCTGCTCCTGAGCAGCCATCTACAGAGCCTACAACAAAGTCTCCTCCCTCAGAGCAGGACTGGCAGCAGGCCTTGTCAACCCTGCTGCCTCAGGAAAGCCTCCTCCCTGGAAGGGGGGGGCAGCAGGGACTGCTGACCCCGCTCCTGGGTAGGCTTCGCTGTGGGCTCTGCAGTATAAAGCTTTTATTTTTTTTAGCTGTTACACAGTCACATTTTAATGATTTTTTATAGCCCTGGTTTTTACACCAGTATAGACCAAGTGAAGAGAAAAGGACTTCTTCAGCAGCTCCACCTCACCATGATAAGCAAATGAGAGCAGGAGAGAAGGGTGAAGTAGAAAGCAGCCTTTCATTCCCATGCAGCCAGTAACCATACTACTGTTCCCAGCATCCTGGGGCTGATTGAGCACTGCCTTACACCTTATGCAATCATTTCCATCTGCAGAATGTGAAAAATGTTACAAAATGAGAACTGTAGTACATCCACTGTGTGCAACTATAAGTGATGACAGAAGAAGCAAGGTAAAGGAAATCAAGGCCTCAGTGTCCAAATACTGCATCAATTGATATGAACACATGGAGTCTGCAGTGCACAATAAAGGTGAACAAGGGCTGCAGAATAGCTGCCATAGCTCTTCACTGGGGAAAGAATAGTTAGATGTCTGTCAGAAGACAACTCTTATGTGCCTTTGGGCTTTAACTGTGAGAAGATATAGGGTTTCTTAGGCATGCTCCTTAATCTATTTTAAAATTGCTAACCCCAAAGCATTGCAAAATAGAACAATGCAGTTCACAGAAATTCTCCCGGATGTTGTGCTTAAGGAGTGTCAATTGTTTTTGCAATAAAATTGATCTTGTGCATCCCCAGGTAACTTGGTCTGGGCCACGGGTCAGCAACCTGCAGCACACAATCCGATTTTTAGCAGCACACAGGAGGGAGTTCAGCCTCGCCTCTCCTCCCTGGCGCAGCCACTGGAGAATGTTTCCTCCTCCCTAGCCTGCGGTGAGAGAAGGGAGTGTGGGGCTGGGCCTGAAGCTCCTCAGAGGCACCTTGGCCAGCCCCAGAGGTGCCACTGCAGCGGCCACACGGTCCGGGGCCAACCTTAGAACACATGGCAGTGGCATCTCCAGCCTCTGGTGCTGGCCCCAAACCTCATGGGCCATAGCAGTGCAGTCTCCGGGGCTGGCCTCAAATCATAGTGGCAGTGGGGCCTCTGGGACAGACCCAGATCACGTGGGCCCGGGCAGCAGGGTCTCCCTCCAGGGTGGCCAGGACAGCATGGCTGCAGCCATTGCTGCAAGGAGGCACAAAACCAAGTAAGGTCCCTCCTCATGCCTAGACCCTTTCACCAATCCCCTCATTTCCCTCCCCTACCCCCAAGACCCAGCACCCCCAGCTTGCTCCAAAACCCTCCCTTGTTCCTGCTCCCTCTACCTGGCCAGACATCCTACTGCCAGCCTGCTTCTGCACCCTACCCCCAGATCTCACAAATTCTCCCCCCTCCTGCACCTTACCTCCATCCCAGATCCTGCACCCCATTCCTATCCTACTTGCTAGCAGCCCTGTCTCACGCTCTGTACCCTTACCCCAGAGCACCTAAGATGGTCCATAAAATCCACTAACTTCAGAACCCCAGAAAAGTAAATCTGGTCTATGGGAAGCCCTGAACCTCAGTCCACCCTTTCTCTTCCCCTCACTCCGTGAGGCTGGGGCATGAGAGGAGTGAGGTGTCTCAGTTGGGGCCACATCAGTGAGCATTGGGGGTTTTTGGAGGAGTTGTTTTGCTTCTCATTCGTGTGGTCCCCAACTAATTTTTCTGTGGGTCAGTGACCCCCAACCCTTGCCATAAAGAAAACATTGAAACCTTTTGCATTGGACGTAATATTTTACTTTATTTAAAATGAAGTTTGATAAACTAATATGAGAAAGTTAAAATGCTTCATCTGGTTCATAGTTTAAATTAAACCATTCTTCCTAGCTGCAGCTGGTTCAGAAAATAAGATCACAGTACCCAGCCTGCCCTTGCCTCCAATCTCCTCTCCTTTCACTGGCACACAGATCCATGAATAAGTTAATCTTGGTACTCCACTTGTGAAAGGTTACTAAAAAGTAAGATCTGCATCTTAATTTAATTATTAATGAAGCTGCTGTAAGTAGGACGATCATTGACTTTAAAAAATAACACCGGCACTCAGACCTGTACATAGAAGCAAGACAGACAAATCTTAGCACTCCACCTCTGAAAGGTTGCTGACCCCTGGTCTAGACCAACCAATTAGTAAATGTATACAAAAGTGTCTTTCCTGTTCAAAAACAAAGGGATGAGCACCAGCTAAACCCGCGGTGGGATACCTTT
Organism: Apalone spinifera; assembly: GCA_030068395.1. Taxonomy (NCBI): domain Eukaryota; kingdom Metazoa; phylum Chordata; order Testudines; family Trionychidae; genus Apalone; species Apalone spinifera. The sequence goes on along the minus strand of CM057848.1, from coordinate 50,106,642 downwards.
CTTGGGTCAGGAGCCACTGACCCAAATCACTGAAGTGGCCCCTGACTGAGAAGCAGAAAGACACTCCCTACATTCCCAGGCTAGTAGATTTCTGTGTTCCAGCCCTGTGAGGAGTTTTGGGGGGAGAGAGGAAGGAGCACTAGTACACCTTCCCCCCCCCCCCCATGCTCATGGGGAGCCCCTGAGCCTCAGGGGCCAGATCCACGCAAGGACCTTAGGCTCCCCACCCCTAATCTAAACAGGGTGTAGACGTGGTGAAGAAACTAGAGAGACTGCCACAATCCATTTCATGTCATCACCTACAGCAGTTGAGACTGAAGTACTGAATAGGTCAGAAAAATGGTTTCACAAGTAGCCACCTTAACTTCCCCAAGATCAAGACAGTTAAGCTGCAGGGCTGCTAGACAAGAGTGAAGAACCCAGAAGACTGGGGGTACTGGAAGGAACAATTTCATGCATGCAAATCACAACTTTGTCTAAATGAAAACAAGTTTAACTCCATGGACTTCTTTGCCTTCTTTGACTTGATTACCACAAGCTAACAGTGTTATTTTACAGCTCACTGAACAATTAAGCCTGACAAATGAGGCAGTATAATTAGCATTTCATCAGATTTTTAAAAGCAATTTATTTGTACAACTGATACCTAAAAAAGAAATCTTGAGGCAACTTTTTAGCCTGTCAATAAATACATAAGAACACAGAGTGCAAGCATGTTAATACTCTTAACATTAAAAGTACATGGTTTCTGTTTTACTGTGATAGTTCCTGATCTCATACATACATACATACAGCTGCAAGAATTTAACAGCACTCTTAACATTTCCACAGGCTGCCAATTGGTTGACTCATTCTAACCAATGTAGTTTTGCTTGGTATGGGAATATTTCCATAAAGAGTGGAACTGCTATTATCCATTTCTCAGCACAGTTGTATGAAACCTTAAGAGTATGTTTCATAATGCTTTGTGGTGAAATTAGAAGTTTCATTATTTCCTCCTGCTTCTCTCCTCACTCATATTATGCTATTTATATTAATGCACACTCCCCACAGTAAAAATCTGATGGTACAATATGGTCCACTACTTGCAATGCTACATTTCTTGTTAATTTTTCTACAATGGGAATTAGCCCTCTGAGAAACAAAGAGGGCTATTGAGGAGTTGAGATTCTCAATCCAGTATAAAACAGCATTTCGCTTATGTCCAGAAACTAAGGGCACTGAAGAACTTTAAGTTTTACCTATTGCTCTGATCTTTTGTTTGATATAGTACATATCCTTCACTCTGGGCAAGTAAAGATTAAATATAGAATGCACAACTATGAAAAAAAAAATCACTTCCCTCAGGTCAGTAAGAGAACCAATAGTTTCCATAATGCCAAGGGTTTCCATAATGCCAAGAGAGCAGAATTCATATAAAAATGTGTTTAACCGAAGTAGAACAATGAAACAACAAAAATAGACATTAAGATCAAACTCTCAAAACAGATCAGATAGACATACAAATATGCTACCAATGTGATAAGATATTAATACTCTGTGATCATTTAAAGTTCATACAGTTTTGGTTTACTAATTGTAGATAATCCATTCAATTCCTTCAGACAAAGTATACCAAAAGAATATTTTTAGAAGTGTTCCAAAAACAAAACAAAACAACCCAAAATAACCCATATGATTTATCCAATCATATTCAGTGATAAAGTTCATAATTGATACAAGTGGATAGGGCCAAATGTATTACTGTTATGAACACACATTTCCCCCAGTTGTTCTATAGCTGAATAATTTACCTGGAATACCAACACATTCAGTTCTCTTTGATCAAATGAGGAAAAAAAAAAACCACGCAATCTACTCTATGCAGTAAAATGTGGTCTCCCATAGAGATCTTGAAGTTTATGCACATTTTTATATTAATGGTTCTTCAGTGTGAGTTCTAGTGTCAATTAAATTTATAGCAATTCTGACAAAGGCGGCAGCCACTCACAGAATGTTGACAAAAGTGATAGGAATCACACTACCATGCATGTTAAAAGATAAGAAGTGTCTACAAAAAGGACAGATCAGGAACAATAGAATCTATTTTTATTTGTATTACTATAGCACTTAGTATCCCTAGTGATGGACCCGGGCCCTACTGTGCCAGGTGCTCTACAGACCCAGAATCTTAATGTAGACAAGCCCCGAGACACTTCTTATACTTATCTCAAAGCAGTCCATCAATATGGGATAGTAAAGAGGATTTTAAGACCTCTCTGTTCAGGACATGATTAATCATATCAGACATTTTTAGTACAAATAAGTCTAAGGTATTAATTGTGCCAAGAAGATAATTTGCATTATTTTTATCTGTCAGATATGACTCATAATATAATGCTGTTGCAGCCATGTTGGTCCCAGGATAATAGAGACACAAGGTGAACAAGGTAATATCTTATAATATATCAATTTCTTTTGGTGAAAGTGACCAGCTTTTGAGCTCACACAGAAGAAGAAAGCTCCTGTGTGTGAAAGCTTGTCTCTCCCCAAATTTAATCCAACAAAAGATTTTACCTCGGCCACCCAGTCTCTGAAATATGAGCAGTGTATTTTATGTCCTGTTTACTCCACACCCAAACTTCTCCATCAAGTATCTCAAGTATTCTTCTACTACAGCAGCATTCCTTGTATTACATAAGAAGCTGGCATTTATGCTTCTGGCATATTGCACCATGAAGTAATTGCAGTGCTCATGTGGATGATGAATGTATTCAACACTTTCCGAAGTCACATGTAGCTGAGCCTAAATAACTCAGCACATTAACAGCAGTAGACCCTGTACTATTTGAGTTTATAAAAGGTGATGCAGACAAGAGTCACAGAGGACTACAAGACTCCCTCTGGGTGCTACAGTGATATCAAAGCAAATCACTTGAGTTGTTGTGTTACTGAAATTGATGATACAGTGTAATGTGAAGATTTGTGTTAATCAATAAATGTGCTGGACAGAATTTTCAGTTAACTATTAGAAGGAATTTTCTAATTCTAAGGATAGTTATGCACTAGAAAAAGATTACCCAAGGAGGTTGTGGAACCTCTGTTAATGGAGGTTTTTAAGAACAAGTTACATAAAAACTTGTCAGAGGTGTCCTTGGTATATTTAAATCCTGCCTCATCATTAGAGGAATGAACTAACTCAATGTTTCTCAAGCAGTGGTACGAGTATCCTTAAGGGTACCTGAACGAAGTCTCGGGGGTATGTCAACCCAACTGAAATTTGGAGAAAACTGAATTTTTGTTTTAAGTTTTACAGTGCTTTATTCTTTTTGTACTTTTTATACCCAAAAATTTCATTGCCCACCCAGCTACAATTAAGTTGTTTAAACAAATGCATTGCAATGGTAGAAAAAAAATTGTGTTTGAAAACTGTAGGTACCGGGGGGAATAATAATTTGTTTTTAAAGGGGTACTGTATAAAAAAAAAGTTGAGAAACATTGGACTAACTGACCTTATGACATCCTACCCAGCCTAGAGATGCAATAACCCTTTTAATTGGTTAACAGATTAAAGGGAGCATGAGCGATAGGCCTGGGGATGGAGCTGGAGCATCCACCCCCTCCACTCCACCTGCCACACCTAGGCTCCTAGTGGGCTAAGGCTGCTCCAGACGCCAGAGCAGTCCCTGCCTACAGGGCACCCAGGCTCCTGACATCAGAGCAGCTCCTGCCTGTCCACGGCAGGCCCCCTACCAGGTTGGAGCAGCCCCTGCCAGCATCAGGCAGGGAGCTGCTTCAGCCCCCACCAATTAATGGGCAAAGGTAAGCATGCTTATTTCTACTCATTTTTTTTTTTAACTAAAAAGAAATTAAGTAAATGCCTTGAACTACATAAGCTTTTCCCTGTAACGAGCAAGTTCTAGGACACAGATAATCACTAATCTTAGTCTCCAAAAACAGGCTCAGAATAAACAGAGTTACTGGGATGATGAAACACACTTTTGGCAGAACTTCTTAATCTAGAGAAATAGCCATGTAAAACTCTGGCAGCGTAAGAAACAGGTTGGCATCCATCCAGAGTTCTGTATGATGCACTACGTGAATCAGTCGCCAGGAAGAATCACAAATGAAATTCATTAAAGTATCCTTAGAGAGGATATCTCTTGCAGTATACAGCCACATCTATTATCTTGTAGCACAGCCATTTAAACGGAGATAATCTAAAACAAAAATGACGTGAAGCAAACGTATGCTGCTTTTTAAATGCTTAAAATAATTTTAAAACAGTGTCTCTAAACATTATAGGCAACATGCACCAAGATGAGTTTTCAATATGTACAGCAGAATCCCAATTGACTGCTGGACATCTAGGTGCATGCCCAGTGTACAGAAAAGCCAATTTCTCACATTCCCAAGCAACATCAGGAGTGGCTGAGTACATATACACTGAATCTCAGATCACAACCTGCCAGGTTAGCGTGAACTCTGCAGAACAGAGTACCTAGTGCTAGTGATCTACTCACTCCAAGGATCATCTCTCATTTTTCCCCACTTTAGGACTTAGTAGAAAGAGCAATTATTTCTACCAAATCTAATTGCCCTTTTCCTTCAACCTCAGAGAAGTTAAAATTGACTGTATCTGGCCCAACTGCTTCCCCCTACGAAAGATGACTAAATGGTGCAGGCTGCTAAGTTTCTTATCCAAAGGGAAAGGGAGATTGGAGAAACGGATAATGGGTAAGATAAGAAAAGAAAGAAGATGAGGAGTAAGGGAAAGAACAGAAAGGAAAAACGGATCAATCATATACTTGAACACAAGAGCAGAAAACTGATGCATCGTGAAAGTAAACAAGCATGCTATTCTCATATTTAACAACATAGAACTTAAAGTAAAATGCTTTTGAAAACGCTCAACTATTAAAAAAGCCATATCAACAGAATACATGTAAATAGCTATAAGTATAGCTACAAATTCTTAGGTGACACAAATATGCCAATAAAGGCAGCATTGCTACTTATAGGGTTATAAATGTAACTCTAAATCCTAGTTATTTCAGGTTTAGTCCTCTGACTTCTGTGCCAAAGCCCAAGTTCCAGCTGTAACTTGACACCAGAGACGGACACCAGCCTATCAAAACAAAGTGATATAAAGAATACAATTCCTCTTCCAATTTATAGTACACCAAGAGCTTCTGGGGAAATGGATCTCTGAGGCCCAACTTAGCAGGTAGAAAAAGACTTCACTTGTACCACAGCTAGAGCATACTTCCTCTGGCAAGCTAATACATATGACTTGACGTGGGCAGCGAAACAGACAGTCTCTCAAGCTAGCTGCCCAAGTATTTGTCTAAGGCAGTGGTTCCCAACCTTTTTTATGCCACGGACCAGCAAACCCATTCACAAACATCTGGTGGACCGGCGTCATTTTATTTACATATTTGCATATTCATTATTCAAATGACAAGCAGCGACTCAGGTAGGTGGAGCAGCTGTTAGTGGCTCATGTGCCTCCCTCCTTTGCACCCTCCCCAAGCATGTCTCCCCAAGCGCAGAGTGGGGAGGATGCAGGGAGGTGCCTCCTGCTGCCTTTGCCTGAGCCACCACGACTGCCGGAACTGAGCCGCTGGGAATAGCTGGCTTGAGCTCCCATAGCCACCGCAGCCCAGCAACCAGCGGTACGCAGTCCAGCAGTAGGTCATGGCCAGGCAGTTGGGAACTGCTCATCTAAAGGATCCAAGCAAATTTGTACTCATGTGGTTAGCCCTAGCTATCACTAGTGCTGTCCCCAGTTACACTATTTTAAGTGTTTTGGCTTGTGGAGAACTTTTCTCTGGCTATCTGGGAACACACTCCAGCTGCAGTGTGTATGTATCCTTAGTTAATGAATTAAGGATTTAATATTGGACTCCTCAGAATTAATCATTTTGTATTTGAGTGTGAGAAACCTCAAAATTCTTAAGTTTTCCATAAGCAACTGTAGGTTGCATGGGGGGGAGGGTTGCTGGCATGCTAAGGCATGGTGGGATGTGGCTACATGGCAGATAGGGTGCGGGGAAAACTCTCCTGTCCGATAAACGCATCATAGTGAGCTCAGTCCAAGCACATGATATTGCATGATTACATTTCAAAGAAAGTTTACATGGGTGTTAATGGCTTAAGAAAGAAAATGATTCTTTTAAACATTCTTTTGACCTATTGTAGATATCTGAAAACTGATATTCTTGATTAAAAAAATAATTCCTGTCTTATTAATACATAGTAAATGTTTAAAACTGTAAAGACTTTACCATAGATCCTGTCTATTTGTTTGGCTTTTTTAGTTGGATTCCATACAAATGATTTCCATTACATTTTAGAATTTGTTTGGGGAGAGGTACTGGAAACCATTAAGACTAGATTTTTGCTAACTAGTATAGTTCTGGCTCCTCAGAGTACGCCCATTGATTCCTAAGTAGAAAGCACTAGGTGGAGTGTAGGCGTTTTGTAGGATGAAGACCTTATTTGCAAGCCCCTTGAAGCAGGAAACTGTGTGCAAACTACCAAGTCTTGTGTCAACATGCTCCAGGGCTTCTACTCTTTGAGTTGGTGATACCCACAATGTGAAAGTTTCAAACCAGAAGGTCTTACCTGTTTTTACAGGCTTTGGTTGAACTTGTACAGCACAGATCCTAAATATTCAATGAAAATATCCATAATCACCTGACATTTTACTTCCCTTTGTCTTTTCAGTCACTTTTTTTTTATTGTGGCTTTGTTTGCTGTCTGTGTTGCTTTATTACTTATCTTTATTTTTCTGTGTGTTTGTATTATTTATCAAATTAAGAGTTGACATCTCAAAGAAACTGCGTATGCCTGATGTGAATGCATTTTACTCACTTTGATGGGGTACGGTCAAGAAGTTCCCTTGAGATTGTTCCCTGATATGCTGATCATGCCACTGACACCCACCTTCTTGTGCTCTAGGGCTTCACATCACCCTGTCCTGCTAGGTCAGATCTCCTGGTCTCACCCAGGCAAGGCACAGAGTTGGGGTAACCACCCCTTTGCAGAGCAATGCAGATACTGAAGCACTTCAGCTATGTCAGGATGCAATTCTAGGTTTTAGCACCCAGGAGACCAACCCTCAAATGGGACCCAAACTCCCCAGGCAAATCAATCTTTCTCTATGTAAAAGTTTTACCAAGGGAACTTCATGAGGACATTTGCCATCTTTATCAATAAGAGAGACATATGCGCAATGGTCGTTCCCCCCCCCCCCCCGGATAATTATTTACATTGGTCCTGACTGTACTTTAATAAACACACTTTTGTTCACCAACAGTAGGAGTTAAGTGGGTGTAAGTGAAAACAGACAGATCACAGTGAAACACTAAATTAAAACAAATAGAACACACATAGCTATCTCTAATCCACTAAAAACATTGCATGCAGATTCTCACCTTAAAGAGCTGTTCTTATTTCAGGCATAATCTGCAAGTTAGACACAAACTCTTTTACCTTGACTACAGTTCTCTTTGCATCCTTTTAGGGTGTGCAGGCCATTTCCCAAGGCCAACAGAAGGCAAAGGGCTGATAACTTCACATTGCTTAAACAGACTCACCTGCAGGGCAGGAATCTTTTGCTTTAAGTCTCCTTCTTCTGTAGAAAACCAACAGATTCAAAAATGGATCCCAGTACCAGGTTGTATGGTCACATGTTTTCCTAGGACCAACCACCTTCTGGACTTAAAATGACAATTAAGGCTATTTACAAGTTAAGTTGATCATCAAGTCGGTAAGAGTGGGGATGGCACCAGTAATGGTTATTAACACAATTCAAACTATGAACAGTCTCATACTTCATATTTTAACTTCACGTACAAGAACGATACATGCACTAAAATAGGACAGACATATCCAGCAGATTGTAATATTAACATTGATAGGTTACATGAGGTATTTTTTTCAAACCATCTCTGAGTTATGCATATGTATATTCACATGCCAATTTTCATAAAGCATGGGAGAGAACTGTCTCACTCTTCCTTTCCAATATCAGAAAATATTGTATTAATATTTGTGATGAGAACATGACTATTTCTGGTTGACTCAGATTTGTTTATCATCTTAAAGCTGAGCTGTGTGTGCAGTTAATATGCAGGCTAACCAGACATTTTGTGTACTGCACAAGTTCGTAGCATGCTAGCGTTTCAGATGCTTCATTTTTTGAGTTCAGCTTCCGCTAAGATTTAATGGTCACGACTATGATAGGTTATTACATTAGACCTCTGGTGCATTTTTTTTACATTTTTACTTAATGGACATGACATTGTTTTATTCATAGCTGTTTTTAGTATGCCATATTCTGGAGTGTTTACTAGCTTGAGTTATTAGACAGGATAATAAAATAGAGTAGTGTTATTTTCTTTTTATTTGATTTTACATTAAACATCTTAACCAAGCATCTTGTTAATTATTCCTTATTTTTCCTTCTTCCATATCGGTGGTCTGTCTACATATAGACATAAACAAACAAACTAGGTTTTTTGTTTGTACTGATAGTGCATATCCAAACATTACCATGATATTGGTGTTGCACATTAGAAAATTCAACCTTTACATGGATGGACAGGGAACACTATCCTACCCTAAGTTCAGTTGTGCAGCCATATGGCAACATACTAATATGTGACATTCTGATATTTAGCCATGACAAATAGTGATGCTAAATTTAGATTAAATAACTAGTCAAATAATCAATGGGATTTCCATCGACTATTCGATTAGTTTATAAGGGCACCTCCACCTTTGAACTATAGTAAGAGCCCTGATGGTGGGGCTCTTGTACATTTCGAAAGCAGAATTGCAGCAGAAGCAGCGTGAGCAGAGACTTCTCAGTCCCTTCTCACGCTGTTTCCTGCTGTGCCCCCTGCGAAGACAGTGCTGGGGGAGAACCGGCTTTTAAGCCCTGCCACCTTGCTGCCTCTCTCTGATAGAGGCAGCGGGGGGGAGAAGAGACTAGTCGCATCACTAGTTCACTATCAGATACGCTTAAACTTATGCTTATCGGATAGTCGACTAGTCGCTTACATCCCTAATGAAAAACTCATGAAATGTCAGTAAATGTAACTGAAAATTAATCTTTACCACCAACATTGTGAATTTCAAGCTTTGGAACATCTTTATCTGTCAAGACATTCTTATGGTAATTAACTATCCTAATTTAGTAAATGTATAATTTGTAATTGTGATATTCCTGCTACACTGTATAAATAAAGAGTTGAGTCAAGTGATTATACTGAGGTTGCAAGAGTGTCCATCCCATCAGAATATTACCACCTTCAAGTTATCATTTACTGTATGCAGCTGATAATACCAGTAAGATCTTTTTCTCCCAAACACACAGATGGTTCATGAGGACAATAAAATAAATGAACCTTCAAATCTAGTATTACCAATGTTCTCAAAGGGATTCTTTCCACCCCAGAAATTTTACCTGCTTAAGTAACAATTCTATATTCAATTTACATAATTCCCCAGTTTCTGGGCCTGCTATCTGGAGCGACTGTCAATTACGAGAGGGTATAATTCAAGACAGACAAATCCTTTTAGAATATAAAGGCAGCAGAGGATTCATTTTATTAGTTAGCCTCACTGGGTTTTTTTTTTTCTCCTCTGAATTTTTACACACACACACACACACACACACACACACACACACACACACACACTTTTTGTCAAAGTCACACAGATAAGGAAGAATTTTGGGGGAAGGAAAAGGGAAAGATAACTTGATATCTTTAGCGCCCAGTATTGACTTCCATAAATACATCATAGCTATCTGATCAAGAAAAATTAATGCATGATATATACTTGGAATCACACAAAAGACAAAGGGCCAGATTCCCAAGTCTGGCTGAGCTGTGATCATTGTAGGGCCTGGAAATGGCGCAAGGGAACATTTTCTTACCAGGATCCTCAGTCCAAAATAATTTCAGACATCACAAGAGTTGTTTTTCCTGCTACAATAGTCCACTTGGACCTACAGTCCCCTGACCCCCTTCCCTAAGAGTTGCTGCCAGAGGAGCATGCCAGTAGGAAGCCACTGAAGATATGCATCAACCCTGACCCCGTCCCGCACTCCAACCCCCTGCTTCAGCCCAGGGTCAGCACCCTGCAATCCCTCCTAGAACCCATACCCCTTCCTGCACCCCAACCCCTTCCCCAGCCTGCAGAAAGTGAGGGAGGAAGGGGGATGGAAGAGGGGAAAGGTGGGGTAAGGACTAAGCAGGAGGGCTTGGGGGTGCCTGAAAGTTTTTAAATCAAAATGGGGATCTTAGAGTTGCGAAAGTATGAGAACTGCTGGTATAACTTAGTCACCTCCACGTATGGGTACTTGTAGCCAGACATGAACCCCATCTTGT
>CM057848.1:50077199-50090548 GCA_030068395.1 Apalone spinifera | reverse complement strand
CCACAAGCCTGTGGCTTGCTTAGTACCCCAACCCTCCATCTGACCCTAACACTCCCCAGCCTGGAGTCCCCTCCCCGAGCCAGCGTCCCCTTCTCTACCTCCTCCTGCATCCAAATTTGTTCCCAGAGCTTGCACCTCTCACAGTTCCCACACCCAAATCCCTCATTCCCACCCCAGAGCCCACACATCCTGTCTCAACCCAGTGAGGGTACGGCTAGACTGCAGGAGTTTTTCAGGATTCCGGAGATATCCTAGAAAAACTCTTCCATATCCAGGGATGCGTTTGTTCTTCCGCTTTTTTTAGTGGAAGAGCAAACTTGATCTTTCGGTAGCCCCTGTATTCCTCGTTCCTCAGGAATAAGGGGGCTTCCAAAAGAAGGAGTTTTTCTGACATTTGGTCCAGTCTAGTCAGGCCAAATGTTGGAAAAACCTCTTCCTACAGAAGAATTGAAAAAAAAAAAAAAAGTGGCAGTGTAGAGTGTATAAGGGCTGGGTATAGCAAGTGATGGAGAGGAGGAGAATCGAGAGGGCGGGGCTTCAAGGAAGGGGTGAGGTTTTGGGGGAAGGATGGGGCAGTAGATCTTTGCTTGTTCTGACATTTAAAAAGTGATCTTGGGTGTACAAAGGTTGGAGACCACTGTCTTAGTTGTTACCTATTTTACCAAGTGTAACAAGGGAAAATAGAAACCTGAAAGTCGTATGTCTTGACGGATAAGTTAAGGTGGAATGGATTTTAAACAAATATTTATTTGCAAGTGAAGTATACAACTGTATTCAGTTGGTGATATTGAATCCTAAAAAAATTAGTATTTTTAATAGGCTGCATCTAATATTACAGTAAGACTTATGGCCAAAGTAGCAGAATCACAGTGCTTATCAAGGGATAGCTATTTCAACTGGAATAATGCTGAACATAAATATTACATAGGCCTGAGGGCATGGCTGGTGTATGGAAACACCTGCCTTAATCTTTCTTTTTGTCCTGCATTTAGGCTGTGGCAAAAGCAGGATTCAGAGGCCCGAAAGGATTCTCCCAGCACTACATGCTTTAGAGGCGGGACACTACTTTGGTAAGATAATTTCTTAACATCTTTTTTACTTTTATGTTATGTTTCAGGAGGATTTTCTTTTAAAAAAAGATGGGCTAAACACTGAAGTTATGGAGGTTTTTTAAATCTAGATTGGCTTAAGTAGAGACTGAGCTCCTCTTTTCTTCTCAATGCAGTAGAAACTCTTTAGGACCATACTACCATTTTGTAATCCTCCATCACAATGGAATTTCATACAGAATATCAGGAATTGACTGAAGAAATCACCACAGCAGACACACAGGTGCAGCTGCCAAGGGGTAGTGTTGTACCAGGTATCTCATAAGCAAGACCCACATTAACAGGCAGACAATAAGGGCAAGTTTTCATGATCACTAAGGTGAATCTAACTTAAATACCTGAGAGATGTGAGCCCTGCCTAATGAAAGTCCACAATCCACTATCTCAGCAGGAGATGCTCAGCATGTCACATCTTTTCCAAACATTGGCACAGCTGCGCTGCTGTACAGTAAATCACTGTAAACTTGCCCTTAGATACTAATATTGCTCTTACAGAATTTGCCATGATTTTTCTTTTTAAAGCCTTTCAGCTTTTAAGGAGTTTCATCAACTTTTCAAACTTTTTTCCTTTAACTTTTTACCCACTATAGTCACAAACACTATTTGACACCAATGTGTATAGAAGTCTCACTACCCCTAAAAACAGGGTTCAGTTCCCACTTTAAGAGTGGCATTCACACAGCAACAGGCGGAAAAAAAAAAACCCCAAACACCACCACCACATTAAAACCCCCCATGATTGCAAAAACAACAAATGTGGGTGGTGTAGTACCTGAAACTACTTTCAACTAATGTTTTAAAGTGACTTGATTTCAGGTTGACAATACCTGGTTAGCAACAGGATTATTCAGCCACCAGCAGTGCAGAATATGGCAGCAACATGTGCTTTCTAAGGGCAATTTCAATGAAAAATCCAAGGGGAGCTTCAATTATGCAGAAAGCAATTACCCAGTTGGAATTAGGCCAAGAGATTAGGGTTAATAAACCTATTCTTCCAAAAAGTACCTTAATTTTATGTTTAAATCAGGAGGAGGAGGGAAGAAAAGGAAACTGGGTTACTGTGGCGATACAATCACTAAGTTATTTACTAGGATTTACATTATTAATCCAACACACAATATCACCCAAGCCACTAAACCTTCAACTGTGAGGTCTCATGCAGTGGAAAGATACAATTTTAAAAGTTCCAGAAAGATCAAATTGGTTTATTCCACTCTCCAATCTTTGCAAATACTTCAGTTAGGGAAATCTGTATTTTATTCTGAAATTCATAAATTTAAATCAAGACATCCGAAACTCAAGAACTGGTTCCTTTCCTTTATATACAGAGTAATTGAAAAGAGAGGGCATCTGTAAGCTGAAAAAGAAACAGAATATCAAATGTTAATTAAATTAGGTATAGCATATTGGAAATGAGTTAAGTAAAGGACCAATAAATTTTTTAAGGAAGTTTGTCAACATTCCTCTTCTGAGTTTTCTACAGGGATGTTGTTTAGCTGTATATTCAAGCAAGCAGTTCAAGCATTTAGGGACTACACTGCAGTTCACCAGGGATACCATGGAGGAGAAGAAAATTATGCCTTCAGAAAAATAAAAGACCTGTGATGAACATAAGACAGTGTCTGTCGCCACAATCTGGCCAGATAAGTTCAGTTCTTGGTTTCAGTGTGCAGCAATGTTCACAGAGTCCATGGCCAGAAGAGACAGTTAGACCATCAAGCCTGACGTCCTGTATTTCAACAAGTTAACTCCTGTATTAAGGTCAATATGATGTGTTTGAATAAGGCATAACCAATTGTCTGAATCTGATGACTTCAGAAGATGAAAGGTCCACCTCTTTCCTTGCTAGCTGTTCCCATGGTTAATTAGGCTCACTGTGAAAAAATTGTACCTAATCCTTAATTTAAATTTGTCTGGCACCAACTTTCAGGCACTGGTTCTTATGATTTTCTCTGCTCAATTAAAAAACTCTTCAATATCAGTATTTTTTTCTTGTGAAGCTATTTACACACTGTAATAAATTCACCTGCAAATCTTTCCGATAAGCTGAACATACCGAGCTAAGGTTATGTCTACACTACAGACTATGTGTCAACATAATTTATGTCGCTGCGGTCAGGGGAGGATGGGGAAATGAATAGGGACTCAGACCGCTGAGCAAGCTAAGTTATGCTGACAAACATATGTGTACAGTGCTGTGTTGGTGGGAGAGCTTCTCCTGCCAATACAGATTCTGCTGCTCATGGAGGTGGTTATTTTATGCCAATGGGAGAGCTCTCTCCCATCATCATAGAGCATCTTCACTGACACACTGCAGTGGCACAGCTACATTGTTCAACTGTGAGGCTGCAGCACTGTACTTGTGGATGTGTCCTCCTTTACACTCATTCCATGATTCAACAATTTTTTTAGAATGTGGACACCAGAACTATACACACAGTTCTAGTATCAGTCTCGCAAACACCATATAAACAAGTGGGGGGGGGGGGGGAAATCACCTCCCTGATCACATCTGCTTCTCCTGTTTGTACAGCCAAGGATCACATGGACTCTTTTTGTCCAGAAATCACATGGGGAGCTCATATTCAATTGCTTATCCAATATGACCCAAAATCCTCTCTGAGTGAATCACTGCTTGTCAGGATTACAGCATCTCATTCTATAGGTATAGCCTGCATTAACTGTTCATATTTGGCTGTAATAAAACACTTTTTGTCTGAATGGGCCCAAGTTACCAAGCAATCCAAATAGCCAGACAAGTCTGTATGACCACCCAATCATAATAATTTACTACTTTGCCAATCTTTCCGCAATTTCTTTTAAATGAGCGGCAACGTAATATTTATTTTCAGTTTACTGATGAGAATTCATACCTAGTATCAATTACCTCCCCACTAAAAACACTGCCATTCAAATAATTCTCCACAGAACATTATCTTTTGAGATCCATCAGTTCTTCATCTACCTACTGTGTGCTTCATTGAGACACTCTAGTACTAATTTTTTAATCATAATGTTGTGCAATTAAAAAGTATATTACATCTGCACTGAAGAGCGCTGTATAAGCTTGAAAGCTTGTCTCTCTCACCATTGGTCTAATGAAAGATATTACCTCATCCACCTTGTTTCTTTATATTACAGCTTCAAACACAAACTTGCAATTTCATCAAGGACTTAACTCAGCTTTGTTTGATAAGAACTATTTTTCCACTTTGACAGGTATTAATTCTTGTCTTAATTCTGTATTAGATGCATCCCATTTCCATTACTTAGCCTAGAACTGATGTCAAGCTAACCAACCTATATTTACACCTAGGTAATTCCACTTGTGTTCTTTGAATACTGGCATTTTCCAGTGTTCTGGAAGGATGGCAAATCAACTAGAGCACTAGCCTAAGAGTTGGGAGACCTAGTTTCAAGTCCCTGCTTCTCCACAGACTTCCTATGTGGTTGTGGGAAAGTAACTTAACCGTGCTGTGCCTGTCCCTCAACTACAAAATGGGCATAAATTTCACAACACTCCTCTGGGGTAGGAAAGTCAATGTAACATTATGTGACACTCAGGCACCACATTAATGGGTGTCATAAGCACATAATTTTTAATAAATCTCAGAATACTGGGAAAGCTCCAGAACCTAACATCTGGAGGCTAGACATGACCTCAGTAAACTCTTTCTAGAACTCTTGAGTACAAGTTAACCAGACTAGGGATGTAAAAAAATTGTTTAAAAGTGTAACCGCAAAAATCTACTACTCATAAGCTGGATCTTGACATGCACCAGTTCTAAAGGGGAACTGGCTGAATTGCAACATAACTTCTGTACTGTAAAGCCCAGAGTGGGATGACAGCGAGCTCCCCAGAGTGTACCCATAATGGAAACCAATACGTTGATGCTTATCGGTTAACCTTTTTAACTATTACACTTTTACATCCTAATCCAGACTTGCTGCTTTAAAAATATTTATCCATAACAGACTGTCTGTCATCTTCCTCGGTTACTAATGCATTGTAATTTATTCTGTCATCCTCATATGACACAAGTGCATCATCCTGCTTCTTCCTAAATACAGAGCAGAAATATTTAAACACTTCTGCCTTGTCTGAATTTTTAACAAATTTCACCATCAACTAATGGGTCTGTACCATTGTTAGATTTATTTTGTTCCTAACATAAAAATCATCGTTATCCTTGAACTGGCTAGCCATTAATTTCCCCCCCCCCCAATGTTTTTAGCTTCCCTTATCAATTCTCTGCTCTTCATAAATTTTCATTTAAAATGATTAGTTTCTATTTACCTCTTTTTCCAATAATTCTACATTACTTTTTATTTTTGATTGTGACCTGTATTTTGTCATTGAACTGAGATGGGCTTTTATCTAAAATTGTTCTCTCATTGTAGAGCTGTGGCATTTGGGTATTTAAACTCTTGTTAGTGAGCTCCCAAATTCCAATCACATTTTTATCTGTATTCATGTTTATCATCATTACATCATTAGGGATGTAAACTCCCATTTAATTAGTTAACTGGTTAAACATATTGTTTAACCAGTTAACCAACAGAAGGAAAAAGCAAGCAATGGGGAGGGGGTCGTTCCCCACATCCACTGCTGGGCTGGAGCAGCCCACCCCTGTCACAGACAGTGACTGTTCCAGCACAGGCAGAGCAGCCACAGCCTGCCAAGCCCCCACCCCCACCAAAACAGCGCCTACCAACCCCTACCTGCAGCAAGCCAGAGCGGAGCAGCCCTCACTGGTTAATCAGTTAAACAGTCACATCCTGATCATCATGAGATCCAAACTCAGACTGGATACAAACATCTTTTATGCTAAAAGTCACTTAAAGTTTTCATGTCCCTTTCAAATTCACATCCCCAATGACACCACAACTTTTCTTTCTGCAAATAGATATGGGAGGAAAAACTTATCCTGTTCATTTATTGATTCAATGGTCTGTAACAGAAACCCCTTCCTTCTCTCTGCCCCATTTGGAATACCCCCTCCTTGACTTTATTAGCACATTGGTTCTTATGTATTTGAGATCCTGTAGTTCTGGATTATCAAAAAACTCCAAAACAAATAATGGTGAGTGAAGCCCTTCCCCTCAACCATCCTCTCCACCCACTTTTGACATACCCCTCTTTTGACCACTCTATCCTTCCTGAACAGGTTATAACCAGTGTTTTTACCGTTATAATCCTATGAATTGTCCCACCAGGTTTCAATAATGCCAATCAATGATAATTTCCAATTCCTTTGACTGTTACCCACACTTCAAGTATTTGTATATAAATACTTTTAAAAGATCTTTTCTCATTCACAACACAAGGGCTGTGTCTACACTGGAGTGATCTCGTGCAAAAGCGGCCGCTCTGGCACAAAAACTTGCTGCCTGTCTACACTGGCCGCGTGTTCTTGCGCAAGTAAACTGACGTTCTAATGTATAAAATCAGGGCTTCTTGTGCGAGAACTCTGACGCTTCCGCTCAGGAATAAGCCCTCTTGCACAAGAGCTCTTCTAAAAGAGGCCAGTGTAGACAGGCAATATGAATTTCGTGCGCAAGAAAGCCCTACGGTTAAAATGGCCATCAGAGCTTTCTTGAGCAAGAGAGCATCTACACTGGCATGGATGCTCTTGCACAAAAGCACATGCCAATGTAGATGCTCTCTTCTGGAAGAGTTTTTGCAAAAGAACTCTTCCGCAAAAGAGTTTTTGCGTGAGAACGCGCCAGTGTAAACATAGCCTTCATGAGTTTGTATCACATTTGACTCCTTAGCACTCGCCCTTTGCACTAATAGATTAATGCCATGCTACTTCAGCTAGTCCCCAGTCAAGATTAGCTTTTCCCCACCCCCAGTCTGAGAAATGCAGGGGCATCCCTTTTATACAGACCTCTCCCCCACCCCAAGACTATGGCTCAATTTATTATTTGGTTTACAGTAGCACCTAGAAGCCCATTTTCAAACAGAAAGACAGTCCCTGCCCCCAAAGAGACAACAGATGAAAGCAGACAAACAAGTGAGGAAAAATTAGAATTTAAGGGTCAGCAAGACAAGGAATGGTCTCATCTCACCACAAGTCCAACCATTGTCAATTTTTGTAGGCACCAGGCACAAAGTTTTGAAGAAAAATGAGTTGGTTTAGAAACGCTTACTGGGGCTCCTCCCAAACATTAAGGGCAGCACAGGACAAGCATGAAGATGCTTGTTTAAAAAATTAACAATTGGTTGAGGAAGGCTGATACCTGAGGATGGTGGGAGTCAAACACCTCAATAGTGAATGAGCGCCAATAGCCAGGGTGGGGATAGGCTATGAAAGTGAAAACAAGTCATTTATGTTTAATACGCTAAAAAAGGGGAAGTCAGTGAATAGATTAAAAAAGGATGACAAGGTCAGAACAACAGCTAGGAAAAATGATCTTTCCAGCAGCATTCTTGATGGATTCAAGCAGGGAAAGACTGCCTTCATCCAAGGCAGAAAACAAGGTATTGCAGTAATCAAGATGTGAACTAAGGAGAGCTTTAGCTGGATGTGAAAGGACAGGGCAAGCTACATCTTAAAGGGGTTATGCTGATAAAACTTGCAAGATTGGATACAGCTGCAGCATGAGATCAGGAATAGAGGCAGCAGATGAGCAGATGCTGGGGATTAGCCCAGGCTGGGGGTTGGTAGGGCAGACCTTGCAATTAAAGAGAGGGGAAAGAATGAAGGAGAGTGAAGCATGAGAATCTGCAGCTGTATCAGTGGTAGAAAGAAGAAAGAGGAAAGGAAAGGGCTGAGGGCACACAAAAAATAATCAACATTAACATGCTATGTACAGGTACCTAGCTTTTAAACTGGCTCCCCACAAGCACCAGCTCCTGGGGAACCGTCTGCCGTGCCTCTGACACAGAGGCAGCAGTGCAGAGGGGCTGGCAGAAGCCAGTACGCATGGGAAGCCGGTTGGGGGGGGGGGGGCAAACCTGCATGTAACCGTGAAGGTTAACCAATGAGCCCTGGCTCATCAGATAACCATTTACACTATCAAATCACTACTTTTCAGTAAGTTCCTCATGAGCACCAGCTCCCGCCTGCCTCTCCCTATGCTGCTGATAGAGGCAGCAGCCTTGGGGGGTTTAAGGGAGAGAGGGCTCTGTGGCTCTGCCCCCCGCCCCCTGCGTGTAAACATGGAACTGCTGAATTTTTCAGCAGCTACACATTTAAATACATATATTTTAACATCTCTACTAAAAAACTGAAGGACAGGGCATGAAAGAGGGGGCTGGTGCGTAGTGCCGACAGACCAGGTTATAGAAGGGAAGACCAGAAAAATAAAGAGTTTCAGGGAATACAAACTAGAACCGTGGATGAAACAAAGTGGCCAGTGCGAGGAAATGTGTACCTAATGCTTATCAGCTAGTAAACTAG
This sequence comes from Apalone spinifera, assembly GCA_030068395.1. Lineage (NCBI taxonomy): Eukaryota > Metazoa > Chordata > Testudines > Trionychidae > Apalone > Apalone spinifera. The sequence goes on along the minus strand of CM057848.1, from coordinate 50,082,033 downwards.
TCGCTTACATCCCTACACCATACACCCACATATAAAATCAGAACGCGAGCAACTTGTATTACTCACACATTAAATTATAAGCTTTGTTTACTGTTTTACCAGGTGTGCTGCACAAACATCTAACACACTAGTAAAGAATAAGACTCAACTGCTGTAGATATTTTTGAATATAGAGAGATACCATCCATATATGATACACACAAACGTGTGGTGATGTTACGCTCCATAATCTTCAGGAAGATATGCCATATCATCTCATAAGCACAACTAAGATATGCTTTATGTACAACAAGTCATGTAAGATATCATGAGAAAGGTTATAATTTACTAAATATAACCATCCTATTTGTATGCACGTATCATTTTTGTATCTGAAGTTAGGAATATACTTATATGAACTCTGCTACATGGGTGACACCCACTGCTAACATTTCAAGTACAACAATGAAAAAGCCAGACAGGGCTGATGGTCCATCATGAAGGACAATGGCCTGTGAAAAGAGAGTCCCCAAGAAACCCAAGCCAATACTACCACTGACTCATGGAGGCTTGAATCACTGGACTCTAGGATCACATCACCTGATAGGGATGTGAAAGTTTAACCAGTTAACACGTAAGTCTCATCCTTGGAGGCTTACGCTATGTCTACATTAGGAAGGTTTGGCAACAGAAGTGCTGTAGACATGCAAAAGTCACCAAAAGTGAAAACGGGTCAAGCTAGTTTTTCTGCCTCCCATTGTCAACATTCTATGGTCACATTGCTCTTATCTATTGACTGTGTGCTAGCAAAGCAATGTGGGTAAGTATCCCACAGTGCAGCATTGTGCGAAGGCAGAGCTGATCCTTGTACTTTTGGGGATTCCCATGTAGCTCTCTGTTTGAATGAATGTCAAAGCAGCACAGCAGTCTCTCTAGCCCTTCCCCTGCAGCTGCTGTGTTTCTAGTGCTGGGTAGAACAGAAGCATTCTGTCCATGATTTGTTCTTGGAGATGCTCTTTTTGGGGAACACTCAGCTATCAGATACTTTCTGACAGCTTTGAAAGGGAGAGGTGCATGCCTGCAGGGCAGTAGAGATCACAAAATACTAAGCACAGACATCAGGGCAGACATTATGGGATACTAGCAGAAGCCAGCTCTCTCGACAAAGCAAACAGCAGAGTCCACACTGGCTCTTTGCTGACTGGAAAGGGAGGGGAAAAGAAAAGTTCTATCAAGGCTGAAAGTTGTATCAACAAGACCAGGTGTTTTTCCCAACAAAAGGTGTATTGTTGTATAAAAGCACTTAATGTTTTATCACCAAAAACCAGGGGGTTTTTTGAGACAAAATTTGCCAATGTAGACAAGACCTTATTGGTTAAGGTTAACCTGTGGAGTCTGGAGCAGCTCTCCACTTGCAATGAGCAGGGGGTTGCTCCAGCCTTTTAGGAGGGCTGCCATGGACAGGGGCTGCTCAGGCCAGGCTAGAAAAGACCCTTTCTACGGGGCACCATGACCCACCATAGGCAATGACTGCTCAACCCCAGCCAGTGCAGCCACTGCCTGTGGGGGAGGAGGAAGGGGGGGGAGGAAGAGAGGGAGAGTGCAGGCAGAGGCTGTACTGGCTGGGCTGTACCTCTTGTGGAGGCAGAGTCATTAGAGCCGTAGAGTGGGCAACTTATATAGATGAGAGCAATGTTGTAGATGCTTATAGAGTTAGGTTGATGTAAACTGTTGTACTTTGTTTTAACTCTGTAGTATAGACCTCAGTTTCAAAGCATTTTCACAGGAAATCTCTCTACTTAGTGCTCTTGGGAAAGACAGCTTACCTTATTAATGGATACTGAAAAATTAAATCCAAGCTAGAAGAGAATGTTAAATTTGTTGTTTAAAAAACCCCCCACAGGACTGAAATTGATGAAAGGTCATTGCTTTCAGTCTCATAAGTACCTTAGCACTTATATAACACCTTCCACCTGAAAATCTTTTTTCAATTTCACAAGCAGTAACAGAGTTAGCCACCCAGTATCAGAAGGCTGAGACTTATAGGTTATATGTATTGGATACACTGGAAGGGGACATCTCTTTCCCAGAAGTTGCCAAAGACTGCAAAAGATACAGGAATTCATCAAGTGTGCATAAAAGCAAATTAAGTGCCTTGTTTCATCCTTACAGCCCAGTTTTCGAAGATTAGTTTTAAAGTTCTAGTTACATTCTGCTAAGTATCGAGAATATTATAATGCTCAGTCCCTGCCTTACTTTAATATGCATTTAATTGGGTTCTGCCATTCCTACAATTTAGGAGGAGGAGAAACATACGGCAGAGTAATGGGAGCCAAACCACCCAGTTTTCATTGACGGCAACTGGATTCCTTCCATTAACTTCAGTAAGAGTCAAATAAGTCAATGCATAAATTTGTATATGGATGTGTTAGGCTCCAATAAATTGAAAATGATAATCTTCAGGAAGCTTTCTGGAGTATTCAAATTGGTTTGTGAAGCAGGAAATAATTTCTAATACATTTATACATTCAATCTCACATGCCTAGTTCAAATATTTTCCCTGAGATGCTGGTAAAGAAATAAGATGGTGGTAAAGAAATAAGATTTGTAAGTGCCACTTCACAAATTATTTTATATGGCTGTACTAGTCTTCACCCTATCATATGTACTTTAAAAGAACCCAGCTGCTAATGTAATACAAATATTATACACATTCATATCCACTTTTACATTACTGTGTTTTATAAAAAGAAAAAATTAAACCTAATAAAATAGAGCAAAAAAAAATTAAAGGGATTTAATTTTTGTCCCGAGTAAGAGAAAAATAAATACCGTGAGAGTTTTCAAAATGTTTAAGCCACTCATACTTTTTAAACCTCCAGTTCTTGCACTTATAAAAAGCATTCCTGTACAGCAGTTCCCAGTACTAGTATCACAAAGCTATTGTTAATCCTCAATTTCTATCTATTGTCACAAAGGAGCTGGCATAGCAATATGAGACCAGAGCAAAATATTAGGTCACAAGCAAAAAGCTGTGGGAAAGAAAAACCCATGCTCTTGAAAAACCCACCATTCCTGTAAAAAGCCTGTGATGAGAAGCTACCTATGAAACAGTAGTAGATGACAGTTTTACCTAATTTGGCAAAAGTATAAACTTCAGGCTCAATAGATCAGCAAAGTGCTAATAAAAGCCAGACAAGACTAAAATCCAGTTCTATCATGTTAAGTGAAGACTAACCACTGAAAAACAAAAGTTAAGAGTATCCAAGAATCTGATTTGCTTCCTTCAATACTGATTTTTAAAACTCAGTGCAAATGTCATCAAATGATGTGAAGTACCCCCCTCTTCTTCCCCCTTGCTGCCTCTGAGGCAGCAACAACAGAGGCAGCAACAGGGGGAATGGGGGAGGAGCCACTAGTCGGCTATTCTGTTGACTATCCGATAAGCATTTGCTCATCAGATAGTTGACGAGTCCTTAACATCCCTAGTGTGAGCCAGTACGGAGCCACGCTGCTGCGCAGCCTGCTAAAAAATTTATTCACAGGGGTAGGATAATGCGTGTAGTCTTTAACATTAACCTATAAGCTTTTGCTTATCGGTTAATAGACTATATTATTACATCCCTAATTCCAAGTGGACAATCTGATTCTGGTTTGAACCAGACTTGTTTAGGTGTAGCTTCATTCACTTAGAAACAAGTGTAAATTAAACTGTCACAAAACAAGCAAACCAAAGTAAGCATCAACACAGATGTTTGCACATTCTAACTAAATAGGTTTAACAAACTGTTGCAAGTTGGTGTACAGGCTAGGCATATAAAACTCCTCAATGTGGTTCGCAGAATGTCTGCCTAGTTGGATTATACATACAGTTTGTTTTAATGGGATTCTCTTGAGTAAATTACAAAAAATTTATTATCAAAACACAAATAATATGCAGTCTGAGATTTTCACACAGTTGTAAAACCACCTGTAACTTCAAAAAAGCCACAGTAAAAGGAAGCATGGAGGGATGGGGGAGGAAGGGAAATACCCTATTCAGGATTTTTGGTCAAAAACCTTATTAGTACAAGTCCTCTCCCATAAAACATATAGCTTTCAGGAGCACCATCCAAGTGACAATGAAATGACCACCAGCCTTGTAAAAAGGACAGTTACCTAGTTCAACTCTTCATGGGTATAAAGCACCTAACTCAGGGGTCTCACGCAATTTACCTTACAACCAGTTCCAATTCTCAAATCCTCCTAGCAGGCCAGCTATGGCAAGGCTGGGGGAGGAGGGTTGGCAGGAGTCTCTGTGCACTCTCCCTACCCCACAGGTCTCCAACCCCTGCCCATTCTCCAGCCCCACCTGCCACGTCCAGGAACCCTCACCATCACCACCAACAGTACAATGGAGCTACAGCTGCTGCTATGGCCCTGTGGTCTGGGACATGCAGTGGCCACCCTAACTATCCTTTGGATGGGATGATGCCCCGCACACAGGTTAGCCCACAGGGCCTAGGGCAAGCTAGGAACAGTAGCAGGGGTCTCCCCTACCCCATTCACTATCGCAACAGGAGCCACAGAGAAGCAGAGCAATGCAGCAGCTTGCACCACTCTGCCACCATCTGCCAGGCCAGCCTGTTGCTCTGCTTCACTGCCACTGGTGAAGGGCTGGAGCTGGGACCTTCAACTTCTTGCCTTTTCAGTGAAGAGGAGCAACTGGACAGGCCTGGGAGATGGAGCAGAAGCTAACACATCACTTTGCTTCCCTGCAGCTCCCGTGGTTTTGTTTTACTGGCCCATTAAAAACAATTGTTAATTTGAACTGAAACTAATTTGCCATCTGTTGCTAGTTTGCCACTCTGAGTTC
>CM057848.1:50058281-50077099 GCA_030068395.1 Apalone spinifera | reverse complement strand
AGTATTCTCTGAGATTTTTTTACTGGTCAGGAGGCAAAAATACCGGACTGTTTGGGTGAATACTGGACACCTGGCAAACCCTATCCACTAAAAGTTTCTCACCCACCTTGTGTCTCTCCTATCCTGGGACTAACACAGTTACAACACCACTGCAAACATGAGGAAGGAGTTCATTTATTTAAAAAAGCTGCTTAAGAATGTAGTAAAACAGAATTTTACCTTAATGCTCAACCATGAAGAGTTAGACCATAGGGATGTTAAATTTAGTTTAATCAACTAGTTGATTAGTCCGGGAGCTGTAGTAGGGTTAGCTCCAGGCTCTTAATACATTTAAAAGGCTGAAGCACAGTGGGGGGAGGATCCAGCATGAACTGGGCCAGCTGATTCTCAGCTCACACCAGGTAAAGGCCCGAGGCGCAACATCTGGGTCTGGGCACAAGTCAGGAATCAGCTGATTCCCGGCTTGTGCCCAATCCCAACTACCCCCTGCCCCCCCCTTCCTGTAGACGGTGATGTGGGGGGAGGAACCAGTTTTTAAGTCAGCTCCCCCCAGCACTGGCTCCTGCCTTGCTGCCTCTGATAGATAAGCTTTTGCTTATCTGATAGTTGACTAGTTGCTTACATCCCTATTAGGCCACCATGTACAACATTTATGCCAAAAGTTAATAAAACTACAGCAATAACATTAGAGAAAGGAAAGGGAGTACACTTTAATAGACTGCAAAATAAAATTACAAGGACTTTAAGGAGACGTTATTATTCAAATACCTGTATTTTACAAAGGGCCAAGAAGCAAAAGGACAGACCAATTTAACTTCAGAGTGCACTATTTCACAAATCTCACTTATTATTGCCCAGTAAATGTCTTACTCAGTTTTACTTCTGCTATGTATAGTCTTAAACATAGTACCTGCTTTCCCTGAAGAACCAGTCACTTCTATTGTGGTACTTTAGGAAGCCCGTCCTAAGGATTTCTGGGGCCCTGCACAGTAGTATTAAACTGGTGCCCCTACGCCCGATGGCAGTCAGTGGCGGTGGCAGGGGGGAGACATGATTTTTTTAAAGATATGATTTTAGAGATATTAGCAACACTAACAACATATTTTAAAGCACATTTTAAGCAAAGCTTTTGTAGACTAACACAGTAAATTCAGAAACTTCTAGTATGTACCCGGGATTGGCAAATGCCTGTTAAATAGCTTCATTACCACTTGAATGGTTCTTTAACCAGGTTCAATGTTCCACTAAAATCCTGGTCTGGCAGGATTTTTCACTTTTAAGTTAATTAGATCCTCTCTAGAGGTCTAGGAAGAGGTGGAAGGTGGGTGAGGGGGGAAAGACAGTAAGAGGGTCCAGTGGTGCCCCCAAATTACCATTCCTGTGATAGCCCTGAGACAATTGGACTCAGCACCTTTGTTGTTTTCCTGAACATCCCCATATCTAGGTGGCCTATGCTATGGCATCCTTCAGAGCAGAGCTCTAAGCTTCCCCTCACCCTGTATTTTACAGTGTAGTTTTATTTTATGTCAGAAAAGATTATTTATTATATGTGGTGAGTGTCTATTTACATTGTGCTCTACTTTCCTGGGGCTGTGAGGATTTATTTGGAACATGACACCTATTTTCAAAATATTATTGTAGTTCTTTTCTATTAAACAGGTACCTAGAATAATTTTCAATTCATAAAAAAACAAAGATTTATTCAAAGTGGTAAGATTTTGCATTGCCTCTCAGGTCGTGTATCCAGTCCAGATCTCAGTTATTTTCTTATTCCCAAAAATATTTCAAGTGGAAGATAAGATGCCTTGTTTACATTTACCTGCATAGGATCAGTGTGGTTGTGCTTATAGCAGTCCATCATGCAAGTAGATTAGTATACTGTCCAGAGCCTATAGTTTAATTGGAAGCCCCATGAGTGCTTCAATTCACACACCTTTTGAGCTCCACAATGTTAGTAACCTTCATACTGTAGAAAAGTGGATTCAGGAAATCCTGGGATGACTTTTGCCATATACACTTCAGTTTCTGCCATATACACTACAGAATTGTACAGTTAATGTGATACAGATTGGACCTCCCTTGTTCAGCACCGTTGGAACCTGAGTGGTCCCAAACAACAGATTTTGCTGGATAGAGGGCGGGGGTCAAGGCTCCCTACCTGGCTGTAGACTCTGCTCCCAACTGGGGCTGCCCTCCTTGCTGCATGCAGCTGCCTCCAGCTCCACATCGTGCCAGGCCTGGCAGGGGCTGGCCATGCTGCCTCCAGCCCTGGCAGGGACCGCACACCCCCACGCAGTGCCGAATCGGGCCAAGCTCCCTGCCGCCAGCCCCAACTACAGTTGGGCTTCTGGCCCCCGCCCCGCTACCTCCAGCCCTGACTGCAGCTGCACTCCTTGCCACCAGCCCTGGCCAGGGCTGTGTTCTCTACCATGCTGGCCCTGCTGGGGCTGGGCTCCCCACCGCCAGCGGAGCCCAGGCTGTGCTTTTGAATCTGGCCAGCCAGAGCTTTCTGGTCCAACAGTATTTGTGGTCCTGCCGGTAGGGATGTAAAATTTCGATTTGGCTAGTCGAATAGTCGATGCAACTCTTCCTTTGAAGTGTAGCAATAGCTCCAGGCCTGTTACTACACTTCAAAGGCAAAAACACTGTGGGGAGCACTGGGCTAGCGGGGGACTCAACCAGTCCCCCGCTGGCCCCATACATCCCGCGACATTTCAAAGCAGCAGTGCTGCATAGGGTCCAAGGTCTTCGGAGGAGTCCCCAGCTGACCCCAGGCTCCATGTGGTGCTGCCACTTGAAACATCATGGAGAGCCCAGCATCAGGCTCCACATTTCAAAGAGGCAGTGTTGTGTGGAGCCCAGGGTCTGGTCCCAGCCTCCATGCAGCACTGCCGCTTTGAAGAATCCCCTCTTCTTTCTCCTCTCCTCCTCCCCCCCGCCCCTTTCTGATAGGCAACACTGGGGGGTGGAAGGAGTGACTAGTCAACTAACCTGTCGATTATCCAATTAGTTGACTGTCAGATAATCAAATGCTTATCCTTCATATCCCTACCTGCCAGACCACAGATGTTGCTTGACCAGTGTCCTGGATTTTAGAGGTTCAACCTATGCCAAGATTACAGCAGACTCTGCTCCCTGTCTCCCACCCCTTCCTTTTTTTCCTCTCCCCTCCTTTCCCCCCTATTTATTTTGAGTCTGCACATCCTAAACTCAGAACTCCAGTCATCTGAAGAAGTGGGCTGTGCTCATGATACCATCTACATGTTTTGTTAGTCTATAAAGTGCTACCAGACCATTTGTTGTTTTTAACAGTAATTACAGTTATTCTAGCTAGATTCAGCAGTGAACAGGCTTTTATTTATTTCACTCGAGAGAACATGTAGAAAATAAACCTGGCATGTTTGTTTGGGTGTTTTCATGGGGAGCGGGTAATGACAGTCAGGGGCAAAGTACATTCCCCTCCTCCTATTTGTTCCTGAACACTAGAACACTGCAATAAAGACAATGCAGAATTCACACTACAATGAACATTTCTTTTAAAAATTCAACTGTCTAAAATATGAAGTTTGAAGTGTCATGGGAGATTACAGAGAACACTGCCCTCCCAAAAAACACTAAAACAAACCATCACGCAAGAACTCCCTGAACAGCTAATTATTTTAAAGCCATCTTCTGATTTTAAACAATATGTGGTGCTGAAAAATCATGAACCCTCCCACAGGAAAATAAGTTGAACAGAGTCCCAGCTACAAGAAAAATGTACTTATCTTAGGACCCTTTTCAAAACATATCCTGTTATCTCTGAACGCAAACATTGTAAGCACAACAAACTTTCATTTTATGGATAAAGATCTTTATTCCAAAAAGCAAACAGACCTACCAACAACTCCAGGAAGTTAGTAGGACTAATTCCTAGAGATAATGTTTCCACATTCCCATATCACATTCCTCCCTTGGCTAAAGGAGCTGTTAAATAATCCAGTCTTGGCAAAGAGGAAAAAAGCTGCCCATTTGAATATCTTGACATGGTTAAATCACAGAGTTTATTTTCTGTTTCCTCCTTCAAAGAGAATTTATTTGAGGGGGAGGGGTTAAATGACATTCAAATAGCTACCTACACCTACAAAGAACCCTGCCATTAAGAGGACACTGGAAAATTGCAGATATGGGGGAAGAGGGGAGAACTGTCTCTTCTCCAGTGCTGTTTAATCATCCAGTTTTGTGATACCTAAAATGCAGAAGAGACACAGTAGGTTTCAGTGACCTCCTCCGTAAAAGTGTACTGCAGCCTTGATTAGAAATAGCTAGCTGAGAACACTCGAGGTAATGCAATACCCATCCTCCAATATTTCAGGAAGGAGAGATGGAAGAGCGTATTCTTTCTGGTGAGCAGGAACAGCAGAAAACCTGAGATGGTGCCATCACTCTTCTTGCCAGAGGACCTGGTTTGACAGTCAGTTAAGAAGAATTTCTTTGCTAAGTTGCAGAGTGTATTGATACCACTACCTCTGCCTCACCATAAAGAGGAAGGATAAAGGGAAGGCATTGCTGAGAGGTAACATGGAGATTAAAAGGGAATAGTCAGGTGAGTTCAATGTAGAAAGGGAAGGAATAGCATGACAGAAGTGAGCTCAATTCTCTTTTAAAATGTAAAGTTACCATTGCAGTACTTTGGATCTCAACAGCGCCATTGTTCAGGGTAGGAGAAACACTAAAGCTAGCTTTAAAGCAAGGTTGGGAAACCGCAGGCCAGGCTTGCCTAAATCCAGTCCCTGAGGCTCAGGAGGCCCTGCATTGGGGAGCCCGTGCTGGCACTCCAGCCAGAGCAGGGGTACTCCTCTTGGCTTTGGTGTGTGAGGGAAATGTGGGGAGTCTTTTTTTCCTTCTCATTGGGGGTGCCACTTCTCACTTGTGTGCAGCCCCTCACTGATTTTTCTGTGGGTCAGTGGCCCCGATCCAAAAAAAGTTCCCCACCTCTGTTTTAAAGACAGGTGAGGCTTACAAACCTAGTAGCACTGTTCACACTAGAAGAAATAGAAAAGGGTGAACAAGCAACATGGTGATTAATAAAGAACCAGCAGTCCTGTGGCACCTTGGAGACAGGTTACACAAAGCAGATTAAAACATTATATGCTCATTTTTATCCCTATCTGTCCCTTTAAGAGTCTCACCAGTGAAAATGAGGAGAAAATGACCATTTCTAGACTGCCTAATCATTTCTGGAACAGTTCCCCAAGAACAATTTCTATGGTTAGCAGCCCTTCTCTCCTATAGGAGAAGCATCTGACTGGGGGGGTTATTTAGTTACTGAGCAGAGCCCAAAGAAGCAGGCAGGTAAAGAGCACAGGAGCTTTCTCCCCTGCTCTTCTTTTTGGGCCCTTTCAAAGCCTAGAGCCAAGGCAACAAAGGGGTCAGACTCCGCTCTCGGTTACTCCCATGACTCCAGGGCCGCCGATTACTACTGGCAGTGCAGCCAGCCCTAAAGTCTGAGCTGGGGCGTCCTCCCCTGCAAAAAAATCTCTCACCCCATCCCGTGTAACGAGCAAGCAAACACGCTGCAAGAAAAAAAACAAACCAAACACGCCGCATCCCAGCTACTGGAAACCCAAACTACGCGCCTGTAAATCTTTAACTTTTGCTGCAGTGACAGCAACCCCGGAGCGCCGTCAGGCTGGCTCACCCCGACGCAGCTGAAGGCTGAGAGACCTGGGCCACTGCCAGGCTCAGAGGAAGCAGGATCCGGCCCTCGAAAGCGCACCCTCCCAGGCAGAGCTCTCCGCGCCAGAGGCTGCTCGCAGCCCCTCCCCATGTGCTTTTCCTCGAAGGAAAGCCAGGCTGCGTTGACACAGGGAGAACGAGCCCCAGCCCTCGCACGTGGGGGCTCCGGAGGCAGCTAAATCCCTCGCTCTCTGGGCTTCTTCACACTTGGCGGGAGAACATGAGTCGGCAGCGTTCAACCCCCACCCCGCACACACACCCGGGACAGAAGCAAAACCCGAGAGCAGCCACTCACCGAGCCCCTGCACCACGGGAACTTAAGGCAGCTCAACTGCCGGACTCAGGCTGTTCCCGCCCGTAAGTTGCACTAGAAAAGCAAAGTCTCCCCCCAGTAACTACTGCAGCAGCCGCCCTGCCCGCACTTAACTCCCGGCTGCAGCGGGGCAGACCTACCTTTCGGCCCGGCTCCCGCCGCTGCTCCCCGGGCTGCGCGCGCTCCGGCTGCCGGCCAAGGGCTTAGCGCGCCGCTCCCGTACTCGCCGGCGCCGGGTCCCGCCCCGCCAGCCTCCCGCACGCACTCACCCACACTGAGCCTCAGCGGCCACCCAGCTGTCAGCCCAGAGGCGTGAGTGCAGCCTCACGTGCGGAGGCAGAGCCAATCCAGAGCGCGAAACGGGCAGTCTCCCCTCCCTCCCCCCGCTGCTCTCCTCCCAGCCCCTGTGGGCTGTGATCGCTCCGAGAGCGCACTTCAGGTTTGGGACCGTCCAGCGCTGGGAGAAGAACCAGGATCCGAAGTGAGCCAGGCTTTGATCCCGCACTGCACCCTCTTCCCCGCCAACTCCCACTGCAGGCTGGGGGCCAGCAGCTCCCTCTGAAGCAGGAGAGATCGTATTAAATAAAACACATTAATTACGCACGACCAATATTGAAAGCACTGACTGAAGGAGAAAGGGAAGTCGGGCAGAGTAAATGTTGGAAAGAAAGGAAAAACCTTTGAGGGAAGAAAGTGCTGATCGTTCCATGGGTTTCCTTCCTGGTTTGAACACTAACAGATAAACAACTGCCCAAGAGGGGTGTATTTCTTAGTCACCCTTTGAAATCAAAGAGAAATCTATAATAGAGTTAGGTGCCTAAATACCTTTCAGGAACTGGGCTATAATCTCACTAATGCTTTGGTTAAAAACGGATTGGTTTTGGCCAGGTCTAATCAAAACTTTTGTTTTCAACAAAATGTCTATTTTGCAAACAAGAAGTTTTCTCAACAAATGTTTATTTTTGTTTTTAAAAGTCCTTTTTTGTAAAAAAAAAAATTTAACAAAAACACATTTAAATAAAAACATATTTGCTTTGGATAAAATTTTGCAACCTGCTCAGGATGTGACCTTGGTTGACTTCCCAGCAGTTTAGAGGAACAGGATCTAAAGCAAATAACGATGTGGTGAGTGTCTTCACAAATGAGTTGTACTCAGAGAGGTAACTGGCATGTTTGTAGGACTGGGTCTTCAATGTGGAATTAAAAGAATTTTGAGGAGAAGGGAAATGCAAACAACATGAAATTCATTTAGACAACGTGATTTCTAGTTTTCTATGTCAGAAGCTTCACAATGCCAATTTTGCTGAGAAATGCAGACATATCCACCTAGTAACAGAATGCAAATCAGTATGGCAGGAATGGGGAACCTAAGACCCAGGGGCTGGATGCATCCCCTGTCTTTCCTGGATCCAGCCTCCAAGACTCAGGGCCCCTCCACCCCCCTAGTATTTGGGAGCCCACACTAGTGCTCCAGCCCACCCTTCCCTGCCCTGTTCCACCATGGAGCTGAAACACACAAAATCTACTAGGGTGGGCCCCCTAGGCAGGGGCGTCCCATGAGGCTAGGCAAACTAGGCAGTTGCGTAGGGCGCCGTCAGCCCAGGCACCCAATGATGACGTCACGGCCATTGATGGCCATGCAGGCGGGGGCACCAGCTGCCGCAGCCGGCCTCGGACCGCTCTTGCCCCTAGGCTCTGGTGTGCAAAGGGAATGCAGGGAGTGTCTTGTCAGTCAGGGTGGGTTTGTTTGTTTGTATGCATGTTTGTTTCGGGGGACGGGGTTCTTTTGTTTTTGTTTTTTTGCTTCTCACTAGTATGTGGCCTCCAACTGATTTTTCTGTACGTCAGTGGCCCCCGAACCCAAAAAAGATTCCCTACCTTTGCAGTATGGGATGGAATTTTTGCCTTATTGTATATATTCAGGAACTGAATCTTAAACAGCAGTGGATAAGACACAGTAACTACCAACGTAGGCCCTGATCCTGCAACCTTTACTGCACCAATCGACCCACCAACTCTGTCAGAATGGAGCCTTCGTTCTAAGGGCCGCAAGTGTGGATGAGTTTTCAGGATCAGGAGAGTATTTTGCTGCTGTATTTGTCAAATGACTTTGAATATTAAATGAGATTTTTTTCTGCTTTTGGTGCATTGCATGTGACATGATGTTAGCATACAATGTCACTTTGACATCAGTACCAATACAATGTTTAAAAACAGGTAAACCTGCTAGAATGAAAATCCTTTTGTTCTGTTTTATGTCTATGTTAAGAGAGTGTTTTGTAATGTTTTTGATTTCAGCTTTATTACATTTTACAGCATTTGAAGAGAGCTAGTATTAAATTATTATACAGTTTTTAGGGATGTAAGAGACTAGTAGACTAGTGCAGTATTTCTCAACGAGTGGTACATGTACCCTTCGGGGTATGTCAGAGAAGTCTGGGAGATCACAACACAAGTGAAATTTGGCAAAAAATGTACAGGATTTTGCGCTACAAAGGGGATCAGAGAGGGGGTAGGGGCACGTGCCTGTCAAATTGAATGTTCGGAGCCGCACGCCCAGATGTTAACAGCTGCTCTGCGCACACGCCCCAGCGCTGGTGGGAAAAGAGTGTGGCTGTGGCATCAGCTCCAGTGAGACCTAGGGCATTTCCAAGTTGTGGGGAGGGAAGGGAAAAAAAAACATCCACAGCTGCCTCCTCTCCCCCAGGCCCAGGCACCGGATTTGAATAAACTACACAATTTGAGCTATACAAATTGCAAAGAGTTTTATATTTTCAGTAATTTTATATAACCCTGCAGACTAACAGTCCAATAGCCACTTCATTGTTCAGTATTTTTTCTTAGTCAACTAAGCTTTGCTTAACTATAATGGGAAATGTAATTATCTATCAGTATAGGTCTGGAATGGATCCTGTATCATTAGAACCTGTTACACTTTAGTTCATTTAGGACTCAATCCAAAATCCATTGGAATCACTCCCATATATTTCAGAATTTTGGGTTGAGGGCTTTGGAAAACATCCAACCTATGTGGCTCTATGCTAAACTCTGTAGCAGAGCCTTCTCCAGGTGCCTGACATTTTCCCATTATGTACTAGGGACCTGTTATTTTTCATTTGGCCAGCACTGACCTTCCGTTTTTCCTGTAGTGGGAGATTAAACTTTTGAAGCATGTCCTTTCTTTCTGAAACTCTCACTGCCAATACAGCCAGGTGTTTCCAGCACTCACAGATTTTTGATCTAACGCACAATTTTGGAAGATATCCATGGGCAACTGACCAAGACTTCCAAAAGGGTAAATCCGTTTGCAGCCACAGACACAGAAGCTAGCCCTCCTCACATTGTTATAAAATGCAGTATTGCTGATATCCAGAAATCACAAGTCAGGACCCATGAAAGATGACATTGGCTTAAAAATCATGAGATTTCCCCCAAAATAATAGATTTTTATACATTTTTATTTGCTTTCTGGTTTTCTTAAACCTTCAAAAGTATACCTGGGTCCCATTTCAGACTGTTCTGGTCAACGAGTGCTAGAAACTTGAAATCAATCAAAGTCAGGAGCCTAAGTACCTTTGAGGGTATAGGCCTTGCTTCTTTTTAAAAATGAAAGTTAAGATTCTCATATAATTTCATCATTTCATGAATGGAGGAGAAAAAACCATGAGAATTGAAAACAGCAGTTTTCAGCTCTGGTCTACCAGCGTTCTACTTTTTTCTTCCTTCATTTCTAGTTCTTTTCCTTGCAGGTTCCCTTTACAAATTTTATATGCCTAGATAGGAGTGTTATATTTTATGCTTAAAAGCTGCCCCAAGTCCAGCTGCTACTCTTCTCACCTAGTCTTACCTGTCAGCTGTTCCCCATATCTTTCAGAAAGCCTTCCCTTTTGCTTCTGTCCTCTATATGATATTTCACATTCATTAGTTAATTATTGACATTAGTAATGCTGAATCATGAAAATGAAGTTCTGTTTTGCATGATTAAGAAATGAATCTTCTCCTGTATTATTACTTTGGTCATATGCTTGATTTTGTGTCTGTTTCTCATATTTGGGCCTTGCCATACTGAGAGCTCATCTGATGAAGTGGGTTTTGCCCAGGCAAGCTCATGATACTATATATTTTTAGTTAGTCTCTAAGGCTAGGCTTTTTGAGGAATACAGGATCTGTCGAAAAAGGGTTTATTTTCGACAGATCCGCATCTAGACTGCCTTTTTTTTTTTCCAAAAAAGCTCTGTGTCGAAAAAAAAGCGGCGGCCATGTTTATGCTAATGAAGCATGGGATATTTAAATTCCTGTTTCATTAGCAATTTCGACGTGCCTAATCTACATCTCTCTGTCAAGAGAGGTGTAGTCTAGATATAGCCCAAGGTGCCACAGGACTACTCATTGTTTTTAAAGTTACAGAGTAACACGGCTACCCCTTTGAGACTTTTCCCATTAAGTCACTGATTCTCTCTTGAATACCTGAGAGTAAAATCAAGTCTTTACTATAGAACAAGCAGGGAGACTTAAGGAACAGCTGCTGGAAACTTCCACACTTTTTCCAGCAGAAGGAAGTCTTAGAAGATGCCACCTAATGGCCCAAACCCTCTTCCATCCTTCTGGAGAAAGTCACTCACAACTTGTTCCTGGCCTATGGAAATAAGAGTTCTTTCTTCTTCTTCCTGGGACCTCCTACTTCCTCCCATTGCACTAAACTTTATTGCATCACCTGGGTGACTCTGAATGCCTTTTCAGAGCAGGGGATGGGAGGATATAATATGAAGAATCTGTTGCATTATCCATTTCCGTATTTGTGGAGCTTAGTAGAGAAAATTATAATTTTCTGTTACTTTTATTTATCTCTCTCTGGAAGGACTATTTTTGGGGAGTGTGGAAGAATACTAATAAGATGCCATTCATATTACATAAGTAGTACTGTGTTGTGCCATTGCACAGCCCAGCCAGTAGTAAATAAACAATCATGTAAAACAAGTTTGCTGTTCCATGAAGAGACTCTGGTGTGGCAGCATCATAAAACAGAAGACAAAAGCTTCAATACTTTTGATATCAGTGAGGATTTAATATGTAGGTTATGCATGATTACTTTTCCCCCAGTATATGATCTTTAAAATCTGTGTTGTGCAAAATGAAATACTGTCAAATTTTAGAATGATCTTTGTCATCTTTTCGTGGCTTCTATCGCCTCATTTTTATCTCATTCTCCTTCATTTTTCCCCATCTCTGCTCTAAATGATATCCCTAACTGAAAGTTCAGGTGTATCCTAACTCTTACCTGCAACTGAACATCAAACTATAACTAAAACTAAGTATTTTCCAAAACAATGGGCCTGATTTTCCTCTCACAATAGGGCTATATCTACACTGGCATGATCTTGCGCAAAAACTCTAGCCCAAGAGTTCTTGCGTTAAAGTAGTTGTTCCAGAGAGCGTCTACACTGGCATGTGCTTTTGCGCAAGAGATGTGCTTTTGCGCAAGAGCATCCATGCCAGTGTAGATGCTCTCTTGCGCAAGAAAGCTCTGATGGCCATTTTAACCATAGGGCTTTCTTGTGCAAGAAATTCATGTTGCCTGTCTACACTGGTCTCTTGCGCAAGAACAGTTGCTCAAAAGGGCTTATTCCTGAGCGGGAGCATCATAGTTCTTGCGCAAGAATCCCTGATTTCATACAGTGAAACATCAGTTTACTTGCGCAAGAACACACGGCCAGTGTAGACAGGCAGCAAGTTTTTGCGCAAGAGCGGCTACTTTGGCGCAAGATCACGCCAGTGTAGACACAGCCTAATTGTTATTGATATAGTGCCATTGACTTTTAAGGAGTAATTCTGTATTTTGAACTGTATTAAGAGAAAGAGTATGCTCCCCACTTTTCATTATGAAAATCAGAAGAAGGAATGTTATTTGGGTAAACATACAAGCTATGGAAACTCTGGCTGTGTGCTGGTTATAGGTTTTAGAAAATGGAGACATTTTATTGAATCTGACTGCTCAATGTGGCTTGTTTTACCAACTAATGTATCTAGGTATAACAACATTTCTGATTGACAGGGAAGTTTATATATGGTTATAATGTCATGTGCTTTCTTGACTGATACCTTAATAATATTTATAATTTGCCCACACAAATTCTAATATGATTTGTAATTAGGCAAGGTAAATACAATATAAAATTATATACTATGTGCATGGCACACCTTTCTGTTAATCATTACTAAGTGGTTATTGTCAGCCATGTGGAAACACTAGTTACGTATCACTGGTAGAGTCACAATGCTTTCATAACAGTTTCTTGCACTTTTATGTTTAGGTTTTTGTGGCTGAGAGTATGAGGGTGGTCAGGGTCCATGTCTCAAATGTGCATAAGCTAATCATTTGAATTCATAAAAATAACGCCTTCCTCTCAGTGCAAAGTGGAGGAAAAAGCAGACAGTGCTAGACAGGGGGTGTATTAATTACATATACAATGTTTTACTGGCTCTGTGGTATCCTTTTTAAACTTGTTTTCCAGTTTAATTAATACAAACATATTCTTTTTCTGAGAGGGAGCTGTTTTGTGCAAATGAAATTATGGCTTTGAATGGAAAGAAGAACACTAAAAGTGAGATGTAAATCAGAAAATGTTTGGTTTCTTTCAAAAACCTCCTGATTTGTTTCTCATTGTTGTAATGATCAGTTTCCCTTAACTTTTTTGTATTTCTTTTTTTTAAAAAAATTGTAATGGATGTTTGAAACAGAATGGCTTTTATGAGGAACAGGGACCTTTGATCTCAACCAGATACAACATATCGTAAGTACACGAGAGAAGGGAGAGTGTTGAGGTAGCTTTCTTAAATCCAGTAACCACATTTTATTGTTATTACAACACCACCTTCCACACTGCTTCTGAAGAGCCAAGTTTCACTCTGACCTCAATTTTCACAGGTGCAAATGACAACATTAAAATGTTTAACTACCTTAAGAGCAGCTTATGACAGAAGTTCAGTATTACCACTTGTGCTGACAGCTGATTACAGCCATTAGTGAACAATCTTCAAAAAAAAATTTTTTTAAACCACCTTCCTATTTTCTAAAAAAGATTTATAAACCAGTGTCTTACATATAATCTTTTGAGGAAATCATGTAAGGAAATCACAGAGAATCATGCTAGAAACTTAATGTTTTAGAGCAAGCTATTAATGCCATAGAAACAATCTTTTGTAACCCATTCTAGCTGGAGAGATTATATCCAGAAATGGGATATCATTACAAGAATAATTCCTGTTGGATGTCACCCTAAATATTAGTGCAACAGGTACTTTTCAGTCTGAAATGCATGCACACTATATGAAAGTCCTTTAATGGAAAGCTTGATTGTCTGGCCATTTAAATTTATAATCAAGCGAAATAAAATCATATCACAGCACACCAGGGGTGGGGAAACTGCAGCCCCCACCTTGCATGTATTCAGCCTCCGAGGCTTGCCCCCCCCCCCCCCTTCCCAACAGCATGGGAGTGTCTGTGCTGGGCACTCCAGCCCTCCCACTTCCCGCTAGCCCTCTGTCGGGCTGGAGAACAAAATCTACTTGCCTGGGGTCAGCAGCTCCTGACACAGAAAAGGTTCCCCAACCCTGATGTATACCTTCTAATCACTGTACAAATTTTAACAATTAAATTATCAGAATAATACCCTGTGAAGTCAGTATTATATTCTGAAAGTCAGAGATGGAAAAGTGAGGTATAGAAATATTAACAACTGCAGTTTCGTAAGTTGGTGTAGTTTGGGGCACCTCCATTTCTGAATCATCACTTGAGACTCTGTAAGGAAAGTAATATGGAATCTCCAAAGTTGCTCTACTTGCAGTGCGAGGAGGTGACCTACTTGCTCACCTTGCTGGGGTTGATGGTACATACTGTGTTTCTTTCTGTAATTATCCCATGTGTACCCTGGGGGTCATTGAATCAGATAAGGTGATGGGTGGGTAGGGCCATGGTTGCATGTAGTCAGGGTGATGAGGCTTATGGTTAGCAGCTTCCCATGGTGGGTGGGGTTCTTCTGTGTTGGGGAGGAGTGTTGGAAGGAAAAAAAGCTGTTGTTTTCATCTGCCTCCTCCTCACTGTATATGGAGGGAGGAGCAGGACATAAATGAGGTCACTCAGAGCTGTGGCTTAGTGATTAGTCAGTGCGGAACAGCAGTTTGGGCTCAGCACCTTAGAGATACTTTCTCTGGAGGAGCTTAGCACTGAGGACAAAGGTTTCACCAGAGAAGCTCTCTTTTTGAGAGAGTCCCAGCTTGGAGAAGTCATGGTGCGGTTCCTGGTAGTCTTAGAAGTTGGAGACTTATCACTTCTGAGGGTTTGTGGCTATGAAACGCTGTGGATGATGTTTCTTGAGGAGGGTGGCCCCTGTTTCATTTGCCCTCACTTTTGAAAAATGAAAATTAAATCCTAATGAGGAAAAATAGAAAGGAGCATAAGCTCTGCAATAAAGTGTAAAAATATAATTAGGAAAGCCAAAAAGAACTGAATAATAGCTAGCCAAAAATTTAAAAAGTAACAGCAAGACCTTTCTGCCTTCTACCTGATCCTTCATTCTTCACTAGCCTCCTGATGGTTCTTTTGAGATGCTGATTTTCATTTAAGTCTTTTTTGTTGTGGGGAGGGGCAGAGAATAAACAGGGAACAGCTCTGTTTTGTCCTATTAATTCAAACGCTGAAAGGCTTTAGATTAAATTTGTTTAATACTTGTACACTGATTTTGAAGAGTTAACATAGTACAAAAATTCTGGGCAACAATCTAGAGATCTGTGTCACTTCTAGTTGTTACTTTTCTTACCAAAACCATAAAACATCAAAATGCATAATGTAGCTGGTGAACTGCATACAAAACTCATGCTTAAACCTCATGTCATGTCAGAGTTACTGATCTCATAGTATAGAATAGATAGTCCTTGTGTCATGAGTGCCCCGGGGACTGGACTAGATGAGCTCTAGAGATCCCTTCTAGTCCTATGATTATTCTAAAATTCCAATTGTGGAAGAACTAATGATACTTAGAAAACATGTTTATTTGTTAGGCTTCTGTCTTCCGGCAGGATAATATAGTAGATCCCCCGGGCTCTTTAGCTCCCACATTAATCAAAAAGCCATCTGGTGGTAGCCAGAGTTCCCACATCAAACGTATGTGTCAGAAATACCCAGATGATCTTGCGTAAAGAATTTCTTCAATTTGTTGAATTCATAACCCAGAATTCCAATTAGCTTCAGGAACTGTAGGGTAACTACATCACTCCGGGTGCATCTACACTGCACCCATAGCTCGAATAAACTACACAATTTGAGCTATTCAAATTGCATATCTTATTTCAAGTCAATTTTGAAATAACTTATTTCATAATTTGGTGCTGTCTACACAGCATCGAATTTCAAAATAACCGACTATTCTGAAACGTCCCCTACTCCTCATGGATTGAGGTTTACAGGGACATCAGAATTGTGAGCCCATTATATTCTGAAATAACAGGCTTGCTGTTAAGATGCGGGATAGCTATTTTGGGATACCTCCAGTATCCCGACATAGTGCAGCAGTGTAGATGTAGCCTTCATGAGTCTATGCAAGCCCAGGTAGAGACGTGCAGCATTGACTTGGTTAAAATTGGAGGCTAAATGGCAATTTAAATAAATTCAACCAAATTTTATAGCATGGACATATCCTTATTAATGGACCAGAATCTCACATCTGATTGCAGCCTCTTTACAGCATTTAGAAAGCATATAAAGACCACTAGCCAAGCCCAAATTTCTGGTAAAGAATTACCTGGGTGTAGAGGAACTCACTGCTATTGTATTTGTGCCATAGCTCTGCAGTTCTGCTCTCTGGCACATGCAGCATGTTGAAGCCAATGTCTATTCCACTGGCACAGAGTCCATCAAGACTTTACATAAGTGTGGCAACTTGAAGCTGCCTGAAGCAGCTCTAAGGGCCTGTCCACACTGCAGCGGGGAGTGTACTCTCCAGCCTGGGTAGACAGACACAAGCACATTAAAAATAGCAGTGTAGCCAAGGTAGCACAGTCAGAAATTCAGGCTAACAGTCTCAATACAAATCCACCCTGACACTAGGGTATGCATGTACTCGGTCATCCAGCCCTATCATGCATCAGATATGGACTGCATGTAGAGCTTCCATCCCAGAGAGGCATTTGACGTGTTCTCCTAAATGCAGTGTAGAGTTAGCTGTAGTGGTCCCAGGATAGTAAATAAACAAGATGCATGAGGTAGTATCTTTTATTGGACCAACTTCTGTTGGTGGGAGAGAAAAGCTTTCCACCTTACACAAAGCTCTTCTTCGGATATGGGGAAGGTATTCAGAGTGTCAGGGCAATAGGCAAGGTGGAACATATAGTTTAGCACAAGTAGTTAGCACATTGTATGGGACCATTCAAGGTAGAGTGGCCCATTAACACCTATGCAATCGTAGGACAAAAAGAAACTATTAGTAAGTTACAATATTGTAATTGGCCATAAATAAAATATATCTGTTAAATCCATAATATCTAGCAGAGTAATGAATGTAAAGCTCCCAGGCTCATCTTTTGAAAAGAAAATCATGGCCACTCTACCTTAAATGGTCCCTTAAAATATGTGCTAACTACTTATGCAAAACTATCTGTTCTAATTTGTATTTTGCTAAAAACTTAAAAAACAAATAGTCTGGTAGCACTGTCAAGACTAACAAAATAGGTAGATGGTATCATAAGCTACCATCCACATATTTTGTTAGTCTTGAAAGTGCTACCAGACGATTTGTTGTTTTTTGAGTTTTTCCTCTTACAGACTAACTCAGCTACTCCTCTGAAGCTTTTGTATTTTGCTGTGAGGCTGCGAGAACCAAAGCTAAAGAAGAGCTCTGTGTGTCTTAAAAGCTTATCTCTGTCACCAACACAAGTTGGTCCAATGAAAGCTATTAACTCACCCACCTTGTTCTCCTAAAAATGCTTTAATGCACTGCTGGCTTTTGCTGTTGCTAGATCAGATAAGGAATGTTAAGCATGTCGCCACCGAGTGGCTAAACTATATAGTATAGGTTAACATTTAGTTACTGCCTAAGGATAGGAGCAATGCTACTTCCCAAACACCATGGCTACGTCTACACTGGGGGCTTCTTTCACAAGAACTGTTTTGCACAAGAGTTCTTGTGCAAAAGGTGTTGTGCAAGAGCGCGTCCAGACTGGTCAAAGAGCATCGCAACAGCGAAGCGCTTTTGCACAAGAGAGCATCCACACTCCCAGGCTCCACACTAGGGTCGCTTCTGTCTGGTGTCCACATCTCCCTCCCATCCCCAACACTTCCCTCCCCTCCCAATAAACACAACTGTTTTTGTTAAAGACACAATAAACTGTATTTATTTACATAGGGACGAAGGGTGGGCAGTGGAAGTGGGAAGGGGAGCGTTCTCAACTGGGAGGGGCTATTGCTGGGAGGGGCGGCATCTGCCAGTGCTTCTCGGGTGCAGAGGCCTCGGCATCCTTCAGGCCAGGTTGGGGCAGGCAGCACGGGGAGGTGGGCAGGACGCAGTGCAGCAGGAGGGGGAATGGCAATGGCAGCAGGAGGAGCATCTGGAGGGGGCATGGGCATGGCAGGGAGGGCAGGAGGATGCAGCAAGGCCATGCCGTAGTGCATGGCATGGCCAATGTGCGACGTGAGGGTGGAGATTGTGTTGCACATCCTGTCGCACCTCTGGAGGAACTGCCCCCAAGTCAGCCTGCAGCTTGCTGGTGACCGACACCTCCATCCTCTCCATGGCCTGGACGTGCCGCCAGAGGAGCTGGTCGCACTGCCTGGCCCGCCCAACTGGTGCCTGGGTGATTGGTGCTGCCACCGCAGGACTGGAGGATCCCTCACTCCCGGTGGTTCTGCTGCAGAGAACACAGAAAACAATGAGGCGGTCAGTCAGCCCTGCCTACAGTGTCCCTGAGCCCCATGCCCTCTGTCCTGAGCCCCACATGACACCACACAACTGTGGCTTGGGCCCAGTCAGTCCCCTGTGTATATGTTCGCATAAAGGACTCGCTCAAAATCCTGGGAGTGAAGTGATCCTCCATGGATTGTAACCTTTGGGAGACATCACTGGGAATGAAGACCCCTTTGTGTGCTAGCCACTTGGCATGGGGTGTCTGTCTGCGTAGCACTGTGCACGCTCCCTCCTCAAGGTAGAGCACATGGCTTCTACTCTTGTCACTGTCTGAGCATACACTGTTGATGCTGTAGTCATTTTTGCATGCACATCCCCATATTGCATGGGAGCAAGTGTGGCAGATGAGCTCTGGGTTCTTGGACTACTGTCAATTGATTTCCTCGGAGATGGAGCCAGGGCTACTGGGGAATGTTCCATCCTTGCAGCAAGACTCTGTGGCCAAAGGCCCAGACTGGTCGCTTCCCCACTCCCTGTCCCCCCAGCCCTTAGACAAGTAGCCCAGGGTATGTCTACATTACAGCACTAATTCGAACTAACTTAATTCGAATTAGTTAATTCGAAATAAGCTAATTCAAATTAGTGCATCTAGACCTAAAAACTAATTCGAATTAGCGTTTTGCTAATTAGAAATAGCATGTCCACATTGGGTGGACCCTGAACTGAAGTTAAGGCTGGCCGGAACCAGTGCCGGCAGGGCATCAGATTAGGACTTAGAGTGTGGAGCTGCTGCCTCAGGCTAGCCGAGGGATGTGCTTAACCCCCACCCCAGACAGACCATTCTCAGGGTTCCCTGCTTGCTTGTCTAACTCGATGAGGGACAGCAAAGCAGT
>CM057848.1:49984238-50050332 GCA_030068395.1 Apalone spinifera | reverse complement strand
TCCTGCCATGAGAGCAGGGAACTCGACTCAATGACCTCTTGAGGTCCCTTCCAGTCCTAGTATTCTATGATTCTCTAACATTTATTTCCCTTGTGTTTTATAAAACTTACATATTTCAAGCATTTGACATTTTTTATGTAAGACATGAGAACGGGATACAAACAAATTAAAGAGAAAAAGTTATTTAACAGAATGTAAACCACAAAAACTATAATTTATATTTGTCTGTAGTTACGATCTACTAACTGATCCCAGAATCAATGGATAGTAGTAGTATTTGTTCTTTATTTATTTACGATCTTATTTTTTGCTGTCTTAGAAATAAATAACAGATATAGAATAACAAATGATTGGGGTGGGGGCGCAAATTTTGCCTTTGCCCCAGGCGCATAACACCCTCACTATGCCTCTGACCTACTTTCCTTCTATGTCAAGATTACTGCCTTAGTGGATATGGGGGAAACTGCAGGTATCATGAATCTTGACTTTAGTGATGCTTTTGAGGCAGTCCCAAACAACATTCTTAAGAGCAAACAAGATAAATGTTGTCGAGATGAAATTACCCTATCGTTGGGTGCACAAAACTGTATGCCACAAATAGTTATCAACACTTCCTGATCAAACTAGGATTCCTATATAGTGAAGACCCACAGGGGTCTGGCTATGGTCTGGTCCTATTCAATATTTTCATTAATGACTTGGATAAGGGAGTGGATAGTGCATTTACAAACTTTGCAGATGAGACCAACATGGGAGAGAGGACAGAATAAGAATTCAAATGAACTTGGTAAATTGAAGTCTGAAATCAGCAAGGTGAAGTTCAGTAAAGACAAGTGCAACATATTACACTTAGGAAGGAAACATCATATGTACAAATTCAAAATGGGGAATAACTGGATAGGTGGCATTACTGCTGAAAAGGATCTCGGGGTTATAGTCAATCACAAATTCAATATGAATCAACAATGTAATGATGTTGTGAAAAAGGCTAATATCATTTTGAGAGTAGTAATAAGAGTGTCATATGTAGACACAGAGGATAATTGTCCAATTATACTCAACTTTACCTGGAGTATTGTGTTAAGTCCTGGATGATAGACCTTAGGAAAGATGTGAACAAATTGGAGAGAGTCCAAAGAACAACAAACATGATAAAGAATTTACAGAAAATGATCCATGAGGAAAGGTTAAAAAGCTGGGTGTGTTTAGTCTTGAGAAAAGAAGATTAAGGAGAAAAGAATTGAGGGAGGAGGGGAAGCTTCAGCCCCCACCCAAAGGGCGCTTGGAGAGGGATGGGAGGCTCAAAGCTGGGGCAGTCCTGGACTGGAAGAGAGGGCCCCCAGCCTGCCCTTTTCACCCTCCTGGTGAGTCTGTCTCTTTTCAATATGATGTTCTGAGAAGCAAACCCATTCTAGGCACAGCTCATTTTCCTGGAAAAACCAAACTCTTACCTTGTTTTAAGTTATAATAATAGGAAGTTGTATTCCAAATTTGGTGGTACTATGCCTTATCATTTAGGAGGAGTTCTTGAACAAATAGACAGATGGATGGACAGATTGATGGAGAGACAGACAGACTCTTTCGAATATGTGGTAGATATCATACTTTACTGATGTGTAATATGGAGAATTATAGATATCTTAAAAATAAATATCAAATTCCATACTAAAACAGATTACAACAGTGTTAGCCAACCCATAGCCTGTGGGTCACATGCTGTCTCATTAGGGTTCTATGTGTAGCTCATAAGGCATTTTGTTTACTGTTGCCCATGTGCAGGGTTGCCAGACTCCAATGGTTTCCATTCATGTAGTTTTTTTCCTACCAGTGTTACTAAAGTGACACTCATGTAAAGAAAGGACACATGAAATAAGGTGTGTGCTGATTGCACACAACTTTGACTGTGAAAGCACTGCTACAGTTCAGTTGGCACACCCTGCAACTTTTATGCATGCCAGATAGCAGTTAGCAAAGCTACCCTATCCCGGGAGATCATCTTGAGGTCCACTGAGATGAAGGAGGCCCACTCATGTAGACCACTCACTAGCCTAGGTTGTAATCGCTGGATTAGAACAGCAATATTTCAGTTCTGCTTTTATACTCATAGACAACAGCTACACTGCACAGTTATTTCGAAATAGCTTATTTCGAAATAGCACATCTACACTTCAGGGAAGCCTCAAAATTAGTCTGAGGCAGGCTTCCCTAATATAGACATGCTATCTCAATTTAGAGCCCCAGGAGGAATAATTTAGAATGGCCCTAGTGAGAGGCTATTTTGAAATAGCAAAAATGGAGCGTCTACACACGCCTTATTTAGAAATAGTTATTTCAGATTAGGCATTATTCTTCGTAGAATGAGGTTTACAGAAATCAGAATAAGATAATTGCTGTGTAGACACTCGCATAGTTATTTCAGAATAATTTCCATTATTCTGAAATAACTTTGCTGTGTAGACTCATCCATAATGTCCACCTTGAGTTAACATTAAATAAAAGTGATCATGGAATAAATAATCTGTCGTCAGTCATAGCAAAAAATACTTAAACATAAAGCAACTGTGTTTTATATCAGTCATTAACTCAGAGGGTCATGAAAAATTAATCCACAAAAAATTATAGAGATAATGAGTATTATAGTAAAATAGAATTTGCATTTTAACAAGCATATCTAAATCATGCTTAAAATCTCCACTGGAGGACAGGAACCACTGCTGCTTTTAAGATGCCACAGTGCCTACAACAGATCAGGTTTTAGATTAAGAGCAGCTACCTCAAGATGAATTCAGGCCATGCTAAAATGATGCTAATGGGGTAAGAAAACACTTTAAAGAACGAACTGTGTTACCATGCCTACCTTGCACCGAACTTGTCCAGGCCTTTTTGTCAATGTCCTGTGAAGCTTTGGGGTCCTGTTTTATTTCTCACTAAATCTGGAGATACAAATTGTATTATTGTCTAAACATGCATTCTTTCATCTGCAATTCTCTATGGAACTTTGCCCCTTCCTCCTGGATGAGGACTTTGTGATATTGATGCATTTGTTACCTCCAGACTGGATTACTGAAATGCACTGACGCTAAAAGTAAAGACAATGCACAGGCTCCCGTTGGTACAGAATGCCTCTGCTTATCTACTTTGTGATTTGGCAGCCTGTTGAGCTAAGGACAGAACTTCCAGACAGGGCTGATTCTAGGGCCCCATTACTGGGGCAGGGAGATAGGAAGGGGAAAGGGAAAAAGGCATCAAGTGAGTATTTTAGGTTCTTAGATGGGTCCATTAAATAAGCAAATCTTCCTGGAGTACAGGGCCAAGTTAGATCCCTGGAAAATCTTGGATTTTAAGAGTTTTAAAAAAGGAAAATTGGACTACTGTGTCAGTGTTTTGCTGTAGTGTATAATTTACATAAAGGATGAAGAGTCTCCAATCTGCTTCTGTTTCAAGCATAATTTTCTCTGGCAGACTTGCTTGGGGAAAAAAAAACAAACTCCCGACATGAAAATAGAATTAAATGAAGTATTGACATTAGTAAAGTGCTGCTTTCTATCATGCCAGAAAGGAAAGGGAGATACAGTTCATACTTTTCACCTCATTTATGAATTATTTATGACTTATTTCTGCTGATAACCACAAATGCAAATGCTCAGTTTAAAGCACATTATCAAGATATGCTAAATTATACTGTTCTTATTGTGAAGATCCTCCAGATGGGATCTGCTTAGATAGCAACAACACAACAGTATTTTAATTTTCAGCCTGTGCTCCAGAAAAATCTTGAAACAATAAAATCTCTGCTCAGACCTACTCGGTAGTTAGGAAGACACACGTTTACAAAATAAGTCAGTCATTAAAATCAAGTGCTTCCAAAATGAGCAATCAAAACACCTCCCTCCCCGAGTCCTCAAAGATGTACCCCTCTCCTCTCTCAGATGACCCCTCTTTCCCTCAAACACATAGTAGCCCAATCATCTTTGGCAATTATGAATCAGAGACTGTTCAGCTGTCCTTAAGAACAAGATAAATCTGACGGGTGTTTCTGGTGATAAGAGATGTAAGGAACGTGAGAATCATATTGACTAAGACTTGTATTCAATTTATTTGGCTCCTCTTCCTGATTTCTTGGTAGAATACATGTTATCAGTCTGTGTTATTTAAGAACAGGTTTACCTCTTTTCTTGCTCCAGAGACTGGTTAGCCTGTGTCTGTTTCATGGCTGTCAACTGCACATGCACCTCAAACGGCTATTACCAGACTGGGAATGCTTAGAGAATGTCACTGTACTACCTTCTCCCTAATTTGCCAGTTTTCACAGCTTCACCAGTTTTTGCCCCTGCCTTTCCACTTCCCACCATCCTTACTCTCTCAGAGATTCTGCCCTTCCTCCCCCACTGCAGCTCCATCACCACAGAGTAGGGATGTGAATGACTAGTTTACAAATGCTTATCGGATAGTTGACACCCTAGTCAACTAGTTGCTCCCCCCACCAGGCAGCATGGCGGGGGAGGAGGGGGGCGGAATAGGGAGTGCTTCAAAGTGAGAGCACCACGTAGAGTCCCCAACTGGTCCCAGGCTGCATGCGGCATTTCAAAGTGGCAGCACCGCATGGAGCTTGGGCTCAGCTGGGGACTCCCGCACTGACTTCCCGTGCTTCCCACAGCATTTTTGCCTTTGAAGTGTAGCAACAGCCCTGGGGCTGTTGTTACACTTTGAAGGTGGAGGAACCCTTATCAACTAATCAAATAGTCAATGCAATTCAATTAGCCAATTAATCTAAATTTAACATCCCTACCACAGAGCCCTTCCCTAATGGAACTTCATATTGGGGAGAGAGGGGAGCAAGGAAAATACCTTCCTCTCTCTCCATACTTGCTCTCCAACTCTCCACACAAAAGGAGAAAAACTCCACTGCTGCATACTCACTGAAATGGGGTTGGGAAGAGTCGATTCAGGGGGAGGAGGAAGGTGAACTAGGAAAATGTGCAGTTTTAAAGCTCGTGCAGAGATAACTCCAAAGCAGTTAAAAGGAGATGTAGTCATTAATTCCAGTCACCACAGTGGTCTTTGAAATCTACCCCTCCAGCGGACCAGAAAGGCGCCTCTACCCTATTTTATCAGAACCATGGGCTATTACTATGGCAGGGTCAGGAGTTTGAGTGGTAGGAAAAAGAACTTAGCACTGAGAGCTACAGTATAGCATCATGGCCCCACCAGGACCTCAGTTCCTTCAGTTATTTCTCTCAAAACGTCAGTCCGGAGCTCCTGGGACTCCTGCCTCTCTTTGTCCCCACCAGCACACACAAGGGTGCCATTTATGGGGAGTAAGGGAGGCAGTAACCCCACCCTCCTGAGTTAGAAGCCCCTGGATATCATACTTGAGGTCTGCTTAAAGCTGCATGTTCTGCAGGGCCGGCCCGAGCCCTTTTGGTGCCCTGGCCCCGGGCGTGCAGTGCTGCCCCTAGGCGCAGGACGCGTGCGCTGCCCAGCCCGGTCCAGCCAGCCGTGCATGTCCCTGCAGCCGGAGGGGCAAGGGCGCTGCTTTCCAGCACCGCGGGGCCGGCGCTGTGGAACCAGGCGTGTGGCTCCTGATGGTAGCTGTAAGGGATGCCACGTGCCCCTTACAGCTGCCATCAGGCGCCCCCTGTGGGTTGGTGCCCTGGGCAGCTGCCCGGCTCGCCCATGCCTCCGTCCGGCCCTGATGCTCTGACTCCAGAGGCAGTTCTTAATTGCAACAGAGTTTGAGGTGCTTATAGCTTTGCCTTTGGGGCAATGAGTGTGTTATAAAAAGAGGACGGCAGGATGATTAAGAACAACAAAAGGCTGGGCATTCCGGTAATTGAAGGATTGTTCAATCATCATGAAAACCTTGCTGAGTACTTCACTTAACGGACAGGAGGGAAAAAGAGTAGGAATGAGTGTTGTACATTTGGATTACTCTGTTAAACTCATAAATATTCTTGAAAAAGGGGTGAACAGGGACTAATGCAAAGATGACTACAAAGAGCTACAAAGAGGTTTCACAAAACTGGGTGATTGAGCAACACAAAGGCAGATGGAATTCAGTGTTGATAAGTGCAAAGTAATGCACATGGAAAAATATGATCCTAACTATAGATACAAAATAGCTGGTACGATTCAAGAAAGAAATCTTGGAATCAGTGTGAATAGTTCCCTGAAAACATCTGTTCAATGTGCAGTGTCAGTCTAAAAACTAAAAACTAACAGAATATTGGGAATCATTAGGAAAGGAATATATAAGACGACAAAATACCATATGGCCATGATGGAAAAAAAAGTGGGTCACCAGCTGAGTGATGGCAAGTGTGGGCTGAGCTCTGGGATCAAGACAGAGCTTTTCTTTGTCCTCTGGTGGTGAGAGGATTTACGTAGGTAGCTGAAAGACATTGAACTCTGTATTTTGGGGCTCAGGATTGGAGTAATACTTGTGTTTGCATTTCTTACTTGTTTTACATTTCCAAAGGCATTTCTAACAATGATTTTGTGCCTTTATTTGCAGTGGAGTTTGTTTCTGATTTTGTTTTGCTCTGTGTCATGTTATTTTGTCTTGGATCTGATCTTTTAATAAATACAAACAAGAAAGAAAGTGTGAACATCCTCTAGCAATTTTTGTTTTGTTGATTTTTGCGTGATGATATAAGTTTTGTCAACAAATCTTGGTAGTGTAGACATACCTTTATTATATAATGCATTAGACTGCTTTCCTTCCGAAAGGGTCCTTAGGAAGGAAAGCCTAAGGATGGAAGGCTGGCCTTATTAGGGTCAATGGCAGAACTTCTAGGATTTCACTTTAATGCGTCATCATATTTATTCCTTAGTAAGGTAATTAAAATAGAGAAGAAAGCTGAAGTTTAGCCATGGCAATATAGGGTATGGTATATGACATGCTGAAACATAGAAATGTTTTTATCCGGAGCTTGATGTAATAAACTACAAAACAACTCATTGTCCTATACTTGGGAAGCTCAGAAAACCATCTAATTGAACTGATCATACATTTCACACACTCTTTGTAAGACCTAAATGAAGCAATGGAGCTCAGTAGATTCTCAGCTTCTCAAACACCAAGTTCAGCAGACAGAATTTAGAGGGCCCTTTTAAAACTTTCATGTCAGCTGCAGCAAAGAATGCTATAGTTACCCACAGTTCACTCACCACAGATGCTTCTGCTATTTCAGATCATGAGACCATTACCTAAAGCCAAGTCCTGTGTATTAATCAGTTTTAAAGCTTTCCTAGCATAGGTCTTTGCTGCCCGTTGGGGAGACATGCTAAAACCCATTTCCTGTGGGAGATAACTTAATGAAGTATTCTAGCGAGAGGAAGAACTGAAGCAGTCTGATAGCTCTTATTAGTAGCTCTGGCACACAGTCTGGCCTCGAATTTGGGGAAAGGGCTCCACAGGCTGCAGTTTTTACAATTCATAAAGATGCTTTGCATTTCTATAGCATATTCCCCCAAGGATAAGAAAAGGTATGTTAAAATATAAATCTCCAGAGCACTCTTTTGAGATATATAGTGAAGATAATAAGGATAGCTGTTCCTTAAGTTGGTAAATTGAGGAACAAATTTGGGAATAGAAATCAAGAGGCCTGACCAGCCCATGCGGTTAACCATTAGGCTATCCTCCATCCTCGTCATATACTCTTTGAAAGCAACTTAATAAAGTATGAAGCATTTATGTAAAAGGCATTTTTGTCTTCTGAATCTCAGTAGCTTAGAGTCAGAAGCTGAAGGGTTTGTGGTGCAGAGCAAATCACAAATATCACTCTTTTTACAGTCTCTTTTTACAGCATTTATTGCAATAGTTGCCCATGGCAGAGACAGGAGCTTTATTTTTAGATGTCATATATTTTTTCCTGAAGATCTTTTCAAGTGTTCTTTTCCTCTGTCAGTACAAACAGGCCAGAGTGCCTCTAAATGCAAACTGCAGGCATACAACTTTTTGAATGACACATTCTTTTAGCAGCAGACCCATGGCTTAGTGAAAGCACTTGCCCTTCTGCGACCCAGAATCAAAACTTTTTGGTGGCCAAATGAAATTTATATCCAGTTTTTAAGACCTGATGAGAACTCATTTCAAGCTACCAAAATAACTTTTTATATATAGCTTGACTTGGGCAAGGGGCGCTTTTTAGACCTGTAGCCTCAGTTTGATGGATCAAGAGCTTTGGGGCCTTCCAATTAAAAAAATGCTATCAGCTTAATTTAGCTCTTGAAATTGAGACTTGGAAGATAAAAAAGAGAGGGGGGTTGTGATCTAACAATAAAGGCACATGAAGTATTTTCATGATTGTTGGTTGAATCAGTTATTTTTATTTCAGGAGTCCATGAATTAGCCCAATCACATCATTTGGTTCATACAAGACAACTGGAAAGTGAAAACAGCTATAAAACAAATGAAACTAATACATCTGCTTTCATAGGTCAAGCTAAATAAAATTCCTAAAAAAATTAAATTAGTAAAATGTTTGAAAGTAACTCAGCTTTAAGAGTCCCTTTAAAGTGAGGAATCAGTAATACAGAAAAGTTTGGCTGATAAAAGACATATTATTTTCAGCTCTGTCTTAAGGAGTTCTTTAAAGTGATATTTTATTGGAGTGGGTGGAATTAATTTAGTTCCCAAATAATTCTAGTCCATTTCTTTACAATGAAATTGCACATTTCATTCTTTTGGGTCACTTCTTACAAGTTTAAGGGATTGATCATGAATGGTGCTGAGAGCTCCCTATGCACCTTTAAATCCCAATATTTTCCCTAGTTCCTTTAACTGAGATTTGTAGGTATTCAGCAATGAAAGGAGATACTCAGCAACTTGTATGATTGAGCCTCTAAATGCTATAAAACACTGAAAAGCTAAGGACAGTGTAATGACTTATATTTGTTATATGTATGTCTCATTACTCTGGAAAAATCTTCACACACACATGGGATTTCATTCATAGTACTCAAGAGATATTACAAAGAGACAAAACATTATCTGAAAATTTTGGGTCTGGATGTTTAAAAGACTTATGCATTTACTTCACTTTAAACAGAATTAGTCCCTTTGGTTTCAATGGAACTATTTGTGCTTAAAGTTAAGCATGAAAGTCTCTGCACAATCTGCTATTTTCTATTCACTCTTCAAACTATTTGCCATTGAAAAAAGGGATCCTATTTGTTGGTTTAGTAACTTTTTTTCTCTTTTATTTTTGGGCTGCATCAGATTCCTTCTTAGCTGTTTGCAATATTCCAAGTACTATACCATTCCACTGCTGTCTTGTAGTTTGGTAGATGGCTAAGTAAAATGAAAGGATAATTTATTTATGTGTGCAATATATTTGTGTTAGCACTGTTTCACAATCTAGATTTTCATCTTTGTCTAATTCTTTTAGCTCTGGACAATTTTAAGAGCTGTTTTCAAACACTGTGCTTTAAAATACACATAAGACATTTGGCAGGCAAGACTCTTCTTAATATTGTAATAAAAGGTCTAGTTTTGAAAATGCTATTTTACCAGGTTTACTTTTACATGCTTCCAATATTAGATACTACAAATAATGGAGGCACAAATTGACTATTAATATATAGGGTATGATCCATGGTTCCCTCCAAACCATGCAGTAGCACCACCCTACAGCTGCTTAATGAGCCCCACTCAGAGCTACCTGGCTGGGGCAGGAGCCCTTCTCCCTCAGCTACAGCAGCGGCTCCCTGCTGTGGACAGAGCAATGAGTTTCTCCCAGCCTGTAGAGAGGGGACTCTGATCCCACATTTGTTGAAGTAAAACGTCAACACTCCCACTGAGTTTAATGTATGAAGGCAAGGGCATCATTTCAGGAGGGCAGGGGGGGCTATAGTGGTGCATACCAAGATGCTGCTTGCTTTTCTTTCTCTTCCCCGCACTATCAGGGAGTGAGGGGAAAGTACCCAGCTTGTGTGAGGGCAAGGGCAGAGAAGTAAGTGATGCAAGCTGTGCACTTTTCTCTTGCTCCCTGATACTGAGGGAAGGGGAATAAGAGCAAGCACTGACCCAGTACCCATGGCAGTAGCCCCACTGCTGTCCCAAAATGATGACACTGTTGAACATATGTGTGTACTCTGAAGTCACACTGAGCCAAACTTTAAGATGTGGCTGCTTAAGCTGCATCTGCAAAATAGGTGCTCCAGCAGCACAGAGACAATTGTGTATGCAAAAGCCAAGATTGTTATGGGTCAGCTCCTCATCTGCATAGTTATATCTCCCTTTTATGTCCAACTGCAGATTGTTAGTTGCAATTTGGAAATGTAATTTTCAAAAATTTGGCCCCTGAAGTTTACCAGTAGTCTGCAAGCAGGTTGTGTACAAAATAGCATGTACTGAAAAACTGCTTGCCTTCCTCACATAATTTTATTAAAAGCAAATGTAGAGGAGGGGCTAGATTAGTTCTATATCAATTCTCTGAAGTCCTTTTTAGGTCATGACCTGTCTACACTTACAATGCTATAGCTGTGCAGATGCAGCACTTCAGCATAAATGCTACCTATACCTATGGGAGCGGTTTTTCCACTGGCATAGGTAATGTGTTCTCAAGAGGCAGAATTCTTCCATCAACGTAAAGCTGTCTACACTGGAATTTAGATTGTTTTAACAATACTATTCAGAGGGGTAGATTTTTCACATTCCTGATTAACGTGGTTAAACTGACCTAATTTTCTAATGTGGACCAAGACTAGATGTTTGCTCATTTTATAAGGTTGCTGTCATTCCCAGCGGACAATCTAAGCTGCAATCTCCATTTGGGATCTGAAAAATCAAACTATGCTTTCTCTCTGATATCACTGTTAATGATATTCTGAAGTGAGACTTTAGCTGGCAGTTTGGAAGAAATAAAAATAGAATCTGGCTCACTCTTCCATACCTGTACTGTCTCTTCAAGGCTAGAAAAGTAACACTACAACCACTGTTCTTGACATTAAAGTAAGTAGGCTTGACTCGAATATGCAAAAGAAATAGATATATTGAGTAAAAAAATGTCACTTTTCTATTGTTACTTTTTCAATTTTTTACCTAATTCTTAACATGCCTATAAGTCTGCATCAGCAGGGTTTTTTTTTCTGAAGGAGGGACAAAATGTATCTATGTTCAGTAACAGTATAAGATGGCTTAAGCAGTCTCGAATATCTCTCTAGCATGAGCTATATTCCTATCTTATCTCCCTTTGTAAATGCCACTATTGGTAAGTACAAAGCTTCAGTTGACCACTGAACTCTATTATGATGCATTAAATGTTTTGCTGTAAAAAATGAGCTGATTTTTGAATTCACAATAAAATAAAAGAGAAGATTACTATCCTGTTAAGTATCTATCCCACGGCAGAAAGGCTGCTCTGGGCAGCTGCCAAGAAACCAGCTAAATCCTGCATGTGCAGCTGCAATTTTAACATTAAAAAATAGATATATAGAAATAGTGCAACTACAACCAACTTTCTGGGATACACTAACTACGAACAGATTCATATTAATTAAAAAAAACCTATTGGAGAAATAAATGCAGTCTCAACATCTATCATTCTACAGCTTTTCAGAAAATGCATGCCAGCTGAAAGTGGATTATCTTATTTTTTGAGACCACCTAAAAAGTGGACATTTCCCATCATTTATTAGAAAAGAAAACAATTGATGAATTTACAACGGTTAAGAGAAGGCGTAATGAAAATAATTGATCATGAATTTGGTGAACCTTTGTGTACAGTATTGAATGCATTAGATTATGTTAAAAATGTCTGGCTAAACTCAACAAAAGAGTGATGCTCAAGCTGCAAGTCTGTATGACTAGGTATTTCAGGAGTCTGTGGATGATTTTGAATGCCATAAGCACATTAAGACAGTGTAAGTGTGTAATTTCAGTTATAACACTGAATTGCCTGACTTCGATCAGCAGATGCTAAACAAAACATTAACATGACTTTTGTTTTTCATTTGTTTTATTTAGCAGTATGTGTGGGGGGGGGAGGGGGAGGGTAGGGAGGGACGTGTCAGGGCAAGGGAGGCAAAGTAGAGAACCTATCTATATGATTGTCATTAGAGATACTTTTGTGCTATGCCTTGTAACACCACACTGACACATTTAGCAGTGAGTCAGAGAGAACAGCGCCACCTGCTGAGTCAACATCACTTCCAGCAACTGCAATATCTTACTTGTTCTCTCCCCCCTCCCACTTGAGATAAAAGGGATCCCACTATTTTTCCATACCATGGCCAAATTATAATGATGAATTTGTCTCTAGAGCAGGCTAGAAAAATGGGATTTTTTTTCCAGTTGGAGCTTTCACAGGAAAAATTCCCATGAGAAAACTGCCTGAAAGGAAATAAATGTTTTCACATAGGAAAATTAGAAACAATGTCCAACACTTCCTTACTCTTCTTTCCCCCATTGTCTGTTTTCCAATTGTTACCATGATGGGCTTCTGTTCCCAAGCCGCTTTTCTAGGGAAAAAACAGAAATAAAAGAAGTTAGGCATTTTCCTACAATTCCTCAATAAAAGAAGTTTTCTCCCCCAACATGTTTAATTATGGAATATAAAACCAAGGAATTCCATCAAAATATTTTTTGGCAAAAGCTTGTTTTCCATGAAAACCCACTATTTTTATAAAATGTAATCACAGTTTTGATCAACTCTCTTAGAGATTTCTTAGGTGTCTCCTGTCTGAATAAGGATACTGTTTGTACTCAGAAAATACCCCTATGGCAACTACAGCAGTTGCTTATGTGGAAAAGACCTACATGGAAGTATTCACAGATCTTGATCAATTTTTAATGGTATAAGAGTTTAGTCCTTCTTGGAGCAGGAAGAGAGAGTGATCACTCTTGTATTTCTCTATTTCACCTCTTCCTTCTCATCTCTTCTGTTTTCTTCTCCTACTTTGGGAACACGATTTCCCTCCATCTGATCCTCCTCTCAGCCCCTCCCTTTCCTACCCATTCTTCTCTCAGACAAAGCTCCTGGTGATCCACTAGTGTTAAAGTATCCCTGATCCCACTGGTGGTTCTGGTCACTCAGGACAGCTTCTTTTCAATCTCCTCTGCTTATGTATTTACTGCCCCTAGTGGTCTCAACTAGGCTAGCTACTCTGCCTTGTTTGTACAGGTTGAACCTTCCTGGTCCAGCATTCTCAGGACTTAATGGACCCAAAGGAAGGAGTTTGCCAGACTGGGGAGGTCAATTCTAGCACCTTGGAATGGGGTCTAATTCCGGGCTCACCCGCCCCACGCCACTGGGTATCCACCTTCCTGGCCACCCTGGGGTGTTGGGCTCCCAGTTCTGCTCCAGGCCACTGACCTCCTGGAGCTCTCTGGTCCAGGGGCTTTCTTTTCCTGCAACATCCATGGTCCTGCATGGATGTTGCTGGACCAGAGTGTCCCAGACCAGAGAGATTCAACCTGTACCTGCTGTAGGGAACATGCATTCCTATGAGGCAATTCAAATAAATGAAGAACCAACAAAGTTTTCTTTAGACTCATTATGGACAATCAGCAGGGAATGTGCAATCCACATTGATCACTAGGACTCCACAGGGCTCCTCCCCAAAGAGTCCTTCTTGGGCCTGCAGAAGACAGTAGCACAGCTCCGCTTAACAGCACTGGGAGTAGGCTCCACATAGTCATCCACTCTGACCCTATTTAGTTCAGGAAATTTAATCCCACAGTTATGTAGCTGCAGGCATGGATGGACCAATATGGTGCATTATTTACATTTTTAGTTTAGAAAAAACAACAACTCAAATGCTTCCTGGCTGTGAATTTTTGCTGGGCTCAACATTTCATATCTATGTCCCCCCTCATCTAAGAAGTTGTAAGCACGTAAGAGGTAAGCCTTATAATGGAAATTTTGGCAGTCTCAATGACCATCCACCAATGCTGCTACATCTCATAATTAAATTCTCTCAGGAATATTTTTATGAGCACTAAAGTATCATCATGAGATGTTTACTTCACTAACCAGTTCCTTAAGTGAATGGCATACTGCCCTTTTGTTTCCCATCAATTCCCTTTATTCGTGCATTTAAACACCCATCAGTTATATATATTCTGATATCTACCGCCATAAGCCAAAGTAATGCAGACTAAAGTATTAATCAGTGGTACATTGCTAATTATTTATCATTAGTAAATTACTTTACTTTTCTTTGAATGCCATTTCAGTATCCAACACATCACATTGATTTAATCACAAAAAATAGCATCAGCAAAATGTAGTCTGGTATCCAGAAGAAAACAAAGCCAGTTTATTTTAGATTTCCATATTATAGCAGGGTATGTGCAATTATTCTCTCCAGTTACCTGTGCAATATACATTTGTGGGAAGCAATCTGTTGTTGACAGGCTCTGTCAGGTTGTGCAATCATTTCACTCTTTGTTTTACTGGATATCTGCCAAAGGACTTTTAATTTTTTCCCATGGAACTAACCTGAATTTGTTTGGACAAATGCTCTGCAAAGTAACCTTCTCGCTCTTATTTGCTTTCTTAAATTTATACCATTAGTCTGTAAAGGCACTGACAAAACACAGAGCTGACCTGAACAAGGCTTTCCTCTTGATACATGTCTCTCTTTTTATACAACTGACAAGTTAGTAGCACGAATGGTGCTACTGAAGCAGAGAAACAGACTGCATTTCTTTGCTGGAGACAGTCTTATTCATATTTACTTTGCTTAAACAGAGACTCTGACTACAGAGGTATTTTCAAACAGAATCTCAAGCAACACAGACTTTTAATAGCGCTGGAACCTTATAAAAGTAGGGATGAAGAAAGCCAGACTCCTTACTACTGCTTGTGCCCCTTCCCGCTGGGCTGGGACTGGGAGCAGGGCTATGCTTCCTGGAGGAGGGGATCCAAACAGGGATAAGGGGGTTGAGCTAGGACCAGGAGCTGAGATCCTGGGTATGAGGCTGGCAGTGGAGCATTGGGTGCAGAGCTAGTAACGCTTATGCAGAGCTAGTAGCACAGCCTTGGGAGTGAGGCCAACAACCGGGACCCCACATGGGTACAGGGCCAGCCCACAACATTTTGGCGCCTGAGGCAGGGAGCTCAAATGATGCCCCCATATGCACCAGCAGCAGACACAATTTTCTACACTCACAGTCCTAGTGGTGCCCCACCCTCCCACAGTCTGGCACCTGAGGCAGCCACCTCAGTTTGCCTTATGGTAAGGCCAGCCCTACATGGGTAGCCAGAAGTGGAGCTCTGGGTGTGGGCCCAGGAGCAGAGTCCGGGTGCAGGGACAGCAGCTAGGACCCTTTGTGTGGGGCCAGGAGCAGAACCCTGTATGAAACTGGGCTTCTGCAGCATCCTGCAGACCCACACAGATATTTATTAAGAACATACATTCACGGTTATATGTATATTTCCTTCCCAACTGCATTACAAATGAAAAACTTTTTAAAAAATGGGTTTGTACCTTTCTCCCTCTTCTTTATATATGTAAAGGTTCCTCTCTTTAAATTAATAGAAATTTAATTTAAAAAAGTTTAATTCCTACATGTCACTGTGTTTACCAGAGAATTATTAGGAAAGTTGAACATTCATTAGGAACTGGAAGTAGACTATTAGCACCACCCAAAATCCCATCTGACAATTTTAGGCTCCAATTCAGTAAAGCATTTAAGCACATGCTTAAAAATCCATCCCTATACAGCAAAATTATTAAGCACATGCTTTGATAGGCCTTAAACTTGTGCTTAAAATTATGTGTATGCCCAGGAGCTTCGTTGACTCACAGCCTTAGGCCTGGTCTAAACTAGACCAGGAAGGTTGGCTTAAATTATGCAACTCCAGCTACACAAAAGGCGTAGCTGGAGTTAGTTTACCTTAAGCCAAGCCTTGCTGGCATCCACAAAGTGGAAACATGATGGGAGCAAACACTCCCATCGGCTTCCCTTACTCCTTGCAAAAGGAGGAGTACCGGAAGTCAGCAGGAGCTACCCTCAGCTTTTGACTTAGGGGTCTATACTAGACCCACTAAATCAAACGCCAGAAGATCAACCTCTGGAGTGTTGATTTTCTGGTAAGTATAGAGATGCCCTCTGACAGTCCAACAATCCTTCCCCTGTTAAGTGGTCAGCTTAATCTTGTCTCTTGCAGTACCATCTGGCCACTGATCTTTCAGTCCTCATCAAGGCTGATGAGATCTACAAGCATGTAATGACAGCAATGGATAACCTTAGATCAGCTTATCATATATAATTTATAATCCTTTATATATCACCTCTGCATTTGGCTCACTGAATCTGAATTTGGCTCACTGGTGTAGCTCACATGCCAAGGGGGAAAAAGGAGGTATAGCTGGAAAATCAGCTCAAAACATGGTGAAGTAAGTCACATTTACTCTACTTTAATTAATCTACTTTAATTACCCAAGTCTGACCCTTAGGCATATATCAGGAAATCAAGACACCCATACTTCCATTTATCATTTCAAAAATCATCTCTGAATTTGGCCCTATATCACTGAAAAATTGTCAGCTACTTTCAGGTAATCCATAAAATGCTACTTCAATTTGCTTTTTGTTGTTTTAAATTTTTAAAGATACTGCCTTCATCAACTTGCTACTGGATGACAATAAGGCAAATGAAAGGATTAAGCTCTAAATAGATTGGTCCAAATTTCGCATTCATCCTGTAATACAGTGTATTGATTATTATGCCATGAATGAAAACATCTGCCTTCCATAATATGTCTCTACCCTACTTAAAAATAGTTATTTGTCATTCTACTTCTAGAGCTTCTCCTTTCCTCTTTGGATAGAAACTTTACCATCAGAATGGTACATATTAATTTATATTTCATCAGACCGTAACTGTTTTGATAATATATGGTTGGTTATCTTCTCTTCCATTCAGACACTCGCTCATCAACTCTTTTCATGCTTTCTGCTTTCTTGGCAATATTATCTCCCTTAAATTCATGAACAGCGTTTGAAATGCCCCATCTCCTGGGTTTGTTTTGTTTTGGTTTTTTTTGAAGTTTCAAAATTGTCCACAGTTCTTAGGTACAGTCAGTGTCAATTAAAAAAAATACTCAATAGTTGTCACTCAAAAGTGATTGTGTTGCCAATGCCAAGCTCTCAAAAATTATGAGATTAGTTTAACAACCATGGCATTATGTGTATATATAAATAAATATAAATAAAATAAGTTCTATTTTCCTTTTATTTACGTCTTTAGTGAGTTATTTTTCCAAGTTCCCATCTAGAACTGTAAGAGCCAGAAACAGCATAAGAAAGGTTGCCCACTAAATAACATGAAGTTCAAGATACAAATCATGGCAGTTGGGCAATAGTGTAGTTTTAAATTATCGCTTTTCAAAATATGGATCGATAGTAAGTGCAAGTAGGTGGGACAGTGAACATTAGCTTTCAAATAGCACCTGATTCTCAACACCCAGTGACCATTTGCTGTGGTTATTTATATGCCTGTTGGAGGGGTAAAGTTCAATCATTTACATCAGATGCAGTACTTGAATTCAAGGACTCCAAATAGTTGTTTTGATACAGAACTGTCAATAGCTCAGTCAACTTCCCAAAGATTTTGGCTTACTTTTCTCAAATACACGCTTACATGACAACAAGACATTATTTAATTCCTAAAGTCAGGGTAATATGATAGTTAGAAGAAAATACGGGAGAGCAAGTATAAAACAAGATGAAAACAAGTGTTAATATCTGTTCACCTTGCAAGACAGTCAGAGGTTTCCCTTTGAAATGTGATTCACTTTCCCCTTTCTACTACTTTTTTTTTTACCCACATACAATGGGGTACAAGACACACGTAAACAAAGGCAAGTGACCAGCTACAATTTGTTTACTAGTCTGATTTGCCGATTAATTGATTTGTGGCCTTTAATAGCAGATTCGCAGTACAAGTAAATCACATGAAGAAAACTACACTCCCTATTACAAACTACTGAAAAATACAGCAGCAATTTTTATTTTTGACCATTTTGGCACAACTACTTGGTAAGGA
Organism: Apalone spinifera; assembly: GCA_030068395.1. Classification (NCBI taxonomy): domain Eukaryota; kingdom Metazoa; phylum Chordata; order Testudines; family Trionychidae; genus Apalone; species Apalone spinifera. Next base: position 50,032,330 of record CM057848.1, on the reverse strand, counting down.
ATAAGGGCATATGTGACTTCTAAATCTTTTACTATGCCAATCTACTTTCATTATTTGTGGTATCTACCATTCCCAAATCTTTAATTCAGTTACAGCTTTTATAGATAGTTACACCCACTGTCTATGAGCTTTTGGAGGCAACTGCTCACATAATGTTTCAGATCATATTTTTCCAGATGTGAAATATTATCTCAGCTGGAGTAAATTGGTACACCTCTATTAAAGTCAATGGAGCTATGCCAGGTTATGTCAACTAAGGATCTTTAAAGTTTGCACATTTCTATTGATCTCTATTTGCCCAGCATAGAGATCCAAGATACCATAATTATACTTTTGTGAACTCAGGACGGGGATTGCATGAACACTTTGCCACCTTTTATGCATTTGAATGTGTGGATATCCCTCCTCCCCATTACAGTACCTTTAAATATTGTTTGAGGTAAAGTTTTCATGGCATTGCATAAAAAATTGGAAGCACTAAGGCTACGTATTGCTAAGTGAATTGCTTGCCAATTGGCATACTTGATTTACTGGCATTCTGACTCATTTGATCAATAAACTGAAATTAGAACAAGATACATCACCTAAGGTTTTGAGGAATATTAGGCATGTCTATCATGTCATCACAATCTCCTGTAGATAACATGGTGGTAGAAAATGAAAGGCAAGATTTAGATATTGGTCCTATATTATTAGTATTGTTATGATAAGCATCACTAGGTGATGAATTTGCTTTCTGTTTTGATCTCAGATTAAAGGCAATACTTGAAGGAGAGTTGCTCTCTGGGAACTAGACATTGATGCTGGTCTGAGATTCCTGAAAGAAAGGATTGTGTGCATGCTGTGTGGCTATCTTTGTTTCAAGATTAATTTACACTTAAAATATAGCTAGGCTCCACCTCTGATTACTCCTCCACTATGAACATGACCTGATATTTGTTACCGATCAACAGAAGGAGGGTAATAGTGTCAGAACAGGACAGGATATTAGAAGGGGCAAAGGTATTATTAATTTATCTAAAGAACACATTAAATATAGAAAAATTAACTGCATTTCAATCTGCTTCCACTTCTTATCATAATTAATAGATTACTAGACCATGACTCCCAACACCTGGGTTCTGTTCCCAGTTCTGCCAGAGGCCTGATAGTCACCCTTGACCAAGTTACTTCATGTCTCAGTTTTTTCATCTATAAAAATGAGGATAATGACACTTACCTCCCTCAACTGAAAAGTGTTTTAAAAATCTACTGATGAAAAGAGCCAGGCATCATTATTGTTATTTGAAAGCTCAATTTTGTGCTTTAGTGTAATTTTTGAGTGCTTACACCTTTTGAGACAATGAAACGGCACCCATGTAAAGAAGCAACATATTAAAGGAAGCTTTTTTTAAAATGTGTTTCAAGGTATTATATATCCTGGATTCCCCAACCCCTTATGAAAGGTCCAGACACATGTGGCTGGAAACTATCTACTCTAGATAGTTTACAAATTAGATTGATCAGAATGTTATTGTATTAACAGATAATATCAAAGGAGAGGAGAACCGAAGTAATGTTGACCAAAAATATTGCAATAATAACTATAGGCGTTTTCCACTTAGTCACTCATAAAGTTGGTTATTTTTAGTTCTTATGAAAATGAAAGAGTGAAAATCTCCAGTTTGAGTTAGATATATTGCATACAAGTGTTTTATAAACCTCTCTTGATGGCTCTGACTTAGCATCTTAATCTTACTCTATAAAACTTTGTTCCAGTCATGTCCATTCAAGTAGATATGGTGACTGATGTCAAATTGTGGAACTGCTTGAGAGAACTAGAGGCATTTGAAATATAATTACATCTATTTGTCCTAAAGGCAGACAGTAACCGTCCCTTTTGTTCCACATAGTCCTGTCCATTTCCTTACACCAATTCCACATTTTGTTTCAAGTACAAAACAAGAAATTAGCCAACAGGAGAAGCAGCACTCATATTAAGCTCAGGATGAACTCTCTGTTCTTTGCCAATCACCATTAAAGCATCTTAAATTTCAGTTGTTGCCTTTGCACTCTGTCTAATAAGGTCTTTGAAGGCAATTTTTCTACAGCACTGTTGAACTGGAGTACTGTGTTCAGTTGTGGCCAGCACACTTTAGGAAAGAAATGGGCAAACTGGAGAGAGTCCAAAAAAGAGCAACACAAAGGCTAAAAGGTTTAGAAAATCTGAGCTATGAAGAAAAGTTAAAAAACATGGACATGCTTAATTTTGAGAAAGAAGACTGAGGGGGGAACTGAAAACAGTCTTCAAATATGTTAAGGATTGCTATAATGAACACTGTGATCTCCATATTCACTGATGGCAGGATAAGCAGTAATGATCTTGTCCTTCAGCAAGACAGATTTATGCTATACTGTATATTTGGGAAAGACTCTCCAACTATAAGGATAATTAAGCACTGGCATAGGCTTCTAAGGGAGATTTTGGATTCCCCATCATTGGAGGTTTTTAAGACATCTATTAGGGATTTCTGTTATGGGATTGTTTTAGGGGAAAAGGCAATACATCATTTTACTGAGAATACAAAATAAAAAGTATATATGAATCCCCACCCACCCACTCACCCACCCACAGAGAGAGAGTTCTGTTGATGAAATAATTACCAGTCTGATACTTGCATCTGCCTACTGGCCAGTTAGCTGAGTGCAAGGAAGAAGCCGGGCTCTAATCGTTCTGGACTGATGCTCCAGGATCTTGCCAGCATGGAACCCAAAGAGCCATGCAAGCCATCCCATTTTTTATAGGAATCCCTTCTTAGCAAATCTATGGATTTTGCTGCATCATGTTTTATTCAGTCACTTTGCAACATATCTGCATCTGGAGATTATTTTATTGTTGTTTAATATCAGTCTACTGATGATTTTTCAGGGTGTTTCCTCACCCTGGTTTTGATGCGATTTGTTATCTTCACATGTTGGGAGTGCTTGCTTTTAACTTCAGGGTCATCAATCTGCCCCTCGTTGATCACCAAATATTATGGGCACATTCAATAGTTCCTTTGCTCCCCTAAGGCTCCGACCCCTCCTCTGACCATCTGCATGCTATGCTGTCCTTCAGACTAATCTCTTCTGAGACACTCACATTCTTCACTCGTACAAAAAAAATTACATAGTTGCTTCATAGAAGCAAGGATTACATAGTTGCTGTTGTAAAAATAGATCTAATACAAAATATATGAATAATTAAAGTAACTATTACCATTACAAATTCTTCCATAGAACAAAAAAAATTCTCTCACACTTAAATTAAAGAAGAAAACAAAACTAATGGTAAAAGGGTGATAAAAGTGACAAATAGGCCCTTTTGATCTGTTCCTTTCTTAACATTCACAGCACAAACAGCTTGCGTCCTTACCAACAGCACTGGACTGTTCCTTTCTGCTCGTCAGAAAAGATGACTGGTAAGGTGCACTGAGGCACATTAATTGCCTAAAGCTACATTTTAGCTACATGGCTACATTGCCCAGGTGTACTTGATCCTGCTCCAGCCCAGGGATGGACTAGTTGGGTGTTGTAGAGCATGCCTGCCCTATAGCGCCCCCTGCTGACTTAGTGTGGCACTCTACATACTTCCAGTCTCTCTCTTTTCAACAAGCCAAAGACTTCATTTCAGGCATTTTTGACACTTGGCTAAATAATATCCTTTGTATGAGGCTTGTTTATTGCAAAGCCTCATACAAAAAGGGTCTATAACAAGATGTCCCAAATAAACAAAGCATGCTAAGGCAGTTCCTTAGGAGACTCCTGGAGCTTGAGTAGTTCAGGCAATTGTTGTCCCTCTCTTCACCAGGAGAGGGTGGGTAGGCAATTTCTCCCTCAGCTGACCCTATTTAGTCCTCAAGCTCAGAGGGTTTGGCATCCTTCTCCTGTAAGGCTATGTTTACACTGCAGGCTTCTCATACAAATACTTGATGTGCTTTTGCGTAAGAGTGTCCATGGCGGTGTGGACACTCTTTTGCACAAGAAAGCTCTGATAGCCATTTTAGTTATAGGAGTTTCTTGTGCAAGAAACCCCTGTTCCCATCCACACTAGACTTTTTTCACAAGAGCTCTTGTGGAGAGAGGAATAACTTTTGTGCAAAAAGCCCTCTCTTCTGACGATCTACTGTAAACTTTCTTGCACAAGAATGGGCGTGTAGTGTGGCCATTCTTGCGCAAGAAGCCTGCAGTGTAGACATATCCTAAGTGTCAGTTCCCTGCTACTTCAGGGCCCTGCAGGGGTCTTCTTACTCCTTGCCGTGTCTACAAAACCTCTCCCTGCTATGAAGGAAGAGGCAATATTTATGATGGCCTCTTTTCCCAGCTTACTCCTTTTCAGTGGGAAAAAAGGGGCCCTGCCTGATCTTTTCTGAATGGCTCCATAGTAATATAATAATTTCTAAATGGAATTCCTCCCAGGACCCCTTTCCATCATTCCTATGTCTCCTTAGGCTATGTGTATCAGACCATCCCAAGCTCTTGATGATGTGCCGTACGATATGACCAAGGGCGAGGGGGCTGCTCAGCAGGCAGTGCAGCCCATAAGGGGCAGACTATACCGTTATAATGACCTTTGACCTCCAGCCCTACATTCCTATGGTTCAATGTCCTCTGATTATGCTGAGAGCTTTAGTTCCAAACAGTTTCAAGGTCTGTTGACAGGTTAAATCCTTTTCAGCAGTAAAGTAATACAACTGAAAATGAATAAAACATTTCCCTTTTGTGTCTGAGCTATTAATTTTAGCTACAATAAGTAAACCCAGACTTATGACCCTTTAACCATGTTTGTTTAATTTGCACTACGGGTTCTGAATCTGTCTCATCCCACTAGTATCTATAGACAAGTTATGTAAGACATATTAGATTGTGCTTGAAAATGCACATACATTTTCATTACAATAGACTATAGTCTGTACACTCAACTTTAGAAGATTTTGTATCCCAGTGTTTGCTCCTTTTTGAACAGAGTTAAACGTATCCAAATTTTAGTATGCTTTACAATATAAAGGACAGTTCTGGCAGGTAGGATTCATAATTACATTTTGTAAAATGTGTTTACTAATTTGTTTGCCCTAATTTTGAACATTCATGCTCAGAAGTTCAGCTCTGACCTGAACATTATTGGATTCAGTCCCCTTTAAGAAACTGTGGAAAAGGGATTGAACTAGAAAAGGAGGGTCAGAGAGAAAAATATATTCTGAAAAAAAAATTGGATGAAAAAATGGAATCAGTAGGGCAGTGGTCACCAACGCGTAGATCAGAAACTACCGGTAGAAATTGGAGCCTCTGACAGGTGATCCTAACTGGTTTGGTTGGGGAGACAATCACATGCAGGCACTGCAGCTGCCTTGCTGCTCCTGCCAGAGAATCAGAGCTGCCCGCTGGGAGCCTCCTGCTTGTTGTTCAGGGTTCGGGAGACAGAGGCAGCGGGACGCTGATGTCACTCTGTCCCCCTCTCTGTACCCCATCTTGACAGAGTGAGGAGGGCGGGGCCTTAGTGAAGAGGTGGGGCAGAGGCAGGGCCTTGGAGAAGGGATGGGCACGGTATTTGGGTTTGAGGTAGATCCTGGATTGACAAATTCAAAAAGTGATCTTGTGCTTAAAAAGGTTAGAGACCACTGCAGGAGAGTAACAGTTTCTAATAAAACTGGAAACACTCTTTGTTTCTGTATATTAGGCTTTATGTATTATATATGCTTTATATATTAGATATACTTTATGCATGTGTTTGTATGTACTGTATACACTATGGGTGTGTTTACACAGCATGGCTTAACTCAAAATAAGCTAAGCAAATTGAGCTACGTCAGTTGCGTAAGTTATTTTGAAATAACATATTTTGAAATTGGGAGTATCTACACATCACTTATTTTGAAATAGAGAACTCTTCCTTTGAGTTCCCTTATTCCTCATACAATGAGGGTTACAGGAGTTGGAGTAAGAAGTCCTCCAGCTTGACAGTATTTTGACATCATTTCGAAATGACTGCCTGCTGTGTAGACATGGATTAAATTATTTCAAAATAATGTCAGTTATTTTGAAATAATGTTGCTGTGTAGATGTACCCCAAATGTTCCACTGAAGGAGTTTTTTGGGATTTCCCATCCAATTCATGTTACAGTTTCCCTTGGACTATGAAAACGTGTTTATTTTTTATTGACTTAAAAGATGCATGTCTACACTAAAGAAACATGAGGTTTGTAAACTGGATTAGTTTTGCATATCATGTAAACACAAAATATGGTTCAAGTAGTTTGCAAAACCTCCACATCCCCAAGATTCACTCAACCCTAATTTGCACTGAACAGAGTAGGGGTACATCTGGACTGCATTGCTCTTTTAGGATACCGGAAGTATACTGAAATAGCAACACCACTACTTTAAAAGTGCCTGCTATTTCCTGAAATATCAGGAGTGCTATTCCAGCATCTTTGTAACCCTTGTTGCACAATAAGGGTATAGTGCCTTATTTTGAAATATGTCACTGTCTACACAGTGCCAAATTTCAAAATAAGCTCTTTCGACCTAGACTCAGAATAAGCTAGGCAATTTGCATGTTTCAAATTACGTAGCTTATTCTGACAGAAGGGTGCTGTCTAGCTGCACCCTACATCTTGTTTTATTTCTCAGGTGTGAAAGGAAAACTAACAAAGCGGTTATCTTAATTGTCTAAAATTAAGTATAGCAATTACCAAGATGTTAAGAAATCTTGGAAGCCAAGGCATTCAGTACTAAATCTTACTGAGGAATAATTACCTCATATATATATATCTGTGAGAAATTGCGACATGAAAGGTTGTGTTAAAGCAGCGATGTTTTATAAATCTTTAAAATCCAAAAATAAATGAAAGTACAAAGAGCTACAGATCTTGCTGCCACAAATTCCTCCCAAATAGACCCAGAAGAATAGGCTGAGAATTGCAAACACACTTGTAGCTTTTCCAGTTTCCAGAAACTGATTTTCAACTAGTGTCTCAAACAGTCTGGCTTCTATTTCAAACAGTGGGATTTATGCCATGGATTGCAACAGAGGCAGAATTGAGATTCACATTAAAACTAAGTCTGGTGGCAGTGATGTATTTGGAGTTATACTTGAACATTGTTAAGTTATGCCTCTTAGCCCAAAATAACACCTATATAGCCAATTCCACTGTACAATCCATGGATCCTGCAGGTGTTCTTTTGGTGAAATTCTTCACAATTGAATTAATATGAAATACAAAGTGTCTTCTCTGTTCTCTACAGTAATTCAAGTAAGAAATTCCTGTCTTAGTTTTAAGTAAAATCTTGACTGAAGTGAAAAACAGCTTAGAGGGGGAAAGTTTAGGAAATGTCATTTTACCCATAGAGAGCTAGATTTTGCTCCACCTATGTTGTAGCTTGCAGGATCAGGGACTTAAAGATGATGGAGATGGGCTGATTTGGACCACATTCTCAGAGGATAAGTCAGCACATTAAACCAGAAGATACTGATCTATATTAGTGCCCAGATCCTCTTCTAGAGTAAAATTTGAACTTTGATAGAGATTTTGAAGAGAGTTTGCATCTGTACTTAGAATATTTACTCTCTGGGGAAAGACTGAATTTTCAGGCATGTTAGAAGTAAATCCATTCAACAGATTAGGAGCTGGAAGTAAGTAAAAATGACTCATTTCTGAAATTCAGACTTGCAGGCTTACTCTTCCCCTGGATCTATCTAATTAATAGATGGTTAGGCTGTAACTCTTAGAGTCAGATGGATCTAATCTCAGAAACTAAATATTGCACTTAAATTATGCTGGTTTTATTTTTTCCATGTACAATTTATTACCATATGGATATACACATATGGTCACATGCACAAGTGCAAAATAACACAGACACACACACACAATCAGTACCCCTTTTCCTTTGGTAAAAAAATTCATAAAATCAAAAGAAAGTCAAAGATCCTACTTCATGGCTCACACTTATTGCTGTTTGGAAGACCCCCCCCATGTATTTACAGTGTAATATTTATAATAACTAAGAATATTATATAAGAATAATATATCCTGGCTGAAAAGAGTTCTGTTACAATAATATATCTTGGCACAAATAACAAATGTTGGTTTTGGTCGCAATATTCAGTTTTAGCTCCTAAAAGAAAAAAACAATAATTGTGTGTGTGTGCATGCACACATGTATGAAGACAGAAAATCCCTCAGGACTGCTGACTGAAAATCAGCCTTATTAAAAAAAAAAGATGACCATCTCAACCTAAAAATATCTGAGTTGATTGTTTAGAAGGTAATCTTAATGTGTTAAGGCTAAGAAAACATATTAGAACAAAAATAGAATTTGTCTAATATTAGAACTTCATTGAGAGGATGGCTTGCTTATAAGAATATTTATCTAACAATCTTTCAAATACCAAGATTTTCAACTATACAGCAGCTGTTCCTGAAATAGCAATGTCACTGGTAAGTAGACTCAAAATAGAAGGGTTTCAATAAAGATTTTGCTGCAGGCAGATGTATTCTTGCAAGAAACATTAAGCCTAAGCCCAAGTCCATTGCAAGTTCACAGTCAAGCAAGCCCAGAGTTCAACATATTTGGTCAGTCATTAGAAGTTTGGCCTGACTAAAGACTTCAGGATTTGGCTCAAAATTAGTTCAAGGCAAAATGAAAATTTCAGCACGGATGTGGAAAGTCTGGCTATGTGGATTAGTTGGGGAATCACCTCTCTTTTTACATTTTGAAGACCACACTGTATACTTCCCTGCATACAAATGCATTGCAGTGCCTGCATGGAGCTCCCTGAAGTTAAGGGTGCTCTGTGCTGGTGCAATAAATTGCAAAATTAGTTTAAAGGTGAACATCACTTTGAAACCAAAAAACTAAGTAACCAAAATCAGTTAGGCTGTATGTATACTGCAATTAGATTGGCTCATACCAGATGACTCAAGTTTTTGAGATTTGGTTTAAGGGGCTATGGTGTAGATCCTCAGGGTTGAGATGGGAAGGTCTCAGCACTCAGGCTGCAGCCTAACCCCGAATGTCTACAACACAATTTAGCAGTTCCCAAGGCCACGTCGAAGTCAGCTGGCACAGGCTAGCCATAGGTTTCAAATCTCACTGTAAACATACTTAGTGGCTCATAGGAGAAACCATGACTGTAAGTGTTAGTGCTAAGAAACTTTCAGTTTACTTTTAAATTAGGAGAGAATGAAATTCACTCAAATGCCTGTGCCAGTTTTGCTGTACCAATCCAGGCTTGTACTTCAAGATTTAAGTGGTATAAGTGCCTTGCATGTATTCTTTGCACTGTGCTAAATTTTAACCATAACGATTCAAGGTCTAACAGGTTCATTTTTTATATTATTAAAACATCAACCCTCTATTTCAGTTCACTTTATTTGTCCTGATTGCAACTGGCATTCCTCAAACATCTTGCATTTGTGTCTTCTAGTTACTTGAAATTAGGATTGCCAGATGGTTTCAACAAAAGTACCCGACACACTTGACATTCCATCACAATCTACATTACATATTTATTTAGAAAATACCGGACATTTCTATTTTCTCAATTTGTTTTCCGAACAGAAAGCTCAAATACTGGACAGTCCAGTTCAAAACCAGATACCTGGCAACCCTACTTAAAATTCTGAGAATTCTTCAGATTAGTTTTTGTCAACAATTTACATCACTAAATAGCCCAGTATTTAGTTAATAAACTGTATAGAATTTTCAAGACAAGAAGCAATTAAGGTGCTAAATATGTATCAATTACTTATAAGAACAAAGGGTAATTGATATGTGAATGAAATAAAGTAATAATCCATGCAGTAATTATGCATATTACATAGGTAATAGCACTATTGATTCAGAGCTCTTTATATACCTATTAAGATGTCATTTCAGTTACCTCAGAATATTAGAATGTAATCTGGAGAAAATGTGGATTTAAGAGTATTAGAAAGATCAGACAGAAGCTCAGCTTCAATTCACTGAGATACCATGGTGAAGGCACAGTACAAAACCTAGATTGGATTAGATTGGCTAGATGTACAAAGACTGCCAAATGAGAGTGAGAAAGCATTTAGTATGATGCCTACAAGCAGTAAGATAGGCAAACTAGTAATAGTGAGGGACAGATTCTGTTCTAATGTACACCTGTATAAACCTGAAGTTATTCCAGTGACTACTCTTAATTTATACTAATTGTACTACGATCAGACTTTAATCCACATTAGTGGGATTTTTTTATGAATTAAAAAAATCACTCATAAAAAGTACACTTCATTAGATGCATTATATTTTCTAAATATAAGTAAAAGTTATGTGTTTTTAGATAATTTTAAAAGTACATAGAAGCAAGAAGACCTCTCACTGGACAATCAAGGTGCTAAAAGAATTTAAAACAGTTGTGGAAAAGCTAAATGAGGGTACGTCTACACTAGCTCATTAGTTCAAGCTAGGTAGGGTAATGAGGGCAAGCAAAATTGCAAATGAAGCCAAGGATTTAAATATCCCGGGCTAAATTTGCATGTTCCCAGGCGCCGCCATTTTTAAATCCCCCTTAGTCCGAACTCCGTGCTCACGGCTACACGCGGCACGGAGTAGGTAGTTCGAATTAGGATCTTTAATTCGAACTACCTACTTCATGCTGCATGTAGCCACGGGCACGGAGTTCGGACTAAGGGGGATTTAAAAATGGTGGTGCCCGGGAACATGCAAATGTAGCCCGGGATATTTAAATCCTGGGCTTCATTTGCAATTTCACTTGCCCTCATTACCCTACCTAGCTCAAACTAATGAGCTAGTGTAGATGTACCCTAAATTATTTGCATCAGTCTTGGTTGTGGAAGATATGAGGGAGATTCCCACACCGAGCCATTCTTTTTAGGTGGCAAATCTGAGGAACTGTCCCAGGCATGATTAGGGTGTTAATAAAGGAGGTTTTGGAATAAATTGATAACATTTAAGAGTATTAAGTTACCAATACTAGTTGGTATTCATCTGAAAGTTATGAAGGAACTCTACTGTGAAACTGCACAATTAGTAACTATGGTAGGTAAGGTAATTGATCTCTTAAATCAGTGTCTGTACCAGATGACTGGAAGATAGATAAGCTCTCACTGATTTTTAAAAAAGGCACCAGATAAAATCCTGTCTATTAAAGGCCAGTAAACCTAACCTCATTCCCAGGCACATTGGTTGACAGCAAGGGTGTAGCCACAAGTGGGCCGGAATGGGCCATGACCCACGCACTTTGTATCCAGGTCCACCTGATGTTCCAGTTGGGCAGCGGGATCAGAGCAAGGGGGCTTACTCCACTCTGCCTGGTGAGCGAGCTGGCGAGCAGAGCTAGGGCATGGGGCACTCGATCTGGAAAGTGGAGATGGGGCTTACTCCCCATCCCTCCTGTCCTGATCTCCACAGCCTCTCATCTGAAGTTGGGGTCCCTCCAAATGGGCATTTCTGGCTATGCCACTAATTGACAGTGCAGTATAGAACAGAATTATGAGACACATAGTTGAACATAATATCAGTCAGGGATTTTTTTCCCTTAAGAAAAAGGGAAATCATGTCTTGCTAATCTATGAGAACTCTGTCACAGTGTCAAACAAGCATGTGGATAATGGTGACCTTCAGAAAACCTTTCATAAGGTTCCTTATGAACAGCTCCTAAGCAGTTATAAGATAACAGGAAAAATCCTTCATGGTTCAGTAAAAGATAGAAAACAAATGATAAGTTTTCACAGTGGTGAAAGATAAATAGCGGACTTTCCCAAGATCTGTAGAATGACCAGTGCTGTTCAACATATTCATAAATGGTCTGGAAAAAAGGAAAGCAGTAAGATGGCAAAATTTTCAGAAGATACAAAATTACTCAAGATAACTACGTCTAAAGCTGTCTGCCAAGAGTCACAAAATAGGGTGACTGTGTACCAAAATGGCAGACGAAATTCAGTTGTTGATAAATGCAAAGTAATGCATATTGGAAAATATAATCAGAACTATGCATATAAAATGTTAGGATCTCAATTAATTGTTGCTTCAGAAGAAAACAGATCTTGGAGTCATTGTGGATAGTTCTCTGAAACAATTTGATCACTGTGTAGTGGCAATCAAAAAAGCCAACAGGAATGTTAGGAACCACTGGATAATAGGACAGTAAATATCATAAAGTCACTATAGAAATCCATGATATGTCCAAAATAATGCACATGGAAAGTATAATTCCAACTACATATACAAAAACATGGGAGACTAAAATGCTATTACCACTCAAGAAAGAGATCTTGAAATCATTGTGGATAATTCCCTGAAAAAAAATCTGTTCAATGTGCAGTGACAATCTAAGAAGCTAGTAGAATACTGGGAATCAGTAGGAAAGGAACATATAATGAGACAGAAAATATCATATTGCCCCTATATAAAGTCATTATATGACCACATCTTCAATACAGTAGGAAGATTTGGTCACCCCATCTCAAAAAGGATATTTTGGATTTGGAAAGAATACAGAAAGAGCACCAGAAATTATTAGGGGTAAGGAACAGCTTCCATATGAGGAGAGATTAAAAAGACAGGAACTTTTGAGCTAGAATAAAAGAAAAGACTTCAGGGTCAGAGAATATGTTAGAGGACTACAAAATCATGAATGGTGTTGAAAAATTGAATAAGGAAATGTTATTTTTTCCTTCACTAACATAACACAAGAAGGTCACCTAATGAAATTTATATGCAGTCAATTTAAAATTAACAAAATAAATGATTTTTTCACATTCAATCTGTGGAACACTTTGCCAGGAGACAGTGGAAAGGTCCAAACTATAATTGGGTTCCAGTGAAAACAAAATAAGTTCAAGGAGGATAGGTCTATCAATGGCTATTAGATAGAATGGGCAGGGATGGCATCCCTAGCTGGGAACAGGTAACAGGAATCATTTGATGATTGTCTCTGTTCATGCCTTCTGAAGCACCTGGCATTGGCCACTGTTGGAAACAGGATACTGGGCTAGATGGACTATTGATCTGACTCAGTATAGCCATTCTGATGTTCTTATATGCCCAAATGTAACTGCTGTAACCTACTAGACCCATCTCTTCTTCCAGAGCTCAAATAGAGCCCAAGAGTTCTGACAGTCTCTCTCTCCCTCTGCAGAATTGGTAACAAAGTAAGAATATATATTAAAATTTTAGGGCTAACCAGTGTCCCTTAAGTGATTTGCCAGAGGATGTCAGAATATGTTAGTATTTGAGATGAGTGGGTCTAATATTCATTTAATTTTCTCTTTTATATAGGAATTAACTACCGTTGTCCTATCAGCTAATTGCTATCTGCCAACTCCCACGCCCTCCAAAAAACCCTTAGAATTTTCCATGCCTTAGTAGCCTCTGGAAAGAGGTGATGTATGTATATGGATCTGAGCAACATAGGGTAGATCACTCACTAGCTCCCTTGTTTTGTCTATTCCCTCTGAATCATTGGTACTAACCAGTGTCAGAAGACAGTTGATTGGCATAGACCGACCTTTGTTTTGACCCAGAATGACCATTCTAGGCCATGTTTACATTACGTGGAAGATCGATGCTGCCACAGCCAATCTTCCGGGGTTCAATTTAGTGGGTCTAATGAAGATGCACTAAATTGAATTCAGAGGGTGCCCCCCATTGGTGCCAGTACTCTTGTTCCTCATGAGGAGTAAGGGAAGCTGAAGGGAGCATTTGCTCCCATAGACCTCCTGCTGCATGGATGGGATTTAAGATACATTGATTTCAGCTACGTAATTAATGGAGCTGGAATTACGTATCTTAGATCGACCTTCCACTCTAGTGTTGACTAGGCCCTTATGTTTTACTACACAGTGGCCTCAGAGATGAGGTGCAGTTGCACAGATATAACCAAAGGCAGAATTTACCCTAGTAGGTGTTCTTCATGTCCTTTCCCAGGTGCTAAAGTGGCTGTATTTTATTTTAAATTAAGATTACTTTGATGGCAGTTTGATAGTTTTAGTAATTTCTACTCTATTAGTATTTGCACACTTACTGAGATTAATCATGAAGAGTTGAATATATTCAGTCTTCAGAAATATCTTGCCAACAGGGATGAGCTAGGCAGAAATTGAAATCTACATGGGAAGTGAGAAACAGTGGAAAAGATTTTCAACTTCTTGTCTATTTTGTGGATGAATATATTATGTCTAATTTTTCTTTTATGTTGCAATGGCTGGTGTTTTATTTTCTTTTTTGCTGTGTCCAGGACATTCTTTTGTGTATTTGCTGAAATATGTGCCCATTTCAGAAACAACCCACAATGAGCAGAGGCAAATTTGCACTGTGTTTAAGTGGAACAGTCAAGGAAGAAGGGGCAACATTTTAGTCTCATACTGTGTTGATAGAAAAGTTTAACCTATAATTTGCTATTCCATATCAGTGATAGTGAAGAACATTTTGTCTTGCTTGCTGTTAAATGAGTATTAGGTCATCATTTCCACTGATCTGTATTTTCACACAGACTAATCATGAACTTTTTAGTATAGCCTGATGTAGTTCATCAGTAAAAACAATATGAAAAGAAATAGTTACATAATCTTTCACCCATAAGATGATCCAGAAAATAAATTTTAGACTAGTATATCTGCTGTTTTAACTTATATGTAAACATCCTTTAGTGTTTTAATGATAAATCTTTGATTTTAGGGAATAGCTCAGGGGGAAATTTTCACAGATTACTATCTTGCAAACTATCCCATGTAAAATGAGCTTGGTGGTTTTAGTCTATTTTCCAGTATACAATTTTCCATTTTACTAAAGAAAAATTTGCCAGCAAAGATAGTGCTAGTTTCATCCAAGAGAGGCCAAGAACTGAATGGGCACAAGTATTCAATTACTGCTTTCCATGTGGATGGGGAAGGATTGTTTTACAGTTATAGCAGTGGGCAGAGATTAAGGAGATGTGGATTAAATTTCCAGCTATGCCACAGACATCCTGTTTGATTCTGGGCAATTCGGGCAAAATTTTCCAAAGTGCACAAGTGATTGAAGTTCTTAAGTCCTATTAAATAACAATGGGATTTAGGAGCTTAAGTCACATAGATGCACTGGAAAGTTTTGTCCTCAATGTCTTCACTTCTGTACTTCAGAAATGTTATGAGATTTTGGAGAAGGTCAGACACTAGCAAGAGGGTTGCCATATGAAAATAAGAACATGAATGGAGGATTGATGTATTTGGTGAGTTAATCAGGAGTAGTTTATACTGCTGCCTGTGCTGCATTATCTTTTCTGTGGCTTTAGGTCATCCAAGCTGTCAATATGGACTGCTCATAACACTAAAATTCATATAAAAATATTAATCCTACTTTAAAAATGCAGAAATGCTCTTGAGATAAAACTAGAAAAAACCACAAACAAGGTGAAAATAGAAATGCCCTCTTAACCCAAAACTAGAAGGATAGCTATTAAAAAAATGTGACTGAAGCACTTTACTCTCTACTGGGACTCAGAAAAGAGACAATTTTCTCATTATGACAGCTGCTGAAATAGACACCTATTAATGGTAGCAACATCCTACAGTTTCATTACCTTTGGTTTAGTAACTGCCAACTAATGACAACAAATTACATTTCTTTGAGGTTTTTCATATAACCATCTCTCCCAAATTATAATTTCTTACATAGCCTGAAAAAGATGCAATACTATTAGCATTCTGTATTATTTAACTGCAATAATTCAGTAATATTGTTTCCTAACAGGCATCTCAGAACTGACTAATGGAAGTATCAGAAGGGTTAGAAGTTCACAAAGAGGTGTGAAAAAATGCACTGAAGCTATATTTTATCTCACTGCTAGCTACTGAGCCAGTAGGGAGAACATATGTATCGCCGTGTTTGTTCATAAAAACCAGATGGAAGCAAAAGATAACAGAGGATGTTCAGACTGAGATCAAGCTCATAAACACGACTTTGTCATGGCAACAGCAATGGATTAAAAATGGATGAACACTATTGATTAATAAAAGGGTAATATGTCTGTGCTAAAAGTTACTTTGCAAATGTGGGAGAGCAACTGGTTAACATGTGTTTGCTATAGCCAAATTGTTCAAGATCCATCTCTAGACATCAAATAAGATCAGTCCTATTTTCAGAGTTGCTGAGCACAAGCAAATTAGTGCTTTTCTTGGAAAAAAAGATACTTAAACTAGGTGCCTAAATATAGACTCATTTTAAAACCTAACAGTTTCAAATGTAAGTTCATAGAAACATATGGGACAAAATGTCCAACACCTCAGAACTCAGTTCATTGTTCACTTTTCCCTGAGAGAGGAGGTGATTATGTATCCTTTACACATGGACAAAATGCTAGCTTTAGATCAGAGTGGGCAATAATTTTTTGCCAGGGGCCACTTCAAAATTTTTTGAAGTGGTGGGGTCTCAAATGGGAGGGTCGGAGCCAGGATGCTTCTGGGCTTCCGCACCCACAGACTATGATTGGTCTGCGGGTGAGGGAGCCCCTTTGCCCCCCTTCCCACTAAGCACCCATGCCCCTGGTGGTGGGAAGAGACTTCCTGTGCTCCCCCACCCCCAGGCCAATCAGGGCCTGGGGCCGGGGGAGGGGAGGAGTACGAAGCCTCCTCTCACCCTGCCAAGAGCACACGACATCTCTAAGTGCCATGCGCTCCTCGCAGAGCAGGGGCACAGTGGAGGAAAATTTGCACACTTCTGCCGCCCCCAGGCCAATTGGAGTTTGGGGGCAAGGGAGCGCATGAAGTCTCCTCCCATCCTGACAAGAGCGCACGGTGGCCCTTTTGCCCACCCCTGTTTTAAATGGTTGTCATCAGAGGATTGTTTTCTAGCCATGTCATAGTTGTCAAGAATTTTGCACTTGGAGTATTCCAATAGTTAAAGAAAAAGGGCAGGACCATGGTTTTAATGCACTAGGCGACAGGTTGGAGCAGGGGCTAGGGCTCAGCCTGTTTTTTCTACTGCCAATCCAGGAGGAGATTCAAACTAAAAGGGTGCCGTTTGAGCACAAATCTGTGCTTAAAAAAACAAAACAGGGTGCAGAGTGTATTTCTTTCAGGGTCGCCCAATGCTCTTAAATGTCTTTTTCTGGAACATCTCATTATCAGTGCTAAAGTCCTCTGCTTGGATTTTTGCCTGTCAACTGTACAAACACTGGGATTAAATCTGGCCCCTTAGCTAAAATGGAAGGTTCTCTGCACCTTTGCCTCCTCAGCATGGAACTAAGTACCATCTTTAGGATCAGAGCCAGGCAGGAAACAGATTTCCTATCCCACCAACCCCCCCCCCCCCAAAAAAAACCAACCAAACAAAAACAAAAAACCAAGACGTGCCTCAAGTCAGGCAGAGCAGGGACTTAAACCTGGGTCTTCCCCATCATGCCCACTGGGCTTTTAGTTAATGGCTATTTTAGTGTATAGTCTCTCTCTCTCTCAAGTTCCACCCCGGAACAGAGAAACTTTCCAACAAAAGTTTTGTTGAAGCTGGTATATTCTTACTAAAAATTTCAGTTTTGATTAACACATTTTCTAAAAAAAAAAACCTCCCTACCAACTCTATTCAAGATGAACAACAAAGGTAATTTCAGTCTCCAACTTCACATTAACAGCCAGTATCTGATGCCTGATAGATATGTGCAATTCCCATTGGCTTAGGGGGGGGAGGGGGGGAGAATTGAAAGTGTATCACTGAGAGCAAAAATTGCCCCTAAATATTCTTTGCACTTACAGTGCTAAGACAAAGCTTTGAAGAGATGAATGAGTGCTCCAGCTTATATTGGTCTCTCAAAGCTAGAGCACAGAGTAATTGATGAGTCTGTTGCTGCTTTAGAGGTAATGGACATGGCCTTTAATAAATAGTGCATGCTTTGAGATTCCAAAGTCCTGTCTCCAAACATCCAGAGCAGCAATGAACAACCTAGGCCAGTGAGTGGGCCTCATCAGGAGCCCTCCTTCTCACTGGGCCACAAGATTGGTGTGACTAAGATGTTCTCCTGGAATACCTTAATGCACAAGAAGTGCACAGCTCTCACAAGTTATTTTTTTTGGCAGAAGACATGCAAATGAAATGCTCATTAGCATATCTCAGACTCTCATTTGCATATCCTCTTCCAATCCTTTTTGCGGAAGTGGTTTTGCTGCTAAAAACCCCAGGTGGACAGCTCTGTGCATGGGCAACAATAAACAAAATGTCTTATGGACCACACATAGAACCCCAATGGGCCACAAGCGGCTTGCAGGCCACAGATTGCCCACCACTGATCCAGAGGCACCAATACAAGTAGGGTGTGTCTAGACCTCAGGGTTTTTTTTTTTTAAAGTAGCCTTTTTTTGAAAAAACTTCCCCTGTGTCTAGACTGCTGCTGTGTTCTTTTGAAAGTAAATCGAAAGAACGCGGCAGTTTTTTCAACCGTGGAAAGCCTCGTTTTATGAGGAAGAATGCCTTTTTTCAAAAGTGCTCTTTTGAAAAAAGGCGCTATGTAATGCGAACTGTGCTTTTTCGAAAGAGAACATCCAGCATCCAGAGCAAGCCGCTTTTTCGAAAGAACTGGTTGTAGTCTAGACACTTTTTCGAAAAAGGCTTTTTTGAAAGTATCTTTCGAAAAAGCCTCTTTCGAAAGAGGCTTGCACTCTAGACACAGCCATAGTGGCCCATAAGGGATTTGAACTACTATGTACTTTTGGTGCTTGGGATAATCTTTCCCAATCAGGCAAGTCTTGCTAATACAGCCTTGCTCTTTGTCCCCCTCTCCTGGCTAAATTGTGAGAACAGGTTATGAATTGCTACCAAATTAAAACTAACAGATATAAACTTTCAATATGAACAGTAGAAGCTTATGCTTTTAGAGTCAGAAGGCCTGAGTTCAAGCCATGCAGATGATATGATATGATATGAGGAATAATTACACTTGTGATGTTTTCCACTAGGCCATACAATGGTCTTTATATGTAAACCCTAATGTGAACTATACAACCAGGCCTGAGAAACAACCCCCTTCTGGTCTCTATTCCACCCTGCACATTTTCAAAAGCACAGGAGGAACAAAATTCAGATAATATTGAGGGTGATTAGGAGCAGTTATAGTCAATGATCCCTCTAATCTTTTTCCATCCATGTATGGATTTTTTCCCATCCATGTGCAGAATAAATTTTGTTATGTGCAGTGAGGTGTATGTGAACGTGTGCTACCAGTCATAATTAAAAAGCTAGCCATGGGCACTCTGCTAATCAGCTGGGCGGCATCAGATTTTTTTTCTGAGCAGCCGCACAAGCACACAGCTTACAGGGAAGACTGTTCATAGTTCCTAGAAAGATTTTTGATATACAGTGGCCTGGTTTTGAGAGTATTTCTTTTTATTCTTCCTTTTTCCTTTAGATTCTTTTAAGCAAGGATACGTTTTCATTTCCTTCTGATGAGCAATTCAAATCATGTAACAAAAATGATATTTCCATTGACACATTAATATTACTTCACAGTATATTTCCTTTCAAGGGGACGGATGGCTGGCAATTATGCAAATATTCTTTAGCTTTCCCTTTTCACATTACTGACACTAGTAACTCTTTGACTTATGCTAGTGAGAACAACGGTTATGATTATGTGTGAGATGTGTTAGTAAGAGATTATATACGTATCTTGCTCTTTAATATCCACAAATGCTATAACTATAGTACTATTTAGGACTCTCATTGCTTTCCCCCTTCACAGGGTTATACCAGCATTAACTAATACATTTTCACAGTACCCTTATGTGTTAGATATTGAATATTTGTATTTTTATTTTCCATATGGAGAAACTGAAGCAGAAAAGTTGCTCAGGACCACATAGTGAATGTGTATTCAGTCTGATCACTATAATGCTCCGCTTTTTATGTGCAGACATGATTTTCTGATTAGTAAAACATGAGATTATCCACTCAAGTGGCAAATATATTAGATCACTCACCTCATTTCCTCTATTAGGCTTGGTTTGTGACACTAAGCATTATGCAGTCAAGTCTAGGTTTTAAGTGTCCCATCCAAATTGCATTTTAGTGAATGTAGTGGTTGTAGAAATTGATGTATTTTTCAATGACCTTTCTACTATATGATGTGGCCAGATCTCCTTTGAATTGAACTGAGACCACTAACTCATTTCACATAGATTGCCAAACTATCAAAGTATAAAGCACTAATGACAGAGCCCGATTTAGAGAAACAGCCATGAGGTAAAAGGTTCCATATCTTAAATGAAAATGTAGGGAACTTAGTCCTCCTTTGTCCTCACTCTTATTTAAAAAGTCCTTAGGACTACTTCTTTTCTAGTCTCTTCCCAGTGCTTGTTTCTATACTTTTTTCCAATAAGAATATTTCCAAGTTACACATTGTAATGTCTCTGTCCTATAGCCTTTACTTCAGAGGATAAAATAGGTTAGTAAACAATTGCTTGCAAATTTTTAGACATGTTAGTAATAGACAAATAGAAACAGAACAAAAAAGAACATTAAGGTTGTGGTACTGAACCTGCTCCCCCAAGATACTGTAGAAAAGCGATGCTCCTCATGTCAGAGAAAAAGTATTGCATCATTAAACAGGAACATAGTTCTCTGTGGAGGATCATAAACATGCATACTGTAGTTTTTATGCAACAGACCATAACAACTTTGTTTCCATATTTGCTTCCCTTAGGGGAAATTCATTAGGAAATATATTGTTTTGCAATATAGAGTAAATGAGTATAACCTACATACGAAATACAGTATTATCTAAAGAAAACATTCGGTAATTTCTCCTCTTTTGAAATCTGGCCCTTCCACTGACACTCAGTTTGACTTCAGTGGGAGCACAATAATAGTAATAATTACCTGGCATTTATATAGCAGTTTTCACCCATAGGTTCTCATAGCACTTTACAAAGGTGATGGACTGAATGTTTAATTTGCTGTCCTTCTTAACAACCAAAGAAGTCTGTGAACAAAGTACTCACCTGCAAAGATGTGAATGCAACCACCTGCTTGGTTTAGTACAGTGGCTCTTTTTCTTACTTGGTAGGTCAGAAGTTAGAGAACCTCTTGTTTGTGCCTTAACTTGATGAACAGGATGACTCTAGATTTTAGAAGCAAATTAATAGTAGGTGATTCCCTACTCTTGCATTAACTCTGAGTCAATATTCAATTAAACTTCATTATGATGTGATGTCACAAGACTATGGTTTAACATTGCTCTCTGGTAAATAGGTAATAACAAAAACCTCTCTAAGCACAAAGCAAGAAAGTGATAAAAAATTATAAATAGTATTAGAACCCATGCATTCTAACAGGACAATTGCTATCTCAGTAGCCTACAGCAGAGGTTAGACCTTACCTTTGCTGAACTACTTTGCAAAATTATTAGTACATCTCCATTAACAGAGCTATTAATCAGTTTGGCACCAAATTCCTAATGTTGATGGAGACTTCATGCTGTTTTAAGATGTAGGGAAAAATATATTTAAAATATACAAATGGAGTGGAGTCTATACTTCACAAAAATATCTTCCAGGTTTTGTTATGATCTCACCTGGGCACTCTCAATAGCCCAAACCTGCTAGGTCTGCATATATGTGTAAGGCAGGGGTGGGCAAAGAAATGGTGATAGTTTGCCAGGGTTAGCCTCTGGTGGGCCACCACCACTATATTTACCTGCACTTCTATAGGTATAGGTGATTGCAGCTCCCATTGGTAGGGAATGGACATTTCCAGTAAATGGGAGCTGCAGGACCTAGTGTCCCAGTCCACGCTGCTTCCCGCAGTTCCCATTGGCTGGGAATGGACATCTGAGGCCAGTGGGCGCTGTAATTGCCCATACCTACAGAGTGGAGGCCCATCAGGGGCTAAACCCATGGGCCAATATTTGTCCACCCCTTGTCTCAGGTTTACTATGAGAGTGATTAAATAGCATTATTTAAAAACCATAGGTACGGCATTTGAGGTCCTGGGAAATTGCTGCTTCTTAGTGTGTGTATATTTATATATATATATATATATATATATATATTCTTCGAACAATATGGAAGGACTTTTTCCCATGTGTTACCCCAATCTTCTGCCTGTCCACACAGGACCTTTAGAAACATGGCACACTGGCAACTGGCTGGGATTTTTTTTTAAAAAAACTACATATTTAATGTTTGTAGGAATCACAGGTTTTAGTATATATAAGAACTAAAATTCTACTTGGTAAATATAGCATTTACACCATTTTAATATTTTGACTATACTCTGATTCTGCATGGAAGTTCCCACTGGAGCCTCGGCTGTTAACATTTATAAAATTATTAATATTTGGGGACAAATTCACCCCTGGGACAACTTCACAGATTTCAATACATTGAGATTAAAGATGAATTTGACCCATTCTCAATTCCGACCAACAGTGAACAGTCTAATCACGTCAGGTACTTATACTGGAGGTGATGCATAGTTCCACAATGGTAACCATTTTGGATGTAGGCAGGCAGAGGGGAGAATTCCACCATCAGTAATATTTCTTTCTGCTTTACTTCATATAACTTCTGTAAATAAATACAATTTACTTTTGGGAACCTACACAATAGGAAATTCTCAGCATCTGAAGATTGATCTGTGAGGTCTGTGTTCCCTCTTCCCCTTTTTAAATACTTACAAATCAATAGAAGTCTTTACTATCAAAACCTCATACAAGTCAATAGAAGACCTCCCGCAGATGTGACAAACAATAAGAGAAGCTCTAAAGAGAGATGGATTCTGCAGCGAATAGAACATGGACTATAAAGAACATCAAGATGTTCCCTTAAAAACAGGTGACAATTAAGGCCTTTATCCTGAATAGTCTCTGCCCAGGCATAGACGCTGGGCATGCCAGAATCAAGACCTATGCTTGGCTAACACATTTCAAACACATTCTGCAAGTAAGAAAAGCCCAGCCCTTATATTTGACAGATATGAGTTAACAAAAATGAAAATGTACCTGCCAAGAAATTTTCTGTAATCAGCTCCTCTGATTTAGCACTTTGTTAGGTTGAATGATGGACATTTCTATAGAAAATGATTGGATACATCTGCATGTTCCTGTTCAGAGAAACATATCAAGATCAATTTAGCTGCTTCTGCAAATTTTTACTTTGGTCAGTTAGCTAGATTCCAAGGATCTAAAGATTAAACATGCAACAGAGATAGCAGTATTGCCAGTTGGACAAAGAAGAGTATGAAATTAGTTAAAAAATGGACAGTGCAGTTAATTAAAACAGAAGTTATAATGAAAATACTTTTCTTATCACATCAAAAATTATCAGCAACTGCCACTGGATTAGATTTTAGGATGGCATTAGAGAGGTTAGCCTTATGTGGACTTGAATGCTGCCAAAAATTAGGTAGTGGATGAAGGGCATGTGGTAGATTGTCATTTTCTGCCCTGAAAGAATTCTGTCAAGAAAAGGCTCCAGCTGTGTAACATCAGACAAGGAGAGCTGGACACAGAAGAGTAGATGTGCACAACGTGAGTCTCAGACTTGCCAAAGGACTCAGCAAAAAAACCAGAACCAAAAACATTAACTTAAACAACCAGTCCTCTCCTGGTAAAGCTTCAGTCAGAATTTTCTACTTGAAAGAGCAGAAGAAACAGAATAAACAACCTCTGCCCAAGGAGCAATATCAGACTGTGATGCATCAGGGTGAAGTTTTACTTCTGGCAGTTCAGTGGTCAGGACTAAGAGTAGAATCTAAATAGGTTTTCATGGAAAAGATCCTCTCACAGAACTGCAATCCTGATGCCTTGCATGATCCTGCTGGGTCATCACACATGTTTTGATCTTTTATGATTTGCAAGGATGATATATTTTGTAATCACAAGGAAAACTAGACCTTAATGAGTGAGAGAGTCTAACTCACAGAGAAACTGATTTTCAAACCTTGAAACCCACAAGCACGAATTTAGGTAGTCAAATTGGTAACAAGTTTGAGCTTTCAAGTCCAGATCCCTGACCCTTTCTTAGCCCAAGCAATAAGGTGGCATACTAGATTGAGGCATGTTAGGCAGGGGTCAAGGAGGAATACTTGCTTCCAGCCCAGCGGGTGGTTGCAGATTAAATAGGTTACTTCAAGTAGTAGAAACATGCCTGCATGGGGCAGAGGACTGGAGGAAACATGCAGTGATAGATCATCTGTAGCCTATCCCATCTGCTATGCTGTAACAGAGGGTGCACACATGGAATGGACATCCCCAAGTCCTGCCAAAATCTTCCCACCAGCTAGTGCAGAGGAGGCAGATCAATTTATCTGTTAGATAATCCTCTAGTCATGGAGGTCATGGGTGCCATTTGTGTGGGGAGGGGCGGGGGAGAAAGGGAGCAGCAGCCCTCCCCTCCTCCCCCGATTCCCTATTGTAGCAGGATATTGTCTCCTACCTTCCCTCTCAAGCCAGGATGGAGTGAAAGGAACACAGATGGCTTTCTTTACTCCTTTCCAGTGTTCCCTGTAAGCCGCATGGCTGTTTTCTGAGCCCAGCATTTCAAAGCTCAAAGCTCCTGCTCAGGCAGGAAGCTCAGTTGTTAGGCAAGGGCAGGGCGTCTGGCTAAGCAGCAGTAGCTGCCTGCTTGAACTGAGAGGCTCTAAGAGCCAGAGCAGATAAGCAGGGGGAAATATTTATAAGGAGGAAATAAGTGGTTGGGGGAGGGAGGTGTAAGCACTTTTGTCCCCTAAGTGCTGATTTGATAGACACAATGCAGAACGGGGCAATTCATTTTAAACCCAGTTGAAAATTGGGCTCTGTGCATTAACCTTAGGATGACAGTCAGTTTGTATCTCCTCATTTGGGCCCTCTGGTCATCAAAAGCTGTCTCATAGTGCTTTCACTTTTCCAGTACATTTCATGCACTATGTGTTGGTTTCTGCTCTGAGGCATTGTTCTGAGCCAGGTCTGTAAAGATAGCTGCTCAACTATTCCAAAAGAAAAGCCAGTCTGTGGTAGCCTTTTACACTAGTGTACTTTTACACTACATTATGGTGGGTGTAATAGTAATTGTATAAATTAGAAGGCTGCTTATACAAATTCTACTGAGTATAACTGAGTATAAACAGCATAACATGTTTGAGTCTCCGTATTTCTCCTACCTCATTTTATGGTGTTTTTGGAAAGAGAATTAATATACATTGATGTACACATTCTCCATTTAACTCAGTATTTAAACTTTTGGTAACTTTTTCTGAGCTTGTAAGCCAAACATCTTTCTTTTAAGCTTCACTTCCAATTTACACTCTGCTTCAAAAATGGCCAGATGGGATTTTGTTAAATTTTGTTATTTAAAAATTTGATCACAAACTGGACAATTTACACATCAAATTTAATCTTCAGGCAGTTTTTAAAGCTACATTATAAATTCAATTGGCTTTTTTTTGCTCTAATCTTATTTCATCTTATCTGTAATAGCAAGACTAGTGCAGCTACTATGTATTGTGTAGGCGGAGAACAGAGGACCTAGTTCTCCTTTCACATACACTGGGGCAAACCCAGTATCACTCCATTCAGGGGAGTTCACCCTGGAGCTATGGCTCCTTTGTACCAGCTAAACAGTGTGAACAGGGAGTTGATGGGGGGCGGGGGGGAGGAAAGGGGGCAACTGCCCCTGAAGCCTGGCAATTTAAAAGGACCACCACTGCCACAACCCACCCAGCCCATCTTGCCCAGGGGCTGGAACAGTCTGTCTGCTGCCTGGAATGTGAAGCATCCACAAAAGTGCTTTAGACTTTTCCAGAGAATAACTCTCACACAGGGAGTCACATAGTAATAGAGAGGTAGCAGTGTTAATTTGATCTTGCTAAAAGAAAAGGAAAAACTATGAACTTTCATCACGTATTAAACCATCTTGTTAGTCTTTAAAGTGCTACATAGTTTTTCCTTTTGTTTTAACAGGGTGTCACAGAAATGTCTCATCCAGCTCTACATTCTGCCATCGAATTTCCTTGCATCAAGGCCTTCTGGGGCAGGCGTGTGCATTTGGCAGGGTGGGGAGGCAGGGAAAATAGAAGTGGCTAGGTTAGTTCTGTTCCACAATGAGGATGCCAACACAGATCATTGCTTATCAGCAATACGTCTTTGCATTCCCCACTTGGCTATATCCATTTATTGTCTTCTACTTAGATTGTAAATCTCTTGGGGGCAGGCATTGTATTTTTGTTTGGTGTACATGGCCTACTATAATGGAGTCCTGGTCCATGATTAGGCCTCCTAGAACATGATCTTCCACTCCTGTAGAGTCAGAGATGGGCTTCCATGATTTGCAATGTGCTGAACTGGTTGTCAGCAATCTCTGAATGGTAAAATCAAAAGCTGCTTGTCTTCTGCCATAGTACCATCACTACCATTGGTGCAGGGATGAATCTGATCCATCATCTTTAGGCTTTTCTTGATTTACACCAGTGTAAGTGAGGGGAAACTCAGAGCTAGAGTTTCAAAACTTGTGTTACAATAGAAAGTTGTGATATGTAGAAAGAAATGGTTAGATGTGCATTTTAAAAGTTTACTTGAGGCTATGATGGGTATTTGGCTGTTGGATCATTTCTACTGACTATTTTTCTTTTAGATCAAACTGGGAATAATACCACTGTTTGACAAATCAGTTCCAGAAAAGAGAATTAAGAAAACAATATTCAGGAGAATTTCTCCCACAGCGGGGACTACAAATGCCTCTGCTATACATTAGCTCCCTTGACTAAAGAGTGAGCTGGCTTCTATTATTTTTCTGCTGCTGTTGCTGCTTCTCAAATTAGTCTGACAGCTTGGTTGCCACAGTCTGGAACTTTTCATGCTGAGAAGCTCAGTTTAATCATCCACAGACTGAACTGCCGGTGGAAGGGATCAAACATTATCTGTAAATGTTTGATACTAAAAATTTGAAGAGCATGGAATGTCACGTGATTGTGCCCCCATCAAGGTTTTGGAGATCTGTGAGGTAATCAGTAGGATATGGAAGAAAAATCCCAAAATAATCATTGGCGATTTCATGGATTATATCTCAACCTTTATTAACAAACCAAGGTCTTTGTCTGAAGTAAAAAAGTGATCACGTACTTGAGGCTAGGATTGTTCTGTGCTGTCTCCTTTGAAACTCAAGGCTCTGGTTTGTGGTAGCAATTGCTACTTCTTCGATGTTTACTGTAGAAGGGGAATCTGCAATATCGTACACAATCTCTACTAGCCAATGTGGTAGTTTTCAAGGAAGGCCTTATTATTAGACCTAGCAAGATTCCAACTCTTTCATTGATGCCCCCTTCTTTGAACATTTGTTAAATTTTCCAACTCACCTTCATGCTTTGTCCTATGCTTCCCCCCACCCATGCATACTCAGAGCTCTCTGTAAATCTACATTGTGTAAGTGTAACCCATATACCTAGTTGGTGTGGTTCACTGTCCCATGTAGTGACACTTAAGCCACTTACAGTGAGAGATGAGAACAAGGGAAGCTCTACAGCCTAAACTGAGAGCCAGCTGGTTTTACAGCTCAGTCTGTACAAGGTCCAGAGGTCCCAGGTGTGAATCCGCCCGGTGGCGATTACATCACCACCACCAGGCAGATCAAACCTGAGTTCTCTGGAAGCTAGTGTAGAAGGTGGGCATTAATGACAGAGTTGGAATCTTGCTAGGTCTAATAATAAGGCCTTCCTTGAAAACTCCCACATTGGCTAGTAGAGATTGTGTAGGATATTGCAGATTCCCCTTCTACAGTAAACATCGGAGAAGTAGCAATTGCTACCACAAACCAAAGTCTTGAATTTCAAAGGAGACAGCACAGAACAATCCTAGCCTCAAGTACGTGATCACTTTTTTACTTCAGACAAAGACCTTGGTTTGTTAATAAAGGCTGAGATGTAATCCATGAAATTGCCAATGATTATTTTGGGATTTTTCTTCCATATCCTACTGATTACCTCAAAGATCTCCAAAACCTTGATGGGGACATAATCACATGTGACATTCCATGCTCTTCTGCTTGAGCTAAAAGCCAGCAGGCGCTCAACCCAGTCTCTTGTTCTTATCTGTTGCTGTAAGTGTTGTAAGTGCCACTACATGGACAGTGAACCATACTAGCTGTGTGGGTTACAGTTACATAAGCATCTTAATTGTTCTTTTTCAGACTCTTCCTTAAAACTATCCTTTGCTGTCAAACACCTCCTTAAATCACTCCTTGATAATGATTTTTCCAAAGGCACCCCCAAACAACTGGTGGATTGAGACTACTTACTATGCCAATCAGACCTGTCTCATGATTTGCTTATTTTCCCCACTCTGCCTCCACCTGTTGTTTCTTGTTTTGTACTTAAACTATAAGCTCAGACAGAGACCATCTTTTTGTTCTGTGTTTGTACATGCCTGACACACTGGGCTCCTGATCTATGATTGGGACTTTTAGGCGATAACACAAAAAATAAACAAACTAGTCACCCTGATTTTAGTGAAATCCAATGGACTTTGCACACCTAGTTTCCTCAGACTCTTCTGAAAATCTTGCCCTGAAGATCTGTAGCTAATAGTTGGGCCACAAGGGTTTCTTGTATAACTATTAAGAGACCTCTAGTAGCCTCTGAGAAAAGGCATCATTTTTTATGAACAAAGGAACATTCACTTCACCTAAGACATCAGATGACTTTTAAAAATATATTTAATAGCAACATAGTATCAATGACTGCACTATGTAGCTAATGAAGTTTCTGTAGCACTTCAATTAATGTCTTTTTAAAAAAGAAATTGCACAATAAATGCTAAATAAAATACTTAAACTCAATCAAGTACAAATTAAAAAGAGATTAAAAACAAGAGAAGATTCTGAAATTCCTCCAAGCCATTTTGAAAGGAATCAAAAGGAGGTTGTCAATATTACTTAGCTTTGCATATCTTTCTGTCTATCACTCTCACTCATCACTATCACTCATTTTATACCATTAGCAATTTCTGAGTATATAGAATTGAGCTCTTTTTGGAGCTCAAACTATTCAGAGAGAGAGAAAAAATGATTTTTTGAAAAGCAAATTCCTCCAAAAGTCAGTAGCCTAGCTACGAATAATGAGACCAATTCTCAAATGAGCCCTACAGCATTTACATTATTTCACAACTTCTTCTTTGGGAATACAAAAAGTGGCTAAAAAAAAAAAAGTCAGATAATCCTGAGAGTACATAAGCAAATTGCTCTCAATGTCATAGTCCTTTACCGCTGGCATGTTATTACTGTACAGTAATTTTCATCTGTGAAACTGAGATGCTGTCTCTCCTTCTTTGTTTACCTTATCATAGAATCATAGAACCATAGAGCTGGAAGAGACCTCAGAAGGTCATCAAGTCCAGCCCCCTGCTCTAGGCAGGACCAATCCCAACTAAATCAACCCAGCCAGGGCTTGGTCAAGCCGAGACTTAAACACTTCTAGGGATGGAGACTCCACTACTTCCCTAGGTAACCCATTCCAGTGCTTCACTACCCTCCTAGTGAAATAATTTTTCCTAATATCCAACCTGGACCTCTTTCACCACGAGACCATTGCTCCTTGTTCTGCCATCTGTCACTACTGAGAACTGAGTGGTCACTACTGAGAACTTACCATGCCAATAAAACCAGACGATAGACTAAGCCCTTTTCAATACCATCTCAACAGGATTTACATTGATAAAAGATTAAAGAAAAATAAATAGTTCAGAGCCACATCAATCTGGGCAGAGAGACTTTAAAAGAGAGTTTTTCTGAGAAACTACCTATACACAAAGAGAGATATAGGAGACCCACAGGTACAGGAGTTGTCCTGTAGTGAGCTCTTTCAGTCCCATGGTTCCATGGGTTTGAAAGGAATGGACCTTCTGAGAACTGGAGGCAGGGGGCCATCTTGCATGGATGGCTATTCTCTGACTTTCCTCATATCCTAGCAACATGGCTGCTGCTGGAGCTGGTGCTCCACTGGTTGGATGCCCTTCGGCTGCTTAGTGGCAAACAAGTGATGGGGGATAATTGCTTAGGAAATTCAGTTTGAACTCATGGAGCTCCTAAAATGGTACTACTACTGAGAGAAGGGTTTGTGGTAGATGTAGAATGGTGTAGCCCCCAAAGATCTGTGGGAATTCTCTTTGAGTACTGTAGCATGCATACCCTTCACTAGAGTCCTTATCTCACAGTAGCATTCCTCCTCAAGTACCTTAGGCTGTGTCTAAACTACATCCCTTTTTTGGTAAAGGGATGTAAATTAGCCACGTTGATATTGCAAATGAAGCCGGGATTTAAATATCCCATGCTTCATTTGCATAATGGCGGCTGCCGCTTTTTTTGGAAACTGAGTACAGAATCATCCCTTTTTCCTCAAGGAGTACAGAATTTTTCGAAACAGGGTGTTTCTGTCAAAAATGCCCCGGCTAAACTGCCTTTTTTTTTTTTTTTTTTAAAAAGCTCCATTTTGGAAAAAAGCGTCAGTTGCCATGATGCAAATGAAGTGTGGGATATTTAAATCCCGGCTTCATTTGCAATATCGACATGCCTAATTTATGTCCCTTTACTGAAAAAGGGATGTAGTTTAGACACAGCCCTAAGGCCATTGACTAGAGCTGGTCAGATCCTTGAATTCCCATTCTTCAGGAAATTCCCAAACTCTGTTTTCTTCTCCCCATTCTGAACTGGAGCAACAGCAATAAAAATTTTAAAATGACTACAGAAAGAAATACCAAAATGTCATTTAAGAAAAAAAAATCAAAATCTTTTGTGTAGACTTGTAACGTTATAATTTATACTGTAACATATAATTAAAAATAATATATTACTTTATAGTTGAAACATTTGGCTACTATATCTCATGTGACAGACATAACGTTATCAAGACATGAAATAGGAACATGAGGACACAGGAGAAAAAGGGATCTCATGGCTCATTAAGTTCAGTCATTCTGTCTTATAAAATATGTATCTTAGAATTAATTGAAATGTTTCAGCTGTTACAAATTTCAAAATCAAGTATCAATTTATAAAACCATAGACAATATAATGTATTTTCCAATTTGTCTGGTAATTGTATTTTGCTCAATTAATATTTAAATTTGCAATTTCCTATTGTAATTAGTATAATACAAGTAAAACAATGTTATATTTGTATTTAATAATACAAGTTGAACCTCTGTAGTCTGGCACTCTTTGGACCTGACTGCTTCCGAACCAGAGAATTTTCCAGATCACAGGAATTCAATATTGTCTAGCAGCATTACCAATACTTCCACTGCTTACTGGGCTGCTAGAGGACATTTAGGGATAAATTAGAGCTAAATATCAGCACAAAACATTGCAAGCTAAGACTGGTGGCTGTAAAACTTTATGAGATCATGGGAAACTAGGCCAAACCTTGAAAAGTGGATATCCGGCTAACTAAAATAATTCTGGATGACGGATGTTTCTAAACTAGAGTTCTGGACTAGAGAGGTTCAATCCATAATACAAAGCCAGAAATATCACATGAATAGTCAAAAAATTCCAGCTACTATATAGTTAGCATTGGTATCATGTTTTACAATTAGGAACTCATCTATCTTTCAACACCCTTAGGGGGAAACCAAGGCAGAAAAGTTAATGATTTTGTATGGCCACAGAAGTATGTTTCAGAGATGTTGGCATGGAAGATTTTCCACCAGACCTGAGATTAACATGCTGCTTCTCTCACTGCTGCACTGCCACTCCCTGTGGCCAGAAAGCATATTGCCTGCTGAATACAGAAGCCGATTTAGATGCAGAAAGCTGTCTGGTGGCTGAGAGGGAGTTTGTAGTAATTTTAGCACCAACAGTAGAAATCCAGCCAACCCCATTGCTCATAGTTATAAATGACATGGGATTTCTTCAGATTGCAAAGGAACCATGGCCACAAGTTTTACTGACCTGAAAGGCCAGGGGAATTGTAGGATAGTGGATATGATAAAGAACCCATGATACTTAGGAAAAAATACCCCAGCAATCTTTTAACCCAATGCACAATTTTCACTGTCAAGGCTACCATCATAGCAAAGAACACAAGAAAAAAAAAAAAAGCTGACTTTGAGGGCCAATCCCAATCCCACTCCCACCCCAGAACTCCCCTGCTACTGGTTTTGTGGTCCCCAAAGGCCACACTGAACACTGTGAAAGATCTGTCTGTGCCATAGCCCTAAGATGTGCTTTTGTAGTTTCAATGAAGAAGCCTATATTTATTTTTTCCCAATTACAAGATGTGGCTGTCAACCAATCTCTAGGGGCATTTATAAAAAGCCAAAGCCACATACAATAAGTCAAAGCCCAATACCTATCACTATCATAACTAAATCAATGCACTCAGCCCATAGTTTCAATCACAAACAACCAGAGCCTAGCACATGGCTCATAACACAAAACAAGCAACCAAAAGTACACATAATTAGAACAATCTTTCAGGGAGCAGAAGGAAACTCTCTTCCCTGGCTTTTGAAAATTGTATGCAGCTGTCCTGGCTCCTTTCTTTGTGATCTGAGACAGCTCCTCTGGGTCCTAGTTAACCCCCACAATTTCCAGATCAGATGTTGCTATCTCCATGTATTAGCACACTGGCCACATGGCAGACCTATGGTCACAAAGATCCTCTTTTGCACTCAGAAGTATCTGTACTGCCCATCAGAGTACAGATAGTTCTTTCTATGTTCAAAAGAAAATAACTCCACCAACAGCAAAATCACTTCTATCCTCATAGCAACTAGGGATGTGAACAGGTAAACGGTTAACCCATTGCCTAGTAAGCATCACCTTGCTCCAGCCTGCTAGGCCTCTGCATGGAGCCAGAAGCTGCAGCCTTGCACAGGGGTTGGAGCCAGAAGCCCTGTGTGGGGCCGGAAGCAATGGGACTGAAGAAGCCCTTGTCTGCAGTGGAGAGGCCTGCTCCAGCCTTTTCATCCACCTCCCTTTCATCAGTTAACTGGTTAAATGGGATTTTACATCCTATCAATAACCAATCTCCTCACAGGAAAGGTGAGCAAATAGGCCTTGCAGTGTACCTGAAAAGGCATAAGTTTCAGAGGAATAGCCGAGTTAGTCTGTAACAGGAAAAACTTAAAACAACAAATAGTCTGGTAGCACTTTAAAGACTAACAAAACATGTAGATGGTATCATGAGCTTTCGTGGGCACAGCCCACTTCTTCAGATGAACTGATCTAACTCACTGTATTAATATGTAGGTATAATTGGACAAAGTTAAGTGCACACAAGTTGTTATGTCCCATCTAAGACCTTTCAAATTGACTTGCAAAACTTCGGGTGTTATAACCGATAATAATGAACCATTCATCTAATCACTGGAAAACACAACAGATGAAACATTTCATTCTTGATTCAGTGTCATGTCAATTAATTTGTAAATAACAAGGAATGTTTTGAAACTGTAATTAAACTCTTACTGAGTAGGATATTAGGTAGGATATAATGAATAATTAGGTCTGATTCAGCTAACCCTCTAAACTTCAGAAAACAAAGATAAATAACCTGGATGCGTCCGTGAGTCTGAATCACTATCAAGTAAAACAGTTGTTTTCACATGGTGAGATATATTAACCAAGAAGCTGTATATACACGCGGGCCACTCAGTCCCAATGCAGCAGCTATGCACTGGCTCTTGGGCACCAAATATGTGCCATAAAAATAATCTTCACAAAGGTTAATGCAGACTGCCATTGAGAGCAGTGATTGGATGGGAGCTAGGCATTACAAAAAAGGGGCCATTGGACACACATTTCTATGGATTCAGTGCCTCTAACACAAGTCAAATATAATGGAGTGCCTGGAGTAGTGGCTACAAGGAAAGAGGGCACTACATTGCAGCCCCTTGGTTTTGGCTTCAGAATAGGGTGTAGATTCCAGAGCTTCCCCGCACATCCTGCCTTTTCTGTAGAGACTCTAGTTATGTTGGTGAAGGGACCATCAAACCTGTGACAGCAACATCCAAAGAAAAATATGAAAGACTAATTTACAGTTTGGTAAATGCTTATATATTTGTTTTGGGAAATATACCCTAACAGATCTATTTTATTACAAAAGATCCCTTTTGAGATGTGTATCCTTCTCAGTGTGCTCTTAGAATCCCTTTTAAAGCCCTGGAGAGTGTTTCACTCATTACCAACTATGTCTTGGCCCCTACCCTGAAGGCATCAAAATATGGGCACTGAGATTTGAAGAGAAGAGCCTGAGAGCAGACTTCTTCCTGGGACTCTTCAACTCCATTTCTACACTAGATGAGAAATGTTTGTGAAGAATGGGATATTCCTGTCCCTCTAGGGTTTATCAAGTTTCCAATTCTTATCAGTCCAGACCAAACTTAGAATGTTGTAATGGATAATAATGAACCATTCATTATCAATGGAGAACATAGCAGATGAAACATTTCATTTTTAATTTAGTGTCATGTCAAATTAATTAGCAAATAGCAAGGAATTTTTAGAACTGTAATTAAACTCTTATTTAGTAGAAGCATCACTAAGCCACTTGGCTAATGTAGCTTGTCCCCTTCAACCTCAAACTCTTGCAGCTGCATATTTGCATGAAAAGTTGTGATGATAGTAGGTTTAAGATGAAACTCACAGAGCCCTGCAAATCTGTGGATATCCACCTTATATTCACAGGTATCCACATGGATGTGGAAGGGATGCAGAGATTCACAGCTCATTTTTGCAGATGTGGATGCAAATACCAATTTATTTTTAGTACAGGGAAAAGCCTCTAATAGAGTGAGAATTTACGTGGGCATTGCTGTTTTGCTGACCCTATCATTTTATGGCTAGTGAACATGACACGGTATACATAATATCATGTGAAAGTCTGCTGCAGTTTTTCCTGCTTTGTGCATTTAAGTGTCATGTGAAGCAGTCAAAAGATTGGCATTAATCCAAAAAATTTGGGGCCAGGATTATTTCAGTGCTTTTCAGTTTTGCATCTTATTTTGTTTTGTTTTTGCCACTAAGACTAAAATGTACTTTATATTACTTAATACTTCTGTTTTCTCATTCATTCTGACAAGCGCATGTGAGGTAGGTTTGATTCACACTGGCATAAATCAGGAGTAACTCTATTGAACTTAATGGAACAGGATCAGTAAGAAAATGCAATTCAGATCAGAATCAGGCCTGAATACAGAGAGTCTGTCAAAGTTCTGGGCTGAATGAGCTATGCATAAAGTGTTGTATCGTACCACAAGTAAATGCACTAATTTCTCATCTTCATGGAAAGGAAGTTATGTGTTAGCATAGGTGCCGACTCCATGGGAAAAAATGCTTACGTACCACAATCTTCCCTTCTCCCCCAGTACCTCCTGCCTACTGACAGGCCCTGCTGATCAGCACTTCATCTTCCCCCTTAGCATTTTCCCCTCCCTCTCAAGGTATGTCTACACTGCAGAGTTTTTCCAGAAAAACGGCAGTTTTCCCAGAAAGACTACACTTATCTCCACACTGCAACTGTGTTCTTTCAACAGAAAGTCGAAAGAACGCTGGGTTTTTTCTGACATTGGTAAATCTCTTTCTATGAGGAAGAAGCCTTTTTCCAAAAGAGCTCTTTCAGAAAAAGGCATATGTGGATGGGGAAGAGGGTTTTTTTAGACAGAAGAGGAAAAAGCACAGGTGCCCTGGTGGCCACCCCATCCATAGTAATCACAACTTAAATGCGAGATAGCATCCAATCAATGAAAAAGCAGATTGCTTTTCGATGTGCTTTTGCCATGTGGACGCTCTCTTTCAAAAGAAGTGTTTCCGGAAGATCTCTTCTGGAAAAGCTTCTTCTGAAAGAAGCCTGCAATCTAGACACAGCCTCAGCTGCCTGCTGTGGATTAGATATTTTGCTGCATCAATAGGGGGACAAGGGGGCCCAGCACACTTGAGAGAAGGGGTGGAACTGCATGGAGAAGAAGAGGGGTGGGGCTAGGATGAAGTGGGGTGGGATTGGGGTTTGGGAGGAAAGGGTGGAATGGGGATGGGGCCTAATCAGAACATCCCTCCCCCAAGCAGATTAGAAATGTGGTACATATACATCTTAATTGCAGACAAAAACTTGGATACCACAGTTTGGGGACTTTGGGTACTACTTTATTTTTTTTTTCTAATGCACCATTTACCTATAGGTATCATACAAATATCTTTAGAACTATGAGATTACTTAAGTTATGACACATAAATATCCTATTGTGAAACATTTTCACCATTTTTAAGGAGAAAAATTATAAAAGAGGAAACGCATAGCAAGAATCTGTGAGGTGTCACGAAATAAGAATCTTCCCAAGGCTTTCTTAGGCTCCAATTCACCAAAGCACTTTTCAAAGGGAGTTAGATATGTCCCGCACCACATGTCCAATGCTTTGTAGACTAGGAACAGGATTACTTGTGTAAGTGTGCATGTACATGCTTTATCGAATCAGGGTCATTAGTTCTATATTATTTTGTCTTTATTCTAATCTGAGTTCAACTATTTCTATAACTCTAGTGATGTCTCTGGAATTATTCCTGATTTATACCACCATAAGTAAGATCAGAATCAGTTTCTTAAAGAGTAACATAGGCACTGACTCCTTGTGTGCTCCAGGGCTAGAGCACCTGTGGGGTAAAATGAATGGGTGCTGAGCATCTACCAAAACCAAGCTCTCCTTCTGCTTCCCTTTCCCTCCTATGCTTATTGCCTGCTTATGACCACACTGAACAACTCCTCCTTCTCCACAGTGCTTCCAGAGTGCCACAAACAGCTGATTAGTGGCATTCAGAAAGCTGGTGGAGGATGAGGGAAGAGCAGAGATGGGGTGCACTCTGGGAAGGAGGTAGGGTAAGCATGGGAAGAGGTGGGGTAGGAGTGGAGGCTTTGTGGAAGGGGTGGAATGGGAGCGGGGCAGGGAAGAGTTAGGGTGGAGGGAGGGTCCACCTCCTCACCCCTGGCTAGAGAGGAAGTCAGTGTCCAAGAAGATTAGCAATTTGTTAACATCGGCCTAAAATAAAAAACAATCCATGGATAAAATCCTATGGTGCAAACTATCTTTTTGTGAAAGACTCTACTTTGTGCACAAAATAAGAAGAACAAACACAAAGAGGGATTTTTAGCGATACACGTGGTTTTACTCTTAAAGCCCCTCCTGCTATGCTGCTAAATAATTAATTAAAATTGAAACAACTGTTGGGGGAAGATACAAACTTTCAAGGTCTATGTAGCTTGAAAAGTGGTACCAAGTAGGGATGTTAGCATATAGTCAAGTAAGCGATTAACCGATAAGCCTTGGTTTATCGGTTAATCTTGTGAACTACATGCATTCCCCCCTTTCCGTTGCTGCTTCTGGATCTGCCTGCCACCCCAGCCCCTGCACTGCCTCTGATAGAAAGGCAGCATCAAAGAGGGTGAGGGGAGCAGGCTGGAGCCAATATGCGTGGAAAGCCAGCTTTCAAGTCAGCTCCCTGTGTGTATCGGCTCCTATGGATCCACCTGCACCCCCTCGCTACCTCCAACAGAGGCTGGGGGTGAGGGACAGGCAAGACCCCATGTTGGGGGAGGGGAGTGGTTTAAAAGCCAGTTCCCCCTAGCACCTGCCCCCCTTGCGCTGCTGCCTTTATCAGAAGCAGCAATGAGGGAATGGAGGGGAGGAAGGCAGGGGAGGCTGCCACAAAGCAGCCTCTGTCCACAGGGGATCCAAGCTCTCCACAGGCAGAGGCTGCTCTGCATCGTACTGCCCCCCCCATGGACAGGGGCTGCTGCCACCCCACGCTACTGCCTCTGTATTAGAGGCAGCAAGCAGAGCAGCAAGCAGCCAGTCTGCGAGGAGAGCTGGTTCTTAAACAGGCTCCCCTTGTGGACCAGCTCCCGCCTGCCATCCCCTGCTGCTGCCTCTGTTAGAGAGGCAGCAGTGTGGGGTGGCAGAGGATTCCACGGGAGTAGGGTTGGAGTGCATTGGCTGCCGCCCCCTCCACCGGGGACTATAGAATAGTTATGTAACCAATATTTTATGTGGTTACATGACTATTCAATTACACGATATCTAACATCTCTAGTACCAAGAATTCTAAAAAAAGGTTTTACCTTATCCATCTTATCTTTCTCATATCCTGATATTTACATGCTGTCAACAAATAATTAAAAATAGATATAAAAAAGTTAAAATAATTAATGTTTTAGTGGAAAGTAGTGGAAAACTGATTTTCTTAGTTAATTTAAACAAAAATGTAGGAGTTGCCATAGTCCAATATCCATGTACTTCAGAAGTAGTAGTAAAGGCTTCCGGCTAGTTAAATGTGAGGTAATCTCCCTGGTTATTCCTGATAATCCCTCACATCACATCTCTTCTGGATCTCTAATATATCTCTTCCAAAATTTTTGTAGCCCTAATTATAAGTCTGCATATTCTTGCTGCCCCTGTAAGGCTTCGCCTTCACTGCGAGATCTCCAGCAGAAAATATGCTAAAAGAAGCAGTGTGGATGGGTTTTTTTTTTCACAAAACCCCTTGAGCAGAAAAAAACCAGCAGAAAATATGCTAATGAGATCGTGACTTATGCTAATGAGTCTCTCATTAGCATATTTTCTACTGGAAGATCTCGCAGTGAAGACGTAGCCTAAGAGTTTGATCCCTTCCTGAATCTTGTTGAATTCTTGGCCTCAGCAATTTCCTGTGTGAATGAGTCCTACGATATAATTACATAATTGGTGAAAAATATTTATTTTGATCAGTTTTGCTAATTTTAAATTTCCACATTCTCTAGCTCATTCACTCATCATATCTCATAAGAGAGGACACAATACATTCATTTACAATAATAAGGCAGTGGTCTAGAGACCATTCTGTTCTCCCTGTCTCATAACAAAAATAAGGCAACCATCAATGAAAATGCATTGGTAGGGCTTGAAATTTTGCCAATTGTGTATATGATTGGAAAATAGTGATGATGATGTCAGTAGGAATAGGTGAGGCCACGTGCATCCCATTTTATTTGATGCTTCTCTTTTTAAATCTCTCCCATCCCCCCAATACACTTTCCCCATTAATTTTTACTCCTGCTGAGATTGTCTATAATTTTTTGGTTATTCAGTCACAAGCAGAATAGTAATCCTACAACAACTATAAAAAGAAAATACCCCTTCTCCCCCCCCACACACATTCTTTCTACTGATGTCAGCAAAATGCCCTGACTTGCTGTGTGCCAGTGATGATTTATGGTTACTTCGAGTTTGTGATTCTGGCTAAGATGTTTAGAGAGGAGTTACTTGCAGACCTGGAAAAAAGGAAGATGGACCAACTTTTGCAATGAGATATTTTATAGAGCATTTGTGCTTCTGCATTACAATAGCGCCAAGACACCATAGTGACTAATATTCTATATATGCTACAGAGAGAGAGAGCACATACATATGCTTTCCTAGATGACAAAGGGTGATTTTAACAGCGATTTAATGAGAACTATTTAGTGATAAACTGAAGCTAGGAACAAAACAAGACTAGTGTTTTTATTGTATTTTCAGGAGCAGAAAGTGTTTGCCAAAGAAATGACTTGTCTTATGAATATTTACAATCTTGAGTTCAAATAACACCAGTATTGTCATCACCCTCACAAAATGGCTTTATCTGAATTATGGCCAAAGATTGGTTCCTATATTATCTGAATATATTTCCAAACCTTAGGCTAAAAGAACCCCTGTAATAGTTATTTTTCTACACAGGCCTGAATAAAAATGTTTGCAGCTGATATATAAGGCAATTATGCCTTTCATTTGTTCAAATGACCCTTAATTCTTCCCTTTGTTTGCTTTTTCTTGGGTTGCTTTTATAATATTAGAGACATCTCCCAATTTGAGTGATAGTTTATTGTCGTTATTCCTTTTTAAGAATCAGACAGGAGAAAGAATAGAAATTGGGCACTTTCAGGATAACAATTTGAATAAGTCAACACTTATTTTAATAGCCTGCAACTATAGGCTTGTGCATTATCTTCCGGTGTATGAATCTCAGATAATAAAGGGAGGGATGCATCAGAACAGGAGGTGAAAGGATAACACAAGGTCTGAACTGCCATCCCTTCCATGCTGATAGGGATGAGTATTATCATTGCCTGAGTATAGGTCATAGTTGGGGGGAGGAGGGGAAGGATCAGAGTAGCAGAAGTTCCAGCTGCACTAAACAAAGGTTGGGATTTCAATCTAGCTCAAAAGAAACCACATACCCTGATACAGAACTTGGAGAATAAAGCAAAGCAATATTAGTGGACATTCCTGTCAATACCTGTCAGTTTGCTTCTTTAGCATTCACAAATGAATGAGTTTTTAATTTGTAGGAATAAAAAATGTTAATAAGAGAATTCACATCAGCAAGCTCTCCTGGCCTATTTGGAAAGCTCTATTTACTGCTCACAGAATAGATTAAAACAAACAAACAAAAAAGCAGACATGTAGCACTTTAAAGAGTAACAAGATAGTTTATTAGGTGATAAACTTTCATATGATCTGAAGAAGTGGGTCTGCCCCACAAAAGCTCATCACCTAATAAACCATCTTGTTAGACTTTAAAGTGCTACATGACTGCTTTTTTTGTTTTACCAAGATCAGACTAACATGGCTACCTCTCTATTACAGAATAGATTGTTCAATCAATTATGTACGCTCACACACAATTTATAAACAAAGTACTTTTCATAAAGCTAAGAGGTTATATTTTCAAAAGTGCCCAACTAACTTAGAAGCCTAAGTCCCATTGACTTTCAGTAAAGTTTGGCATTTAAGATAAAGCATGACCAATTTATGAATGGGATTAGTTGATGGGGTTGCCTGCAATAGCAAGGTACTGGTCTTGATGAATAAGGAGATCTGTAAAGGCATGGGCCACTTTTGGATGCCCGCTTGTGGGTCAGCTGAGATACTGCTGGTATGTCTTGCTTTCATTTCCTGTGTTTGGGATGTCAATAGTTTTGCTTTAAAAGCCTGGGACAAGGAAAAACCAACACACACTAACAAAATTGTCCCTCTCCATTTAAGAGGAGTTCAGGAGTGAAGCAATTAAAATAAACAGTTTGTAAGGTGAACCATTTGTTAGAGCTTCCAAACCTAAAGTCCACAAAATCTCTGAGTCCAGCTGAGCTGGTATCCTAGAGCCTGAGGGCAGGTCTACACTACAAGGACAAGTCGATCTAAGTTACCCAATTTGAGTTACATTTGTAGCTTAACTCAAATCTACTTACCACGGGGCCCACACAGGGATTGACAGAAGATAACTTTCTTGTCAACTCCCCTTATTCATCTTGTTTTGCTGGAGTACTAGAGTTGACAGGAGAGTGATCAGTGGTTATTTTAGTGGGTCTTTACTAGCCTCACTAAATCAATCACTGGTGGATTGATTGCTGCAGCATCGATCCATCCCGTAGTGGAACCAAGCCCTGAAAGAGCAATCATCACCCATCTCAGCCTGCAAAGCTTCTAGACCCCTTTCTTGTCCATCTTCCTAGTCAGGTATTAATATCCCAACCCTGGATAGGAAAGGACCTCCTTAATTATACACAAGCTGTCCCTGCCCTTTACAAGGTCTCTTCCAGGCTTACATTCCTATGAAACTTAGGGTGAAATTCTGACTATTTGAAGCCACTGTCAAAACTGCCATTGGTTTTGGTGGGCCTGGATTTCACACTTAGGCTCTTACGTACCCAAACTATTTTTGATAATGGGACTTAGGAGCCTAAGTCACTTCTTAAAACTTTATCATCAGTCATTTAATCAGGGAACAGAAACAATAACATGTCTTGGTAACCAATAATATGGCACTTCCCTTTCCTGTAACCACCTCAACCCATATGTAACTAAATAGTTTCTTCCTTCAAAAGCTTATTTGACATACCATGAAACAAGATATTCCTGAATAGCTATAGTGGAATAGCGCCCCCCAAGAACATTTTATTTCAGAATAAAAGACACTTCTATTCCACAGGGAATTTTTTCTGAAACTAGAAGACTTATGTGGCATTGCTCAGGTCCTTCAGGGGAGGAGGCTGACGGTGTGGAGGGTGCAGGATTCAGGACAGGAGCTTGGAGATGTGGGGGACTCAGGGCATGGGGTAGGGGTGCAGGAGTCAGGGAAGGGGATTGGGAGGCATGGGAAACCCAGAGTAGAGGTGGGAGGCTTTGCCAGCTTCTCCTCAGGGCCCAGGGTGGGGAGTCTATGCAGGCTGCCCATTGACTTCTCCTTGAGAATGGCTCAGGACAGAGACATGCAGCTTACCTGCTGGCTTCTCCCTGGCTGACCCAGGATGGTGGGGGCCATGCTGCCTGCCAGTGGTTGTACCCAGTGCTGGTACAACCTTGCTGCCCCCCTGTGGCTATTCAGGTGTATAACTGTCCCTGCTATCATATTCCTCCCTTTCCATTTGAGGAGAAACAATCACTTTCCATGTACATCCCATTGACCTGGCACAACCAAACCTTGACCTTCTTTAAGTTATGATAAGAGGAAGCGACATACCAAATGTGATGGTCCTAGCTTTTACCATTTAGGAGGAGTTCTTGACTAAACGGACTCACAGATGGACAGGTAGACACACAGATGCACAAACTCCCTCAAATATATAATAGGTAAAGTTACTTTTATTGCAGAATAGTCTCTACCTAGGAAGCTATTCAATTTTAGTTATGCCAGTCAATTTCCCCATGTAGATAAAGGCCTAACAAAATAACATCTCCAAAATGGTTTCTTCATGGTACACTGTACTTAAAACTCCCATCATTTCTCTGGGTGTACAGTTACACGAAGTTCTCATCAGCATTTGTTTCTATGGGACTGTTTCCTGAGCAGTTAAGGGGATCTCTATATTACATGACATTAAGTGATCTCATTTGTATGCACCCATTTGCCAATTAGCATTATAATGCAAGTTTACTCCCCCAATATTTTCACCGTCCATTTTAAGGTATTTTTATTTTCAGACAGGTATACCTGTCATATGTTAAACACTCACTATGATTATGTAGCACCCACTAGTAATAATCTACACAGTATTTGTCTTCTAATGTAAAGCAGCTAGTTTAGAAGAGTATTTCTGTTACAATGGCCATGCTTTTACCTCTTTTCTTGTTTTTAAGAGTTGGACTCTGCTAAAAGGTCAATAGTTCACAGCTCATTTGAGCAGGCTGTGTTGTAGCAGTGTTTTTTTCCTGGTTGTAAGCAGTTCAGCAGGGCACAATCTTGTTTGATTCTGATGCAAGTTTGAAAATAATAATTCCTGTTTAAGCATAGTCCTGGTCTGTAAACATGAGATGTACTCTTTGGATGGTTGTTTTTTTTTGGGGGGGGGTCTTCTCCAGGCAAAGACATTTTCCCATCATTACTTTCATCATTTCAGTTCCCTGGGGATATCAAAAATGGGGCTTTTAGTGTAGGCGAAGCTCCAGCAGTAGTATGCCAGCATTTTAACCCTTATGCCTTAACCAGACCTGCTCTGAAAAAGGTTAGATGACATGATGCTTAGAATACAAGTGTTTTTTCTCATCTACCCATCACTGCTACCCTCAGTGGAGTTGAACTGGCAGTTGCAATAGTAAAAAAAAACC
Organism: Apalone spinifera; assembly: GCA_030068395.1. NCBI lineage: Eukaryota > Metazoa > Chordata > Testudines > Trionychidae > Apalone > Apalone spinifera. Next base: position 49,988,778 of record CM057848.1, on the reverse strand, counting down.
AAAAACAAAACAAAACCAACATCTAACAAAAATAGTTCTACCCCAGATACATTCTTCCTCTTGACACTGTGGTTTCTTTGCCCTGCAGCTGAAAAGGCTATACTGCTTTATGATCAGAGCAAAAAACCATGCATAAAGCCAATGTATCCAGAAAAGTACAAGACACTCATGTATCTCCTTGGCCTAATATTATACCAGTGGCACTAAATATTAAATATTAATCCAGGTACAGATTCTGCCTAGCAATGCCATTTAAATTTAACACATTACATATGAGCAGTCTGACTTTTCCACAGTAAATGGCTGAGAGTATTAAGTGGATTTTATAAATGTTTTCAACACACTGTGTTGCTCTAATTATCAGATATTTAGTACTCTCCTTCCCTTTATTAGCACTGGAAAAGCTAAAGCATTGTTTATACATTTTTTAAATTTGCTACATGCCTGTTTTATGTATTCCAACATTAATAAGCAGACTTCTGATAATCCAGAACCTATGGGACTTAGGTGGTGCCGAATTATCAAATATGCCGGACTATCAGGAGGTACTATAAGCAGGTTATATATATACTGTATACATTATATACTGAATATAAAGTGTTCTTAACCCTTTTTATTGTACATACTATATACAGTATACTGTAATGTTTTAGGTTTTTAAAGCCTTTTTTACCCTTTTTTGCTCAGTTCAGCTGCTGCCGCTGTTACCTTGTGACTCATTTTTTGACGAAGCTCACTCACTAGGCTCTTGCCATTTTGATGCTGGACTATCAGGAGTGCCAGACTATTGGATGCCGGACTATTGGAGTTTTACTGTAATTGCAAGATTGCACGGCCACAGGCCTACTTATTGCTTTTGAATATTGGGCTACATGGTGCAATCCTGCCCTTGTAAAAAGAAATTCTGCTGCTGATCACTCAGACTGACAAATCAGGACTGCGGAATTCAGGGCCACTGTTTACATCTTTTCCCACACAGACATTCACTTTACTTAGAATAATCCCATGATTTTTGATGTGACTGCTCACCAAGGCAGGTACTTCTTAAGCATGAAGGAGAGTGGCGGAATCAAGCTAATGTGTTTTCACTCTTTCAGGCTCAAAATCCTTTATTTTTAAAAAATCAATTTTTGCTGAAAGCATCCTAGGTTTTACAAAAGCTATTCTTCAATTTTTAGCCAATTTTCACCTGAAATTAGGACCACTCAAGTACATGAAAATCCAGTCTATTACATTAAATAGATGTGTGTATGTTAACAGCAAATGCGATGCTGACTTTGTTAAACTAAGGGAATGTAGTGGATCATTTAATCTGCCTTCCTCTATAGCACAAGCCATACGACTTCCCTAAAATAATTCCTAGACCTTAACTTTTAAAGACAGCATGCAATCCTAATCTAAAAATTATCAGTGATGGAGAAGATGCCACAATCTTTAGTAAATTGTTCAAAAGATTAATTACTCTCACCATTAAAATTTACACAATATTTTCAGTCTGAGTTTGTCCAATATGGAATTCCCTTGTGTTGGCTGCAGAGTGCATGTATTTGTCAGCATACAGTATTATGCAGCTAAAATATAGTTTATGCAATATATTTTATTGCACAGCATAAAACTTTTATCTTGAGTACTTGAACTTTTCTCTACATTTTGCTTTCTTTCTGACCTTTTGTTCATCAACATTAACCCAGATATTTACCCAGGAAACTGAAGTTAATTTTTTGCACAGATTTTCACCTTTTTAAAAATTTTCCCAGATAAATTGCTGGGAATTTTTAAACAAAATAGAAACTGGAAACAAAGGGCCCTGTTTATTCAACAGTGGTAACCTGTCGAAGGTATGTGTACAGTGTAAAGTCTTTTATCACGAGTGAAAATACATAAAAAAGATGCTTTTACTTCTATAAAAGCTCACTCTCATTCTAAACAATGCCACCTATCTTGAGTTAGATATCTCATTCAGGGCTGGCCCGAGCCCTTTTGGCGCCCTGGGCCCGGGCATGTGGCACCGCCCCCGGGCGCATGGCGCATGCACGGGCCCGCCCCTGGGGCGCACGGTGCATGCGCTGCCCAGCCCAGCCCGGCCAGCGCTGCTGGCACGCGCGCTGGGCCGTGCTGGGCCCCGCGGCCGTGAGGGGAAGGACGTTGCTGGTCAGTGCCACGGGGCTGGTGCTGCGGGAGCCATGCGCGTGGTGGCTGATGGCAGCTGTAAGGGACACCGCACGCCTCTTACAGCTGCCATCAGGCGCCCCCCGTCAGTTGGCACCCTGATCAGCTGCCCAGCTCGCCCATGCCTCAGTCTGGCTCTGATCTCATTGTATAATCTTAGTGGATTTTTACTTGAGTGTAACCAGCTGAAATAAACACTGGGTGTAGGTTTAATGACAAAAGCTGGGCAAAATTTTTGGGTTGATTGAAACTTTTTACAATTTGCTGATTTGAGTGCAATAGGTTTCGGGGTGGAGGGGGGGAGAAGGAAACTATTAAAAAAATTGAAACAAGATATTTAAACATTTTCTAAACAAAGCACTTTGCCTTTTAAATTTGAAATTACTTTTCATTTTAAATTATGTCCACTTTTTTAATAAAGTTAAAAAATCTCCATGAAAACAAAATGAAATGTTTTGCTTTGGGTTGAACTACATGTTGGATCTGAAATGATTTTTAAGCTGTTTTCTTTGTCTGAAAATTTTAATTTGTTTATTTCAGGTCAATTCAAAACTCATTTTTGCTATTTTTTAGTTCAGCCACTGAAAGAAAAAAATTATTCTCACAGAGTTGATGTTGAAGTCATCTAGCTGCATTAAGGTGAAAACTAGCTGTGCCTTGTCACCACAAGGATTTTTCAGTGACATAGCTAATTGAAATAGTTTTTGGCAATGAAGGCACAGATATAAAGGTACATGATCCAGATTAAAAATCACAGGCTAGATATCTCCCTTCTGTGGAAAATTCAAAGGAGAGATTTAGGAAGCAGAGGAAAACTCTAATACTGTCTTGGAGGAGGGAGAGAACTCAGATCAGACTGTTTTGTTGGGTTAATGAGAAATGGGTTTGTTCAGGTTGGATGGAAGTTTCAGTGCTCAAAATCTGAAAGCTGAATGGGGTCTCTCCACCCAGAGTTTGCTGTGCATCCACGCTACCTCCCTGTATCATGTCTCTCACCACTTCTGTCAACATGGCTCTGGCTAGTGCAGTTGTGGAACTGTGCATCTATTTGGATGGCTCGGTTTTTTGGCTGTACTCACAGTTCTGAGGATGACTTGCTTGTAAACTGAGTTACACTTAGTGAGTCAGTCTTGATTTAGATTCAGTTTGAATAAGCACTCTAGAGATTTTCTTCATTTAAGCCTTTCGGAACCATAGGAAAGCTTAACTTCATGTTTGTTTCTAGGGACAAGCAAATGTTTTTTTTCTGACCCAGGCTGTGATGTTTTGTTTAATTTTTATCTGACTTGGTCCACCCATTACAATGTCTCATACATAGCACAGGAAAAGTCAACATGCACATACAGAACTGCCTTTTTTGGCAGGTAGTGCTAAACGACAAATTAGCCTGGATGTTCTCAATCATCATTAGCCTATAATTTGGGCAAAATAATTACATTGTTTTTTTAGGCACATAAACATAACTAAACCTTTCTTTGAAATGCACGCCATGTTTGGAACCATTAAAAGAAAAGTAGATTGTTCTCTGGCAGTCAAGGTATAAAATGCTTGGAATTATTAATACGTTTCTTCATTCAGTTTCCCTAGACAGATTCATAATAGATATGGCAATGAAAAGCACAATGGTGCCTTGGATTGATTTTATGGCTAGAACTCCTGAATTCCAGTTCTGTTCCTGCTGCAGACTTGTTTTATGGCCTTGGGCTAGTGATATATTTACCTTGTGGAGTACCTTACTCCTCCAGCTGTCCTATTGTAAGCTGCTAGTCAGCATGGAGTTAGCATAGTCCTCAGCCTCTAAGTGTTTCAGTTTTCCCATATGTAAAATGGGGCTGATGTTAACTTATGTGCCTCATAGGATTGTTGAGGGGTTTAAATAGTTGATATTTTAAAATGAGAATTAGAGTGTGGTCTAGCACTGAGTTGGAACATAAGACAACTGGATTCTATTCCTGGCTCTGCTGCTGACCTGCTGGGTAACCATGGGCAAGTTGCTTTAACCGTTCTGTGCCTCAGTTTCCCTATCTATAATGATGAGATTAATGCTAACACTGTCCTTTGCAAAGTGCTTTGAAAGCTTTGTATTAAAATGGAGGTAGGTATTCTTATTAAATATCCTAATTACTGCACCACTTGGAGAGATCTACAGGATCCTTCTGGAGTGCTGTCAATCTGCCACACTGATCCAGCACTTAGCAGTGCATGCTGTCCTGAGATGGGGCATGCAATCTGTAAAGCGAGCTTCATAAAGATTTTTAAAGAAAGAAACCAAATTTGGTGCTTAAACCCATTACATTTAATTTAAGCAGAGTGTGGTAAGTCTACTAGGCTACGTCTACATTGGCGCGCTTTTGCGCCAAAGCTATGCAAA
>CM057848.1:49950796-49964712 GCA_030068395.1 Apalone spinifera | reverse complement strand
GGTAGGGGTTTTGGGCCCCCATCCGAACCCTCGGATTAAAATTCTCCGTCACACCCCATTACAGTGCCATGAGAAAGAAGGAGCATGTCTCAGTTAGGGAGATGATATGGCATAGTTTGATCTTCACTGCTGATCATTCATTTGCATGGAGTCTCTAGAGGAATCCCTCCAGCAGAAGTGTAATTTAGAGCAGTCTTTAGGCTACACTGAGTTACACTCTGACGAGAGCCAACTCCAGCCAGGCCCCAGGAGCATGGGCCAAGATCATGGGCAGGGGTGGGCAAATAACAGCCCACAGGATGGATTTAGACTACCAGAGCAGTTCCTTTATAGGCCCTCACCACTAGTTTACTTGCACCTTGGCAGGTAGTGGGCGACTGCAGTTCTTGTTAGCTGCAGATTGCTATTCATGGCCATTGAGAGAGGTGGGAAGACTCTGCCACTTCCCACCAGTCCCACTCCCAAACGGTGAGCCACGGCCAACGAGAGCTGTGATCTCCCAATACCTGCGGAGGTGCAGGTAAACATAGTGGTAGCGGCCCACCAGATACTAACCCTGGCAAGCCATTGCTTTTTTACTGCCCACCCCTGTCCTACGAGAATTCTGTGCAATGCAGAATTTTGTGCAATGCAGAATTTAACATTGTGCATGCAGAATTTCCTTTCCTCCTGAGAGAAAAATCCCAGATATATGTCTCCAGAAGTATGTTTTAAACAAAACTGAGTGTTTGATAAGGGATAATTTTTATGGCAGATAGTTTCTGTAGTGGGGATGATCAATAAGGAATAATTGTCATTACAGATGGATTCTTTAATGGATAAATAATAACCAATTGAAAGATGTTGTTATAAGAACTGACAATTTTTACAACCGCTAGCAATATGACCAGATAAGAGGTTCCTTCTTGCTCATTTGAATAAACTGAGGACCATAAAGAAATTCTATCAGTATTTGGGAAAACAGCACAGGCTACAGGCTGTTGGAGGCTTTGGCCCTGGCCCCAAGCTGCTGTGGGCTGCCACCGGTTCTGGTCCTGGCCCTGGCCCCGAGCTAACACAGGTTGTTGCCGACTCTAGCCCTAGCCCTGCTGCTGGGTTGCTACTGGCTTTGGTCCTGGCCCTCCTGCCACTAAACTCCTGGGGCTCTCTGGTCCAGGAACATCCATAGTCTTACTCAACCACAGATGTTACTGGACCAGAAAGTGCCTGTTTTGAGAAGTGCAACCTGTATAAGAACATTGGATTTAGGATTGGAAGGGACTTCCTTCCTATCACAAGCAACCTAATCATACAACTCTGTTCACAAATTTACCAGGCACCATTTTCAGACAAGTTCGTTTATTTGCCCTACTATTTCTATGCAAGACTTTTCCAGAACTTCACTCCTTTTCAATCCTGGTTGCATTGGGAAGGAATCCAAAACAGAACCCATTCTCTCCTCTGTAAATAATGCTTTCTTTTTCAGCAGAAGATTCATTAGCATCAAGAAATTTTAGATCAGGCCCAGTGTTAATGCATCTAATTCTGCTAAGCAATTGATGCCATGCAAGTAATGCAGATATCGGTCAACATGGGATTAAAAGCAGTCCTGGATAGTCTAACTAGCAGATTATAACCTGACAAAATTCATATGATCAAAACAAATTAAAACTTCTTAAGCAAGTGCAAAGGAAATTCCAGGCTACAGAGATGCTAATAATCTCACAATTCGGGTGCTCTGATCTATCTCGCTCACCCTGATCTGAAGTATTAAATAGAATTAACAGATCCAATAGCAGAATTACTGAACAAAATATGCAACATAGCCTGAGGAAAAGATTACTACAAATCTTCATTAGCTCTCTCATTGCTATGACCTTGACTGAAGGCTCATTGAGTTTGAGCATATGGCTCTAGCTGGACGACCCTAAACATTTAAAAAAGAAATGGCAAGTTAAAGATACTTCAGGATAAGACCATGAATATGTTGCCAGGGAAGGAGAGGCTTTCCCTGCTATTTTCAAACTGAGGGTAACTGCCAGATATTTGGGAAGACTTAATGTTTGTAATAAAAATAAACATTGGCATCACAACACTTCCAGAGAAGTTGACTGGATAACGTGGCCCAAAATAAAGTTGGCTACAACAACAGCAGAATCAGCTTTGTAACCTGAACAGTAGTAGCTTTCTTAAAATCGGAGAGGACACGATTCAAAGAGGCTTTCTAAACAGCTCCTGAAGGGGTCTTCCAAGGCATGTTTCTTAAGCATAACCAGCCTTCTAACAGGGAGACTGTGCCTCTCCTTCTCTTGTTGGCAGCAATACCAAAGTTTCAAAAGCATGCAGGTACTCCAACAGTACAACAGACATCAACTCCTAGAAAAAATAACCATCCTGGGAGATTCTCAGACCCAACCCATTGCTCATAGATGGCTCAAAACAAGGAAACTGCTAGTCTTGTGATGCCTGCAAATTTCTTAATTACAGTTCTTGTGAACCACACTTTTAAGCACTAAGAAGATTCTGTTAGCTGCACATCACTGAGCCAAACACTTATGCTGTGGCATAGCACTAGCAGTACCACTAATATCACTTTGAAATGATAGGAACTCAAATGTCCACTTCCTGGCCACTTCACAATAGGACCTAAGGAATAAAGATTGGCAATGTCTGAAAGTCATTACTATCTGTAGGGCCCTACCAATTTCACGGCTATGAGAAATGCATCCTAGACTGTGAAATAAATTCTTCCCAATGAAACCTGATGTCTCCTTGTTACTATGTGCACCCCCATCAAAGGAGACTTCCTACCTCTGACTAGGTAGGGGAACAGGGTTGCCAACCCACAGAAATTTCATTTACGGACAAAATGGGAAAAATTTACGAACAGACACTTTTTTTATGGACATAATTTTTATACTATATTAAGATGACATAAATGGCAAAAGTGAAAAGTAGTCATTATCATTCATAAATAGCATATTGTTCTTGTGATGTAACTCACCTTCATTTAGTTAGTCATGGTCCTGACACAATCCATTCTTCTCATAGATGTTGACATTGTAAACTTTAATGGTAAACAATAGTAAATTACATAAATTGCCAATGTGCTGACGCTAACTCGGTGGGATAACGTAGATAACATCATGTGGATTACGTGATTCACATTATGTCACCTCAACCATTGAGCTAAATAAACAACTAAAACATCCAATTTCTGCTGCTCTGCAGTAAAATGACTGAAGCAGCACAGAAGAAATGTAATTGCTATAGAATAATTGCTGTTTTTTAAAATTTTATTGCACTTTTACGAAATTTACGGACACCTACATTTTTTTTTACAGACTTTATGGACATGTCCAGTTTGGCTAATTTTTTACGGACAGTTGGCAACCCTGTAGGGGAAGGACAGGACCTGTTCCACCCCTGCAAACTGTTTTGGCAGCGGAGGTAGAGACCAGACCAGACCCACCTCTGGGTGCCTCCCCCTGCTGCAGGATGCTGTCTGGGACTGGGCAGCAGCCTGAGGTTCCTGCAATTGTAGGAGACCTGAGGAGCTGGATTTTATCTTTCCTTTGTTGGTGAGTGGGTGCCATCAAACGGGGCTTCCTAACTCTTACTGGAAAGGGAAAGGACAGGACCTGTCCCTCCCCTGCTGACCAGACCCACCTCTACCTCTTGGAATCCCCTGAGGCTGCAGGAAGCTCTGTTGCTGGTTCCTTTGAAGTCCAACTCTGAAGGGAGCATAGATGGGAGGGTGGAAATCCTATGACTGCCCCCTACAACAGGTTCATGACCCTTGATCTCTTGTTGGGTCAGGGCCCCACAATTACACCATCAGGAAATTTCACATGTAAACAGCTAAAAATGTGAGATTTATCAATTTTCAAATCTCATGGCTGTGAAATTGGCCATAATGGACCATGAATTTGGTAGGGCCCTAACTATCTGATGGCTGTTCAGTAGCCCATGTGAAGTGAGTCCTGTCTGGACAGGGAGTGCCAGTCTGGACTTAACAACTGGCACCATCTGTCAAACTTGATAGCAGAACCAGTAAGAATCAAAGGACTAAATGATGGGATGACTGAACTCTCATCTCTCTAGAACAGGGATGGGCAATAATTTTTGATGGGGGTGGGGCACTCCATAATTTTGGAATGTGGTCAAGGGCCACACTCTTCCATGATATTAATAGAGGAGATGGAGGGTATGGGATGGAAGTTGGGTGCAGAAGGGAGCTTGTGGTTAGTGATTGGGGTGCAGGAGGGAGAATGGAGTCTGGGAGGGAGTTTGGGTGAAGGAGGAGGTTGTGACCAAGGCCAGGGGACTGGAGTGGAGGGGTTTTGGAATGTAACCTAGGGAAAGAGGGGATTGTCATCTGGGGCAGTAGATTGGGGTACCAGATCTGGGAGAGGGTATGGGTGCAAAACAGGGGAAGAGGGTTTGGGTATGTTGATTATGGGGCAGAGGATTGGGAAAGGGAGGAGCTGGGGTGTCAGAGGCAGGCTCTGGCCAGGAAACTTACCATCCAACGGCCAAACCAGCCTACCTGCCTGCAGAGCTAATGCTTGCAGAGCTTAAAACTTTTCCCAGCCAGCCAGCCTGCTTGCCCAGCCATGTGTTTCAGTGAATAACTGAGCCAAGAAGAGGGGGCATGGTTCTTCTTGGCTGCCTGTTATTCAAACAGGCAGCACCCATTGTCCAGTTTCTGGTCAGAAACCAGCCAATAGGATTGTGCTGGGAGCGGTGGGGGCAGCTCCTGAACCTTTCCCCCCTTCCCTCCAGTTTTGAAACAGAAACAGGGCCTGGAAGCTGTGTTTCTGAGCGGTGTGCAGAGCAGGCAGGGGAACCTGCATGAGGCTCCCTGCTGCCTCTATGGGCCAGATCCAGCCCGGGGGCTGTATTTTGCCTAGATCTGCCCTAGAAGTTCTGTTCAGCACAAATAAGGAAGTTGGGAAACTAACCTTAGTGTATTTGCTCTGTGGATAGAGTCAGATAGAGCCAGCATTGTCAGTATGGCAGAAAATTCATTAACAAAAGCTGAACAGAACTGTGACATTCCCAGGTATTATTTGGACCAGTGGCATCAGCATCCCCATCCCCTACTTCCTATGCCTATGATACAGGGTGACCCAACACATTCCCAGTTTCAGATTCCCTCCCCCCCACCCAAATATAGTCTATACTGTCTAACCCTCTCCTGGCGAGTCCAGAGATATTAAGTCTGTTCTTCTAATGAAACAATACAAAATGGTTTGCCACATTAAATGGAGCTACCCAAGACAATTTAACTTGAACACACTGGATTTGATCAAACAATAAAACAAACAAAAGAAGATAGGATTTTAAGTGAGTACAAGCATTGAGGCATAAAAAGAGTCAGAAATGAATATGAGGAATACTACCTAGTGCCTCACTTAACAAACTATACTTGATTCAAGGTAAGTCCTTTCTTCATCTTTCCAACAGCACTTTGGACCAAAATCTTCAGCACCTTTGGAAAGGCACAATGGATCCAGATGTTCAAGAACATTTAGTTTCAGTTAAGCATCTAATAAGGGCTAGATTTTATCACTACAAGAAAAAAAACCACGTCTGTACTTCTAAAGCAGAGGTGGGAAACCTTTTTTGGGTCAGGGGCTGCTGACCCACAGAAAAAAAAAATCAGTCTGGTGGGGAGTTGAGGAGTTGGAGCACCAGTATGGGCTCCCAAAGCTGGGGGGTTAGAACTCTGAGCCCCAGGAGCTGGATCCAGGCAAGCTGGGGACTGCCTATAGGTTGCGGGAAACCAATGAAAGGAACTTACATACTTTCTACATGCTACACAGCCTCTCCATAGGTCCCACCTTTGCATCCTTCCACAGTGGGATTTTTCCATGGCTGGGATCAGTGGAACCTCTACTCCATGAATTCATCATCAGGCACCGACAAAGTAAGGGGGCTACCCGATAGCCTGATGCATAGGATAGACTCCCTGCCAACACTCTGGAGGAAACCTATGTTTTCCAACTGCTCCCGTTTGAGATATGGTAGTGAATTAGCTCTTTAATAACTTAGCTTTTTTAAATAATACTGTACAGCTTGACCTTTCCCTTGGACAGAGAACAATCACTGTAGGAGAAATATTCCTTTAGTAAAATGCACGTTAGTAACTTGAATTTATTGTTAGTTACTGCTTTCTAATTAATCAGTATGTAGAAGTATATTTTTAAAAATGCCAACATTATTAAAATTATATTGTGCTAACAGACTGCTCTTTAGTCTCAAATTATGAGTGAATTACAAATGCTGTATATACTCAGAATGCTGGAGTACAACCCTTCTCCACAGCATATAAATTGAAAATAAACTTTTATCAATTGGAAACCAGATTTTGCATAATATATAATCAGAACCCATGCAATTATTCACAATGCAAAAACCTGCATAAATTTCTCTCTCCCCCTCAGGATAATGCATATAAATTTGTTTGCACTGCATAAATTCACAAAACTGGCCATTTTTTCCTGCCATCTCAGCCTTTTAGCCTGTCTGCCAATCATATAACTTTTCTCTCTACGTGTGCATATTCCACTGTGCCGTCACACCAAGATTAAGTCCAGAGAAGAGCAACAAAAATGATCTGAGGGCTGGAAAAAATGTTTTACAGTGAGAGACTCAAAAGAGATCAATCTGTTTAGTTAATGGGGGGAAAAAGACATAGAGGTGACTTGACTGTGGTATATTAATACTTTCACAGGATGAAATACCAGTTATTAAAGGAATTTTTAATTTAGCAGGGCAAGGCATCACAAAAATTGATGGCTGGAGGCTGAAGCCTCTAAAGCTGATTAATTTTTCAAAAGAACTGTTCAGCAAAGTGGTGCATTCTTCATCTCCTGAAATCTGCTCTGCAAATCAGGAATGGTTGCCTTTCTGGAAAATATGCTTTAGCCAAACACAGGTTATTGGGTTCAGACCAGGAGTAACAGGATGAAATTCTATGGTCTGTAATACAAGAAATCAGATTAGATGATGTAATAGTCCCTTCTAGCTTTAAAAATCCATGAACAAATCAATCAAAAGCCACTTATTGATTTCAGTGGCTTTTGATAAGATTCTAATTGTACCCTAATTGCTACCATGTTGGATTGGGTCCACAGATCTTATTAACTCCTTTTTTCTTCTGCTGGTGTCTCTCCCCTGCCATACAAATTAAAAAAAAACATTCTTCTGCTGAGGAGTTCCTAACTTCAACAGGGGCGATTCCTTTTCTACTGTACAAATACATAAATAGTTATACATTTGGGTTCATTTTTAGAACAACTGCAAAAAACCTGAAGGGTACTGAATAATGTTGCAATCTGGTAGCACTGTTGCACAGGGCTGCAGACAGGAAAGGAAAACAGGGCAATTGTCCTAGGGCCTAGTGATTTATTAACTGGAAACCAGATCTCGCAGGATCTGAGTGTCTACAGGACACTACAGGATCTACAAAGGCCACAGCAGCAGCTGGAGCCCTATGTGCAGCGGTCTGGGCAGTACTAAGAGCTGGTTGCCCCCTTGTCCTACTCCTTCTGCCCAAGGCTCTGCCCCTTCCAGAGGCCCTGGAGCAGAGTCCTCCCCCTCACAAACATTGCCCAAAGCCAAGTGAAGTCTGTTACCAGCCCTGCTGATGCACAGTTCCCAATCATAGGCTCTTTGTTTTTTGATCTTGTGTCTTCTGATTAGACTTGTGCAAAACTATTTGCAGTGAAAGCTGAAAGCACGTAGAACGGGAAGATGTCTATTTTGTGGTCTTGTAGCAAACTCAGAGCCCAGACCAGCTTGTCTGAGTTCTTTAATCTTCATTCTGCACTGGAGCATGTCCTGCTCATACCCCCTTTCATACATGTCCCAGTTCCTACAGATCACTCTCAATTGGGACTGAACAGACTCCTCTCCCCACACTGATCAGATCCAATACCTCTGTGCAGTACAAGTAGGGGAGCTTTTGATGCAATGGCCAGGCACTTGGGAAGACACCATGAAACCACTGCTTGCTGAGGCATCCCATTGTGGTTGGGGAGATCCTGGTGCTCAAGCTGCATGAGGTGCCATGTTTTGTAAGGTCGGCCTTGTGTGCTATACCTTTACCACTGCACCTCAACAACCATGTGGATGTTACTATCCTTTCCAATGAACCAGTTACTATCCTTTCCAATGAACTCAAAAGAGCCAGCCAGCAGGAAATGGGATTTAAATTTTGTAGGGCTTGCAAAGGGATGAGGTGGATAGCTGGTTACCTGGCTGTAGGGCAGCAGAGTTCAAACTGCTGACTAGAGTGGCTTATTAGGAATTGTGGGCCACTTCTTGGAGGCCAGAATCAGTAACAAAATGCCTAAACATGTTTACAGTGCATATTTATCAAAAAGAAAGGGAGAGGAAAAGAAAAAAAGTCCTTTGAGGAGCTCTACTTTTTTTTTTTTTAAATGAAAATGGCCATTTTCCCCAACAAAAGTTGTGTTGCAGTATGAACATGTACAGGCTATGTCGACACTGGTGGGTTATTGTGCAAGTACGGTCGTTCTTGCGCAAGAATCTGCAGAGCATCTACACTGGCCACCCACTCTTGCGCAACTAAATTTACAGTACGGCGTGGTAAGAGAGGGCTCCTTGCGCAAGAGCTACGCTCTTTTTTATCAGGTATAAGCCCTCTTGCGCAGGAGCTTTTGCACAAGAGGGAAGTGTGGAAGCTCGGCAGGGATTTCTTGCGCAAGAAAGCCCTATGGCTAAAATGGCCATCAGAGCTTTCTTGCGCAAGAGAGCATCTACACTGCCATGGGAGCTCTTGCGTTAAAGCACAGCGTGCACATGGCAGAGTGGACGTTTTCTTGCACAAGACGTCTTGCACAAGAACCCTTGCGCAAGATGTTCTTCCGCAAGAAGCTGCCAGTGTAGACATAGCCTGACACTGTTTTGTCATCTCTTTTCCCTTGACAAAACTTGCCATTGTAGACAAAGTCTAAGGCAGAATATGATGGAGGTCTAGAAAATCATGAATAGTGTGGAGAAAATGAATTGGGAAGTGTTCTTTACCCCATCATATAACATAAGAACTAGAGATTACCTGATAAAACAGACAGGCAGCAAATTTAAGAACAAACAAAAGAAAGTACTTATTCCACACAACTCTTAGTCAACCTGTGGAATTGGATGCCAGGAGATGTTGTGAAGGCCAAAGGACAACTGGGTTAAAAAAATAATTAGAAACTATCTCTAATAATTAGTTCCCCCCAGGGCTGCTAGATAAGAGTTTTAGGGATGAAACCCTATACTCTAAGTGCCTCTAAATGTCTACCTGTCAGGAGCTAAGACTAGATCACATGAAATTTCCATTCAGTTCATTTCCTCTCAAACATCTGTTGCTGTGTACTAGGCTAAATAGACCATTAGTCTGAGCCTAGTATGGCTACTCCCATTTTCTTAAAAAGGTAAGTCTTCAAGAAAAATGCTTGTTTTACTACAAACATTTAAAAATAACAAATGGTCTGGTAGCACTTTATAGACTAACGAAACATGTGGATGGTATCACAAGCTTTTGTGGGCTGTGCTCACGAAAGCTCATCATGCTATCTACATGTTTCATTAGTCTATAAAGTGCTACCAGACCATTTGTTGTTTTTTTCTGTAACAGACTAACTCGGCTACCCCCTGAAGCTTACAAACGTTTAATCAGCCTTTTTCATAGTTTGGACTGTGAACATTATCATTTTTGCTTTGTCAATTGGATCAGACTAAATTGATCTTTTTCTAAAATGATCTATAGTCTACCAGCATGCACTGAAATATACTCCAGATTACTACAATGGAATATTTAAACTATATACCTCAAATGGCAGTTTGACAGTATGTTTGTTCCCAGATCTCCTCATTTCAGAATTTCCCACACCAAGAGCAAATGAATCTGTAGCAGACAGCCATAAATTGTGTAACAGTTCTGACAATAATAACAAGTGCCTTTAGTTGTCTGAAAAAATTCCTAAACACTCATCATCCAATTTCCAAATGTATAATCTGGACTAAACAAACACAACAATTATAGCAAATGTAACTATCCTTTTAAAATTTCACCTTAATGGATATTTTATTTCTATCATTTTTTTCAGATGCAGAACTACTAGTATAATTTTACTTAAAGAGCAGTTACAATGGGATTATAAAAGTGATGTATAATCAGAAATGTTATATAATGAGAATGCAGGTCTCACATTACTGCAGAAATGCCTGGGCTACAAGGAAGAATTATAAGAGCACAGAATCATAGATATTAAGAGACCTGGGGCTAAATAAATCATAGCCTTTGGCCAGGCATAAATCCCACTCCCAGAATTCTCCTTCCCATCCCAGACCTAGCAGAGGAGTGTGCTAGGAGCAGTGATCTGCATTGCCAGGACAGAAATTATGTCAGTCACAAGTGGGCAGGCAGTGGGTAGGCAGGGACAGTGTGGTTGGAGGCTTGACTCTGCTCCCACAACTCAGTTGGAAGAACAGCATTTTCAGTCTGCTACATGGGCTGATTCTAAGATAATACAAATGAGCTTGCATCAAATGAACATATTAAAACAAAGAAGTTAAATATTTCCACAAATATCGCCTTACTATGGTATCATTTGATAATTATATAACTGACTTCATATGTCTAAGTTTCAGAACCTTTCTGGTAAATTGTACTTGGAAAAGAGGTCACACGCTTTTCTCCATATAATTCTTAATGTCTTTCACATCTCACGTCATTTGCTCCTTTTTCTCAGAGAATCCTGGTTTTCAGATAAATAGAGAAATCTGAAATATGCTTTTCATTTCAGAAAAGTCCTCTTTACTTTAAACTCTCCTCACAAAAAAAAAAAACCCAACCAAACAACAACAAAAACCCAACAACCAAACAGAAAAACCCCAAATCCCACAACAATAGATCTCGTGGAAAGAGAGCTCTTATGTGACTGATTTTAAACAGAGGTTGCCTTATAGTCAGAAAAAAAAAGAATCAGAAAACACTGAAATCTTAAAATCTTAAAGCCAGAACTAGTCCACCTGATTATTACATCTGCTCTGCTGTGTTTGAAAAATATAATTCTCAGAAAGGGATTTCCATAAGTGAAGTGACACAGGTTTGAGTCAAAACCTCTAATAATCATTAGGAAAAAAAAATTGATGAAAAGAGACACTGAGGGTACGTCTAGATTGCAAGGCTATTTCGGGATCCTGAAACAGCAACTTTGCATCCAAGGAACACATCTGCTATTTCAAAATAATTTTTGAAATAATGGACATGATATTTCAGCGTCCCTCTAAACCCCATTCCATAAGGAATAAGGGATGGCTTGAAATAGCGCTTTATTTCAAAATGTGGCACTGTGTAGTGCAAATTGTGTATCTTATTTCGATTTTAGAGTGTAGTCTAGACATACCCTGAATATACATATACATTCTCCTATGTTTATGCTGGTCAGCAGAGCCAGGTTTTTAGAGCTGAAGCCTGAAGACCCCCTTAGCTCAGGGCCCTGGGCTATAGCTCCTAATGTCCTTGCATGCTGCAGCTCTGCCTGGTGGGGGTGGGGAGTGGGTCTGCACACTGGTATTCCCCCCTTCCCTCTTGGCTGCGGCTGCATGCATTACTGCTAGTTGTGCTCACCTGCAGGCATCACAGCCGCTGCTCCATTGGCCAGGAAGCACAGCCAATGAGAACAGCGGGGGGCAGTACCTGCAAGTGCAGGGCCATGCGGAGCTACCTGTTTGCCCCAGGAGCTACGTTAGGGAAGCACCCCAATTCCCTGCCCCCTCCCACCCAGATCCGGCCACCCCACCCTGCTCATGCACCCTACTTCCCACTCATACCCCACCCTCCCAGATCACTCCTGCACCCTACCTCCCACCCGCACCCTACACTCCCAGCCCACTCCTGAATCCTACCTCCTGCGCAGACCTCACCCCCATTCCCAGACCTTACCCTGCTTCTCACCCAGAACCTGCACTCCCATCTCCAGCCCACTCCTGCACTCTACCTCCTACCCAGATCCCACATCCTGCTTCCTAGCAGGCCCGTCCCACACGCTGAACCCCTCATTTTTTACCCAGCCCAGAGTCTAGGGAGCACCACAAAATCTACAAGCTAGAATGGTTAATCTGGCCCTGCTGTGCAGAATTTTTATTTTGTTATCATTTTATCAGATATTAATGTTTCTTTTTAAGCATTTCCCACTTTTATTGATTTAAATTTTTACAGGTGTGGAAAATTATTTTGGGGCAGTAAGACAATAATTTAACAATATAGGTTGTCAGTTTGTGTTTTAATGATTATAAAGCTCTACTTTCTGAATCTCAATGTCACATGTCCAAATGTTAGTCTTATATCAAACTTCTATAAGTTCCCAAGAAGCATCTTTCTTACTTTGCCTATTGATAATTTTTACTAATGTAAATATTTTTATTTGGTTTGTGTATAGTCAATGAAATAAATATTTAGCTATAAAAAAGCTAATTCTTTGAAGCCTTCCTGTGT
The DNA here is from genome assembly GCA_030068395.1 of Apalone spinifera. Taxonomy (NCBI): domain Eukaryota; kingdom Metazoa; phylum Chordata; order Testudines; family Trionychidae; genus Apalone; species Apalone spinifera. The sequence continues at coordinate 49,952,213 of CM057848.1, read as the reverse complement.
TGTAGAGGTCCATTTTTCATGCAGTGAGATCATTGTTAAAGCAGAATGCCTTTTGTTTTCTGACGAAATTTTAAGACATATGTCCAGAGTTATCACTCTGTGGATAAACTGATATTTCATTCGATTTAATGTAACTGGGCAGCACAACTGAAAGGAGGAGAAAGAGCAGAAAGGCAGCAGTTGAAGGACTAAACTGAGTGTACAGTATATACTATAGGCTAAATTCAGAATAAGTTTGAGTAGGCACAGAACTCTGGAGAGTATTTGAATCTTTGGGTAAACACTTTCAAGAACACTTAAGTGATTTAGAGCCAGTTTTGAAAACAATGCTATTTATGGTTTTCTACTGTTCTGTCATACACACAGAATTATAAGGTTAGCAGAGACCACAAAGGTCATCTAATCTAACTCCCCATCAAGATGAAGGGTTTGTCTGAGACACTGAGTCCCAATCCAACAAAGCACTTAACTCACATGAATAGTCCTATTGACTTCAGTGGGATTACTCATGTCTTTAAAGTTAGGCACATGCTTAGAACTTCATTGAATCAAGGCCCTGGCAATTATATCAGCTTTATTTAAACTTAAAAGCAAACTATTCCACATGAAGTGGTTGTATTTTATATAATAAGCAATTTACTGCCAATAATGCATGAGAGAAATAGGAATGCAAAAGAAAATATGTAGGGGAAGTCCCTTCTGAGAACTGGGTGCTAGCATAGAGAACAATTCCAATTGAATCCCTAAAATGGCATTTTAAAAGATACTTCCTGTCCACTTGCAAAGTAGGGAAAACAAAAAACTTTTACCCATGCATGCTTCTAAATCATGGGTGTTTTATTTCAGTCTGCCACCAGAATTGGCAACTCAGCAGATCCTTCAATTTTACAGATTAAAATTTAGTGTTTTATAGATTTCTTAGAGTTTAGATTTAGTCTCTTCTGGGGATACACTTTCTCCTCATCATCATACCCCCACCCCTTCAGGTATCAGTCTATGCCCAGGACTCCATGCTTCAAATTGCGCTTCCTGCCCATAATCCTCAATCAGCAACGACCACTACCATTGTCTATTCTGTCTATGGAAAGCCCACTTCACAGCAAGATACAGGATCTCCCAATTGTTTCCCCATCATATTTGAGAAGAGCAAGAACTTTATCTCCCAAAATAGCTCATGGAGAAGGTCATGAGGCCTGAATTGGACCCAGGCCAGGGAAAACCCTCAGCCCTGTACAGAACTCTGATTCAGCAAGGAGTGTACCTCCTGTTGCAAAATCTGACTCTGGCGCAGGAGAACCCATCCCTGAGACTTTCTAGTTGGATCTTGTTAAGAATCCAGGAAACTCTCATAAGCCTGAGACTAGATTTCCTCTAAATCCACTTCAAAGAAGTCAAATTCAGCACTAAGAAAGCACAT
>CM057848.1:49932209-49944402 GCA_030068395.1 Apalone spinifera | reverse complement strand
TAAGAAATCAGTGCTTCTTGTGGAAATACTATGCTGCTCCTGTTCGGGCAAAAGGTCCTTATGCGCAAAGCTTTTGCGCAAAAGGGCCAGTGTAGACAGCTCAGATTTGTTTTCCGCAAAAAAGCCCCGATCGCGAAAATGGCGATCAGGGCGTTTTTACAGAAAAGAGCATCTAGATTGGCATGGACGCTTTTCCGCAAAAAGTGCTTTTGTGGAAAAGCGTCCGTGCCAATCTAGACGCTCTGTTCTGAAAATGCTTTTAACGGAAAACTTTTCCTTTAAAAGCATTTCCGGAAAATCATGCCAATCTAGATGTAGCCTTACTGTATTCAGAAGTACATCTTTACAAAGCTAAATGGATGTACAGAGGATTAGATCTGTTTATAGCTCATGACCTTCCAGACTTTTCAAGGTTCAATTTTTTTTCTAGGCACTTGAAAATGAGATGTGAATTCTGCTTGCAGGGGTAGAGTACTACTAAAGTGAAAAGGGGATTTGTGATAAGTTATACAAGTAGCTGAACTTCGATGTGTTTTAAATTGCGTCAAGGACATCCCTCCATAGACCTTGGCTAACCTGATCATCATTTCTATAAATCTAAATAGAATAAATAATATTGCAGAATAACATATTTTGTTTTAAAACAGATGAACAAACTAGTCTACTCTTCAGCAGTGCTGCTGTAAAAAGGCTTTCACACTGTGGTATTGTAGAATAATACATTCTTTGTTCATGACTCTATGTAAAAGATTTCATGTGTTTATCGCAAATATTACTCTTAAAAATCTAGGAAACTTCCTAACAAAAAATAAAATGGTTTATATAATAAGAATACATTTCTATATGATTAATAGATATTTTAAGTACGTTAAAGACAAAAATAGAATGTGATAAAGATGATGATGAACACCTATTGATGTGGTTATACAACTGGTATTGCAACCTGTTATACTTAATATCAGGGAGCATGATGATTTCTTGGATTTCCACAGATTTCTGTGGAATACAGTGAGAACCAATTCAAAGTTGGTGGTAGTGTTCATGGAGTAACTGCTGATGGTGGAATGCTGCTTTGGGGCCTGAGAAATGAGTACTGACTGGTGGGATTGCATTGTAATACAGTTTAAGGATGATAAGCAGAGCTGCAGGATGTTCAGGGGCCATGGTCATGGAAGAGTGCAAGGCAATTAATTGCCACCTGCTATGCTGGACTGTGATTCTTGGCAATATACAGATGGATGTTCAGCAGTGAGATTCCCAAACTACAATGTAGCAATACATCCCATACGTATTTTAGCATCAGACCATCCTGCCACAGAATACTTCAGCAGACAGGGCTATTTGTATGGTTATACAAGTGCTGATAAAACATCAGGGACATTTCCTGACATCCGGAGGTGAAAGTAAGCCGGTACTCTGTACCAACAAGAAAGTGGATAGCAAGGTCAAGACACCATACCACCCCCAATTCCTCCATGGAACCACCTCTCAGGAAAACAGGGTGAAGAGGAGGAGGAGCAAGAAGCAATATAGCAGCCCAAGGAGCTGGCAGCAGTTCTGTTGCTTTCCCCACTGCCTGCCCCTCCCAGAAGAGAAAATGTAGAACCCCAAGTCCCCTCCCCAGCCTTGTGCTTTGGCTGGGCTGCTGTTGTACAGAGAGGAGACGCCATACCTTGGAAGACCGGGGGCATGCCTGGGGCCAGTGCTCCTTTCCTCCCTGACAGGGGAGGAACAGGTAAAGCAGCAGCTGTTGTACAACTCCCCAGCTCCTGTCCCTTCAGGTGAAGGGAGGTGGGGAAGGGAGGGAAAAGCTTGGGGGCCCTAAGCATTGAGAGTCCCATAGGAGGTCATATGGTCCCCCATAGCTGGCATGCTCCCCCCCCCCACACACCTGGAAGAAATTAATTTTACATTCACCTCTGCTGACATCCATGGTGGCTGCTCAACAGTATTGCTTTTAGTCTTCCTTTCTAACGAACATTGTATGCAATTGTATGCCTTCTTTTGAATTACACTCAGCAATCTTAATTTTAAATTCACAAACTTCCGTGACAAATGCTTCTGTAACTTTAGCGTGGGACTTCCTTCGGTTTTCACATTTGGATTTCTTTACTCATGTGCACTGTCCCTCAGTTGGAGGGATGTTACTCATTTTGGAACCAAAAGTTCCCACATGGTGCAAACACGGCTACGTATCACTTACAGTGTTGAAAATTACTAACCTCAGAAATAAAGACATCTGAAACTGAGGTTACAGAAAGTTATTTATGCTAAAGGAGGGAACCCCATAACATTTAATTTTTTCTTCATGAATCTACTTTTAATGTCATACATTGTTTTTTATATCTGGGCCTTGACAAGTTGAGAGGTTTGTGTGATGGTATGCATTGCTTTGAAATGAACTTGAAGACCTTAACTCTACTTTTTGGGTGTGTGCTCCCATATCTATTTCAAGGCCTCAATAGAGAAAGGATATCAGCTTTCTCTCTTGTTTCAGAATTAGTTACCTTTATATATTCAAAGACTTAACCATACTTCTTTGTACTGCTAGTTTGACCAAAAATGAGGTTAAATGTGCCTCCTCTGCAGAAAATTAGACAGGTATATTTAAATTCAAGTTTAATTAACATAATTATGAATACATTTTGACTGGCTCTAACTACTCTAAAATGTAAATTTCCATTAATGCTTTCAGTGGATTAATATTAATAAACTATGCCATTATGTATAGCTGCACAAATCATAGGCATTAAACAATTATGAAGACAAATCTGGGTTGTCAGCAATTAGGTTCCTTTTCAAAATGGGAGGTCATTTTTCCTTTTAGTAAGCCAGTGGTCTCTAACCATTTTAACCACAAGATCACTTTTTCAATTGAAGTGCAAGGAATATGTACCTCAAACCCCGATACCCTTGCCCCACTTCCTTCCTGCCCCTGCTCCACCCCTTCTCCTAGGCCTCACGCTGTTCACTCCATCCCCCTTCCTCAATCACTTTCACTAGGCTCGAGTAGGGGTTGGGGTGCAAGCTCTGGTCTTGGGCCAAGGGGTTTGGAGTGTGGGAGGGGCTCCCGGCTTAGCTCAGGGCAGGGGATTGGGGTCTAAGAGGAGTATCAGAGGGAAGGAGCAGCATGACAGTGGGGGGAGGGGCAACTGAAGTGCCAGCACTTGATAGCTTCCTGGCCAAACCAATCAGGATCACCTGTCAGAGGCCCCAAGATCTACTGATAGATCCTGATCTACTGATTGGTGACCACTGCTGTATGCTATCCATTAGATTAAATCATATTGAGGATGTGCCAGACCTTAACTCCCAGGGGAGAGACAGTTTGGAACCGTGTGTGATTTGGCTCATTTCCAGAAAGCACAGCCCTCAACTCTTTCACCTGTGTGCTTTAGGAACAAGTAAAATCATTGTTTTTCATGTTTTTAAATCAGGAACTTGTGGCCTCCATCTTAGGCACATACATGTCCCTCAGCATGTAGTATCTTAGGGCTTGTCTACACTGGTATTTTTTGTCACCCAAAACCTGCCATTTGGCAACAAAACAGTGAGTGCAATTTACACTGTGACTTTTGTTGGAAACCCCCCCAGTTTTGGTAACAAAAAACTTCCAGCCCTGCAAGAGACTTTTGTCTTTTCCCTTCTCTTGATAGTGGACAAAGAGCCAGTGTGTACTCTGTTGTTTTGTCGAGAACTGGCTTCCATCAGTATCCCACAATACCTGCCCTGATGGCTGTTCGCAGTATATTGTGATCTCTGCTACCCTACATTCATGCATTTCTCCCCCTTAAAGCATCTGACAGCTGAGTGAGTTGCTCCGTTTTGGGAACAAACAAAGAACAAAAAATGGTCCTGTTCTGCCCTGCTAGGAACACAGAGGCATACAGACTGTTTCTGCAAGGCTGGAGAGACTCCTATGCATTCCTCAGCACAGAGAGCTCTCAGAACTATGAGGGAATCCCAAGAATCAGCTCTGCCTTCCCACAACACTGCACTGGGGAATGCTTCCTCATATTGTGTTAATGGTGTGTTGTGCATCTGATGAGAGGGTACTAGCAGTGGGCCCATGAAATGTTCAATGGGATGCAGAAAAAAAACATTTTTATTGGTTTTCATTTTTGGCAACTTTTGCATGTTGTCAGCACTTTTGTTGCCAAATCTTCCCCATGTAGACATAGCCGGTGGGATTCATTGTATTTATTCCAACAGCACCTCTGTGCGATACAGAAGTACTATTATTTCTGTTTTAGATTTAGAGAATGGAGGCATACAGGGCTAGGTTCATAAAAGGACTTGGGTGTATAACTGCCACATTAGGCACCTAAATGCCAGAATCAGGCGCCTAGGCATTCACAAACCCCCTACTCTGTGACCCCAGAACCTTGTCAGGACCCAAAATTGCTTCATTCCTGAATTATTTCAGTAAAAGCTTCCTAAATGCCTATGTTTGATGCGTATTGCATATGCCCAGAAGTCAGGCATCTAGACACTGTAACTTCACAATAGCTCACAAACCAGGAAAAGATAGGTGGAAGAATGCTTAACTCACCTGGTCACCCTGATCTAGGAAGCATGCTCGGAGCTCATCTGCCAGAATCGGCCTCCATTGGTGATCAAACACTGTGGCTAATAAATTAAAAAAAAAAAACTAATTGCAGCAGGGGACTGGCTAGGTATCTCACCTCCCAGGTGGGCATTCTAAGCACCCAGTCACGGAGCCAATCTCATACTTTCTCTCTTATCCCAGTAACCACCTAGCCTACCTCACTGGAACCGTTTCAATAGGAAAGATTGAAAAATCCTTACCTCAGAATATCCCATAGTTAGGGGTTCCTCAGGAGGGGCTAGAGGCTGTAGCCTCCCTGAAGTTTGAACCTCTGAATTTCATACCTGAGGTCTGCTTAAGAGCTGTGTCTGGGGCTTTGAGTTGCTCCCAGCTTTGCCTTTGGACCAGGGAGTTTGTTTATAAACAGAGGGAAGCAGGGTGATTAAGATAACAAAGGGCTTATCATGCAAGTTTCTGAAGAATCCTTAGAAGATCAGGAAAACATTGCCAGGTACTCCACTTAAAAGATAGGTAACAAAGGGTAGAAATAAATAGCTGCGTGCTCCAGGGGTAGGTATAGGGACCAGTGCTGCTCAACTTATCCATACATTACCTTAAAAAGGGGTAAACAGTGAGGTGGCAAAATTTGCAGATGATACAAAATTACTCAAAATGATTAAGTTAATGAAGGATAGGTCCATCAATGCCTACTAGCCAGGATGGATATGGACGGTGTCCCTATCCTCTGTCTGCCAGAAGCTGGAAATGGTGTCAGAGATGGAGCAGTTGATGAACGATTCTTCTTTTCATTCCTTCTGAAGTACCTGGTACTGGCCACTGTTGGATGACAGGATACTGGGCTTGATGGACCATTGACCCAATATGGGCATTCTAATGTTCTTATATGGAACCAAGATGTATCTTATCCCTGCTGTAACCTACTAGACTCCGCTCCCCTCTCTAGAGCGGAGATAAAGCCCAGGAGTCTTAACTCTCTCTCTGAGTTAGTAAAGTAAGAATATATATTAAAATTTTAAGCCTCACCAGGGTATCTTAAGCACCTCACCATAAGATGTGAGAATGTATTAGTATTAGAGTTGAATGGATCTAATATTTGTTTGATTTTCTTTTTTATATAGGAATTAGATAGAGTTCCTGTCAGCTAATTGCTATATTATCTGCCAAATAACTAGAGTTTTCAAGTGTCTTGGTAGCCCTTAGAGAGAGGTGATACATGTGAGAGGGAGGACGGACATGGTCGTCCTCCCTCCACTGCCCTGATTTTCTGCATGGCTTGTATTACTGAGCATGCTCACTACTGCGGAAGCCACTGTCCTCACTTTGCCTCCCCCCGCACATGTACTCATTCTGCCTCCACACTATCGCAGGGTACACAAGTTGTCCTCCTCCCCTCCAAAACAGTGCAGTTGTCTAACTCCAAGCAAGGGCTTACAGATGAGACTTCCAAGCAGGAGGTACCATCTCTCTGAAATCTAGATATAGTTACCTTTTTCTAAGATAGGTACTGGGCTTAGTACATACTGGACTTGGCATCTCTCATTGGCTAGCTTAGGCTAAGAGTTGCCTAGCTTGCTGGCTTTTGTGAAATGCATTCCAAGGTGCCATTTTCTCACTGTCCATCATATAATAGGAAACCTAGGTGCCTAATTTAGGCTCTGTGAATCTGAATGATTTTCTAGGTGCCTAAAAGTTAGGCATGATATTGAGTACCATAAGTTTAATGTTCCTTTTTAGCACCCTAGATGAAAGAAGAATTCTACCCTTTCTAGAGTTAGCAAAGTTTGTATAATGGAAACAAAACTGTCTTCCAGCTATCCTCAGACTACATTGCTCTTCCTCTATTCACATGGAGTACGTCTACACCACGAGTGGGCAATAATTTTTGGCTGAGGGCCACTTCAAAAATTTTTGAAGTAGCCCTGGGCCACCCCGGAAGGGCTGGTGCCTAAACAGGAAGGGGCGGGGTTACCCCACCCCCAGACCATGATTGATCTGGGGGTGGGGGATCCCCTTTGCCCCCCCTTCCCACTATGCACCCATGGCCTGGAAGACGCTAGGCATGCTCCTTTACCTCCAGGCCAATCAGGGCACAATATAGACAGCACCAAATTACAAAATAAGCTATTTTGAAATACACTTGAAATAAGCTATGCAATTTGCATAGCACAAATTGCGTAGCTTATTTTGAGTTAAAGGTGCTGTGTAGATGCAGCCATCAGATGTATTCTCTCAGAACAATACAATATTTTCCACCCATAGTGGGCTATAGTTTGTCTTGTAGTCTCCTCTGGGGTCAGCCCTCCATTTGCTTTCTTGGCATAGGGAAATAAAAAAGGGGGACTTGCTCCACCCTCAACAGAAGTCTCAGAAGTAAGTATATGTGGCAACACCCTTCAATCCTGCCCAGGATACTTTCTTCTGGAAATATCCCTCTTCAAGGCCTTTCAGCATCCTGTACCTAGGCCACTCTGAGTTCTGTTTGCCTCACACTGCTTTGCAATAACAACAACGACAAAACCCAATCCTCAACTCCCACCTGCTCTTATAGTCTTGGTACCCTGTCTATAAGTCTATAAATGGAGAAGAGAAATTACACAACAGAGGGCTTTTCAATCTAGTAGATGAAGGTATAACAATCTAACAGCTGGAATCCACATTAAAAAAAAATTAGAAAAAAAGATGCAAATTTTTAACAGTGAGAGCAATTAAAGATTTGAATGACTTACCATCAGTTGTGGTGCATTCTCTATTACTGAACATTTTTAAAACCAAGATTGGACTTTTTTTAACATATGCTATAGTGAAAACATAGCTATAGGACTTGAAGCAGTAATTAATACAGAGAAGTCCTATGGCTGGTATTATGCAAGAAGTCAGACTTGATCCCAATGGTACCTTCTGGTCTTAGATCTATGAACCACTAAACTCTTAAAAGGAATACCCCAGGCAAAAATGTCTTTTAGTTATTATACATGGAAGATTTATTTTGATATACATTATTTCATCTACAATCCTGATGCACTTTAAAACTCCTTACAGCAATTGAAAGTGCAGAATAAATTCCTTTTAACTTGTAACTTAATGTACCACTATAAGACATTTGTGTGAACAAGAAAGCAACTTCGCAAAATTATTGGTGTTTGGGAGGACATCATAAATAAAAAATCTTTTTTTGTTTAGAAGTTTGTTTGGAATAAATGTATAATGTAATTCATGTTTATCCCAGAAAACAGAAGCTGCAATAGCATATATGGGCCAAATCCTCCTTCCATTGAGTTTTTTGGTATTAACTGAAGTGAAAACAGGACTAAGCCTCAAGTAATACAGATGTCTAAAATATACTCCTATACACAGTAGATCAGAATGGATTCCAATTTCAGGTAGCATCTTCTTTGCTTTTTCAGAATTGTTTCAGAAGATCTTTAGAGAATTACAATACTTTCACTTTTGAAGACGAAGAGGAAAATAGTTTCAGCCAAACTTCAAGAGTGGATTATTAGGACATATTAATGGAAGATTGTTGGTTAGTAAGAGGGACAGTATTTAGGCACATTCTGGCATCAACAATTGGTGGTGAAAACTTATTATCGTGAAGGATAAATACCAACATAAAAAACCAACCAAATATTACAAGAGCACTTTGATCAGGTCTGTTAGAAAGGATTCATATATTTTATTAAAGCACCAACCTTTCTAATCATTCAGGTTATATGGGATGTGTATATTTCTGGAGACAAATGCTGAATAGAACAAAAATGGTTTGTAGTTAAAGGGTTAGAATAAACTCCAGGAGCAGAAAATCCTTTCCGGGATCAGAATAAAAAGTGAGCTTGAGCAGAGAATAACTTCTATCCCAACATTATTAGGAATAAGAAGATGTTCATGTAGTATTTAATGGAGACAAAACTAAGGAGCTTTCATGGTATTTGGGAATTTGCAACCTTGTAAACTATTTTGGGTTCTCAAAAGTAATGCCCCTGCCCAATTACTCAATCAAAACATTTATTTCTGCTAATGGAAGGGAAAAGACTACGCTGTGCATTAGGGACAGACCATCCCTACATGTCTAAGGTCTGAGAGAAAGTAGTCAATATTGATATCCCCATACTTTTGTCAAGGGACTAGGACTTCTCCCTTAGCCCTGCTCTTGGGTCACCAAGGGCCCACTCAAGAAGGTGGTAGACAAAGGAAGGGGTCTGAATCTAAGCCCTAGCCCCAGCCTTCTCAGTCCCTGCATATTTCTTCCCCCCTTTGGTAGGGTTATGCTAGATTATATAGCACAGATTGCATAAATAGGATGTTTGTACATGATAGATACACAGTACAGGTTGAACCTCTCTAGTCTGGCACCCATGGGACCTGACTGGTACCAAACCAGAGAATTTTCTGAACCACAGGAGATCACTACTGTAATGTGTGGGTCTCTCTATTTTTATTTCATGGAGGCAAGTAAATGGAATAATGCTTGTCATGCTGCTTAGTAATATATGTCTGTGCTGATATACCCTATATAAGCCTATGCCTAGCCAAAGCTTATTAACTCTCAGCATAAAGTGTTAGTGTTGTTACACAATTTAACTGTATTGGCACAAGGAAATAAGAAGATAAAGCATTAAAAAATCTGCTTATGCTTATCAGTATTATTAGCACTTTCACTGCTTGCTGTGCTCTAAGACAACATTTATGGGTAAATTAGAGCTAAATAACAGCACAGAAGACAAAGCCAGGACTGGTGGCTGTAAACAAACTTTATGGGCCCCTGGAAAACTTGGCCACACCCATGGTAAGTGGACATCTAGCTAAATAAAATCATGCTGGACCACGGATATTTTCAGATCAGAGAGGGCTAGTCTAGTCAGATTCAACCTGTGGTCCAAACTTTTAAAAAGGCAACCTCCTTTTTGAGAACCTGGATAACAAATAGAATATTGCAGGTACAAAACTGGGTACTTGCACCTATAACTACTCAGTGCAAAAAAGAGCTTAGTTCTCAGCCATGTTAAAAATAAACCTTTGATACACTGATTAACAGAATTAGGTGATGGGGTTGCCTAATGTAATTGAGGATTGGACTGGACTCTGCAGGTCCCTTTCCAGTAATATCTTCCTAAAAATGTACCTCTATGTATCTGGTTTTCATTCTGGTTTAGAATTTCTCTTTTCCTTTCTTCAGTAATTTAATTTTTTCCACTGGAATTTTTTTCCTTTCTATTCCCCTTTTCACAGCCACTTCTAGGCAGAATGTGAACCTAATAACACAAGTCTGTGTTGACCTTCTGAATCCAAAAAGGCTGTATGGATTTGAGAGAGAAAAAAAAGCTAATCCATTTTTAGATTAAACCCCCCTCCCATTGCTTTGATCTACCCCTTAGGTGAAATACGGTTGGTGTGGTACCAGGAACACCTCAGGCACTAAGAAAAGGAGAATGAAGGGAGATGTAGGAGACATGCCAATGTGAAAAATGTTATATTTGTAACGTAAGCAACTCCCATCTCCCCTACTAATAAATATCAAAAGGCTCTATACACGGTACTGACCAAGAGGGTTTATGTATGAATGAAAAAGTAGCTTCCAGCTTTAAGATCCCTGGGACCTGTCTTGCTGACTACTTGCTATTATACTGTATTCTAACGAGTAAGAGATGTTGGTTGGGGCAGGTCACTACTTGCTCAGAAAGAGGATAAGGAATTTGTCTGGTCACAATGGATCCCATTTAAAAATTGGCCCCCCTAGTGATGCCCACCTTATAACTTTTAGTTCAGTGTTTGGGCCACTCTCTTGGGATATGGGCGACAATGTTGTGCTGTGCATTAATATAGTCATGTGGGCAGGGGAACTGGACCCTGGCTCTCCTGTCTGCCTTTTGGGTTCTCTAGTACAATGCCTGTTTAAATATTTATCTAGGGTGAAACAGCTTCAACAGGAAAGATTGAGGAAGGCCCCACATCAGAAGATACCATATCTCAGTGATTAGAGGACTCACCTGATTGGTGGGAAACCCCTTGTCCAAATCCTCAGGTGGAGGAGGAATTGAACTTGGATCTTCCACCTCCCTAGGGTGTGCTCTGACCACTGGGATAAAATTATAAGTCCCACCTTATCCTCCTCCAGCTCTTTAGTATGAAGCCAGGCAGGCACCTAATTCATTCTGGGAAGAAATTGCTTAAATTGCCCAAGCCACCTGACTCCAGATGGGGTCCTGTTTGTAGGTTACTAGCAGAGTTATTCACCTGGGCTGCAAGAAGGTACCTATTTCTATGAGAGAGGCAGGGCTTCAGATACACCCCTCACATCAGCATTTCCCATTGCTTCAGTTGCTATTACACTGAGCCAAATATCCTGGATCAGCTGTTGTGAATAGTCTTAAAGCCCCTATTTCTCTTTAGTGATTGTATAGGGAGCCTAGGCACCCAACTCAGGCTTTGTGGATTGCAGGGTTGCTCCTTTGATTTTCTAGGTAGTACAATGCTGAGCATTGTGCAACTTAAGTACCTTTGTGGATCTAGGGCCCAGGTTCTTAACACTCATTAAGAGCGGTCTGATTTTTGTAATGAAAGGCACTTGCCACCTTTGATCTTGGTGAGATCTTCTTACTGAGTATTTCACAGGTTTCAAAGATCATTTCCTAACCTTCAGGGTTCTGCTGCTACTACACTTTAGCTAGTTCATCACGAGAATGGACCTGAAAAATCTGTGGGGATATGCCAGACTGTTCTTCCTAGACTCAGCTAACAATCATGACAACTCCATCTGTTCTCAGTGATGCACAAGATCTGTAGAATTTAAATTCCCACGAAACTTGTATTTACGTAATAAAAATGATACAATAAATAGTGCACACCCACACTTAAAGTGTTTTTTGTGTGTGTGCGCTGAACACCAATTAATGAAGGTGTAGAAAGGACGATTGATTAGACAAGAGATTAGATTTTTTTTCTGGATAGGCAATTAAATTTTTACACTAATATCAAAATATAGTTGACAATCAAAACAGGAATAATTTATATTGTCCTTTCCAAGTTGCACAGATGTACAGTTTTAGTAAGAGAAGCGCTATTCCTTCTGCTCTGAGCATGAGTCTAGCCCGGAGATTCGTATATCATTTTGGTTGCAAACTGGGTATCTACATTATTTTCATAGCAGGAATAGATTAGCCCCCGCCCCCACTCCCACTATAGCTTTTTTTTTTTTTTTTTTTTGGCTGACAATGGAATTCTGGTAGCACCAGGTTGCATTCAGCAGTGCTTTTGTTGAATATGGATTGTTCATCATGTCCCTTTTTTCCCCTTCTCATCTTAGCTCAAACTGTTTTTCCATTTTGCATACTGGCCCACATACCAGTTGTTCAGCACTTTTGTCCAGGGCTACGTCTACAGCAGCGTGATCTTGCGCAAAAACTCTTTTGCGGAAGAGTTCTTCTGCAAAAACTCTTCCAGAAGAGAGCGCCTACACTGGCACGTGCTTTTGCACAAGAGCATCCATGCCAGTGTAGATACTCTTTTGTGCAAGAAAGCTCTGATGGCCATTTTAACCATAGGGCTTTCTTGCGCAAGAAATTCACATTGCCGGTCTACACTGGTCTCTTGCGCAAGAACAGTTGCGCAAAAGGGCTTATTCCTGAG
>CM057848.1:49897823-49923153 GCA_030068395.1 Apalone spinifera | reverse complement strand
AGGAGCTGGGGCATTTGGATCGTGTCGCTTCCAGAGGACAGATCCGTAGGGGCATCCCTCAGTCTTCCCTAGATTGCCAGCTGCGAAGGGATCCTGTATCCTAGTGGACTAAGACACGGACGTTAAACTCCTCGGGGCACCCGTCAGTCTCTCCTAGACTGCCCACTGCGATGGGGCCTTGTGTCCCAGCAGTTGAAGACTCGGGTGTAACACACACACACACACACACACACACACACACACACACACACACACACTGCCCTGACCATCGGCTGACACTGACCCAAACGGGAGATGCAGGGGGCTCACAAGGTTATTATAGGGGGCTTGACACCATTGATTCTGTGCCGCATTCAGAGCTGGGTTGCCAAAGAGTGAGGACTGTTGGCTGAAGGCAGCACCTTGGCAACAGCTGAGCAGAAGTGGCAGTACCATAACCAGGACATCCTTTCTTCTGTGCTGCTGCTGGCAGAAGCTTTGCCTTCAGAGCTGGGACCTTGGCTAGCAGCCATGCTCTTTAGCTGTTCAACTCTGCAGCAATGCAGAAGGAGGGATAGCAGTTCTGCAACCTCCCCCCCCCCATAACCTTGTGCCACTCACCAACAACTCCTTTTTGGAACAGGACCCTGACAATTACAACATGGTGAAATTTCAGATTTAAATAGCTGAAATCATTAAATGTATGATTTTTAAAATCCTATCACCATGAAATTCACCAAAACGGACTATGAAATTGGTAGGGCCCTATCGATATATGAGGTTTGAAGTTTTCATTATTGCCCAGTTTGGAAAACTGTGGATACATGCTTACTACATTGAAATAAACAAACAAAGCACTATGTTGAATATGTATAGATTTTCTATGAATTTTAATGACCCAAGCTATCTTCAGCCAGAACACAAGAGAGAATACTTAGGGAAAGACGTTCATTAATATGCTACCAGAAATTGGTTTGAGAAGGATGTGTGCTCAGATACATTGGAGGGAGGTGAAAGCCTTTAGAAATTCTCAAAGCTGTTAAATCTTTGGGGGGCTTAGCTGATGTGTAGGTATTCTGAATTCAGCTTAAGAGTCACTCATCCAGATTGAAAGGTTTCTTTAGAATGTGGTGAAAGATCTTTGAAATGCACCAGTTTTCACCCATGTGCATGAGATGAAAGAAAAAGATATAGCTAGAGGCAAGGAATTATTAATAAATAGTGTACATTTGAAATCCAGTTCTGGTTTTGTATTGCTGGCTAGATTAAAGGGGGAGGTGACATACAACTGGCTCACCAAGATTTTTAAAATCTGGCTTCCCAGATTGACAAAGGACAGTAAGGAAAAGGGATCTCTGGTTGGGCACATGGACACACAAACACAAACACTCCCCCTCCTCCCCCCAACCTTTATGGAAAATGTAGAAGTAACCTAACCTTTCCACGCCACATCAACACAGCAATTAAACCTAGTGGCTAGAGAATTGGGACTCAAGACTTGAGTTCTGTTCCTGCTTCCCCTACTGGACAAGTCAGTCTACTTCTTAAGGACCTCAAGGTGTGTAAAATGGGGTTAATGATACTAAGCTGCTGTGTAGGCACTTCAAGGTCCACTGATGAAAAAACACTAGAAAAGAGCTAGGTGTTATTTTTTAACTCCAATCATATCTAAGCCCCATTTAAAGTCAATGGGACTTAAGTGCTCTGCTAAATAAAAAGTGGATAAAATCTATTTAAAAAAAAATCAGAGTTATAAAAAATAAATACAGCTTAATTAAAACAAATCTTTGCAATTAAATTTAAAGTCATGACAACTTATGGTAAAGCCTAAATAAACTAAAAGCTCTTACAGTTGTTTAAGCTGAATAAAAATACTAAGCAATACCTGATTATTGCCAAGTTTGAAGGGGTGTGTGTGTGTGTGTGTGTGTGTGTGTGTGTGTGTGTGTGTGTGTGTGTGTGTGTGTGCGCGCGCGCACGCACGTGCATTGCAGTGCACTGCACTGCTGATGGTAGTGACCCAGCTTTCAAAGTTGGGCAGCTGGAGAGTAGTAGCTGGGAATTCAGCTCTGCAAGTAGAGCTGCCACCCGGAGCAGTGCAGAAATAAGGATGACGTAGAATGTTATTACCACCCTTAGTTCTGGGCTGCCACTGGCAGGGAACCACCTGCAGAGCTGGGTGACCAGCTACCAGCTGCTGTTCTCTGGCCATTGCTGAAGACAGCACCACTGGTGCCACCTTACTAAAATAACCCTGAGACCCCCCCCCCCCGCAACTCCCTTTTGGGTCAAGACCTCGAATTTAAGAAATGCTGGTCTCCCCCATGAAATCTGAATAGTATAGAGTAAAAGCTCACAAAAGGCCAGATTTTATGGTGTCAGACCATAGTTCATAGTCCCTGACACATTTTTCATGGCCATAGATTTGGTAGGATCCTATGTTTTCTGGTAAGATTTATCAATGCTACACATTTTAAACAAACAATAAAGAACATCCACCTGGAAAGTGAGTTGAGTCCTTAAAATGAGATGTTTTGCCAGGTTTGCCATTTGTGTGTCAGCTTGGATTGGCAACTCAGTCATGTGACAGAAAATTAGTGTCATCATCATTATAGGTTGCAAGACTCAAGTTTCATTTACTATTATGAATTTTATGTGCCTGACACTTCAGTTTTGTCTGGGGATGTTGATTTTTCACTCAGCATTTATTAACCAGGACAGACAACTACAAGAGATTTTTCACTAATAATGCACCAGGTAATCTCATGTTAGCAAATATATCGGAGACACTGCACTGGAAAAGAGTTTTGCGATGATAATAATAAAAAAAATTCCTCGTTAGTTTCATAGTGCTGGTGTTCAGGAGTAGTACAGAGACTAAAGATCTGTTTCTATAACAACGAGATTTAAGAGGCTCAGAATTTTGTCCTAAGAATTCATGAAGGTTTTAAATTTGGATTTCTCTCACCTTCATTTTTATTAAACAGACTTGCAGTGGAATCTGTTTTCTTATTTTATATTCAGAAGGAGAGGCAAAAAAGCTTTCAGGCCTTAAAGGATAACAAACTCTAAGTAAAAATCAAACAACATAATGCTGCCCTGATCCGCTTACCCACTCCCTTCATTTCCACTTGTTGGGTCTCTCTAGGCCCACATGAAGTATGGTTTAATCTGCATGCTCATGTGCCCCCTTTAAACTTCTGTACGCATGCCAACAGCATTGTCCTACCATGAGGCATTCATGAGATTTCTTTCAAGCCAGAATCTATCAGAATGGCCAAGAGTAGATACTTTCTCAGTGGTGTAACCCAGCATCCAAGGAAATAATTACCTCATAAGACATGCACCTGAGTTCAGATGGCATCCAGATGACCCTCTGTTACCACTGTAAGCCACACCAGGATAGTCCTTGCCTTGTAATGGCACAGCACTTTCCCAATATAGATAGGCCCTAAGGTCACACAGCAAGTCTGATCTTGCTTAATGCTGAGTGTCCTAAAGCAAACTTCATAGGGAATTGAAGATCCTTAGTACTTCAGAAGAAACATTTGTCACCTTGCAAGACTGAGCTCAAAGAAAGGGCACATATCATAGGGTAGGAAGATGCTCAGGCAACTCTATCACACTCCCCTGCTCTCTGCACTCCACTTGACTCTTTGCTGAAGTACAGATCAGACAGCATCACATTGAGTTAAAGCAGTTATCTGGTAAATGTAAATTCCTTTATGTACTTTTTGGCTATTGTACATAAAATCCTCAACAAGGGTTAACAGTTGTCTGTCAACATTAGACAGAGGGAACAATACAGTTTCTAAGTAAAACAACATATGTAATGAACACAGAAAATATACTAGTTTGTAAATAGGGTGCCAAATGCTATTACACAAAAGAAACACTGCAAATCTACTGCCAGCTAAAATACATATCTCCTTCCCACTGCTTCTCTCATTGTTTGTGCATAAGTCAAATTCTATAGTATAAAGCACAAGTTACACATACACTCATTAACCACATATGAAAAGTATACTGCCTTTAGATTAGTAGGTTTGGAAACATGGTCACTGATATGTGAGCAAATCCTACCATAGAAACCTGTTAATATTGCTGGCTTGGGTGTTGCTGCTACAGTACAGACCTTTTTTTAATTTACAAACATTGCATTTGCTTAACTAAATAATATACAAATTTGATTGCACACTTCTGAGCAGATGCTTCAGTTTAGACAGGTTTCAAATCAAATCCCCACAAGGTATTGAACCATTTTCACTAAGTCAATTTAAAAATACACTCTTAAATGCCTGCAACTTTGTGTGTAGACAGAGCCTACGATCATTTATACCCCTCAAGAAGCATTTAATTTCAATAATATAATTTATGGATATTCTTTTCCCACAACAATTATGTAGCACCACTAAGTGCTTTACAAACATTGATGAAATTAGTCTCATAACAGTCCCATTAGAGATGTTATTAATCTCCCCTTTCCTGAGAGATCAATTTAAAAAGTGAGCAGAGAATTTAAATAACAAGAATAAAATCAAAGGGCCAGTAATAGACCTAAGATCTCCTGGTTCCCAGTGTTATATATTGTAATCACTACAATGCAGGTACACATTTTCAAAGTAATAATGAATCCTTACATCATTTTGCTAAGACGTGATAGAGTTTAACCTAAAGTTATGCATTTCTTTATTTCTTCTTCATGTAAAACAAGCTGTTACTTTGTCCATATGCTTGTTAGAACACAAAATAAATTAATGAAATTATCAGATATTGGCCTACTACATCAAAGATCGTACCACAAAGTGGACAAACATGTTCTGCATCCCATGATGCTGGCATTTTGAAGATTTCACCTTGCCATATGCTTCTTTTCAATGTCACAACTGTAATAACTGGTACACGGGCAAAAGAATGAGCTAAGCAGAGGTTGTCAGAGGAAGAATAGAACATTTAAAAGGTGAAAAGAAGGTTTTGGAAAGCGACAGATAGATATAGGTTGACTGGGATGATTGTTACACAAAGACAGGAGAAAATTTATAGTAACTACGTGTGGAAAAATAAAAAAATAGCATTACCAGTTTCTTTTCCAGCTAGACAGCCATTCTCACTATGGCTTTTTGGCTGAAAAGTCTTAGTGTAAAAGGATGTGCAAAATTACACAATTCAAATATGTTCTATAAAAAAGAATTAGCTTTTGCCTGACTAAATAGGATAAGATTATTGTTCTCAGGCACAGAACAAATGCAGGATATTATTATTAAATATAATAGGTGATTGACACAGAATAAATACATTTGTAAGCATTTGATGAAAGTATGACTCTCATCCAGTGACATATGGGACACCACTGTTAACTGTGACCATTGCAATATCATCTAATAGCTCATCAGCAGCTCAGTCACTTAAGACCTAATCCATGGTCTGCTGAAGTCAATGACAGTCTTTCCATCAACTTCAGTTGGCTAGGATGATGTCCTAAATCAGCTGCAAAGCACAGTGAGTCTGAAGTATAATGAACAACAAAGGAAAGTAGATCAGTTACTAGGACAAAGACAAAGGAGTCTTCATTGGAAATATATCCCGGGCAAAGTGTCTGGTCATGAAGTTGCAGCATCACAACCAGTTGTGGAAGAAGAGGAGGCAGTAAAACTGCCATTCAACAGAAGAGCTGACAAACAACTGCAGTATTACCAGAAGTTGAGGACAACTTGAGAATGAACTTCAGCTTAATGCATCTAAGTACACCAGCAGATCTCACAATACCTGTCTTGTTTGCCCATCCAGTACATGGAAGCTACAGTTGTATACTTTATTTGTTATTTCCATAGTCTAGCTGTAGTCAAACATTTTACTTGAAAAACGTATTTATTCTCTTTGGTTATTAAGTTGCCTCCAGCTATCTGAGATCTTAAACAGTTTACTACCCTACCTTCATTCCACCGGTCAATAAACACAGCAAGCACGGTTTTTCTGGCATCTCTCATTGTGCTCCAGCTGTCCAGGTTCCATGACCACTGGGGAAACAGTTGGCAAACACAGGTTGTCTATTGGCCCCAGGGGGAGACAGATGAGGATCAAGGATGATGGGGCCGAGGAGGGTAGCAGGGCTGGTAGAACTGAACTGAGGTTTCTGTAAAGGAAGGTGCCTGTGCACTGCTTCTTGTTTAAGATCAACAGAACTTGTGCATAGAGTAAAAACAAACACCACTGGAAGATACACGGCTCCATGTCAGTGATTCTCCAGTAATGGAAACTGACCTTCTGCAAAGCCCTGAAATTGGCTGTCACTCGGCCACAGGACAAGAAGTCTCTGTCTGTATGTCTGGAACACAGCCACAGGCTAACATGGCTTTGACAAGTCAGAAGTAACTTCAGTTCCTTCTTCCTGCAGGGCTAGCTGAACTGACTTCCAGCCAGAATAGAGATTTGTACATAGGACCCAGTTCCACCCTCTTGTTTTTATTACCTCAGATCTAAGGAGCTTATTCTAGATTCCATTCTACTATAGGTTCTTAATTCCAGTTAAGCACAACTTCAGATTCAGAGAGCAGAGCCATCAATAGCAGGTCAACTTTAAAAAGAAAAGGAGAAAAGCTTTTGACTGGCCTCAGTTTCAGAATTAAGACTAAGAGGAGAAAAGCAAAACTAATCATGGGGTTAAACAAAACAAGAGGACTTACTGGGACAGGGGGCATTTCAGTTTCCTTGCTAGAGGTTTTTTGTTATTGTTTTTATGTGTGGCACTGAAAAGCAGCTTCTGATCTCAGTTACATCAGTGTAAATGTGAAGTAAATCCACTGAAACCTATGGATTTATTCCAGTGTAATGGAAACAGAGTTTTGACCCTTTCTTTACATTTCCATAGACGTTTAGTTTAGTTTCATGCATATTTCAACCTGCAATTTCTTCCTTTCTATGAATTGGAAATAATTAGATACGCCTCTAGTGTTTTTGCCTCTAGTGACATTAATAATGTAAATACTATACAACTCTAGCTGTTAATTTTCTGTTAGAAGACTGCACTGTAAAGCAACCTAATTTGAGGGTTGAGTCGTTGTGTTGCAAGAACTGTTTAATATTGTTGTAAACGGTACCTATCTGCTATGCTGAGAGGTGTTTTTAGAGAAGAAAGAAAGAAGTCTCAATCATGAAGTATTATGAGAGAAACTGGGGCACATCACCTGTTACCTAAAACAGATCCTGAGATGCTCCTTTCTGTGTAATCCCATTTTTCATTTTCATGACTCTACAAGTCCAACATCTAGCTTTGTCTGTTCCTTTCAGAAATGGAAGTGCTGACATGCATGTTCTTCTGTATTTACAGTCTGCATAGAATCAAGATGTAATGGAAATCTTCCAATTTTTGCAGGCTCAGGAGCATTAGATAAGCATTCAAACGTCCTGGATGTTTTACCCTCAAACCCGGATCTCTCTCAAGGCCCAATTATCTGTTTCTCCATTCCTGCTCCTTAAGCCACCTTTGCATCCCTGAATTGTGAGGCAGCCAGGAATTTGTGAAGACTGAGCTGTAAATTAAACATTCCTGAATATACTCTAAATGATCATGTCCCCATATTGCTCCTGGGAAATAGAGCATAGCCATAGAACCTTGCATTCCAGGCTCATTCCTTCTCCATGTCTTCTCGGCCCTGTACCTTCCACTCCACACCCTTGGTCTGCCTTTTCTTGAAGTAGAGCCCTATTATGTCAGTTCTACACTGGCTGGGGAGATTCCCTAAACAAGGCATATTCTCTTCATAGAGCTATTTCCAGCCATTTCAGGTTCCAGGGCCCCCTCAGACTCGTATAAAATGATCTCGATGTGACAGAGTATCAGGCCTACAGTCTTATTCACTATACATAATTATAGAAATGTAGCCATGTTAGTCTGCTGTAGCTGAAACAAAATACAGGCCGATGTAGCGCTTTAAAGACTAACAAGATGGTTTATTAGGTGATGAGCTTTCGTGGGCCAGACCCACTTCCTCAGATCAAGTAGTGGAAGAAAATTGTCATTTTTTAAAATTGTATCCTTTGGTATATATGGTTGTGACAATTTTCTTCCACTACTTGATCTGAGGAAGTGGGTCTGGCCCACGAAAGCTCATCACCTAATAAACCATCTTGTTAGTCTTTAAAGCGCTACATAGTCCTGTATTTTGTTTCATATACGTAATTATGGGTGACTGAAGATGACTAAATAGAAGTGAGTAAAATAAGAACGGATACTGATTTATTCTGGTTTTGTCTGAACAGAAGCTAAAATAGGAAGGGGCTGTTGGAGTGGTATTTCAGGAGAGGTCCAAGATACATTACAAAATTTGTGAGAAAGCTTGTCTTCATGAGATTACATCCTGATTTTCAGACCCAAACATCTTAGATGAATTCCCTCCCTCTAGCACTAAAGAGTTGTATTTTGCATTTTAATTTTAAAGAGTGTATTCTCCGTGCAGAAGGCCAAGAAATCTAGACGAGGAAATTGCCAGATTGAAGGTCAGAATGGAAAGAAAGAAGCTTTTTGCTTATTTTTACCCATGAACAAAGAATTCATTACCATATGCTCTGAACCAAGAATGCTATTGACAGGGTCTCTTTGGATTCATAAAAGGATATTTTTGGAATTTTAGGCTCTAGGAAAAATAAAGAACCTCTGAGTCACTCTCCTTTATTCAGGTTAATTACTACAACCTTGTTTGAGACTTTCCAAATAATAGAGATAATTTAAACAGATGACACTGAAGAAGAAAGTGGGTAATTATTATGGAATTTAAAAGGGATTTTGGAAATATATGGAGATTTGACCAATAAGATAAAAGACTTTCCACAACGGTATACTTTTAGTCCTTTTCAGAGCCTTCATCAACAAGAAAAGTTCAAACAATCACTTTCTGAGATTAAAAAACTCCCAAATTTCTAGTCAAACAGTTTTCTTCATCTAGTTATACATTATGGCTGTGTCTAGACTGGCATGATTTTGCGGAAATACTTTTAACGGAAAAGTTTTTCCGTTAAAAGTATTTCTGCAAAAGACCGTCTAGATTGGCAAGTGCTTTTGCGCAAAAGCATCTGTGTGGTTTTGCGCAAGAAAGACACGGTTTTTCGCAAGAAAGCTCCGGCGGCCATTTTTGCCATCAGGGCTTTCTTATGCAAAAAATTCCTGTCCTTGTCTACTTGCGCAAGAGGGCTTTTTCCTGAATGGGAGCATCAGAGTTCTTGTGCAAGAACACTGACAATCTTACATTAGATCGTCAGTGTTCTTGTGCAAATTCTCGCGGCCAGTTTAGACAGCTGGCAAGATTTTGCGCAAAAGCGGCCGCTTGCCAGTCTAGATGCATCTTTTGGGGTTTTTTTCCCCCCTTCTTGTGAAGATCAAGTACTGGTTATTCCAGAAGATAGTTATTAGCCATCATGGGCATCAGTCTTGTCATATCCAGTCTTAAAAATCCCAGACCAGATCAAGTGCTCATTATCAGCAATGAATGTAATTTCACTGATGTAATTGGGCATTGTGTTCCAGTTTTACTAATCAGTTCTATATGCCTGTGTATTTATTACTTTATTTCTGGATACCTATTGCCAAATCATGCTTTACTTGAATTTAAAATGCACCTGTGAAAATATTTGATATGTGTCTGTGCACTGCAATAGCAGTGATATTTATCCTGTATTTGTCTTGGTTCATATTCCATTTGCTGTGGGAGGACTGTTGCTCATTCAAGCCTAATGCAAGAAGCATTCCTATTTGATTTTGTCTTCTATTATTTCTCTATATTGACTTTCCATGTCTGATGTGCCTTATATATTCCCTTCTCACCCTGATGTGTACTTGCTACACTATTTGCTTTTCACCACATCTCTGAACCCTATTTATCTTCCTTAGCACCTGCAAAATTGCATCAAATAAAAATTCTGCAGAAAGACCTAAGTTCCAAAATCCATGTGATTATTCAACTGATCACTCTCATTAATGTAAAGCTACCTGGGAGACTTCAACTCAGACTCTTACATACCACATACAAGTTTTTTTCATATCAAACTAGTATAAAAACAAAAGAGAACCTAGGTTGTATTCTGACCATTTCCTAACTATCAATGTTGTAAACACTAGATTTGTATTGGCCTGGAGGTGTTTATATAAATAAACTCATAAGTTAATCATTTAATGTAAATGGAACATAAGGAATACTTCTCATGTTCTTTAACTCTGAAAACAGAAGTGTACTGACTGACAGCTCCTCTAGTCAATAATGAAAAGACCCTAGAAGTACTGAAACAAGACTGATGTTTACATGCCAATACAGAACCTTCACCAGTCAGCCTAGATGTGCTTATTATACAATCTAGAACACTAGAACTGGAAGAGACCTCGAGAGTTCATTGAGTCCAGTCATTGAGACCTCGAGAGTTCATTGGTCCTCACGGCAGGACCAAACACCGTTTAGATCAGTGGTTCCCAAACTTTTCGGCATCACGTTTATGCCTCCTTTTTGATTTTTGAGAAACCCTCATGCCTCTTCCCTCAAAACAGCAGCAAAACTCGAGAAAAAAAAATAGCAGCAAAACTTGGGAGAGGGGGATTGACCGGGAGATTGCACAACTTCCTTAGGCAATTTATTCTAGTGTTTAACCACCCTGACAGTTAGGAAGTTTTTCGTAATGTCCAATCTAAACCTCCCTTGCTGCAGTTTAAGCCCATTGCTTCTTTGTCCTATCATTAGAGGCCAAGGAGAACAATTTTACTCTCTCCTCTTTGTAACACCCTTTTAGATACGTGAAAACTGCTATCAGGTGCCCTCTCAGTCTTCTCTTTTCTAAACTAAAGCAGCCCAGTTCTTTCAGTCTTCCCTCAAAGGTCATATTTTCTAGACCTTTAAGCATTTTTTTTTGTTCTTCTCTGGGCCTTCTCCTATTTCGCCACATTGAAATGTGGTGCCCAGAACTGGACACAATACTCCAATTGGGACCTAATCAGTGCAGAATAGACCAGAATGACGACGTCTTGTGTATTGCTCCTCTTAATGCATCTCAGAATCATGTTTGCTTTTTTGTAACAGTGTCGCACAGTTGACTCATATTTAGCTTGTGGTCCACGATGACCCCTAAATCCCTTGCTGCTCCTTCTTAGATAATCTACTCCTTCTTAGATAATCATTTCCCATTCTGTATGTGTGAAATGGATTGTTCCTTCCTAAGTGGAGTACTTTGCATTTGTCCTTATTAAACTTCATCTTATTTACCTCAGACCAAATCTCTAGTTTGTCCAGATCATTTTGAATTTTGACCCAATCCTCCACAGCACTTGCAACCCCTCCCAACTTAGTATCATCTGCAAACATAATAATTATACTCTTTATGCCATCATCTAAATCGTTGATGAGGATATTGAACAGAACTGGTCCCAAAAAGAGACTCCTATGGAACCCCACTTGTAATGTCCTTCCAGCATGATTGTAAACTGTTAATAACTACTCTCAGCAAGTTATGCACCCACCTTATAGTAGCCTAGGTTGTATTTCCTTAGTTTATTGATAAGAATAAATGTTAGTTTTATGTTCCATTCATAGGGCAGCATTGTGGCTACATCTGCAAAGGTGCCCAAGGGCAAATGGCAGGGGGCAGAAGAAAGGAAGGATGCACCCATGCAGAAGGCAGTCAGAAAAACAATGCAGAAGGTAGGTCAGAACAAACAGATAAGGGGATACAGATGGACACCTCTGTCTACTCATTACTAGCGAGCAGCCAGTGCATGCACTGTTTCTTTAAATCTGTAGCAGGAACCTGGTGATGTTTCTAAAAAGAAGTTCAACAATGATGCATGGATAGAAACAGAGTGCACATTTGGGGGAATGCTGATTCAGTGCTGCCAGCCTTACATTTTTAAGACCTACAAGATTAAATACTTTTTTTTTTTTTTTTTTTTTTTTTTACAATTTGCCTTCACAGTGCACTGAAAACAGGGTTCACTTGGTCATTTTGCCACTAGTCTGCTAAATGACCAGTTTGCCATTCTGTACCTCAGTTTCCCCACTTGTAAAACAGAGAGAAATGATACTAGCCTCCATTGTAAAGCTCTGAGATCTCTGGATGAAAAGTGCTGTAAAGAGAGCTAACTATTATGATCATATTTCCAAACTTTTCTCTGCCACTACGAGCGCTAGACACATAATTAAAAAATAACAACAGAATTTCAGATTCTTGTTTCATCACTGGATTCCTGGGTTTTAAATAAAATACCTAGTATCACAAGATTTTCAATAAAATTGCAAGAAGTGGCAACAAAGAAGTTTTCCTTATTCTAATACATTTCCTTGCTCAATGTCAGGTGAAAGTGACTCTCTGATTGTTTATCATTGTTACATGACAGCTAGTGCTGTGGGGGAAAGCATGATACACCGTTTTAGATGGTGCAGTAGCTGTCTTTGAATGAGCTTCCTCAGCACCGCCAGAAATGTTCTGTCTGCCTTTGTCTTTTATAGGCATGATTCCTCTGGCAACTGTCACTTGGGTGTTATATTTCTGCATTCCCCTCTTCCTATCTGAACAACCAGCACACTGCTGTCTCTCGAAAAGCTACAAGAAAGCCACTAATTTATCCATGAGAAGAAATGCTCACCATGTGAGTTTTCAGAATGCAGTGCTAAGCAAAATGAACCAGCTTTCTTTAAAGACACAACCATAAATGAAGTGGAAACTACAGGTAGAAGAGAGAATGAAGAGTTGCTTCATTCCCTTTTCAATAAGGTGTTTTATTAATTTTGAAGGATTAACATAGTGTAATATTGAATCCAGATAGCAGTGTTTTTCTGCCTGGATTGTAATAAAGAAGAGTGCCATCTAGTAGTCTCTGGATTAAACTACATTAATTGTGGAACTATTGTATTTGACTACTTTTAGCCAAAGCCTTTCATTTTTTGCTGGACCACTTAGCATTGTTTTTTTAAAAATTTGTTGTGAACTTGAAGATGTGACTATTTCTACAGAAAATGTCATGAAGGCATGCATGTTTTTCAAGCTAAATCTGTTCCAATTTTCCAGTGACATATACCAGTTTTCAAGCAAAGTGGTGGACAGGTGTGTCAATTTTTCAAGCAACAATGACTTTCACATTACAAAGATGCAAAATTGCAAAATATACGTTTTTGCAAGTTTACAGTATGAAAAAAAAAAGCCATTGTGATAACTTTTCCAAACATAGCAACATTTGAGGTGCGGGGGGGAGGGGTGGCCTAAAATTATGGGTCGGGGTGTAGGAGAAGCAAATATTTGCATCTGAAAGTCTGTTTAAATTGCACATTCTCTCACAACTTTAATATTGTATGATGTGAATAACCTCTAATTCATAATTAAAACAGGAAGGTGTCTGAAAACCCAAGATCCTGAAATCACTGAGACTCTAGGCACAGGCATGGGTCCAGCACTGCAGATTTAAATGCAGTATCAAGGCTGAAATATTCTGTCAGGTTCTGCCTGATTTTCACTACTTGTACTTCAGGTTCCACATATGTGAAACAAGGATAACAATACTTGCCTACTTTTTAAAGCATGTTGAGATCTGTGACTGTGAAGTGCCATGTAAGATCCAGGCATTATTAACATATATTTATTGTCATTATTGCCCAAAAGATGATTAAAGGGAAGAGAAAATGGCGGCTTGGTTAGTTATACCTGACTATGCATTACTTTATGAATTTGTGAAGAAATCTGTTAATAGTCCCTATTTATCATAGCATAATCAGTACTACTAAATTAAAATGGTACAGGCTAATACTTTGATGTGTGTTTATGTTGTGTGGAAATGAAATAAGCATATTACTTTTATTGAATTAGGATTTCACATTAGATGTAATATTGACTAGTTTACTCAGAATGGATTTACCCTGCAGTTGATATCAGAAATACAGTTTTTCTATTTGACAAAGAAACAGGTTATTTCAGCCGTAGTATTACAATGTAAGACAAATAATGAAATCAAAACTACATCCCCCACTGACAGGCAGAACCAAACCTGAGATCTTTGGAGCTTAGTGCACAACTCTATGCCACATGAGTTAGCTAAGAAAAACAAACAAGTCCAAAACATATCCCTTCCCCCCAAATTGCCTTGTTTGAGTATTTTCAATGTAACGGGTTCACCAACTTTGGATGGTATCTTTTGCCTTATTATTCTACCTTCTGAATTTATCAGTCATTAATCAATTACTCGGGTTTTTTTTTCATATCTCTAGAGAGATTCACAGTTGTGATTGAAACATTAATCTTGTGTTAGCCCCATATTCCCATCAGGCCTGGGCCAGGATTTCCAAAGCAGCCTAAGGAAGTCAAGCACTTAAATCTTACCTGTGATTAACAGGTAATAAATATAGTGCTTGAAGAGCAGTTTCTCTGTATTTCAGTAGTATCCATGTCCGTGTCTCACTCATTTCTATAGTTAGCACACAAACAAAAAGGCCGTTTTTAGCCTCTAATGTTATGTAACTGTGAGTTAGGTTATTTTTCTTTTTTAATTATAATCTTGGTAGAGCTATTTTTAGGTCTTGACACTATGGAGGAATGTGGTCCTTTCCACCTATTGGTTATGTGCATTTAGCTTTCTGGAATCTACTCTATTTCTGGGAAGGAGAAAAAGATTGTTTGTTTTTGTAATTAAGAAAGTAGGATCCAGTAATTCCTTTCATGTAATGATTATTTCACCTCTCAGTCTGGTGAAAAGATGAAAATATTTCCTCACATTGAAGAGGGAGAGGAGAAGGAAGAAAAGCAAAGAATGTGGCATCTTATGATCCAAGTGTTTCTTGTGAGAGAAGAAAAGGAAGGTGTTTCCCTTAGAATCAGTCTTTTGCAGTTGAGAAAACAAGTATCCAGATTACCTGTTTATGAATTTTCTTTCTAAGGGCAGGTCTACACTACAGGGGAGAGTCAAATTAATTTACACAACTCCAGCTATGATAATTAGGTAGCTGGAGTCAGCGTACTTTAGTGAGTTTCTGCTCTGTCTCCACAGCAGAAAGATGATGGGTGCAAATGCTCCTGTCATCTTCCCTTATTCCTCGCGAGGAACAGGAGTAGTAGTGTCAATGAGGGCTCCCTCTGAGTTTGATTTAACGGGTCTTTACTAGACCCGCTAAATCAAACTCCAGAAGATCGATCACAGCAACGTTAATCTTCCACGTAGTAAAGAAAAGCACTCGGGATGCCCTTGAAAAAGAAAATCTCTTTCTCTAATTAGGGAGCTTATGCTTGTCCAAGCCCACAATGAATCTTTCAGCAATGGCTCTGGAAAATTGCAATATCCTTTTTCCTCTATAAATATGACAAAAAAGGAAAATTATGGACTCCAAAGGACACAAATATCCCACTAAAACCTGTGGGCCAAACTCTGTGGTCAGTCACACACATAATACTGATACCTTTGGAAATTATGCATTCATGGCTGACCCTGTAAGAATATCCTTCCATTAGCACAAATAATTTCAAAAAGGATGCAACAGCTTATGTCACTGCTTATCCCTGGGCTCCTTCCTGTTAAGAGGAAACAGTAATTTAAACCAACAAACTCAATGAGCACCCATATGATGTGTTACTACCATGATTCCAGGGGCCCTGTGGGTTTTGGGGTTTGCAAATCATTAAGGTTGTCTCTTCCCATTTGCCTTCTGAGCAACTTTCTGGTCAGGGATTTCTTTTAATAGCAATAGTGCAAGAAACTACTGCCATACAGGAGGCCTAAGTTTGTTGAAATACTGGGATTTTTCTAGTGGTTGTCAGGAAGCTATCAGTTTATGTATAAAGGAGTGATGGAGACTGTGTAGGCCTTATTGCAATGCAGAAAATATTATGTAGACTTCAAGACTTCTGAACTGAGCAGTGAGACTATGGCATCAATTCAGTGCTATATTGAAGATCTCTAAGAAAATCCATGTCTGCATGGCTAGGGCAATGCACAATCAGGACTGTCAAAGAGTATAAACACAAGATAGCCCTCCCACAATTGTGAGGAGGCTATGTGAGAAGGAAGCCACGCTACTGATGGGAGTGGCCATCCGTGTCCACTGGTAGTGCAAATATGATACATTTGGCCCTTGGGATCATCACTGTTGGAAAGTTACTAGGTACCTCTTAAACAAACCATTGATATCTCTCTGAGTGTTATGTGGCTAGCTGCACAGCAAGCAAACACTTAGACATTCTACAAGACATGTGGGTGACCTAACTGGATCAATGATTCCATCCTTAGGACTTTTCTGAGTCTAGTGAATCAGTGCTGTATACTTCCCATCCCTCATGAAATTATTCAGAGCATGATGATGGGAAACCAGCCAGCTGTCTACTACCCCAACTCCATGAAAGTTATATCAGAAGAATGCACTCTATGTGTAATACGCTGCAAAGCGGCCTCTGTCTTCCTACTGCAGGTCTGTCTTCCTACTGCAGGTCTGTCTTCCTACTGCAAAATGAGTCAAAGGCTATGTCTATACTTATGTGCTAGAGATCTATCTTCTGGTATTCAAATGAATGGGTCTAGTTAAGACCTGCTAAATCAAATGCTGAGGGTATCTCTGGTTGGTGCTAGTGATCCTCACAATTGTGAGGAGTTGGGAAGCTGATGGGAGCAAACATTCCTGTCGACCCCCCACTGTGAAGACATTGCCAAGTTTGGTTTAAGGTATGCTGACTCCAGCTACATTATTTACATAGCCAGACCTGTATACCTTAAGCTGACCTTTAGAGTCTAGTGTAGACCTGGCCAAAGACAAATTTGGGGCAACTTTTCTGGGTCAGTTCATGCATGTGCACATCAGATACACAGAAAGGAACAAAAAGAAAGAATAAAAACAAGTCAAGATGTGCCTACTGTTTACCAGTGCCCTGACATTTTGCATCTTGCCCTTGCTTCTGCGTAATGGGTAGAGAGTTGGCTCTAGAGGATTGATTGTAAAATGCCTTTTATTTCCTGTTTTTCAGCTTGTTTGCTGCAAGAAACCATGTCCATGCTTGCCACTTCTGCAGTCTCAGTAACTGGGTACTGAATTAGGCAAGCTGGCAGTCCAAAATAAATGTGTTCCCTGCAGCATGTGCTTTTAAATGCTTCAGTATGTCACATTCACTGTGTAAAGAAATGTTGCTGGGTAAACATTCAGGAGGTATCCCATTTATGGCAACTGCATTTAAACTTTATGAAAAGCCATTTATAAGACATAAGTAATTGTTTCAGCATTACCATTAGCAATTTCTGTGTTCAGGGGTTTATAAATGGCCTATTAAAAAAAAATTCACAGCAGGCTTGACATATAAGGTCAAACCATATAAATACTTTTCTTTTGGAGTGGTGGAAATGTTACTTAACTGGCTTTCTATAGTCTTGTAATAAACCTGCTCAGTCCAGAATGCAGATTATTTTGAGAAAACAAAACATTTAACTTACCTTAAAAAAATGAAACATTTTGCTGACAAACATTTCATGAGAATTTTTATTTTGTGACTCAACCACACAGTGTGCATTTAGAACCCTACTGAACTAACAATGACTACTCTTAGATCCATATTAAGCAGTGAGGAGCATGGGAAAGATAGTTTAGAGAACATGTTCTGATTACTGTTGACCTTGACACATAATATTAATCTTATTAAAATGCTCATATCATGAATTTTTAAAATTTTAAATACACAGATTTTTTAAATGTACATATGAAAAAAAAATCTTTGAATTTTTTTTAAATGAGCCAATATCTACATGTGTCAATTTCTTACAGAAACATTTCTCAGACACTAAACGGAATGGAGAGATGGATGATAATTAGGGACTGGAAACTAGGAAAATTTGAATTTTACTTTAAAGAGATCCTGAACAATTTAGTGCCAGTGTAGTAATTTTTCCTGAATGGCTAGACTGATGCCTTCTTAAAACTTTGTCTAAAGGCTGACACTGACAACGTTCAGTGAGCATGCATGTTCAAAAGCCATTTCCTTGCACTAATCGACAGTGCTAAAAACAAAGAATTAGGTTCAGATCATGAGTCTGGTTTAAAATTATAAATTCAGAGTGCAATCTGAAGCTCAAGATCAAATTCAACTCATTTAATCATTGGAAACAACTAAGTTGTACCTACTTACCTCAGAACGGAATTTGACTTCCAATGCTTAACTTTTCAGTGTACAGTGAGGTGGAAGTGAAATGGAGATTTAAGGATGAGCTTTTAATTTCCCAGTTCTTGTTATAGACATTTTCCACATGATTATAATTAACATAGCATATAAATACAGGAAAAAGTAAGGCAAAATTCTCATGAAAATAGAACCTGTGAGAACTGACATGGACACCAGATCTGTTGTAATTTGTATTGTAAATACTTGAGGTATATTGTCTTAGCTGATTGTTAGCGTTGTTAGACAATTGTCATATTACAGGGCCAGATTTAGGGCTTGCGACTCAGGCCACTACCTGGAGGGACAAGCTTAGCAGTTGCCAGGTGAAAAGTGATGATTTTGGTGTTAGTGACGAAAGGGGAAAGAATTTTTGAAGTCAACTGTTTCAAATCACTGATTTCAAATTTCTGGTCTCAGTTCTGGATTGGCATGCTATCCCACACCAACTAAATATTGTAAGCAAGGCATTACACATTCAGATGATTGTGCTGCTCTTACCTGATGAAAAGCTGCCTTCGTTTTGATACAGAGCAATCGATCTGAAGATGTCATTGCTGCTGCCTAAGAAATAGGAGATTTTTTTGCTCACTCAAGGTACGTCTACATTGCAACACTATTTCGAAATGAATAGTGTTATTTTTAAATAACTTAATCCACGTCTACACAGCAAGGAGTTATTTCAAAATAGTGTCAAAATACTGTCAAGCTGGAGCACTTCTTACTCCAACTGCTGTAACTCTCATTGTACGAGGAGTAAGGGAAGTCAAGTGGCTGTTGAGAGACTGACATCACTTGATTTTTGATCACTTGATAATGCCATTGGCTAGTCTCTGGATCGCTGTAACACTGTGCTTTAGGTCATGAGGCAAAGGCGAGAAAAGTGATCTTTTGAACTGAAAGACTACAGTTAGCATTCTTAGGCTGTTATTTGCTGTAACACTATTTAATATTGGTCCATCTAATGTTGGTGCATAATTCAGTGTTTTAATGTTACTATATTTCAGGTATTCATAAAATACAAGAGTTTTTATAAGCTTAAAAGAAACCATTTTTAAAAATGTGCTTATATATGGCATAAATAATTCTGATTTACAGATTGTAGTGTGCAGATTTACCATTTTATATGACTGGTAAATCATACATGCAAATTTTGCGAAGTCATGAAATGGGTTACAAATGCAATTAAAAATTAGATTTTCAAAAGTTTAACAAAGGACGGAGGACACTGAAGTTGCTCCTCACCTAGGGCCCATTTGATCTAGAGCCAGCACTGATGTAGTAGGCAGATACCCTTGAAATCAGAGTTACACATAAAGACCTTAAGTGCTTCTTTCAAAGTCACTCTTCTGTATAAAATTCAAGCATTTCTTTACTTCAAAAGCTCTCCATAACCCTGCCTACATCTCTGTCCTGCTAAATATACACTCTGAGTGCTTCACTCCTAGCCTTTGTCTCATTCACCTACTCTGGTCTCCAGACTTTCTTTTGTGCCACTCTCTGTGCTTGGAACAGCCTCTTAATCAATAACCATCACACGTCTCACACATCTCCTTCAAAAACTCCTAAAGCTTTGTCTGTCCCCAGGATATTCTGACTTTAGTGATTAGACACTTATATGATGTTCAACTGGTTTTGTTAAATTGCAAGACTTCCGATGCCCAGATTTATCACCAATTTGGTACAGCTTACCTACTGCAATAAGAAAAATAAATCATTTAACAATAAATACTTAGTCTGATTAGATTTAAATAGTAACAAAGCACACCCACATAAAAAAAGCTGTAGATTCCCTAATAATGACTGTCAGTATTCAAA
This sequence comes from Apalone spinifera, assembly GCA_030068395.1. NCBI lineage: Eukaryota > Metazoa > Chordata > Testudines > Trionychidae > Apalone > Apalone spinifera. The sequence continues at coordinate 49,903,212 of CM057848.1, read as the reverse complement.
ACTTATATGCAGCCAACACGTTAATTTATTAACTCAATCAGGCCGTATTGAATTAGTATTCATAGGTAACAACAAAGAAACTGAGCCAGTCAGTATCTTAAAGCAGTCAGAAACTGCAAACAATAAATTCATTCAGCCAGCTAGTAAATGAAAGCAGCAGAGAAGGACCTCTTACCCCCACTAGCTTCCTATAATCTAGCAATAAAATTGTAATCCCTCCCTCCAAAAACAATGGAGAATAAAAATAGTCATTCAGGAGAGATTTCAATCTCTTCTTACTTTGCATCGTAAGTCTGCAGGACATGGCTCTCCTGTCAGTTTGCAGTAGATCTAGTTAAAATGGTTTATTTGAAAGGGAGGGGGGTTTATTTGCTTTTTTGGGGAAAAAGAGGCATTTTCTGGGGCACATTCTGATTTTGATAAAAATCTGTTTTTACACAACACACATAACGTTTAAGCAGAAATTTTCTGCATTTTCATCAAAATTTTGCACATGAACAAAAACTATTTTGTCAGCAGTTTTCAGTCCTGACTTTGTAGCTTTTCATTAACAACATTCTGAATATGGAGTGTTGGTTAGCACAATAAAAAGACTGAGGATAGATTCAGAGCATTACATTGAAAAAGAAAGCTTGAATGAATGCTCCTGTTAAGAAGTTGTGCACTGTTCTCTTTCTCCGTCATGATGACCTTATTATGGTAGCTCAGGAAAAATCTGACAGCCTCTGTCTTTGTCCTGTCCTTGTTTCCCCTGCACATCATGAAGATACCAGCTAAGGGTGAAACTACTAAACCCTTTAGTCATAAGAATGGCCAGGGTGGGTCAGACCAAAGGTCCAATCTAGCCCAGTATCCTGTCTTCCGACAGTGGCCAATCAATGCCAGATGCCCCAGAGGGAGTGAACAGAAAAGGGAATCACCAAGTGATCCCCTCTTCTGTCACCCATTCCCAGCTTCTGACAGAGGCTAGGGACACCATTTCTACCCATCCTGGCTAATAGCCATTGATGGACCTAACCTCCATGAAATTATCTAGTTCTTTTTAGTCATATAGAATGTATCTAGTTCTTTCATCCTTAGCACATGTAAGATTCAGACGTCTATTGGGATTTATAGAAGTGACATAGCCTAGTGAAGAGTCTTAGCCCCCTCTTGTGGACAAACGCCCTTACTTCTGTAGACATCTTTCACTAATAAGTAGAGATCGCATCTGAATTGTGTATAATTCTTCATCATAGGCATAAATCTATTAAACAGATTTTGTTGTGCTGCTAATTGCATACAGGTAGCAGACCTAACTGTAGTTACTAGTAATTCAAAATGCAATCAATAATTTTCTGCTTTTAAGTAGAACTGTTTTAAAAATGTTTGATGAGAATGGCAACAAAGTTTTATGCAAATGATTGGAAAATGTATTTGTTTTGTGACCAGTCTATTAGTTACAAATAGAGATGCTTTAAATGTAAACTTTGTCAGTCCTTTTTCTGAAAGGGATACCTTTTTAAGAAAGGAAATATCTACTCAATGATTTATAACACCCAGCATATGTCCACACTTTGGATTTTTGTTTTAGTTCAGGTGATAAACAGTAATCTAAACATGTATAGCATTTGGTTGCCTAGAAACCATAAAACAGATGAATATTAACATCAGCTCATTTCACCAAGAGCAAGGCCATTTTAAGAAAAGCTGAGGAGTCCTTCAAAGTCCACATCTGGTTGGGCCAGTCATTATAAAACCCAGGTTATTATGTTCAGCGTTGTTCCAGATCAGCAGCAGGGAGGTGCTTAGATGGGGAGGCAAGGGCCTTCAGGGAGAGCAGAGAGGGCTCCATGGGCAGTCATGTATGAGGTGTCTCCTACCAAGAGAAAACCAGCTGCAATAGTGCACAGAATCTGTCTCAGAAAATTTAACTCACTTTTATCATAGCTATGGAATGTTGTGGATACTAATTCTGCTGCTAAATGTATGCATACACTTAATGCATGTACCTACATGCAGTACGCAAACCAATTTCCTGAGATGCTCATGTCCAGCTCCAGTCAACTCAATGAAAGTGAGTCCTATCTACCACAAATTCAGTCCTATCTACTACAAGAGGGCACAGTTGCTCTTCACCCAAAGTGATCATGATCCCCATTTTATACAGAAGGTGTAAATACAATATCGGTTGGACCTCACTGGTCCAGCACCCTCAGGACCTGAGCAATCTCAAATGAGGGAATTTGCTGAACCCTGCCACCACCACCCTCAGCCTGCTGCCCATCCCCTCCACTGGCTTCTTCAGCCCTGCTGCCATAGCTGCTGTTCCAGCCCCACTGCCGACATGGTGACACACAACCCTGCCCTGCTGCTGGCTGACATGCAGTCCTGATCAGGTTGCTGAATTGCCAAGAGGCAATGGTTCTTTCCTTAAGGGATTTGGAGGCAATAAGCACACAAATTGGGTGAAGGCTTAAAGATTTTACTAAGCAAATATTAGAGTAAAATACAATGAGGAAAATCTTATAATAAAATACAATGCTTATTAAACCTAAGCAAACCTTAGAATAAAATGCAATGCTTATTAAGAAAGTACAATACTTATTAGGCCTAAGCAGTGGACAGACCCCAGTGGCCAGTACATAGCACCTTCTGAGGCTTTGGTCTACACCGAGGTTCCAATGTTAGGAATATCTCCGGCACTTATATACTGTTTGATCTATAGTAATCACACCTGTTGTTCTGAGAACCTAACAAGATTGTTGATATATTGCATATCTTCCCAGATCCAATAATTAGCTTGTTGATACTTTGCATATTTTCCCAGGCCAAATAATTAGCATTATCAGGTGGGAAACATTCAGCACAGATAGCTATGTGATCTTCCCAAGCCCTCCTGCACTCCCATACCAGGTTCATGGCCTTGGGACCTGTCCCAGAACTTGTTGAAAGTCAACAGTGCATTCCTATACTATACCATCTTGAGCAAATAGCAAAAACTCTGTGAGAATAATAGAATAAGAAGTAAAAAGCACAAATGGCTGCCTAGAGTATCCAGGCCTGTAAGAAAATGAAGGCACAAAAGGAACGATTGTGCTACACCACCTAATTTCCTCGACCTCACAATTGTCTTCTGTATTTCCACTACATTTGCTAACCTGCTGCTGGGTTGCCACGGCCCTGGCTCCGCCGCCACAGCTGCAGACGTGCTTTCCCTGCTGGACTGCTGTGGCCTAGCCTTGCTGTCAGCCAGGCTCCCGTTGCTCTGTCCCCACTGCCAGGCCAGCATGCAGCCCCTCTCAGGCTACTGCAGCACAACTCTGCTGCCGGGTCGGCACTCACAAGCTTTGGGTTGCCAGGCTGCCTCTGACCTGCTGTCATAGCCCAGCTACCACCACAGAGCTGCTGAGGTCCTCACCCTGCTACTACCAGCCTCGCCGTGAATGTGGCTCTCAACAGTTGGCCCTCCTGCCCCGGGGCTCTCTAGTTCAGCAACATCCGTGGTCCTACTGGACATGTTTCTGGGAATAAAATTAATACAGTCTCTCTGACCTTATTAATTTTAGACATTTTTAGGCCCCAATCCTGCCATGATTAATGATAAACACATATAACATTTTAATACAGGCCAATAGGATTACTCATATATAGTATGTTGTTTTAATGCTGTGCATAGATAGATACAGGGCTGTGGTTTTAATTTACATTCTTTAGAGAGATCAACATCTAGGAAATGCACCACTCAATAAGTATTTTGTTTATTTCCCATTTCCTGTGTATTCATTCATTATCATGAAACAGTAAAAACAAAACAACCCCTCCCCAAGAAACAAAACTTTTCAAGCACTGTTCATTCTCTCATTTCATTCTATTGTTTTAATGTAAGTGCTCCTGCAATTTCCCTCTAGTGGAGAAAGATAAAAGCACCACTATTGTGTTATAATTTTGCAATAATTCAGTTCCATATAAATCAGACAAAAGCATGCTTGAAGTGGTTAACAGTCAGCTATTGATATATTTAAAATATTAATCATGAGAAGCTATGTAGCCTTACACATTTTTAGGGAGAAAAAATTCAACATTTTCTGCAGATACCTCGTTTTTTTGCAATAAAACAAAGGAAAAACATACCACCTTTCAAGCACAGCTCATCCTTATTAAAATTAAAGGTTTAACTTCAATAAGCAAATGTTTTAGACTCAACATAGATGAAAAACAAACAAAACCTCTTTGGAAATTGAAAATACTTTGGTAAACTTTCATCACTGATCTTAATCCTTCTCTTTTACTCCATACAGGTAGGATAACTGTATTAGTAGCTACAGGAAATGTGCAAAAATGATACAAGACTGAGGCCTAAAAACACGTCGGGCTTTGTCTGCACTTAACAGTTCAACGCGATAGCTCTTTAAACTGAAAGCGTGGCCACTGCATGAGTGCTGGGAGAGAGGTCTATGTAAACCATCTCAAAGAATCAACAAGAGAGAGCAGGTGGGTGAGGTAACATCCTTCATTGGACCAACTCCTGTTTGGGAGAGAAACAAGCTTCTGAGTTTCTTCAGATCTGGAAAATATTCTTGTCTCAGGGCTTGTCTATAGTTAAAATACTGCAGCTGTTCTGCTGTAGCACTTCAATTGGCGTATGTAGCATGATCTCTGAAAGGCTTTTCCTGTTGGTGTAGATAATCTATTTCCCTGACAGATGGTAGCTAGGCTGATAAATCTATTGAGTTTGCGCTATAACACCAGGGGTTACATTGTCTTAACTAAGGGGTGTGCATTGTTCACATCCCTGCAGGACAAAGTCATACCAACCCAATTTCCTATTGTAGATGTAAGAGTGTCAGGAGAGTGTCAGGAGATGTCCTCAGAGTGTCAGGAGATAGAACAGATTAGCATAAGGAATTAATACATATTTCAATGGACTATTCAAAATAAGTGGAGAGAAGAAGGAAGGGGGAGGAGGAGGAAGCAGCTGGGTGTGCACCTTGTTTCTTTGTTTTTACCTTCACTTCCTCCCTGTCCTCCTATGACTGGAGTGGGGTTTATGGCCCACTTCACCTTGAATGATCTTTTAAAATATACATGAATGCCTTATGCTAAAGGATCTGTTCCACTTGTGTTTAGCTGTGACAGTCTGGTACTTTCACAGACCTGAAGAAGAGCTCTGTGGAAGCTCAAAAGTTTGTGTCTCTCGCCAATGTAAGTTGATCCAATGTAAGCTATCACCTCACCCACCTTGTCCCTCCAATATCCTGGGACCAAGATGGATACAACAGCATTGCATACAATCAAAAGATCTGTGCATTCTGGCCTGCATAAAAATCATAGTAACAGAACGTAAGACCAGATGGGATCACCAGATCATCTCATCTGACCTATGTATCACAGGCCACCAGCACCTCTC
>CM057848.1:49882713-49897813 GCA_030068395.1 Apalone spinifera | reverse complement strand
CAATAGACAAAATTAGGACAAAGAATTACAGCCTATAAGAGACTAGACTGTTATGTGCCACAGGCACAGAGAGAAGGAGGGCCAAAGTGTACGGATGCCCAAGGCCACTGCACTGACAATGAAATGATTAAGTGAGATGTACCTGATAATCCTGGTAAGCACCCATATGCTACAGAAAAAGGTAATCTTATCCCCGAGAAAATCACTGCCAGTCTAACCTGAGGGAAAATTATTTCCTGACACCATATAAGGCGATCAGTTATCTCTTGAGCATGTGTGCAAGAAACAGCCAACTCCCTGAGAGAGGAATGCTCAGTGCCACCTCAGCGATCTGGTCCCTTCTCCAGCCATGGCACTCATTGATGCTTCTGAGAAAGGAGATAAAAAGTGAAACTCTTTTTGGAGGGAAAATTCCTTTCCTGACCCCACCAGGTGGCTGGCTGAAACCCTGAAGCATGAGTTTTTAGGAACATAATACAAACTGAGAACCAGATTTATGATTGCTGAGCCTTGCTCCCTACCATCATGGGCAACACCATCTTGCAATCACACTCAAATTCCTCTAGCAACCTGTATGCAGCTGGGTGTATAAATTATGGTTCCAATGCCGAAAGCAAATCTATGCATGGCAGATCCCTCTTCCTGTGTAGAACTTACTGAAGGCAAAGTCTTGTGGGGATGAAGGGTGTAGGACAGTAAGTTAGATGTTTGGTGTCTGTTCCATACCACAGGGTTAGAGAAGCTCCCATCTCCATCCTAGGACGAGTGAGTGAATTTGAAATTTGCAGGTTAGCATGGAACACTTTTTCCAGGATAGCAAAGCACCATGGCAGAAAATGGAAAAGTGCCTTTAAAAGTATTCTGTGGAATTCAGACCCTACTGAGGTCACCTACTATGAACTGAAGCCTTCTCTCCACTAGAATCTCAATAGCTATCCCTGGGTTAAAAAATAAACCATTTCCCCCCAGTAAAAACAGCCTATGACAGCTAGTTTAACCTCCTATTTGATATCTTACTGCCATTGCAGTTATATCCCACATTACCATTGGTGTATTTGCTTCAGATCTAACACAAAGTTTTGGTACTTACTGTCAAGTGACTTATAGTTTGTGCTCATTGTGAAAACAATTATTCTTCTAGCTCACAGGTATACTGTCATAGCACTGGTATGGATGGTGGATGCATTCATAAAAGACTGGGTGGGACTGGGGGCAATTATTTTGTTTTTCTAAATATACTTTTATAAGAAAACAAGCATCTAGCTCAGGTGAGTTGAATCAAAACCAAGAATTAAAAGCAGTCATGGTTGCAGTCCCTGAAAGGGAATTGGGACTTTTCCAGAAAATAAAGAATACTAGATAAACAAATCAACATAACAGTGCACAACTGAAAATTATAACCTCAGTGTAATTATCCCCAGTTCTATTGCACACCACTATTGTTAGGTGTTATCTCATTTGACAGCAGAATTATTGAGCTATTTAAAAATCGTTCACACTGTTGGATAATTTGTGTCTATCTGAAGGTACAGTATTTATTTCATTGTATTCTGACAGCAATCCATATGATGATTATTTGGCTTTTCAGAACTGTTATCAGACGCAGCAGAATTAATGCCGTTTATCCAAAGTTGGTCCTTTCTGGCATCTAGCCTGCAATTGTGATTTCCCCATACAGTGAGTGAAGCCAAACAAATCTGTTTATGTTCCTTGATGTTTTTTTCCCTTCTTGGCAGAACTACTGGGTTGTTAAAAACACCACCATCATCACCACAACAGTATCAGAAGAGCAAAGGAGATGCCAAGCATTAAAGAGCTTAAGTTTCCATTAACAATACATAAAAACCAAAGTTTGCTCCATTTAGAAACAAAGTATATTGAAATTTTAAAGCAACAGTGTTTTAGGGAGAATTTTTCCTTGTTTATCTGGACATTTCCCATTGTTTCTCATTCACCCCTCTCTGACTGAACATTTTGAAGGACAGCCAAGCAACTATCACCATGGGCTTTTCCAGACTGCAGTCCCTCTAGTGACTGAACTATGAGTCAGTCACTTGAAAGACTTCTCAGGGATGGCACCCCCGCTGGCCAACTGCTTTGAAATTTAATCCAACCAATGCCAATGATGTCCTTCAATTCCATTGCTATGAGGTTTGGCCAGTTATTTAGCTTGCATCATTTGTAATGAATTCTAAGAATCCTATACATCTCATTCTCGTTTCCTGACAAACTTTCCTATGAGGGAGAAATGGCCTTGTGCAATCAAAGGGATCTATGCGTTGGCTCAATTGTTTAATGTGGCTAAGTGAGAACAAAGCATATTGGAAAAGTGGAGCTCATTCATTGTAACTCATGAGGGATTGCTAGCAGAGAGGTTGCTTTCCTGCTCATAAATGAGGCACGAGGCATATAAGTAGGTTAACAGACTCCTAGAAAGACAAGAGAAAACTCTGGAAGCTGTAGTTCTGAATGAGGGCATGCAGGCTCAGACATCATGTAAAGCACAGTCCTGACAACTACACAGGTTGCGTTTTAGGGACCAGGATACAAATGATCCGATTTAAGAGCCCACAGTGGGAGTCGGCAGCTATCGGCTAAAGACGAGGGTTACAGTTAGAGTCAGAAGCCATTTACTAGAGCCTATAGTCAGAGCTGAAGTCAGAATTCAGGAATCAGAGCAGAGGGTGACAATTGGGTTACCTCAAAGGAGGCAAAGCAGAACAAGCCTGAGCCCAAAACAAAAGTGTAATTAGTTCAGCTGGAGAAAAAAGAATTGTAAGTGTTCATCCTTTTCATCTTAGCATCTCCAGGGCTTTTTTCCCCATTGACCTTTGGAACATTTCAGATACAGGCTTTACTTAATTGTGCACAGTGGAAATAAACACTTGTATAACATTGATAATATTAATGTAAGTGCATAAGTCTACCTGTAAGTCTGTTATGTATCATACTGCGTTTATGCATTGTGTAGTTCTCCACTGACTGACTAGTTCAGTTTAAAAGTATGGGCTGGCAGCCTTGTATATCTGTGCTTCCTGGGGAGAAACTATGCCAACTGAGAAGAAGTCTGTGGCAGACTATAGTCAATTGACTCTCAGCTCAATTTGGGCTCAGCTCAAATCTTTCTGAATATCTTACCCGTGGGCCCTGTACAGAAGACCCACACCTGGCAACCTCACTGTTCGTGGTAATTCAGCTCACTTCCAGGGTCCTTTCTGAGCTCAATTATAGTTCACTTGTCTCTAGTCTTTGGCAGCACTCTCCAGGTCTTGCCTCTGGTAGCTGATAGACAGGAGGAATCCTCCAGTACCCTTCATCTGTAACAGGCTTGTAGTGTCAGTCTGACCCATACAAAGGAGAGATCATGGCTACCAGCTACCACCAATTGAACTGCCCTTCCTCATAGCGCTCATTAGCAACCTCTGGCAGCCTCCTAACTTCTGGGAAAACTGCTGTTATGGGGCAAGTCTCACCTTTGTAAGTACCATTTCTCTAGATGGAGCATGTTCTGCAGGTGAGCCTAATTGGAGTTGCCTGAGTACAGGTATGCTTCTTAGCCTCTCTCTCAGTGGAATGGGTGTGTCCCATCACCCTCACTAGCAGCTGGTGTACTTATTTATATTTGATGGTCTCTTTACTTTCCTAACTTCAAAATGTCCATCTGTCCTCCATGCTGCACAGCATTAAGCAGTGACTAATTTTACGATAGCCCTGACAGATACCCGGCAAAACTGTACGGGTCGATCTTCGTCAAAAGTGTATAATTGTCATTCAGTTTAACTGATGGTAAAGTAAAAAAGTAGGCTTAAGCTGCAAAATTCAGTTCTGGAATACCTGAAAATTCAAGAGGTATTTCATAGAATCATAGGGTTGGAAGAGACCTCAGGAGGTGATTGAGTCCAATCGTCTGCTAAAAGCAGGGGGAGCTGACAGGTTGACCAATTATAAAGAAAAAGGCCATTCACTAATTTACTTCCAGGTTTCAGTTTTGCACAGTCACAGACTTCAAGTATTTATGCATGCAGAGTTTTAGCTTAGATGTGTTTCCAGAATGCATTCTTCTGTAAGTGAAGTACTCTCATGTCAGCAGTTCATCTTATTATCATAATTAGACAGTTGTACTAAGTGAGCACTCCAGATTAAGGTTTGTTGGAAAGAAGGCACAACACTTTTATTAGCTTCATGTGCACCAAATTGGTCTGATGCTGCTCAGTTTTCTGGAAGTATCCCTTTCATAATCAACAAGGTCAGGTGTTTCACACAAGTATTAGCATAGCCCCTCCGACAGTAGAAACTTGGGTTTTAGTCTTGCAGTAGTTTACTATTTAAGTTTAAGAGGAATGCCAGATGTTTTTTCTGTTGAATCTTATAATTCTTTATTGGTGTAGATACCTGTCACATAATCCCTGGCTCTCTCTGCTATTTCACTCATCCTTACAGGCTGCCTCTGCTGACCCTCACTTACCCTCTCCTGCTTCCTTCGTTCTAATTTCCACCTTTCTCCTTGCTGCCATCCCCATTTTTCCCTAGTAGTCTCAGTCTTACCCTTGTTCCTTAAAACAATTTCTTTCCATTTCTCCTGAGAGCCATTACCAAAGGGAAACTGTTCTTTTGGTTTCATGATCCCGCTGGCTTTTTAAGTTGTTAAGGCTTTGTAGCTATTTAAAAAATTACCTTTTTCCTTGACCTTTAATCCTTGTTACCATGGTCTGCTGTGAATTCACTCACCCCCGATTCATAATAAGTCCCTGGTTTACGAAAAATGTTAAATGCTTAATTAAAATACAAAATAAAATCAGTTTTGTGTCACCATTCTTTTTGCTCCTCCTCAAGACTGCTTAAGCTCACTCCACTAATCCGTCTTCTAAATCCTCTTTATAATTTAAAAAAAGAAAAATCAAATACTTTCCATCACTTCTATCCTACTAATCCTTTATTCTCATTCCCTTAGCCTCCACAACAGCTCAATACCTACCTATATTACTTGCCATGAATGAGTCTTCAAATAGAATGAATGCAGCTTGGGGCTAAAACTGGGGATCAGGCAGGATTCAGAGACTGGAAGGTCTGGACTTTGCATACAGAGGGCATGTTACAGCAGTTGTAGAAATTGAGTAAAAAATGGCATGACTTGGTGTCAAATTGCAGACTGTAAAGTCAATGTGACATATTGTGATTTTAGGCAGTAAAGTATATATTAAGGTTAAGGGAAGGCCCACATTACTTTAAATCAAACTATTTTTTTAAAATCAAACTACATAATATATTGCTCTGACAACATTAACATCATTTTGAACAGACATCAGATTTCCATTTTTTTTCACAATACTAACAAATGTGCAGTATGGTTAAGTAAAGGGTGAGAACTTTTTCTTTCCAACATATTTGAGATAATGCATGATTCTTTTTGTAATTACTCAACTGTAATTAAAATCACTGTATTCTTCTGTTTTGTACCAATTGTGCTTTTTCTTTTATGTTTATTATATCATGATAGCATATTATTGAATGCTTCAGTTGAATTATAGTCTTTTTGCTAAATGCCCACCCTATTGCACTTAAAACCCCCCAAACCTGTGGATATCAGTGGGGAGCTTTTTTCCCCTCAATGGATGGGGAAAGTTTTAAAGTTTTCCAAGAGAAAATAAGTATTTCCAATGAGAAACCAGATATGCACATCTTCAAGCTCATAAATCTAGTTTACCTGGCACTTGATAATATTTAGAAAAAGCACTTAGTCCAATATTAAGCAGTGACAAATGAAAGGAGAGAGAATTCACTCTCAAGGGGAATTTTCATAATGAAAAGGTATATCTATTACTCTCTCTTTTTTGGTATGCTGATTTATTTCTTTTTTATTTGAAAGGGGAATTATTTATAACATGTAACCCCCTTTTTCCCCTTCCATGTACTTATATTATTTACTTATCTATGGCCAGAGACCCGAATTCAGGTCTGGTAGCTAGAGGCTGAAAGAAACTATCACATTCAGGCCAGTGGGGAGAAACCAGTTGTTGGTCTTGTTAGATTTTCAACCTACTAGTGGGAAGCTGCATTGGATCAGGTGAAAGGCGGCCACCTCTACCGACCTGATGGACTGGACATTATTTATGGCAATGGCATCTGATCCAGGAGAACTGGCAACCCTACGGGGAAGAGGGAACTTCTCCTGGTGACGTTGCTGTCATAGCAACTGATGTCCAGAGATAAGGGAAAGGAGCATTGTGTCCTAATTGAGTAGGATCTTCTGGAAATAATCATACACCAGCTGTACATAGTTTCAAATTAAGATCCCATAGACAATTAGTTGAATCTAGCCATTTTAGAAGACAGCATATTTCTGATGTAGCTTCTCTAACTCATTGAAACCTCTAGTGAAATCACTATGCCAATGGACTAATTAACCCAGCTGATATACTTAATACTCCGCAAAGATCACAGAATGAATTCTCCATAATCATGACAAAGATTGCCCAAGAAATGAAGAGTCTGTTGTTGTCCTGGGACCCTGAGGGAAGGAAAAGATGTACCTGGAGGCACGTACCTGAGGAACTGAGCACTCCATTTCATAGGAAAACCTAGAGGTGGGAATAAAAGGGAGGAAATCTCTTACTGAATTTTCTCCTCAGTTATCCCAGCCAAAGGATGATGTTAGGTCTCCGATGGAACAGCCTCCTTGGCCTTACCTCCTTGGAACCTCAACAGAACTTCTGGCTCCGCTTCTTAGAAGGTTGGCTCCACTGCCAGAGTGCGGTAGCTCCCAGATCAGGAGTGGGCGATCATTTTTGATGGGGGTCACTGCAAAATTTTGGTAAGTGATCAAGAGGTCTGGGATAGAGTTGGATGCAGAAGGGAGCTCAGGGTAGAAGACTGGGGTGCAGGAGAGAATGAGAGGTCTGAGAGGGGGTTTGGGTGAGGGAAGGGGTTGTGACTTGGGTCAGAGGATTGGGGTACTGGGTCATGGAGGGGGTATGGGTGCAGAAGAGGATTCTGGCCTGGGAGAAGAATGTAGGAGGGGATGTAGGGTCTGGAAGGGAGTTGTGACTTGAGGTGGGCTGTGTGTGTGCAGAGGGTTTGTGTGATGATCTGGGGCAGGGAGTTGGGAAGCAGGAAGGGGGTGTGGCAAACACAGACTCTGGCCAAGAAGTGCTTATCTTAGGTAGCTCCTAGCCAGCAGCCCAACAGGGACCCAGCAGTCCCAGGCTGCTCAAAATGGCTGGAGGGTCCCTCCATATGCTGCTCTGCAGGGAGGCTTCACGTGGTGCCCCTTCCCCCAGGCTATCATCACAGCTTCCATTGGCTGGAAACTGGTGGGGGCAGTGTGTTAAATCCCCTCTCCTCACCAGGGGTGTATGGTGCCTAAAGGGAGCTACCAGCCATTTTGAGCAGCCTCAGGCTTCAGCAAACAGAGAGCTTGCCTCTGGGACTTAGCAGTGTGGCCTATAGGGCAGATCTGCCCCCCGGGCTGTATCTTGCCCATCCCTGCCTGTCTGTGACCCTTTTCAAAAGCAAATTACTGCCATAGAGTGGGATTGCAGCAGTGGAATAAAAATTTGAAGGGAATCCCCATGAGCAGGGCTCGACAAATCACTGAATCTACTCACCTGTGGCAAGTAGATTTCAGCCGGTCACCTCGTTCACTAGCAGTGCATGCATGTGCAATGGGAGCCTTGCACATGCGCTCTGTGGGGCCAGGGAGTAGGTTTTGCCGCTGTTTGTCAAGCCCTGCCCATGAGGCTGGTGGGGAAGAAAGATATTTACTCTGCCCATACCTCTCTAGTCATTCTGTGGATCTTGCAGACAGACCTCCCCAGGATCCAGAACACTGTGCTGAGGAGTGGACAGGAGAGGAGAAATGTATGTGGAGGCGCCCATCTGTGGGACCATGATCTAGTCCTGAAGTTCTAGTGCCTGCAGTCTGAGGGGGAGGCATTAGAGAAGACCATAACTGGAGAGAGTGATTGGCAGGGTGGGTGGATGTGCCAGCGGAAAGATAATAGGGACAATGATATTCAGTTTGGGTCAGTCTTCCAGATCTAGATAAATTGCACACAAACAAGATCACCCATCTGTGATAAGGTGTCCTTCCTGCACAAGGCAAAGCAGGTTAAATTAACCTTAGAGGCTGCACCTGGAGAAGAAGTCAGTTCCTGATAAAAGTTAATTGAGGAAGTTCAAAAGGGAAGAAACAGATTGGACCTGTATAAAGCTAAGAACAGAAAGGCATTTCAGGGAAAGTACTCTGCAGTCACTGCTGTAAGAAGTGATTTTTTTGGAAGCTACAGATTCTGGCAAGAAATCAGAGAGGGGAATTAGTTTGTGGTTACTCTTTGGGAGGAGGAAGTTTGGTCTAGATCACTGTTTCTCAAAGTGGTCTGCAGATCCCTCTGAGGCTATGTCTGGAGGCATCTTTTGGAAGAAGCTTTTCCAGAAGAGATCTTCTGGAAAAACTTTTTCCGAAAGAGAGCATCCACACTGCCAAAGCGCATCGAAAAAGCGATCTGCTTTTCCAGAAGAGCGTATCCTCACTGATTGGATGCTATCTCGCGTTTCATTTGTGGTTACTATGGACGGACTGGCCACTAGGACACCTGTGCTTTTTCCTGGAGGCCTCTTCTTTCTAAAAAAACCCCTTTTCCACATCCAAAAGGCTTTTTTTCGAAAGAGCTCTTCCAGAAAAAGGCTTCTTCCTCATAGAAAGAGGTTTACTGCTGTCAGAAAAAACCCTGCGTTCTTTCAACTTTGTCAAAAGAACGCAATTGCAGTGTGGACCTAAGTGTAGTTTTTCTGGAAAAAACTCTGTTGTGTAGACATACTCTGAGAAACCTGCTAACTGGCCACTCTAGTGTGTTTATTTACTGGCCCAGCCCATACAGCTTCTCACAGCTTCCCTTAGCTGCAAATGGCAAACCAGAGCCAATAGGAGCCATGAGATTTTGTGACTGTGGAACTGGTAAATAAACACACAAGAGCAACCAGTTAGCAGGTTTCTCAGGGTGAATCTGTGGACCACTTTCAGAAACACTGCTCTAGAAGAGGGGGGCTAAAGCCAGAGAAATGGGAAGGAGTCCAGGAAAATAGGAGGAGGGTCTGGGAGCAAGCAGCCAACAATTGCTAGACTTGGGTCTCTGGGCTGAAATCCATAGTAATGGGTGAACCTGGATTCCCCTACCAGCTGCTGGAGGAGTGACCCAAGTCCTGCATACAGACAGCTGACCCAGTGAGACTTTACAAGATACCCCCAGATGGGGAGAACTACACAGTGATTTGGTCAATGGGCTAAGTCACAGAGAGGGAGACTGTTTGCTTTTCAAAACATCTATCAAACAAGATGTGTCCAACCTGAATGGAGCAAAAGCCCAGATCCAGCCACAAGAAGGTTCCCAACAGCAAGTGAACCCTGTGACATTGCTGATCCATTTACTTTCCAGGTAGATGGAGAAAGAAAAAAGTGAAAGAAGCTGTTTGTTTCCAATTCTCCCTAAGCTAGGGCTAGCTAGAATCCATGGAAAACAAACTGTCCCTTTTCTTCCCCTGAAAATCCCTGGTGACCAAGGAGGTGAGAACACATGTGTAGCCCCTCTAAACTGCTCAATGGTGTGTGCAGTTGTGAACAGCATTGGTCTTACTACATGGCTGTGGTTCCCTTCTGCCTTGTTGATTTCACCCAGTGCTAGAGCTCAGAGGACTTTTCTTGGCAAATTTGTAAAGAGAGCAGTTTGAATTTTTGGGACATTAAAATCATTCAGAGATTTGGGTCAAAATTGGAAAATTATTTCATTACAGGGAAAAAAATGAACTAAAAACAATTCATATTGACGATTTCAAAATGAAATGTTTTTGCTTTTTTTATTCAAAACACCATTTTGGAGTAGAAATTAAACACATTTAAAACCCCCTCACAGCAGGAAAAAAACACTTGAAGATGACCCAAAATGACTTTTTTGTTTTGAGATCTGGGATTTGATGTCAAAATTATTTTTCTTTTTCACTTCAGTGAGGAAAATCTGGAGGGGAAAAAAAATGAGTTTTGCTTCAAATTGAACTGAGTTTTTTCACTTTTCCCCTAACCCCTCCCCCAAATCAGCTCTACCTGTATGCAGACAATATGGTATTGCATCAATACAGGACATCAATATTCATTATGATGTACAAGCACCAAAACTGATGAACTCTCCCTTCCCTAATTGCATCTGCTTTAAGCCCTGATTCTGATTTCACATACACCAGTATAAACCAGAACTAACTTCCTTGAAGTGAGTGGAATTAAATAGCTGTCAAACAGGTGCAAGAGATTAGAATCAGCCTTATAGTTGTTCCCCAGCGTTCAGTGTCTATTCTGAGTAAGGAGGGCATTGGCAGGTATGAAAATGTGGTACATATTCAGCCTTGGCTCATGTTGCCTCTACAGTGTTTGGACCCTAGTTGTTCCCTGCGCTTACAGAGGTGTGGTCATCCTGGCAATTCAGTGTGATATTCAGCAGCTTTTGCCGGGCTGGCAGCAAAAAAAGGAACTTAAAGCATTTTTATGGTTAAACTCCATCTCCCACGAGGGCTCGATTCCTCACCTACAGAGACAATGGGAATTTTGAAACTGACTTACACGGGAGCAGAGTTCATCCCTGGTGCAGCTCGTGGGCTCTATTTTAAATCTTCGGTGAAGGGCTTGCTGCAATTTCATTCCTCACAGCAGTCTGTCCCTGATGCAATGCAGAACCGATATGTGGCGCCATCTAGTACCCAAAGAAAGGAAATGCAGTCAGATGAGTTTATAATGTTTGTGCACGCACGGCAGGTGACTTAGTTCTTGCTATCTGCATCTGCCCTGGGGGCTCTATTACCTCCTCCTGTTTGACTTTGCAATCAGCCCTCCTGAAACTCGCTTTCCAGAAGAAAATACTATGTTGTGAGTGAGCAGAAATGTGCACAGAGCGCTTAATCCCGCAAACAAAACCCATCCAAAACAATTGATAACCAAGGCTCTAAGCAGCTGCCAGAGGGAAAATACAACTGATTAAAATTGTACCTCTCTTGCTTTTTGGAGAAATCGGCACAAGGGCAAGACTGAAGCAGAGGAAATGTAACAGGGATACAATTGGTGATGACCTTGAAAGGTGGCCAGCGGGGGAGTGAAGATAGAAAAGCTTACAGAGTGATTTAGTGCAGATTTAGCCACTGCTCCCCCAGAAAAGCAATCATTTGTGCACTGCACACAGCCCTGCAGGGGCATGGATGCTTGGGGGTTCCCCTGGGCTTTGGGGTGGGGCCAGCAATTACAGGTCTAGGTTGCAGGAGGGGTCTCTGGGCAGGGGCTGAGGAGTTGGAGTGTAGGAGCTGTCTTAGGGCTTGGGGTGCAGTTGCTCACCAGCTAATATCAAGAAGGCATGTCTACCTAGTGCAAATGTATTGCATGCACTGGGTGCTTTTCCAATTTCCTGCAATCAGGGAGGTTATCTAAGATTTAATAATCTATTAAACAATGTTTATTTGCAGCTTTGGGCATGAATCTAGTGTTTTGGAGTTGTCAGAGGCTGGTTTGCAGGACTTCAGCATGCACAAGCTTAGGACTTGTACTTCATGCTGTTTGTAGGCTAGATCAGGCTAGATGCAGTTCTCTTGAACAAATTGAAGTATTCCTCATCTGTGCCCCCTAATGCTTATATGAGAGAGATGCTGCAGGGGCCTGACAGCTATTGACTAGTAGGGGTTTGGTCTAGGCAGTCACTTGGTGTAGGCTGGAGGATCTTCACCAGATGGGAATCTACCAAACTATTTGAAGCAGATGAAAGATGCTATGATCCTTGTTTGCTGTGAGTTTTGATGGCATTAAAATTATACACTTTCCACTTTGTTGGCCATTACTTTGGACATTTGAAATGTGACTGGCTAAATATAGAAAATATACAGTCATAAATAATATCACACTGGCAGTGAAATTGTCTAGATGGTCTAATTGTCTTCTCCAGCTCTGATTCTGACAATTCATTTTGTGGTACCCAAAGACCTAGTTGAGTAATCCTTTGACAAGTTCTGGTTTTCAAGGACTAGCAGGAAAGAGATATTTCACTGCAAACTAGAATTGGGCAAATGTTGAGGGGAGAATATTAATTTGACACAACAATTTTTCCAGCTATATATCATCATCAGGTTTCCATTACACCTCTGGCAGTTGGAGCAATGATGAAACTCCTCCACTCCTGTCTTTTTCTGGCAAGTCTCTCAATGGTTTCCCAGCTGTGCCCCAGATTTTTCAGCTTGGCTTCCACAGCTCCTCACTGTGTTGGTTTTGGGTGACCTAATTTTCACTTTCCTTTGGGTGTCCATCTTATTACTATTCTGGAATAGTTTCCATCCAGAGCACATAGGCAACACCTCCAGAAAATGATGTTCATATTTTCTTGCTGCACTGTGTCAATAGATCATGGGTTGAGGTTGTTCGGGACTAAGAGATACAGAGGATATTTCTGAGGCAGGTTGTATGGATGAAGATAGTTTGAACATGTCATTACTTTCTCATTCTCCATCATTCTGCACTACAAAGAAGTATTGAAAGTATACAACTCTGATACATTTTAAGTATGGTTTTGATGTATTTTGGTCTTCAAGGGCTGAGAGAGATGACCATTTAATGTCTCTTGGCATGTCTTCTGTTGTATGCTGCATTATCCAGTCATTGGCAATGTTGAAGAGCATTGCAGACATGATACACCCCAACATACTCCTGATTTGACTTAAACTGTGCTCACTGTGGTCAACCCTGCATGTAAAGTTGAAACAGAAGCTGTTTGACTTCCCAGTTTGCTTTACCATACTGCCTGAGATATTTGTTCTTTAGCTTCTTGGATTTTGTTTTTCTTTGGGGCTCATGTGGTTTCTTTTGTGTTCCTTGTCCTGGATGTGAGGAACTCCTCCTTCCTTCTCCTCTGCCTGTAGTCCAGACAGGCTTCACTGCTCTGTTTATAAATTGCTGTTACTTTGTCCTTGTTGATCTCTTCATATGCATTCCTTTCCTGTTCATCAAGGTCTGTAAGTACCTGAAACCTATTCTTTAACTGCAGAATTAAGGCTTTTTGAATTTCAGGGGAGTTTAGCATGTCAACATCATAATGCCTATGTGTTAGACTTGTAAAAATACAAGTAACAGAATCTTATTTGGGGGATAAGGCAATATGCTGTATTTATTGTGAAGGCAGAATTCATTTACTGTCTCTAGCTACTAAAATTATCCACCACACATACTCATTCACACATTTCTACAGATGGGATATGATCACTGGCTTCAGTTGCTCATTCTATTCTACTGGCCAGGTGGTCTAGACATAAGGAGGAGAGCTGGGTTATGTTGGGGCACACGTAAGTGCCTGCAGGATGATAGTAGAACCAAAAGATCCAATTCTATCGTTTTGCACCCATCTTTATATATGTTATAGTCCACAAATCTTGTCCTGTCCCACTGCCCTAGGACACTGTATGATCATGAGTCATCAGTTAATGGCAGATGGGACTTGAATCTTTTCTTGATGGGGCTTTTGTCTATTTTTCTTAGGTGGGGTCTTTTGCAGGGCTTGCCTGCATTGTTCTTAAGCCATCAAGGTGGTGCAGGCAGCTGGTCACCTAGACAGGCTGGCTTCAGGGACTGATTCCTTTACACACACACACACACCCCCACACACACCCCACACACACACTTTTAAAGGAGATTACATAGAAAAACACCCAACTTTAAACAGAATTAAGGCAGTACAAAGTTTGAAATGGGGTTTCAGTTACGATATATAAAAACGTTACAATAATGGATTGTTCAAAGGCAGTTATTAAAAGGTACAAACAAATTAATTCAAATCCCATTCATAAACATTGGGCTGTAAGTCATGGGGTTACATACCATCACATAGGTAGACATAATTCATTAAACGGGTGAGTTCCTTGTTTGGTGGATCCACACTTAGCAGTTTTAGTGTGACCTGTTTCCCTTCTCACTTTCACATCTGTCAGTGAGCATCGCCATTTGCTGTTGATAGTCATATGGTCAATCTGGATCATATCACCGGCATATGGAGAACACCACGTCAGCTTCTGAATTTCATGATGTTGAAATAGGGTTCTGTCAATTACTAGGTCATTTGTTCTGCAAAAATCCGCAAGCCTCTCTCCATTTTCATTCATGGTTCCATACCTATGTCTTTCTATTGTTTTGTCATTGTTTGTATGGTTAGCTTGACACCCAGGTCTCCTATGACAATCGTTAGGTCATGGTGTGGCGCTCTTCTATAAATGCACCTGTTATGTAACGTAGAATTTGTTCTTTGCTGCTTTATCACTGTCATTTGTTGGAGCATTTGATGTGATATTACTGTTTTTCCCTTTCAGTCTGGCTCTCATTAGTATGCTGCTGATGGACTACAACTCAGGCAGGGAATGTTCCACTCCCTTTCTTCAAATGGATGGCTACACCCTCCTGATGTCATCTTCATCCCTTCAGGATACAGCAAAGTATCTCCTGAGGCTGCTGTTAAGTTTCCTCATCCCTTTTAGCTGCTCTCACTGATGCCCAGGATGTATAAGCTGAAGCATCTCATTTCTACAGTGACCTGAGCAAGCCTCCTTAGTTGTACATTGTCTGTTCATTCCAACACCCAAGTTTGGTGTTGAGCACTTCAGTCTTCATGCCAGTGGCTTCCTTTTGGCTTTCACCACTGGTAGCCATATGGGTCATTGACTCCTGAAGGCTTTCACACATAGTAATGGCCAATTTCTCCATTACCTTATCCATAACATATATTGTTTTTTTATGGGACAGGATTGTTAGCCCTGTGCCTAATCCTCAACCTGGAGAACCACTGTGTCTGGCCCCTCCCCTCAAAGACCAATCTAGCTTCATTGAACATTTAGGCGCACAAAGTCCCCACCAGCATCGACTCTGGAGATAGTCAGAGCATGCAAGCTGTGCTGCCATGACACACCAGAGACATGAGAGGATTATATTTGTATCCCTTCTTTGTTCATTTCCTTCACATTTCCAACCAATCTGTTTACTAGAACAAATGTCGTATATATAGTAGCCCAATGTCTGAGAGTCTGTAACGCTGAAATGCTGGCT
>CM057848.1:49837189-49865902 GCA_030068395.1 Apalone spinifera | reverse complement strand
GCTTCTGTCTCCATTTTTCAAATGAATAAGTTTAAGTATAAACTGGGATTCTTTGTAAATCTCTGGAATATAGATTATTTAAGAGTTATGTTTTAAAGAAGGCCAGAAGTCACTAGTGCCCTCTAACCTCCCTCTCCAAACTCCCTGTTAGCAGTTCCTGTTCACAAGCTCCCTGGTCGCTGAGTCACAGGTATATATAGCTCTGGTAGCCCCTCCCCCTGACTGAGGCTCAGCCAATTAACAGAGGCTTCTAGATTTCAAACCTTTTTGAAGCTCCTTCAAACAAACCAACCAAACAGACAAACACAAGCTCAGCACACAGCAAATAACTCATCTTGTTTTTGTACTTCATCATGAGTTGGCAGTATAACCTGCTTAGCCACCTAAGCAGCTATAGAATATTTCAATCACAGGCTATTAGAAAGGTGATAAAAAAGAGAGAGACACAAGTAACATAATAAGATCCTTGTTATAACAAATGAAAATTTCTGAGTAATATAATTTTGGTATTGATGGGGGTACAGACTGTGAAATCTTGCCTCACTTTAAACTCACATGGATGTCATTGGGATTTTTGCTGAGGGGGGACTACAGGAGTTATTAAAACTCATGGTAGCATGGATTTTACTGTACTTTACAATGCAAGACATGTTGTCTAACTGAAGAGTTTATACTTTAAGAGGGTCTGATTCTGCACACACTTATACATGTCACTGGTGTAGTTCTTCTAGCAACTTCTATTTCCCTGTTGCCAGATTTAAGTAATTGGAAATTCATCAAAAAGGAGTTCAGTTGCCATCAACAGAAAGGACACATCTCCTCAAAGAAAAATAATTCAATACACTATCATTCTAGGCAATGATTAATATAATGCTCCCCCCATATGCTCTGGCTGACTCTCAGATTAAAGCTGGAGAGGCGCTAGAATAGGCAGTGTATTTATCTAGCTTTCATATTCATCATGGTCTCATGCCCCCCAAGGGATTATAGAAACTATGATGAGGTGCAACATGTAGTACCTCTCGTTGGCCATTTTGTGGATCAGCTCCACAGGTTGGTATGTCAACACTCACTTGTGTCTTTTCAGCTGTCACTTCTGCTTCTAGGCCTATGACATTCCAAAGAACACGGTGTCCTCTTCAGAACACAGCCCTCTGTCTGTGCTACACTTTGTGCTCCACCCTTCTGGGGGATAGTACCATAGTCCTGCAGTCTAGCCAGGTCCCCCTTGGGGGGGACCTGGGCCTGTCCACTACTCTGGGTGCCAGTCCAGGGATCCTGTAGATAGTGGCTACATGCCATTCAGCCTCTCAGTTTATTTTTCTGGACCAATTTCCTGCAGCCCCAGCACCTTCTTTGCACTTATCTCACTCATTGGATCCTCCCCAGCACTGCTCTGTCCAAGAAGCCACTATTTTTCCTTCTGCAAAGCAGCCAGTCCTCCCTCCTTGAGCTCTGGGGACCACTAAAGCTACTGCCCCTGCAGTCCTTCTTATAAAGACTTGCCCAATCCTCACTGGCTGATCCTTTAATTGGTTGCCTCCTACACTATCTCCCTAGAACTCTATATCCTTTATGAGCCAGTATGGGGCAGTTGCTCCATCCCAAAGAGAAAAGGTGTGAAGCAGAAATATTCTCAGTATGCGGGTTCTGCCATGAAGGACTTTACAATGACATTAGATGGGTAACTTACAGCATTTGCAACTATTTTTATAGAAATGATGCACAGGAAGATGTCCTAGAACATATAAAATTTGGGTTGGAAGGAGACAATAAAGAAGTGGTGATGAATAAGTGTATCACTGAATTCTCAGAATTTCTGCTTGATTCTTTTTGGCACATGTGGTTTTTGAAAACACTTTAAGTATTGCAAGGTTTCTTCCCTCCCCCAGTCTGGTGCCTTCACTAATCCTAGGAGCACATGTCATACATCAATTGTTCTCCTTTATTCATGATGAGAAATGAATTCAGACTAAGATGAAAGTGGCTTATCATTAGAATCCCTATGCTTCTTGACCTTCTTAGAGCTACTGAAAGTTGACTTTTTCTAAAATGGAACAATTCCAGCAATTATTTTTTTCTCCTGCTAAACTTTGAGGATTAGGTGAAGGAACTAAATATGATATTAAAGGTTGCCTAGAGGCAAAGCTCAACTCTATGGGAAAAAGCTGAAAATTCGTTACATAATGGTTTTAACTCAGAACTCATTCCTCCTGGAATCTTTAAAGTTGATTGCTGAAGGATAAATGTTTTATTTGCTCTGCTTTTACTTTAGTTGACTTTTTATTTCTAGAGGGAACAGTTGTCCATATAGACAGATCTTGAGCCAAGCAATATTTATGTGGCAGGCTAGCTATATAATGAGAAGATTTCTTTCCTTTATTATGTAACCTGATAGTGAATTCTGCCAGTTTGCCATTTTATAGTATCTTGCTTGGGGGACATTTATTTAAAGGTCCGCCTCTCCTTTGAACTTAACTTGAATATTTCTTTGGCTGGATATTTATACTTTTTAATGTTCCCACTTTTGTTAGCGTTGCAGACTCCAGGGCATAATTCTAATTTATGGATTTATGGATTATGCCTGACTTCTGAGTGTAGCTCATCATTTGCAATGGTGTTACACCAGCAATGAAGTTCACCCACTGGGGCCTGATTCTGGCATAACAATGTAACCCTACTGACATAATTCAAGTTACTTCTAATTTCATGAGAGAAGACTCCCTTTTCCTCCATAATATGATATGTGAATCTAGTAAGAGAAAACATAGAAAACAACTCTAAACCAAGTTCTGAGGCATGCTATATTCAGTTTTATTATTTTTAAGTCCAATATCTTGCAAACCATCAGGGCTAGACACTAATGTGTATCCCTTAAAACAGCTGGAAATCCTTCTTTTGTAATGATATCTGTCATAATCCTGCTAGAGCTCCCCTTAGCTGGACATTCACCAGGTTGTTAAATTTACCAGAACACCATTTGTGTGGGCTCTCTGGGTTTAAAGTTTAATTCTTCAGGGGAATGTAATAATGAAAGCAAACGGACTTTCTAGAGGATGCTGCACACAATGAGTCTTGCGTGTGACACACACACAGACCTATACAAAATAAGGAACACACCTATACACATTTCCTGCCTCTCATTCCCTGCCTCTCACACCTCACACATTTCCATGCCACTCTGGAGAACCCTTTGGGCATAGTCCTTTGGTGGGTGTATCCAGTGTCCTTCCCTGCAGCTGGTGCCTTGTCTTCAGAATCATGGATGCCCCCACCCTGTCTCTCTAGCTCAGCTGCTAATGAAAGCATGTTCTTTGCTTCTGAGCCAATCTTCCTGTGTCTTGCTCTGAGTTCCTCACATTCATATGCCCCATGAACAGGTTTCTTTGTTCTCCTGCTGGGGGTTTTCCCATTAACCCTCCCTACAGAGAAGTTGGAGGGACTAGCTTCTACTAGCTTCAGCCAATCCATTGTCCCAAGATTTTTTCATCTGCATAGGTGCCTATTAATGTTTAACAATCAGGTATTGTGTCTGGTCTGTCAGAGACTTACTATGATCCCTGTCAACAAATGGTGTATTCTACATTGAAGCCTTCCATCATTCACCAGCCCCCCCTAACAAGAACTTCATAGTATCAACCAAAATTCATGTTATACAAAAACAGATTTGCAAAATCACCACAGTAACCTATAACAGGTTTGTTTTGGGTGACCCTGAAGTTCTTATTCATCTTTATTCATGGATGGTTGGTATAATAGGCAGGGGAAGGCATTGCCTTCACAGACCAGCTGTTTGGCCCCAACTGTACTGTGCTCCCAGAACGCCTACTGTAGGAGTACTGGGGCTGGAATGTTGCTGCCCCTGAGTGCCCTCCCTCCCTGTGCTCTGGGGTTGGGGAGGCTGAGGCTGCATGCTGCCCCACCTCTCTAAAGCGTTGTGGGGGGCAGCTTGGCTCCCATGGGGGGATGAGGCCTGGTTAGAAGGGGCAGGGTTGGGGGGTTTGCCTCCCCCAGTCCAACCTTAACCCACCACTCATGTCTTTACTCACATTAAAGTTACAGGATTGGGTTGGGTATTTGCTGAATGTAGTCGGTTCATAAATTCTCAGACCACTTTTCCTTTCTCCACCTCCCTGCAGCAAGATGTTTCTGTCACTCAGCTACTTTGCTTTTGTTACTAGAGACCAACTTTCAAATAGATTTCAGCCTTAAAAATGATGGCCTTAATTTTGCAATGGGAATCCACTTGGACATAGAGCTCCAACAACAAAATCTTTTAAAAAACACTGTACAATATCTCTAAAATATGGCATAAACAAAACAATACATGATGGAATTGGGTAGTCTTTCCTACCCTTTGATTAGAATGGTCTTCATAATTTAGGCCTTGGGTTGACTCACACATGCAAAAATGACAATACCAATAATAAAAAAAAGTCATAGCACCTAGAAGCCCCCCAATATAGACCAGTACTCATTAGACAGGTGTTGTATGAACAAAGACCCCCCCCCCAGTCCCTCACTTTACTATCTAAGATAAGACAGATGGATACAGACAAATAGGAAAGCATAGGAAATAGCAAGGCAATGTTGGTCAGTCTTGTAGACAGTGGTGTCTACACATTAGCAGCCTAACAATTGTCGGGGCTTTTGTAGACATCATGGAAAGAAGAGGTTTGAAGAAGAATATTGAATTAGTTTTGGGGATGTCTTCAAAAAGTGAGGAGCAGTATGGAAGAAAATAGAAAGACAATTCCTAGGGTTAAGATAGAGATCATGAAGAGCCTTGAAAGTGCTGACAAGCAGTTTTCATTTGACATGAAAATGAAGAGGGTTTCAGTGAAGGAATGCAAACAGAGGGATGACATCGTCAAAGCAAAGCGTAGGAAAACAATCTTCATACCAGTATTCTGAATGGATACAAGAGGGACAAGATTGCTTTTGTCAAGGCCCTCCTTCTGACACCTAGCCAAGGATTACATTTCCTTCTGCTGTCACCTTTAGGATAGGACACTACTTTTAGGATATGTTACACTGATGCTGCTATGTTTGAGGCACGTCCAACAGGGATTTTTCCCCTTTTTCTTATTTGTATTTCCTCTCTTTACTAATATTGGAATTTTTTTTAGGTTACTATTACAATGATCTCAACTTACTGTCTTACCGTCAGTTTGTTGCCCTTCAGAGGTTAGGTTTCTGTTCAGGGAGCTCGGATACCTGTTTTACACATCAATTGATTGCCATGACACTTCTGTGGTTGGATCATTGGTCTGTGTAACGTTCATAGGCCTCAAGCCTTATGCTATATGCTGAAGCTAATGCCTTACAAGATACAAGCCTGTGGCTTACTTGCATTACTATTGAACGTAACATAAAGCAGAATATAATAAAAGGGAAGCCAGCCCATTGGGCTACAATGGCGAGATTTTAAATTCTTTGGAACAGCAGACATCTTCTTGTTCTGTGTTGTGGGGTTCTGGTCCATGACTGGCGCTCCTAGATAATGCTAGTAATAAGAATATGGGCATGTGCCACCTACTATCACCCTAGTCAGATAATGATGGATCAATGCACTGGTGCAGGGCTCATTGTAATATCAGGATATGTCTAGACTGGAGGCTTTTTGCACAAGAAGCTTTTGTCGAAAGAGATCTTTCGCAAAAACTTCTTGAGCAAGAGAGCGTCCACACTGCAAAAGCGCATCCAAAAAGCGATGCGCTTTTGTGAAAGGGAGTATCCAGACTGCCTGGATGCTCTCTCTCAAGTAAGCAGTGATTGCTATGAACAGAATGGCTACCAGGGCACCTGTGCTTTTTCCTCTTCCCTCTTCTTGCGCAAAAAAACCCTCTTCCCATCCACACGCCTTTTTGCGCAAGAGCTCTTGTGCAAAAAGGTGTTCTTCCTTGTAGAATCAGGATTACCATTTGCACAAAAACCCCTCTGACCTTTTGATTTACCTGAGCAAAAACGTGCTTGAGGTGTGGATGCTTTTCTGCAAAAACTGTTCTTCCGCAAAAACTCTGTAGTGTAGACATAGCCTCAGAGAGCCTAGCAGGAAACGAAGGTAAGTAGGGATCTGTGTTTTGAGTAATACAGGATATAGAAGGAAACTCTTTTCTAAGATACTGAATATTAGCTTGTTCTCTTCTTTCTCCGTTGTGTAATTTTAGTCCTTGATACCTGTTTTCAATTTGTTAATAGCAGGGCTGGCGTAAGGCATGTGCAGTTGAATCGTCCACACATGATCCTGCGCTTTATTATTGGATCCGCCTGCTCAGGCGATGAGTCTTACCTGAGGGACGTCCCAAAGCTGCGGGCTGCAAATGGAGGCAGCGGCCTGCCACCTGGTCTGGCCCCCAGCTGGTTGGAGAAGAGGAGGAGGTTGCCATGGGTGTCCATGATGAGGGTGCCCCTGATAAGGGCCCTCATCTCCCCATGCTGCAGGCCCAGAAGGTTTTTGCACTGCTGGGGGAGCAACCGCCATTATCCCGGGCAGGCAAAGCCAGAGCCCCGTGTCTAGTGTGTGGCCATTGGTGGTCCGGGACGCAGCGCCCTATTCGAACTAGTCCCCACAAACAATCACGCTGGCCCTGATTAGTAGTACTAAATAATGATTTCAGCTTGAATGTCAGCAGCAACACAAAATTAAATACTCCTGAAAGAAATTTAACAAAAGTAAGTTTTATAGACAGAAGTTACCATGTATCCAGGTGACCCATTTTTTCTAGCATTTTTCAGCAGCAAGCCGTCTTCCAGCAGAAGTTAATACTTCCAAATACAGTAAAAGACAATTTAACATTTTAAAAAAATGATTTTATATAAAACAGCTTTTTGGTACTTATTGTGTTGTAATTTAATGATCTTGATGTTAATAAATGATTGCAGTAGAGTATAATAAGTTAGATTTGTGTGTGACATTAGTACATTTTCATTTAAAGTAAGAATAGCCATTATAATCACAGACAGGGTACTTGAACTGAGGATCATCACTTTGCTAAAATAAAATAAAGTTGGTATTTTTAATAGAAAACATCATATGGATATATGAGGAGCAGTGCACTTTTGAAAATATTTTCAAGAAGTCTATTTTGCATTTTACTGTATAAGCATAAAAATGCTTTATAGCTATTTTAGGTGATACAAGCCTATGTTTAATTTTTTTGAGCCAATAAGGCATCTGAATCCATAAAACTGATCAGTGTTTTGCTGTACATGAAAAGAGACAACCAGTGAATCAAATAAAAGTCTAAAACCACAAATCTTAATTATAAATGCAAGTAAATAACCACAGCTCCACAAATGTTATAAATTGTAGAAGCGCAATCCGAGTGTTTTCTGAGGATCCTTTATGTTTGCAATAATCACAGGTGTACAAATTAAATAGGGCTTCCATTTAGGACACAGCCTAACAAGCAAAAGGCTATATCTCAACATGATGGTTTTGAAAGGATCTTCAGAGTTTATTTCTGCACTTCCCATCCAGTCAGCCAGCTTGTTGAAATTGACGAGAAATAGTGAAAAGCTGATTGGGGAAAGCAGAGAATGTTTCAAATACTTTTTAGAAGATTAATCTGAAAATCAAAGTTTGATACTAAATCTGAAATCGTAGGTGCATCAGCCTGATTAATGCCATAGGTTCCAAGAGCATGACAAATTGGAAAAGGAATCATAACCAGCTAGTCCTTTTCAGTCAGAGTTTTCTGGCACTCACACAGATGGGCATTTCTTTCCTTATTACAGTTCCCATCATGGTTCAATTAGCTACTAGGATCTTCCTCACATGTTAGCTGCAGAGCTATCATCTTCCTTTGAAACAACAATATTTGTCGCCATTCCATAGATTGAATGTAACTTGGGTCTGTGAGTTGCAATACAGTTCAGTGGTGTACATTCATTCCTACCTTGTTGAATTAGCAGGGATTCACAAAAGCAACTAAGGATAATAAGGCTGGTGAAGCTCAAAGATTCTCTGCCTCATTCTTCCACACAGAGGATCTTGAGGGACACCAACTTTTCAAGTAGCAAAAATTAGGCACAATTAGAGACAAAAGACAAAAGCTAGGTCTTACGTTCCTTCAGACGAGATTCACAAAAGTAGTTATGCACTTAAGTCCAAATTTAGGCTTCTCTCTATAAGTGACTAAACTCAATTCATGTCTAAATTCTCAGGGAAAATGATTCTGGGATGCTTACCTATCTACCTGAGGTCACTGTTGCCTCTTTGTAGATGTCTTAACCCCATCTCTTATCTATACCTGAAGGCAATTCACAGACCAGAAGAACATAAGCAGGTGAATACTTATCTGATTGGTGTGCTCAAAGGCTGTCTACTAAATTGGGTCCATTCAAAGTTTGGCTGGAGGAGGAAGAGCTGCCCACCTTATAATTTTTACCCTTCTGGTTAGAGCATTTGCCTGTTATGTGGGAGATCCAGGATCAGTTCCACTGTGGATAATTAGAGTCACTGGAGCCAAGGGAGTGGTTGCCCTAAACACTGGGAGACACTCTCTCCCTCTGGTCTAATGACTAAATTATTTATCTACAGGGGAACAGTTTTTACATTTGAGAGTTTGGGGGTTTGTGTATCCCATATCAGAATAGCCCATAGCTCCATGATTAAAGCATGCTTCTGGGAGGGAAGAGACTCCTGTTCAGATCCTCAGTTTGGTAGACGTGGAGAGGAAGTGAGTCTTGGATGCTTACTTCTTCAGTGATTGCTCTTCCTCCATGGCTAGAAGTTATGAAGATGTGTGGTGGTCCTGTCACTCTCATCTTCTCATCCTCTAGTCATTTCCTGTGGAGTGAGGCAGGCATCGAAGTGATTCTCAGGAGAAGTTTTCTTGCTTTTGGTTCACAAGCAGAGTTAAGTTCTTAGGTGCTTAGGTTTCATTCCTCTTGTTGGCATATGTGATTGGTTAGTTTAGGTAGTTCCCAAGCTAGTATAATGGATTTTGTGAACCATATTCTAAGGCACCTGTCTCTTCCCAGACATTTTATAGGGAGCCATGATGTCTAAATTAGGCTTTGTGAACTGCAGTGTTTCCGTGGGTTTTCTAGGCACCTGTAAGTTAGGTGAGGTATCACCACATCGAAACCTCCTTTGTGAATCTAGCCATAGATGGCTAAGCTGCTAATAAACATGTGCAGTCTCATTATGATCAGTAACTATGCCAGACATGGATTGGAGGGTGACAAATGTTGTAGCTCGCTTAAAGAAGATGCTAGATCTTGGAAATAACAGATCAGTAGGCCTTATTATAGTGACATTTAATTATTTTAAAACAAATATTAGAGAAAGCATAGAACACTCACAGTAGATAAAAATGATATCTGAGAAACAAACCAGCACAAAAATGATACCTTAATATCTTATGTGAATTCTACGAGTGGCTAAGTAGCAGTAAAAGGAGAAATGAATAGATATATTTATTAGATTTTCAAAAGGACTTTCTTAACTTTCCACCCTAGAGATTATAAAAACAAACAAACAAACAAACAAACAAAACAAAAAATAACAACAACAACAAACCCCACATAGCTCTGGGGCAAGAGGTGAAGTTCTGGCATAGGTTAAAACAAGACTCCATCTTGTCCCCTATGCTGTTTAACATCTACATGAAGCTGCTGGGAGAGGTCATAAGGAGTTTTGGAGGATGGTGCCATCATATGCAAATGACACCCAACTCTATTTTCCTGTGACATCAGAACCAGGTGTGGCGGAGACTGATCCAAACCAGTGTCTGGAGGCAGTGATGGTTTGGATGAAATCAAACAAGCTGAAGTTGAATTCAGATAAGACTGAGGTCCTGTGGATCTGGAGGCCATCTGTTCGGAAATGTGGTGTGGCACCTGTTCTAGACGGGGTTACTCTCCCCCTGAAAGAACAGGTACACAGCTTGGGAGTCCTCCTGGACCCTTTTTTACCATTTGAGAACCAGATTTCTTCGGTGGTCAGGAGTGCTTTTAGGCAACCTTATCTGATCTGCCAGCTGTAACCCTTCCTGAACAAGCATGACTTAGCCACAGTGATCCATGCTTTTGTTACATCCTGACTGGATTACTGTATTGTGCTTTATGTGGGGCAGCCTCTAAAGAGCCTTTGGAAACTTCAACTGGTCCAGAATACGTCTGCTCGAGTTTTGAGTAATACACATTATACAGAACACATTATGTCAGTACTCCAGCAGCTGCACTGGCTTCTGGTATGTTTCCAGGCACATTTAAAGTTTTGGTTATGATCTATAAAGCCCTAAACGGATTGGGCCCAGGGTATCTGAAGGACTGTCTTCTCCCATATGAACCTGCCCAGGGATTGAGGTCAGCTGGGAGGCTCTGCTCAGTGTTCCCCACTTATGGAGATAAGATTAATATCAATGCAGAACAGGGCCTTCTCAGCTTTTGCTCCCAGGCTGTGGAATTCTCTTCCTTGGGATATTCGCGTGGCGCAACGCTAGCATTGTTTCGGCATCAGGCTAAAGCTGCCCTTTTTACTCATGCTTTTATTGGTGTTTGAGTCTATATGTGTATGTTCCTCTTCTGGGTATTTTTTAGCAGGTTTTATGTCCCTCTGGGGTCTTGTATTTTAAATTTGTATATATATTTGTATTGTGTTTAAAATTTTTTGTAAGCCACCTCGAATATTTTAAATAGAGAAGTGGGGTAAAATATTTCAATAAATAAATACATAAATACATAATAAATATAAGAGACAAGCAGATACATTGCTGGCTATGGCCAAGGAACATTCAGCAGAAGTCAAGGAGCAAATCTCTCCTTTGCTTTCCTGCAATTGCATCCTGTGGAAATGGACTTCTATTTCCTATCCCATCATCATTTTTAATTCAAGTATTTGGTTTTAAGATTACTATTGTTGTACCACATTTTGGAAGTGATGCTATAATGATTGATAATTGTGTAGACATGTGAGATAGGAACTAGAGGTGCTGAAAATCTTTGGTTTCTATTCACAAGAAATTTATGAAAATCTTTTGGTGAATTTTGTATTAAAGAAAAAAAGTCAGAATTACATGTTTGCATAGTTTCCATGGAAATCTATAACTTGTACCAGGCTTGCTTAAAATTTCATGTAGGCTCAATGAAAAACTTGCAAACCTCAGCAAATCTTTAAAAATTGCGCTAAAGATTCAGGTGCATAATGTAAAGAGAAGCTAGACAATTTAAATTATCACATTATTTTATGAGATGGGTTTTGCTTAGCTGCACTGGGAACAAGATTACAAACCCCATTATCGATTTCCTTGCCTAATTAAGAGTTTCTTATCACTTAATGTTGGATCAACATTAAACAGAAAAATGTAAACACTATTAGAATCCAATGTCCATGCACTGTAGCCTTGAAGTTTCACTCCATTGTCCCATTCCACACTGGAAGACATATAAATAATTCTACTCAAACACAACAGCTGATATTGTCACATAGTAACATGTCCCCATTGTACCTGGGAGAAGGATTATGCTCTTCATTTGTAGATATAAAGCTCTGATCATGGTTTTTATATGATACATGGTGGTATAGTACATGGTCTGTATATTATAGAGTGGATGAACATTTAATACTAATTGTACATATGGGCATTAGAAGAATGTATCATTCTGATTTTAAAAGCTATGCTAATCCTGGATTTTGTTCAGGTCTATATCCCCTGAAAACATAACACCAGTGCCAGTCCTCTCAATGTCTCTTTCCCTAATCCTAATGTTTCTGAAAAATCTGGCTCCTTCTTTTGTTTGGCTCTGTTATTCACGAGCATGTGGTTGCTTCTATATCCTTTAGGCATCTCTGAAAAACCTGGGGAAAATCCAGGAACACACGGGTTCCTCTGCAGCCAAGAGGAGAAACTAATTTGGTGCCAAATGTGTATACGTTCCTGCCTTCGTAGATGATGTAGTGTGGAGTGACCTTCTGTACCAGTGGTTCCATTCCCCTGACACAGAATGGGGAAGTATGGACAGTAACTGTAGATTGATTCAGGTTATTTAACAACATATTGACAATCCTGCAATCAAAAAATTAATTCAAAGAAAAGTGGGATTAGTGACAGATGTTCCTTTCAGGGCTGCCTAGGTCATTATAGCTGCCGGGGGAAGAGCTCTTGTGTTGCAGCATCCCAAAAACTGTGCAACATCGGGCACCTCTACAAAGAGAATTTAAAGGAGAAGAAAATGTCTGTGCTTTTTAAGTAAAATTGAAATCTGACCACCAGATGATTCTTTCTTCTTAAATTCGATGTGGTCTTAAATGCCCAATATAAATGTATTAAAGTATATTTCTGTATAAGTAGCTTGGTCTTGGTACACTTTCTTGGACTTCAAGAACTATACCACCACATTCAGTGGATGGTTCAAGGGGAAAAAAACCCCGCCCATCCACTCATCATTAATTGTTTATCCTCCAAGCTAGAACACAGACAATCTGATGCGAAGTCAAAAAAAGAAACTTATTTAAATATGTACAGTAGATGCAAAGAAGTATTACTAAAAGTTTATGTGCATGGCATTAACTTCACAATTGCAGGAAATATGAATTATTACTTTTGTTTATATGCTTTCTCAATGTAGATATGTGCCTGAACAGTTTGCATTCAATTTGCAACAATGTGCCTGAACAGTTTGGCCACTGTAATGCTCCCCAGACCTTATGAAAATTAACTTAGGAATATGAATATGCATAACTCAAAGATGCTTTATGCAAAACAGGTCATATAACATATAAATTGTATAGTTACAATCTGATGGA
The DNA here is from genome assembly GCA_030068395.1 of Apalone spinifera. Classification (NCBI taxonomy): domain Eukaryota; kingdom Metazoa; phylum Chordata; order Testudines; family Trionychidae; genus Apalone; species Apalone spinifera. The sequence continues at coordinate 49,853,145 of CM057848.1, read as the reverse complement.
TTTGTATAGCCTATTTTTGTGCATATATCATTCTTGTATGTAAAGTTAGAAATATAAAGTGTGTATGTGTTTATAGTTCTACATGAATTATTGAGGTTCATTATGATGCCCTGGAAACTTAATGACTCATCATCTCAAAAACCAGTAAACAGCCTTGTTTGTCCTGTAAGTTCAAATGGTGGTTCGTCTTAGGAACACAAGTGACCATCCCACCTGGTACTAGAATCAATTTTGAACCTGGTGGTTTTCCATGGGAAGGTCGGCTGCCAAACAAAAGACTCCTGCACTGGGGAAAGTCCATTTAAGTAATAGGAATCTATCAGCCCTATGTCTTCCGCTGGCCTTTGAAACTGTCTGACCTACCTTAAAAAGATACTTAAAGAACTCTGAAGTAAGGGTTTAAACATTTAACTGGATAACTGATTAATAGGGGTGGGAGTGGAGGCTGAGGCCGGGCTGGAGTGCTCCCTCCTCAGCCCCAGTAGCAGGCAGGGGCTACTCCAGTTCAGCCCTGTCCATGGGCCCCCACAGGGCCAGAGCAGCCTACTGCCCCAGGTGATGCTTACCGGTTAACCTTTCACATGCCTACTCTGAAGGGCTGGAGACCCAAGTCAGTGTAAAAAAACCCCCAACAGCTCTGATTTGAAGCTTATACCTGAAATAGGAACAGTTGTTTAGGGTAAGAATTTGCACGTAACAAGTTTCTTAGTGGATTAGAACTAGTTATGCATTTTCTATTCATTTTAATTTTGTAACTTATTATGATCTCTCTGGTTTTACTTGTAACCACTTAAATCCTATTCTTGTACTTAATAAAAACACTTTTGGTTATTATCAAGCCCAATGTAATTAATTGTTACCTGAGAGGGGGGAACAACAACCCATGCATATCTGCCTTTCATTGGGAGAGGGTGAACATCCTCTAGCGCTTTCCCTATATAAAACTTTTATATGAAAATATAATTTATTTGGTGTTTTGATCCCTTTTAGGAGTTGGGCGCTGAGCCCTAGAATTGTGTCTTCCCAGAGCAGAAATGGTTCAGTATCTGTATTGCTCTGCAGGGGGCAGTAACCCCAACTCTGTGCCTTATATGGGGGAGACCAGAGGATCTGGCCCCAGAGTGTAAGAAGGAGGGTGTCAGTGGCATGATCAGCACACTGGAGAACAGCCCCAAGAGGACTTCTGTGATCACACCCTTCACAGTTACTTTTCCACCTTTCACATTAGAATTATTTCATTGCGTTTACTACATAGAAACACTCTGTCATATTTAGAGAGTTCTGTCTCTCTAGTCTTAAGGAGATGATGTTGTTAGGTGGTGAAGACTAATAGGAATTATAGGGAATGGGGTTTAATACGTCCCAAGATTTAGCCATAACTGTTTAAATAAAATACATATGGCTGTCTGAAGTTATATTCTGTAACTCATTATCTCATTTTCTGCCAATCAGATCTTTCTTAACTCATGATTCAGTACTTTGAAAGACCCTGATTAGAAATCAACTGCTTGATAATACCACAGCATCTTTAATTTCTATTAAAATGAGTTATAACGATGTAAAGCTAAATTCTCTTATCTGAAGCAGAAGGCATATTATTATAATCTTTAATAGAAATAAGTAAAATAATGAATAAACTCTTGTCTGAGAGGAGCTTCATCTTATTTGGAGTTGTATAGGCACAGCGGCTCATCTCTGTTTTATGGTTACCTTTCAAACTATAAAAGACGATACCTTTATCAGGTATAAACATATTATACCATTAGCTACTCTCCTATTCTGATAAGAGCAGTATCCATGTTTGCCTGTTGTGCATGTTGGGGTTGGTGGTGCAGGAGTACAAAAAATTAACACTTATTTCAGTTGCAAGTAAGTTGAGCTCATATATAACTAAAATGGCTTTTGCAATCATTACATTTTGCAGGAAACCAATATATTTTGTAAAACAAAAGGTAATTTAAAATAGACTTTTTATATGGCAATACAGTTCAAAAAATAGTTGAGAGTTGTTAAGGTTTATTGTTATTCCAGACATCATAACGGTAGCCATATTAGTATACTAGAGATGTCATTGTCTTGTCTTACAGGGAGCCACTGCAGTCATCCATATCACAAATCTGTTAATTACAGCCATCAGGAAATAGGCCTTGACATAAAAGACCATTGGTGATTTCGCCAAAACCCGTGCAAGTGTCTCCAAGTAGTCTTTGAAATAATAAGTCCAGTTTCAAAGGCAATATTAGGCTTCCATGACGGCAGACTAAATTATCTCCAAGAAGTCTTTGAGATGACTGTCTATAATCAGACCCCGTAGAGCCATATTGTATCAATAATCTGTGGATGTAAAGAGTTGGCAAAGCCCTGGAAACAAATTTTTATTTAGAAAACACTTCTGTTTATCTGAAATGCATTTTTTTCTTGCATTCCTCTTCCTCTTAAGCGAACCTCATAGAAAACTGAAAACATTCTATTTAAATCCCATTTTGTATCTGTTTTCTAGATATCTCCTCCCACATTCTTTATGGCTTGCAGTATTTGCAATGGAAACCTGAGTTTTGTTTCTTTAGCTCCTTATTTCTCACCTAATTCTTTGTGATATTACAACAAACTGTTGCAAAGTTTGTTGTAATACAAATGACATATTCTGCATATACAGGAATAAGGCACAGCTATGTGGTTTAAATTAGATCTTTAACACCAGATTCGAATGTCTGTTGTCCATATAGTGGTCAAATGCCCATCTTGTGCTGGTTCACAAAGCCGCTACTATCTCTTCATTATTCCTCCCAAAGAATGTCAAATTGTATGCAATGGGTAGGTGTGTTTGTAATTCCATTAGTGAGCTCTCTAAGTATAACCGAGAGCTCTGAAACCAAATGTTAAGTATCTTTAAGGGACCATTTAAAATAAATTTTAATTCCTCAGCTAATTAACATATTTACTTGTATATTCTCATAATATTTATTCTATACTCAAGAATTACAGCAGTTTTGGAAATGGTGTTCTGTATTTTTCATATAATGGGACTGAATACTTGCATTACGTGCACCGTACAAGCCATCATTTGAATCTCCTTACTTAAGATTACCTCCATAATAGTAGTAAGTTAATCGTGACTCAAATAAACATTTCAACATTAGCACTTTTTAGTATCAGGATGTGGCCAATTGCTACCAGATTATCCTACTTGTTTGTTTCCCTTTTCACTATTTCATCTCTTCATTTGCATTGTCTTAGGCTACATTTACACTACGGTCTGGGGGTGTGATTCCCAACTCCATCCCATGTATGTAACAGTAGCATAGCTGCGGTAGCACAGACAGTAGTTAAATGGCTTAGCCTTTGCCAAGTAAATACTCACATGGTTCATGAGGATTTGCACATGGCATAGCTAAGTTGTGATACTGCTGCCAATGCTACTGCAGCTACACTACTAATGTACGTTCATGCTAGCACTTATTGAGCTAATTTGAGTATGTGTACATGATCCTGGAATCACAACCCTAACTTGTAGCATATGTGTAGCCTTATTGGGCCACATTTTTTTGTGTTAGTAGAAACAAATAATAAATTGTAAGAGCAATAAAAATGTATGGCGGTGTAACAGATCAGAATCTGATCAGAATGTTATTTTTGGTGACTGTGCGTGTGTGTGTTCACTTAATGATGAAAGTGTTTTTGGAGTCATTAGACAATTCCTCCCTGCTATGTAACTAATTTTATTTGTGATAGCAGCAGTCTCACTACTTCAGATAAGAATTTGCAATCAGTACCTAAAAACTCATTATTGTGCAATTGTTCCCTCATGGTTTCTTTGTTTGCATATTGTAATTATGGACAGCATTAATTGTTCAAGCTACTTTTGCTAATTATATTTGTATTCCTATATTTCAAATGACTATTACATATTTTCCATTTATGGAGTAAAGTCTTATTTTATTGTGGTGTCTCAATGGGTTCGTTATTTTTTACTGCTTCACAATATATGCATAACATACTGGGCATGAATATGTGATTGTATAAAGAGCATGAGCTGAATAAATATTAGTTTCAGTGTTAGGGGAAACAGGTTTAAAATTAAGATAACAGATAAAGAAAATTATGTTATTATTAAAAGAGAATTTTAAAACTTTGTCTGATTGGTATTTGCGGAATCCTATGCGGGTCAAAAGTCTGCTAGCCACTTCAAGCTCAGAATCTTCCTTTTCACTAAATGCAGAATGCAGTGTGTTTACTATGTTAAGAAAGTAACAATAGACAAATATGTTTCAGTTTCCTCATCACATGCACTTAGAACCTGATCCAAACCTGAAATGCTCTCATTGGCTTCAGTGGCTCTGACATAGTTCTGAAATGATTAGGTTACAAGCAACTCCACAGACTATGACACCAGAAAGAAAAAGTCACTAGAATTAAAAAGAAGGTGGTGAAGTTTGGTCTTGTAAAATAGGGGAGTCATAAATTTTAGACCTCTATCCCATTTAGCTCAGTGCATTTCTACAGAAAAAAGACGAACTCTTGTGTTTTTTTTTTTTATGGCACTCAAACATCACATTAGTGAAAAACCATAAGAGTAACAAGAATTTTTAGTTTTTCCTTTCTCTACCCTCTAACTCAGAAATACTATGAGACATTTTTTGTCACTGATTTGGTTTATAATATATCTCATTGTAGATAAGAGAGTGGCTAAATTCTCTCTAGCAATTTCTCTAAAATTTTCCTTTCCCCCATTTTATTGGATTTTCTTTTAGTTGCAATGCTTTTCCTGCTACTGTTTAGGTAATGGTTCGTATTATTCAACTTGCTTCCCATTCAACACATATATTTTGCTATGAACTGTCAAAATAATTAAATACTTAGTATAATTTGAGCACTTAAAATGACAAAAAATTCTGCTGATAAAAATAATGGAAGAAACAGAAAAGCCAAAAAAAAAAAAAACCCACAAGGGTAATTCAAACTGCTTCATCTGTAAATAATGAGAATTTAATGAGGCTCATATTCAAAAAGTCTCTCATTTCTTAGTGTATAAAACAATCATTTTTTACATTAATTGTCTTCTTGGTAGCATTCTTAACACACTGTTCAAAGAGAAAAGGTTATACTATATTTTGCACAGAATGTACATGCATCCAGTTTTCACATAAGATTTTTTCCCTTTTGTAAAAAAAAAGTCAATTCAGCTGTGGCGTTAGACAAGGATGGTTTTCATGTTAAAAACCCAAAAGATGAAGGATAGACAAAATCCTCCCGCTTATTTACTGAATGGTAGACTCATGATAGACTTGTGTAGAAACTTTGATGTTAAAATATATCCTTGCCTCTAAACCAAAGAGGTGATTTAGGCAAGAACAAGAGAGGCATGAAAGTTCAGCAGCAAGAAAAAGAGAGAAACTGTTCAATATCATGTACAGTGTCTGCTCTGGAAGGAGGGTGCAGAGAAGAATTCACCAAGCAAACTATTGCAGCAAACAAGTTGTTTCAAAGCTCATAAGATTTATACCACTTCATTGCTAATCTGAACATGTAAAGAAAACTTATAATAGAGAATAGGTATAGAAAGAATTTTTAAACAAATCTTCTTTAGGATTTGTTTACTTCTCTGAGGCTATGTCTACACTACACTGTTATTCCGAAAAATGACGCAAATTGTGAACCGCAGTTGGTGTAGCTTTTTCTGCTTCATTTTTCAGAAGAGACTTTTTTGAATTTGGCCCATCTACACTGGGCCAAATGTTGGAAAAAAACCCTATTTTGGAACATCCCTTCTTCCTTGTAAAACAAGGTTTACGGGGATGCTGAAAAAGTGCATCTGTTCTTCTGAAAAAATTTTTGAAGAGCAGACGGATTCTCTGGACGTGGCAGAGTTTTTCTGCAGTGTAGACATAGCCTGAGAAAGATTAGAGTCAGGGTGACTGTCCTGGAGAACACTCACCTCAATGGCAGCCCCCCTGCCAGAACTCAGCATTGCAGGGAGCATTCCACTCAAGCGTCCTCTGTAAGTCATCTTCCTTATGAATTCAGCTCTCCAACTGAGAAGGGTCTAGGTTTTACACAAGTTCACTCCAGCATCCAAAGTATCTCAGCTAATCAGCCCTTCCTCTGAGCTCTGTCTTTATTTCTCTGGCCTGTGTCTATTGCGGAGTCTTTTCTCCAGCTCTGGTACTGAGTACTGACCTGTCAAACTGAGTCTTCCTCAGGTATCTGTTTTCCTGTAATTGTGGTCTCAGATGATTCCTTCCCTCACACTGAGATCTCTCCAGGTGTCCATTAGTTCTCCCCTCTTTCTGAAAAGCAACTAATTAATTACATTACAGTTATAGGTGCCAGAGGACTTCTCGTTGTTCTTCCAGATTGAGACTAACACGGCTACCCCTCTGAAACTTATTACATTACGTTATAATAATTGTCAATACCCATATTTAAATCCTTTCAAGCCTGTGATGGGCTTTCACAGGCAATAAAATAAACGATAAAGTTCAAAATCAGAGCGCAGCACCATTGTCTTGGACTAAACCAAAGATATGGCATGTCTGAACTGAATTTAAGTGCACTGTGTAAAGTGATGACTCTTCCAGACCAGCAAAAAAGACCTTGGATCAACTGAAGAATCCAGTTCAAATTATCCCTCCACATGCTAGGACAGAGAGAGATGGGATTTGATCAAGTGAACTCTTTCCATATCACTATGACTGACAGTCAGCCAGCCAGCCAGCCAAAATGAAGGCCATTCCACTTGGAAGTGATAGTGAATGTTCTTTGTTCCCTGTGACAGTCAGGGTCCAAACACCCAAAGGGGAGAAGACAAGGTTTAAAATGTGAACATAAATGGTTACATCAATGGACTGTATAATATGTCATTAAGAGAGACATATGCAATACAACTAGGTGACTGGGTGACACAATGGCAGATGAATTTTAATTCTGATAAATGCAAAGTGATTCATATTGGAAAACATAATCCCAACTATATGTATAGAATGATGGGGACTAAATTAGCTGTTACCACTTGAGAGCAATTTTAGAGTCATTGTGGATAGTTCTCTGAAAACATCCACTCAACGTGCAGCAGCAGTCTAAAAAGCAAACAGAATGTTAGGAATCATTAAAAAAGGGATAGAGAATAAGACAGAGAATATCTTTTTGCCTCTATATAAATCCATGGTACGCCCACATCTTGAATACTGCGTGCAGATGTGGTCATCTCATCTTGAAAAAAAAATGGTGCCATTAGAAAAAGTTCATTAAAGGCAACAAAAATGATTAATGGTTTGGAATGACTGCCATATGAGAAGAGATAAATAAAACTAGCACTTTTCATCTTAGAATAGAGGGGACTAAGGGTACGTCTAGACTACAGAGCTTTTCCGGGAAAAGCGGATGCGTTTTGTCGGCATTACTGTAAACCTCATTTAACGTGCAAGAAGGGATGTTCCAAAGGAGGGTTTTTTTCCTGACATTTGGCCCTGTGTAGATGGGCCATATGTCGGAAAAGCCTCTTTCAGAAGAAAAGCAGGAAAAGATATGCAAATTGTGATTCACAATTTGCATATCTTTTTCCAACTTTTCTCTGTAGTGTAGAGATAGCTTAAGAGAGATATGATAGAGGTCTATAATATCATGACTGGTGTATAAAAGGTAAATAAGGAAAAGTGATTTACTTGTTCCCACAACACAAGAATTAGGGGTCACCAAATGAAAATAATAGCAGGTTTAAAACAAATAAGGAAGTATTTCTTTACTCAATGCATGGTCAACCTGTGGAACTCCTTGCCAGAGGATGTTGTGAAGGCCAGGATGTTAACAGGTTTCAAAAAAGAACTAGATAAATTCATGGAAGATAGGTCCATCAATGGCTATTAGCCGGGATGGATAGGAATGGTATCCCTAGCCTCCGTCAGAAGCTGGGAATGGGTGACAAGAGGGATCACTTTATGATTAGCTGATATGTTCATTCCCTGTGGGGCATCTGGAATAGGTTATTGTTGGAAGAAAGGATATTGGGCTGGATGGACCTTTGGTCTGACCCAGTATAGCTGCTTTTATGTTCAGACCATAGTTATGAATTTATTTATTTGTGTATATAGACAGCCATGTTCATAAGCTTTAGTTCCACTTCCCAGGAGAGCAGGGACCAGTCAGGCTGCGAGGGGCATCTTCTAAGACAGTTTCTTACATGAAATCAGCATCAAGTACCCATCCATTGCCCCACCTAGGAAAGAGCAATGATGGACCTTTACAGTTAATGGAAAGACATTTAGACAAACTGTGGATTATTCCTTCAGTCTGACTAACCATGAGAAACCATCCCAGGAAGCTTAAAAACAAATCAAAGGGGAAAAAAGGATAAAAGCCTTTAAAAAAATGAGGCTTGAAATGAAAGTGTTTATCCAAAAACTGTGAAACATCCTCTGGCAGGAAACTTGAGTGAAATACTGGATCCCTCCCTACAGCTATGGGCCATGCTGGGAAATTGGGCAAAGGCAATAGGTAGTTTGCATTAGAAAAGGGATTTTTATCGACTATAAAGAAGTGTAAAAGCCTGAGGCTATGCCTTACTGTTTCTTTTCTATGTAACTCATCTATGTTTGCTCTCCCTTACCATTTCATCTTTGAATCTCTGGTTTTTTTTCTATTAAATAAACTTTTGTTTATTTGTACCCTAAGCAGGTTCCTGGGTGCAAACTCTGTGAAAGGTATGTGCTCCAGTGCAAACTGACAGCTGGAGGGCTGGTTATGTGCCTTCAGGGGTAAGTAATAAGAAGTGGGGTAATCTGAGCATTAAGAACTCAGGGAGGATGGATTTGAGGAGACTCAGGATTGGAAGGGCTGTCATGTCATTTTGCAAGGAGTCCACCTCTCACTGCAAGTACCTGAGACAGGAAGTATAAAAGGAGAGCCCTGGAGTCAAGTTGTGGCTGGACCTCTGGAGGGAGCAGATGTTTCTTCCAGGGAGCTGAACCGTCTACAGGATCCTGAAACAGCCACTGAGTGGAGCTGCAACCTGTTGTCAGAGGAGACAGAAGACCCCAGTAAGGGACTGAAGCCTCCTGACTGCATAGTGATAAGACAAAGCAACTAAGTAGGGTAGGAAGTAGTCTGTGGGAACCAGACTTCAAACTAGCTGGGCTGCTGGGAAACAAAGCAGTGTAGTACAGTGGTTTCCCTGTTGACCCAGTGGTAAGACTGTCTGCCACCATTAGGGACCTGGGCTGAGATCCAGTGGAGTAGGGCTTGGTTTCCTAACCCTCTGATGCCATTCAACATCTGGGGTGGCTGCAAACTAATGCTAGGCCCAGAGGCATGCACCACAGACTGTTAATTGCTAAAGACTGCTTGTGCTCTGCCCTCCTCAGAGGGTCAGAGGTCCCCTACAGACTACCAATTCCTGTATGTATGTAGTGAGGCCTTCCTTCCCACTCGAAAGTGAAGGACCCTACAGTTAATAAGAAGCTTAACTTTGATTCACTCCTTGTCTGTGGGAATTCATATTGCCATGGTCAGAAGGGAACTCTTTGATCTAGTCTGACCTCCTATATAAGACAGGCCATAGAACTTCCCCTAAAATAATTCCCAGAGCATATTCTTTAGGAAAACTTCTAATCTTGACTTGAAAATGGCTTGTGATAAAGAGTCTACCACAATGGTTGGTAAAATGATTAATTACCCTCAATGTAAAAATTTATACTTTATGGCCAGTTTGAATTTGCCTAATTTCAACTACCAGCCACTAGATTGTTTTATAGCTTTCTCTGCTAGATTGAGGAATCCATTATCAAATATTTTTTTCCCATGCATGTACTTATAAATGGATCAAATCACCCCTTTTCCTTATTCTTGTTGAGGCAAAGAAATCGAGTGTATCACTATCAGGCAGGTTTTCTAGTTCTTTAATCATTATCATGACTCTTTCCAATTTATCAAGTTACTTCATGAATTGTGGACACGAGACATGTATAAGGTATTCCAGCAGTGGTTGCTCCATGGCTAAATACAAAAGTAAAATAACCTTTCTACATCCATTCAAGATTCTCCAGGGATCACATTGGTCCTTTGAGCCATAGTGTTGCACTGGAAGCTCACATTCAACTGATTATCTACATGACTCCCAAATCTTTTTTTCAGAGTCACTGCTTCCCAGGGTAGAGTCTGCTCTCATGTAAATATGGCCTGCATTCTTTGTTCCAAGATAATTGTGTACATTTAGCTGAATTAAAAAACATAGTTTGCTTGCACTCAATTTGATCCAGACCAGCTCCTTACTAGCGATCTGTCCTCTTCATTATGTATCATTCCCCCAATCTTTGTGTGATTTGCAAAACTTTTTCTGTGATGGCTTTCTGCTTTATTCCAGGTCTTTAATAAAAATGTTAAATATGGCAGGGCCAAGAACTGGTGGATGAGGGTTCCTACTAGATACATACTCAGTAGATGGTAATTTACCATTTAAAATTGCATTTTGAGACCTACTCGTTAGCCAGTTTTTAATCCCATTTACATTGTGGCACATTCATTTGATATCTTTCTAACATTTTAATCAAAATTCCATGGTATACCTTACAAACGCCTTACAGAGGTTTAAGCATATTACATCAACAGTATTCATCCACTAAACTTGTAATCTTATAAAAATACATCAAGTTAATTTGATAGCATTTATTTTCCATAAACCCATATTCAGTGGTCTTTATTATATTACCCTTATTTTATTTTTAATTGAGTCTTGTAGCAGCTGATCCATTATTTTGGCTGGGATTGATGTCAGACTGACCAACCTATAATTGTTAAGTCATTGTGCTAACCTCTTTTTAAATACCTGGAAAGACATGGGAACAAATGATTAAACAAATAATTTGTAAGCACCTTGAGGAAAACAGGGCATTAGAAATAGCCACGGTATATTCATCAAGAATAAAATCATGCCAAACCAATCTAAAAAGAGCATGAAAACATTCCCTTGCCTGTCTTTTGCCTGAGGAAGACAGATAAGTACAACTACTCAGCTGATCTCATTTTCCTAGAAATGATTCTAGGCCTCAGTATGATCATTTTGATTTCTTGGAACCTCTAAAGTTTAAGCATCTTCTCTATTAAACATGTTTTGTATGACAATGATCTGCCTTGTCATATCATTTACCTTCTACAGCCAACACTTCTCTTCTTATCTTTGGTCCCTGTAATCTTAGTCCTACCAATTGTGTGTGTGTGTGAGAGAGACAGAAAGAGATTGAGAGAGGTATGTTAGGAGAAATAAGGTAGACCAAAGCAAGAAATTGAAGGCTTATTACTTGACCTTTGCTAGAAGGGGCAGGTTTATTACTACTTGTAATAAACGATTGGTTATTTCAATAAAAGGTTTTAGGCTAAGGTAGATTACTTAGATTTGAAATGGGATATGAAGCCTTTTATTTCAAGTTTCCTTGTTTAGTCTGACTAGATTAGTAGTGATCAAATGTTATTGCCTTTATGAACTTCTAGTCTGCAGAACACAGGCCCCAAAATGTCAACCAGTGACTTTTGCATCTTGCCAAAAAACTTGTGCAGAAGCAATTACTTGCTGTTCAATAACCTTTTTCTAAATGAGTGGAAGATCTGAGTTAGCTGAAAATTACTAGTTGTTTATTATTAGTTGTCTTTATTTAGATTCACAGTTCCTATTTGAATGCTGATCACATCACCAAAAGGAACATTAGAATTAGTACTTTTAGTTGGAGTTTCAAGACCAAGGTAGTTAGTGATAGTGGTAAAACAAAGGACCGCATAAGCACAAAAACTGAGCTGCATTCTCAACTCCTGAAGTGGTCCCTCCAAGTCAGCTTGAAGCACATTAGACAGTTGGGAATAAACTGGTTGCGGACCAAAGACAAAGCAGAAACATTACAGTGTTTATCACCAAAGGGATTGTGGGGTAAGACCTACAATGGGCAAAAAGTAAGCCTAAAAGCTTACAAAAAGCCTTCAAGCTGTCAGGTTGGAAAAAGAATAGCTCAGGGACTTTTGAAAGCCAGGGCCTCCATTTATACGCATTGTATAGCCCTATCCAAAAGGTTTGGACACAATTGTTCCCAAGGGAAATTTGAAAACAAATCTGTTTCTTGCATTAAAAACAGCTATAGAGGAGCATTTGCTGTAAACACCAAATCCCTTTGCTTTGGCAATATGCTGCTCTCTAGGATTCTCTAACTATTCTCCCCCTCCACATTTTGTAATGATAGCTTGATCTCTGGCCATGAGTGGATGCATAAGCCTGCAGGATGCAGAGAGCATACAAAAGAACTCCAAAAAGGAAATCTCCAAATTTTGTTGTGGTGCTTGGTGGGAAAGGCAATAGGAACTCTACAAAACAATAAACAGGCAACTTTAAAAATGCTATCATGGGGTTTATGTTCCTCAAAAGTGACAGTTTTTCTTACCAATATATTGATTTCAGGCTTCTGAAGCAACAGGGTGTGATTGTTGTTTTGGCATCTATTTTGGCAGATGCCTGAGCTTGGGCCATGCCCCCTCCCACCGCAGAATACTCCTATGTCTGGAGCCATGATTGGGTGATACAGAGACAATTATGCCACTTGCTGATTCCTTTCCACAAAGAGAATAGTCAGGTGGCTTTTTAGGCCAGGTCTCTGCCCCTGTGCAGTGCTAGAGTGACACAAATGGGAAAGGTGTAGAAGACAATTTGTATAGACATATTGCAGAGGGTTGATTCACTGAAGAACAATATCTAATGTTGATAGAGAGACTGAAACTTCTTTTATGCCCATAGACAGGCCCGCTGCTGTGGGTGGGGAGGGCAAGGGAGGCAACTGCCTCTAGCCCATTGTTTGAAAAGGACCCACGACTTCTGGCTACTGTGACAATGGCAGTGTCTGGAGCCCCAGATCCTTTACATTGCCATTGGAGTGCCCAGCTGCATGCTCTGGGCAGCTTTGAGGGCTGTCTGGGGACAGGAACACAGCATGGCATACTCCGGGCTGCACTGAGGGCTGGGTGCCACCGCCCTGCCCCTTCTGCTCAAGGCCATACCCCTTCTGGAAGCATGGAGCTAGCCCTGCCCACCTTGCTCAGGGGCCCAGCAAGTCTGTCGGATGCTCTGCCTGAGGGTCCTAATACTGAGAACCTAAATCAGGCTTATCCAGGCAAATTCAATGTACCTGACAGCCTACTGTCTAACCTCATTTTAGGCTGGTGTAATTGCACTGAAACTAGTTCAAAGGGAAGAGATAAGTGAGGGCTAAGCTCCTCCCTTGCACAAACCGGCACAAAGGGTCAGTCACAGACGATATGTGGCAGAGCTGCTACTCAGCATAAACTTATGTACATTTTCCCTCCCAATGCCTTATGTACCTCTTTGTTTTCAATATCTTTGTACCTTCCCTGCTATGCCTTTAAGATACAATCCAGTACAAAGGCTTTTGCTCAGATGAGGTTGTTTTGCTCATGCACCATGATCTAGCCAGTATCTGTCTCATTCATCTATACTCAAAGCTGGAAGTAACTTCAGTTATTTGAAATCAATGAATTTACCTCCAGATTAAGGAAGTAGTGAATCAGGACCAGTGCTCTGCTTGAGAAAGGACCTCATGACTTTGCCTATGATGAAAAGTGACACACACACAGTGTGCAGGGGTATATCTGAAAGCCGACATTGCAATAATAGCCTTAGTGAGATATTATGATTAAAATCAATGCTACAATCTCATTTACTGTAGGCCTCTTCCAGCACCAATTATTCAACAATGTCATTGGTTTATGTTCCATATAACATAGGCAGTGGTGTGTGAACTATAGGGGCATCATTTCAGGTATACGAACAGTTACCAGTGAGAGGGCTCATTTCAAGGTTCATTAGGAATATATTTTTATTGTTGCAAATTAGTCAACAGTCTCCTCCTTTGAAACATTAGCTGAAGCTTTGAATCAGCCAGCAATATGCAGCTGGAAAGTCAAAGAGAAAATTGTATTACAGTTACTGGTTCAGAGAAATATTACTTTGCCTTCACCTTGCCTCTTTTCTTTTCCCATTCAGATCCCAGATTTTGTGTACCTAATAACTAATGCCCCTTTCAACTTGAGCCTGGATGAAAGAGGCAAATGCTGATTAAATCACTGGATCAGCAAAACAACTTTATCTTAGCAAAAGAACCTTACATAGAGACATGCCTTGAGGGTGGGTTGCTCTAGGCCCATGTTGCAGACATTGCTCTACCAGTTCATGCTCCTTCTGTGGTTCCACAGTTCAGAGTACAGACCAGACTATGAGCCTTTGGGGGCAACTAGTGCCACTAACAGAGATAGCAAGAGCAGTGGCTTCCTTCTGCAGCCATGCTATCAGCTGGACTCCGTGGCCGGGATACAAACATGGAAGAAAGCTCACACATTTTGTGCATGCAAGGGGAAAGCTCTTCCCTTTGCATGCATATTCAAGCCATAAATATAGGTCTGAATGTTTTGAACTGTGTGAAATAACTTAGAACAGCAAATAATCTACATTACACACCTTACTACCTTCAAATCCCTGAGAGAAAACCTCATGAGATGTTGTGCAAGGTCCTGATGTGGTGGTTATTAAACTGAACAATGAGAGACTCAAAAGACTGCTTAAAAATGTGGAAAAGAGAAAAACACAGAGACTGCAAAGAAAATCAATATCAGGACAAGACTGCTATGTCTGCAGCTTCTAATTTGGATCATTTCCATTCAGTTAAGAGTGTAGGGTGAGTTGAAGTTTTTCCTATAATGTGTGGATTTTTCTTGTATTCTCTATTCTCTGTTCCATATAAAGTAACTCTTCATATACATTGTTTATAGCCAAGACCTAACATACAACCATATCAGCTCTAATCCCTCAGACAGAGACAAACACCGACAAGATATTTGTCAAGCATTCTTAAAACTAAAATATCCACCTGGGGAAGTGAAGAAACAAATTGACACAGCCAGACGAGTACCCAGAGGTCACCAACGACAGTACAGACCCAGCAGACAAAATAACAATAGCACTGGTCATCACCTACATCCCCCAGCTAAAACCCCTCTAGTGTATTTTTGACAATTACAACCTATCCTGAAAAATTATTCTTCAGTCTTACAGAAGTTGGGAGACAGACCTGTTCTCGCCTACAGACACCCTCCACCCATCCCAATCTGAAGCAAATACTCAACAGCAGCCTGTAACAGGTTCAGTCCTGTCAGCGAGTGCCCCTTAGCAGCTACAAGGGGGCTCACAACAATGACCTCGGGGTGAGATACAGTCCAATTGGCAGTCGAGATCCAGTCCAATTGGCACACTTGGCCCAGGGTTCTTCCATGCCGCCACAGGCTAGTCTCCTGATGCAGGATCTAGCCTTGGTTCATTTAAAAGGTCCAGCTCCCACTCAGAGCTGGCCCAGGTGCTGATGTTCCCAGCCAGCCCAGAGTTCTGGCCAAGTTGAGCTCCAGGAAGGAACTAACTGACTTTCACTCAGCAGCTCCTTATATACCAGGATGCTGAACACTGATTGGCTGCAGGGCCAGCTGCCCAGTTTGGAGGCCCTCTCCACTGTCCCCACTGCTGGCCAGGGTGCTGAATGGCCACCAGTGGAAGATGGGACTCTGTCCGCCCCATCACACTCCTCCCCCCTCAGAGAGGTTCGGGCGAGGTATCCCCGCAATCCATCTCTGCAACTGCCCTAGAGAAGAAGTCTGCATTCCTATGGTGCCTAGTCAGTGCTCCATTGTGAAGGCATACGGCTGCAGTGCAAGATACCACCGTGTAATTCAGAGGTTTGTGGCCTTCATCTCTTGAAGCCATTTTAATGGCGCATGGTCCGTGACGAGGTGAAATGGGGCTCCCAATAGAAAGTAACGCAACGCTACCACTGCCTAGCAAATAGTTAGACATTCTCATTCCACTGTCGAATATTTGGTTTCCCATGGGTGCAGTTTTTTTGCTTAGGTACAGGACAGGGTGTTCCACT
>CM057848.1:49801978-49837089 GCA_030068395.1 Apalone spinifera | reverse complement strand
TGGAAATTCTGGGACAACACTGCCCCCAAACCTACTGTCGAAGTGTCTGTATATAAGATGAATGGTTGGGAGAAGTCAGGGCACTGGTTGTTGTCCCAGAATGTCTTTTATGCTTTGAAATGCCCTTTGGCATTCAGGGGTCTACTTTACCACATTAGGTGCGGAGGCTTTGGTAAGATCAGATAACGGAGCCGCCAGGGTGGTAAAGTGGGGAATAGCTCACCAGTCACAAAAAGGCCCACACCTGATTTTTTAGTCATAGGAACAGGAGTCTTGTCCAGGGCGTCCATTTTGTCTTGGAGTGGTTGCATTTTCCCATTTCCTAGTAGATACTTCAAATATTTGGTCTGCTGCATGCCCAATTTGCATTTCTTGGGGTTTGCAGTAAGTCCTGCTTCTTGCAACGCCTGTAGAACGGTCGCTATGTGGGTCAAGTTTGATGTCCAGTCTTCACTAAAGATGACGTCATCTAGATAGGCTGCTAAGAATTGCTCACAATGTTGCAGCACTTAATCCATTGGGCGCTGGAAAGTGGCTGGCATAGTTATGAACTGCAAGAGTCCTAGCGGGGTGGAAAAAGCCGTCTTATCTCAGGAGACCTCTGTGAGCGGATCTGCCAGTAGCCTTTCATTAAGTCTAACATAGTGATATATCGGGCTTTTCAAAGCCGGTCCATGAGTTAATCCACATGTGGCATCGGATATGCGTCAAACTGGGAAATTGCATTGACAGCTCTAAAGTCGACGCAGAAACGGATGGTGCCATTGGGTTTTGGTACAAGGACTACCGGAGTGCACCAAGGGCTTTGGGATTCTTCAATAACCCCCAAGCTTAACATGGCCTGAACTTCCTCTTCTAGGGCCCCTCTGAGTTTTTCGGGAATTCGATAGTTCTTGTGCTGGGGGTTAGCTGATTGAGCTATCTGGATCTGGTGGGCCACTAGGGGGATTTTGCCTTGGGAGCAAGGAGAAGAGATCTCTAAAGTATTCCAGCAGATCCCTGGCCTGCCATTGCAGCCGTGGAGGTAGACAGTCTGTAATGGGTACGTACGCTGGGCCTATTGGGGGCTGTACCTCCCGGCCTAAATCTTCTGTAGTGTCTTAGGGGTCTGTGAGCAGGGCTTCTGGTGTTCTCCAGTGTTTTAATAAATTCACATGGAAAATTTGTTTCTCCTTCTTCTTATCAGGACAACGAATCTCATAATCCAGTCTCCCACCTGGCTTATCACCTCATATGGGCCTTGCCATTTGGCTAAAAGTTTGCTCTCTGAGCTAGGTAGCAGCAGTAAGACCCTGTCTCCTGGCTGATAGCGTCTTTCGCTGACCTCTTTATTATGCCAGAGGACAGATCCGTAGGGGCATCCCTCAGTCTTCCCTAGACTGCCCGCTGCAAAGGGATCCTGTATCCTAGCAGTTAAAATCTGAGTTGTAATAAGCTCTTCCTATAAACTCTGGGGCGTCTGTCAGCCTGTTGGCTGCCCTCTGCGATGGGACCCCGGTCCTAGCGGTAAAGACATGGACGTTAAACTCCTCGGGGTGCCCGTCAGTCTCTCCTAGACTGCCCACTGCGACGGGGCCTTGTGTCCCAGCAGTTGAAGACTTGGGTGTGACACACACACACACACACTGCTCTGACCATCGGCTGACAAAAGGGCAAGAAGCCTGTTGAGGCTTGCAGCACCTCTCATACTGCAAACATTTCGTATGGCAGCAGTAATTGCAGGGGTCTGTACTTACGAATTTCCTTAGCATGCTTTTTAAAGTCCGATTAAACCTCTCAACGAAGCCATCTGTTTGAGGATGGTTATTGGAGGTATGAAGGGACTTTACCTTGAGGAGAGCCTAGACCTCCTTTAATAGGAGGGATATAAAATTGGTCTCCTGGTCAGTTAGAATTTCCGTAGGAAGGCCTACCTGTGAAAAAAGGTGCACTAGCTTGGTGGCCACGGTGGAGGCCCTTATTGAGCGTAGGGGAATGGCCTTGGGGTATAGCATAGCATAGTCTACAATGACCAGGATATGTTGGTGGCCCCGGGAGCTTTTCTCTAGGGGGCCCACAATATCGACTCCTATTTGGTCAAAGGGGTTGCTTACCAGGGGCAGGAGTATGAGGGGAGCCCACCCTGTCCCCTTTGGGGCAACCAATTGACAATCCGGACAGGAGACACAAAAATCTGCAGCTTCCTTATAGACCCCTAGCCAAAAGAACCGGGCCAGGAGGCGGGCTAAGGTCTTTTCTCTACCCAGGTGGCCCGCAGAGGGGATTGAGTGTGCCAAGCATAACACAGCCCTCCAGGCCTCTCGAGGTACCATGAGTTGGTATCTGCCCTCCCCAGTAGTGGGTTCCTTGTCTACTCGATAAAGAAGGTCCTTTTGAAGTTCGAAGTGGGTAAACTGGGAGGCCGGGGTCTCCTGAGTAATGACCCCATCAATAACCGCAATCCAAGAGTATGCCTCCCTCAGAGTTTCATCATCCTTTTGCCCTTGGATAAAATCATATGAACTAGTTAAATATTGTAAAATCCATCTCCGGGAGGGGGCCCTCTTGATTCCTTGGGAGGGGAAGCCCTGTCTGATTAGGGGAGTACTGTGGGGAACTGTTGCCAGTCCCGGCCAATTATAATGTGCCAGGGAAGGAGCTTGGCTATGCCCACACTGATTTTCACCTCACAATCCTTCACCTTCACTTGGACCCAGTCAGTAGGACGGGGTGCACATCCCCATGTATGCACATCACCTTTAGAGGTCTATCATATTGGAGGGTGCTAAGGTCCAGCACTGACTCCCTAACCAGGATCTGAGAGCACCCTGAGTCTATTAACCCCAGTACCTTGCGACCCTCTATGGTGACTGGTACCACATAGGCCTTATGCTGCTGGTCAGGCCCTGGGTCATAACCACCACACATCTCAGCAACCCCACAGTCCAAAAAGTCACACTCCATGAGGGGCATGACCTGCTGAAATGTCAAGGCTTCCTACAGCAGAAGCACACAATGGTCCTGGAGGGGAACCGGTCTGCCTCAGCCCCTTTTGACCCCCTGGAACTGGACTTAGTCATGGTCAGGGAGAAAAAGGCCTCTGTGGGGTATGATGCTCCCGAGTGGTCTTGCAAGGGGTAGCGCTCGATCATTGCTTGGGTTCCATATGCACTTCTTTCTGTGCCCCAGGGGTGTTCTTCACACCAGAAGGCAGCCCTCCCTCCAAGTGAGGCCTAGTGGGTTTAGTAGGCTCAGCTGCAAGCAGAAAATCCTCGGAGCTCTGTACTGCTGCAGCCAGGGAATCGGGGTGCTGCTGGCATACCCAAGTTTGCATTGCTGTTTCCAGGATATCTAAATACTGCTCTAACACTATCGAGTCCATAATGGGGCTGAATGTAGCCACTGGGAGGTCCAGTCCTTGAGGCACTGAGCAATCATTTGGGGCCGGGCTCCAGCCGGAAAAGATTCTGCACGGAACTGCCATCGGTAGGTGTCAGGGCAAACTCCGAGATGGTCTAGGACTGCTGCTTTTATGGCCCCATAATCAGCTGTGTCTCCATCATCCAGGGCCTGGTAGGTGGCCTGGGCCTCCTCAGAGAAAAAGGGTGCCAGGCGTTGGCCCACATACCCCTTTCCCGGACTACAGCTGTGGCTACACGCTCAAAGGTAACCAGATAGGCTTCCTGGTCATTGTGCAGGCTGAGCTTGGCTAGCAGTACCCCAAGCCTTGAATTGAGCAGACTACTGGGCATAGGGGACACCAATTGTTGGAGCACGGTCTCCTGGAACTGGTGCTTCTGCTGTTGCCTCTGCTGCTGTACCTGCAGTACCTCCAGGAGTACTCTCTTCTGTTGCAGGGCTGCTTGCTGGGCCTCCTGTTGTGCTTCCAACAGGGCCTTCTGTGCCTCAGCAGTGCTATGCTGCTGCTGGGCCAGCAACCTCACCAAGGCCTCCATTACCCCTTGTATAGTAATGGATTTAAAAGCAGCCATCCTTCTACAAAAAACCATCAAAAACAGATTACAAAAAAACAGCAGAACTGCAAGTCATTCACGAATGTAATGAAATCAAATTAGGACTGAATAAGGATTTAGAATGGTTATCTTACCACAAAGGTAATTTTCCCTCTGTTGGTATTCACACTTCCCCATCAGCTGCTCTGAGTGAACCACATCCACCCTGACTAAATTGGCCTCATTAACAGTGGTCCTACACTTGATAAGTAACTCCCTTCTTTTGTTATACTAGTGTATATATCCCTTCTTCTGTTTCCACTCCAATTCATCTGATAAAGTGGGTTCTACCCACAAAAACTTATGCCCTAATAAATCTGTTAGTTTCTAAGGTCCACAAGACTCCTTATTGTTTTTTTATATATACCGGGTAGGTAATACTGGCTTCCAAACAGATCTAAATCAGAAAGAAGTTTCCTTAAAATGACACATATTTCTGCATTCTACTAGGGGGTAATGTGGATTCATTGATATGAGTTCTTTAAATATGAACATTGGATGACATCATTGTTTAAACAATTGCTGCATGTGTGTACTGAGTTGCTGAAGCTGGTTTAAGTTAGCCACATGGTTAAGTGCCACCACTTAGATTATTTAGTATCCTCTGCAAGAGATTTGATATACTTTATAAGTGGAGAAAGCACAAAATGGAGAAGACCTATGTAAACATTAAGTCATATGTGCAGGCAGAACCATTTCTGTTTTCTCTGCTCAAGTGTTAATAAATAATGGCACATTTTATTTCTTACTCAAGAGTTTTACAAATTGCCATTGCAAGCTGTTTCATTCACATATGGAGTATACTATATGGGGCTTACTTGGTAATCAAATAACCCACAATCAGTTGTTAGTCACTGTTATTTTACCACTGTGACTTATTATAGCTGTGTCACCAAACACTGACCAGTCTAAGGATGTTATTTAGTCACTAAGACAAAGTTCTATCTGCTTATTTAATTGACACCTTAAAGAATAAATTTTGTATAGCTGTCTGCAGCACATAAAAGGGCAAACTTATATTTCATTTCACACTGTTGCCTCTAGATTTATAGGCTTTCTTTGTTGTCCTTGGGGAACCACTTTGAATGTAGTCTGCTACAGTTATAATGGTTAAAGAGAAATCAGCAGTTACATGGGAGGTGATCAAATAGTAAATAAAATCACCATTTTGAGCCGTTTTAACAGTATGTCTTTATGGATGTTTGGAATTGTATTTGAATAAAGGCTTTAAGCCTGAGCTAGGATTTTAAAAAAATACACTTGCAAAGGAGCATGAAAAATACTCAACTCCTTTGCAGTCCTCCACCATGGGGGTGATAGAAAGTATAAAATTTTACTTGTCTATGCTTTCATTTCTGGCAGAAATGATTTCCACCATATCATTCTGTTCCGCAGCATAATAGGACTAATTTATAATCTGTGCTTCAGTAGTGAAGGGTTCTATATCTTTCCCCATCCTCCATCCAGCTCAACATTTATATTTGCTCTCTTTTCACGTAGGTATGCATACACTCCCCTCTTTTTTTCTTTATCTATGGTAGTGATGGCATTTTAAAAAAAGCCTTAAGCAAAATTAGAGCACATAAAAAGGCACTGGACTGACAGCAGTTGAAACCAACGTCCCCCTATTTAGCTACAGGACATAATGTATACTGCATAATAATGATACTTGGCTCTTTGATGGTGCTTTTCACCCAGAGGCCTCCCAGTGCTTTAGCAAGAAAGGTAAGTCATTGTCCTCATTTTTACAGCTGGGGAAACTGAGGCACCAAAATGAAATGCTTCACCACAGAGAAGTTGCACAGAGACATGCAAAGAATCCAGGTTTTCTGACACAGAGTCCCATACGCCGTTCTTCATAAGCATTTTGCTTTTCCTTAAATTGTGTAACATGTGTTCCATACCTGTGACCTAGAGGAACTATCTCCTGGAGTCAGATAATAATGCAATATTCCAGTGACCCCCTTCCTAGCAAGTAATAAAGGCAACTTTTACATTAGGAACTGAATTTAAAATAAGAGTACATTTCACTCAGGCAACTGGACAAACTTCAGTTGGTAACAACATTTTCTCCATATGAACTTATTCCAAAATAGCTTATTTCAAAATAGCAACTCTATATTGCAGGGAAGCCTCAAAAGTAGTCTGAGGCAGGCTTCCGTAATGTAGATGTGCTATCTTGATTTAGAGCCCCAGGAGGAATAACTTAGAATGGCCCTGGCGAGGAGCTATTTTGAAATAGCAGAAGTGGAGAGTCTACACACGCCTTATTTTGAAATATATATTTCAGAATAGGCGTTATTCTTCATAGAATGAGGTTTACAGAAGTCGGAATAAGATGTCTGTTATTTCAAAATTATTTCAAAATAATGGAATTGCTATGTAGATGCTGGCATAGTTATTTTGGAATAATGGCCGTTATGCCGAAATAACTTTGCTGTGTAGACACACCCTGTATCAGTGAATCTTCATGGAAAAAAACCACCAGTATATGTCCTTTAGGACAAGTGAATTTTTTGTTGTTGATTATACATGCACATTCAGTCATTCGGGAACCTAGGTCCATGCAGATTTTCCCTTGCCAAGGGCTCAAAAGTAGCAATATATATTTCTGAAAGAGTCTTCTAGTACATCAATATGGCACTGTTGTTCTCCTTGTCCTTAAACCTGTTTCTTTCCTCAGTCACACAGTTCACACTGTCACTTGTGTGCTACTGGGGAGGGTAGCCAGCTGCCTACTCTCTGCATCAAGGGTAAAATGGAACATTTTTTTAAATTGTTTCAGCAGAGAAAAGGATTTATGTAAAAATAATGAAAGTAATCTAATTAAATTCACTGCATAACACTTATGAATGTTAAAACACTACAGACCCACTCATTCAGTGACAAAACCAAATTAACGTTTTCTCACCATGATGTATCTGAGACACCTGTTCTGATTACTGATAATAGGAAGCAAATGCCCTGGATACTTTACGTTTTGAACATAATTATGTTTTCCTACCTGAGTTTGTTTTTTGCCCTGCTTCTTTTGAAATCTGTTAAGACATACCTCCTTCCTTATGTCCTTTATTAGTATTCTACATAAAGTACAGTCTTCATTACTGTAGATAGCGAAGATTTATCTTCATATACAGCAGCTGTCACCTGGGAATTTTAGAATGATCTAGTTTAGAGATTCTGGGAAGCAGCTTGCTAGATTCTCATCTTCACTTGTTTTTGTCATTGGCAATACATCTGCACTGAGATACACGCCATTTCTGTTCTTTTGTATATGATGCTTTTATGCAATGGAATGCAAAAGACACATGTTTCTGAGGGGGGTAGAAATATGAATAAAAATCTGTTTTGATAGATGATCCAGTTTATTCTTCACACATCCCTGTTTTATTGATTTATGAACCAGAAAGACTCATCCAAATTTACATTGCATGCATTTTCTTTGCTTTCAGAGGAATTTCCTTCCCTCCCACAAGATTTAACAAAGCAATTTTGTTTCTGTATCCAACAGTCTCTATGGCAGTCAAGTAACCATCAATTAATCAATTTTTCTGCAAAACTATTTTTTTTAACTTTAAACAAACATCACTGCACATTCTTGACACAATTAAACAATTTCTCTGTTATGCTTTCTATCTATCCTGCACGCTGGGGAGCAGGGAGAAGCTATTGCAGAAATCATGGCACACGTGCTTGTGCATAAAATTAAATATTTCTCCCTTAATCCTATCACCAGCAGCTGTTAGGTACCGTGGCTTATTGCACATGGCCTATATAATGAGACAGATTCAGGCAGTTCAAGCTCCTCTGCTGAATGCAGAATAGAGCCCTTCTCTCCAAGGACACTAAGACTTACTACTGTTGAAAAAGAGTCCTCCTCAAGCAAATGAATAGATTCAGCATACAAGTTTCAAGAAGAAAAACAGCATTAGAAACAATGTTTTTCAGAACCAGATAGATCATATACTCAGTGGGTTGGACCATGAAATGAAAACTATAAGCAGGGAGGAAAAACAGCTTTAGAAACAATGTTTTCTAGTACCAGATAGATCATATACTGAATGGGCTGGACCATGAAATGAAAAGTGTAAGCAGGAAAGCTCCATAGAGGTTAGGGTTAGGTTCTTTTGTCATCAATAAAACTGTCCAAAAATTAAAAATCAACCTTTTAATAATTAAACAACTTCTAAGTAACTCTAAAATTGTACAGATGTTTCTAATAGCTGATTAGAAATGTTTCTAATTGACCCTTGGTATTAAAAACAGGTAATCCAGATCCAGTTCTATCTTAGTTTATTTCCCATTTCATTGCTCAGTAGGCAGCAAAGTTAAGGGCAATCCTCTCACATTCTCTGACACAGTAATGACAGCATTTCCATGTCTGAATGTTCAATAATGATTAAAAGGATTTTAAAACACCAATTAAAATTATCTAGTAAAAATCAGCTGAAAACATGTTTTATAAACTTGAACATTAGAAAGCAAAACAGCTACACTCACTGCAGCAATATGATTAATATTTTCCCCTTGCAATGGACAATGTTGGACTTCATTACAAGTGTGGGAAGCAGTTTTTTAATCTCATTTGAATTTTGCATATAAAAGCAAATTAGTCTAAAGGGAAATAATGCTTCTTTTGTGTTTCATGTCAAGCGTGGTGAAAATTAGTTTAAACCAGGTAATTGGGGGAACTTATGTTCATAGGGTCAAATCATCCTCTTAGTGTCCAGACCAAATCCATGAGTTGTTCAAAAAGGGCTGAGGGAGTGAATTGTTCTCCAGAGCAATGGAGCACTAGTACAAGAACAACACAGCTGTTACCATAGGGCTACAGTAGCCTTTGTGGATGTTGCATTTCCTCTGTCAGGCACCAGTATATGGATGAGCATGGCTAGTGGATGGAGCAGGAGTCAGTTACTAGCAATTAGGGGCCAGGGTCAGAACTGGACTCAGATGTCAGAAACTGGAGCTGAAGGTCAGAGGCAGGTTACCTGGCGTGATGAAGGCAGGGGCAAAGATGTGGCCAAGTCAAAAGTGGGGCTTGGGATAAGGTGGGAGTGTAGATAGGAACAAGCAGGCAGCCACCAAGCTGTTGATGCTTCTGGGCTTAAGAGCTGGTCTGCTGTCTCTTCTCATCACTCAGGCAGTACAGTCAACAAGGCAACCTACTATAGGTCATCTGGGCTTCTTAGGTTGTCCAGAGACTGGCTGTGCTGCAGGCACTGTGGCCTATCAGTATCACCCCTCAAAGGTGCCTCATAGAGGCCACAGGGCCCAGTTTCTTGGGGAAGTTCCAGTGGAACAGGTCCAGGCCCTGGAGGTTCTTTACTGGTCCCTCAGACTGTCTGAACTATCAACTTCTTAGTCCACCAGGTAGTGGAGCCTTCCCTTAAATCATGAAGAGTTGAAGATTAAGTGGCGCAAATATTCCTTCTATCTGTGAACTACTAAGTAGGGTGTCAGCTTGGTTGGTTTGGGTATGGCTTCTCAGCGCAAAGCTTTACAAATGGGGGGAGAAAGACAGGCAGCTCTGGCACCTGTAAACTGAAGGCCACTGTGTTTACTTAATCTGTAAGGGGCCTACATATTTGTAATCTAGTCTGGTGGCCGGATGGCTCAGTTTAAGATTCTGGGCAGAGATCCATACCTGATCCCCTATGTCTAGATTGTGGGCAGCCTGATGAGCTTGGTGTTGATGATATTTACAGTCTTCTTTGTTTCTTGAGCTCCTGGTGTACCCACTGCCGGCAGAAGGTAATATCCAATAAAAGATAATTCCTCAACTATCTTGTTGTTAATGTCCTGAGACCAATAGAGCTACCACTGTGAACAGCTTCTTTAAAAAAAGTGTCAGTCAACCTATTGTGGAGGAGAAACTCCAAGCAACTGAGCTGGCCATTTGAGAATAACCCTTAGGTTGACATATGATCCATCGACTGATTGAAAACTAAAAATAGAATCATAAACATCAAAATTGTATTCAAGAAATTAACGGAAAGGTTACATTTGCAACAAATACCATTCACAATGAATACTTGGACAAGATGTTGGTTGAAAATGGTCTAATTTCTGACAGTAGCATTGTGGAAATCTAGAGTAATATTGTAAACCAGTATTACTTCTCCTTAAGCTGATGAGACAGAAGGGATAGGGGGAATGGATATTACTACCAGGAAGAGGAATAGAGAGAAGGAACATTTTGCTCTATAGGGCAATACATTCTGGTAATGAAGAAAAAGTTCTGCAAGTTTCAACTCCCTGTTATTCTTAGGTAATCTTCTGTGGGAAAGTGTTTCCCTTATCTTGCTCCATGACAGCAACCAAGATTCAGCCTCCAGTATCAGTAGATCCCCAATAAGTCACTGAGGTGCCATCCACACAGCAGCACTATTTTTGAATACTTCAAATAAACCTGAACTGCAAAACTTGGATCTAAAGTTTCTGGAAATTTGGGGGTGATTGGAGTACACCCACTTCATTTTGGTACATCCACACAGCAGATGGACTCAGTCATAGATTTCTAAGCCAGCAGGGACTGCTGTGATCATCTGGTCTCCCCTCCTGCATAACACTTCCCCAAAATAATTCCTGTTTGAACTAGTGCATATCTTTGTTGAAAAAACAGGGGCTTATATGACATCATCATCAGTTTAAACACAGTACCTAAAATTGCAAGGTTCAAGGTAATACTGTAAGAATTGCCAACTCTGTAGACAACTATATATTAGTATGTGTAAGGTTGGGTGACTAAATCCATCTCAGTGTTATAAGATGTCTGCAGAAGGAGTTCCAATTCCTGAAGGAATTCCTAGCACCAAGAAATGAGCCTTGCCTTATTGTCTCCAGATTTGGAGGCAAAGGAACAGTCCTCTCCTGCTACCTTCTATTCAAAGACAATCCTACTCAGTGTTTGCTATCCATCCATAGACTTTAAGTCTGAGGTACTTTTTTGTTTTAAAGACATATGAATTATTCTAGAGAACCTTAAATGTGTTTAGCGTACAGACACATGCTCTATGTGGGTTTAGCGCTGTATGCCTTTACCTCCTCTTGGTGTTAGCTTTAGTATATTTTTAATCCACTCAGTGTTATGCTCTTTTATTCTGATGTTGTTAACATGCTTTGGTTTACAATGGTCATCCTAAGGAGAAGCACCACATTTTGACCTATGCTACTTTGTCTCTGATTAATTTTCTAGGACCCTGACATCTGTCCAGTGCTGGTGCAGTTACATCATAGTAACATAACAGGTGATTTGAACATGCAGAGACGGGGTTGCAACATTCTATCCACATTTGAAAAGTAGACTCAAACTATCTTACTTCCTCCACATTTCACTATGATATCCTTCAATTGTTACTAAAGTAAAAATAAATTCTGCACAGATGGACCAATTGCACTTAAATATCTAGGGACCCGATCCCTTAAAGTCAGTGGAAACTGAGAGATCTAGGTATCTTAAAGGATTAGGCTCTGAATAACAAATTTGTGACTGCAAAGTGAATGGGTTAATTTTGCTGGTGTGTTTCCCACACAATGCTCATCACTAGAGCAGATTAATTTTGTGCCATTTTCTGTTTTGATTACAATCTTTGTCATACAAGTAAGGCAGCAGAATGTTAATGTCACATATTATCTCTGAAAGATAGTGGTATTCTCCATTGCTTTGACCTTTTCAGTGTTCTGCATTTCGATTTGATCTGGAAGTTGATGATTAATGATAATTACAATAATTACAACAAGAGGCTTGAAATATAAATTGTCAAATGTTCAAAAGAAGCGGTACAAAATGGCTAATATATCTTTAACAATGTATCAGCTATTTTCTCTTCTTTTTCAGACATAATGCAATCAATGACATTTAGTTTAAAAAAATTACAGATGGGCCTGAACCAAAACCATAGATCTGAATACTCCTGATCTGTGGGAAATATTGGATCCAAATCTAAACTTTACAGCTTTGACTTATCTATAGCAAAAATACAGGTCAGGCTGAAGCAGGCAAAATAGAAGAGCTGTGATTTGGGAGCCATGTTTTTGGTATACAAAAAAAATCAATTCTTCAAATCAATAACATACTCTTTTACTTCAACAGCTTTGCTTAACAAAGAGTGAGCATTCCACAAAACAAGCTTTGGCTTTGGATTCAGATAATTAACCATGATTCCCATTATACAGTTGGTGCCACTGGATAGTTACTTTTCTGCTCAACTTTGCTTTATTGGATTTAATTTTGGGGAACTAAACTTCCTGGAAATTAGACATCACGTTGGGTGGATGGTTAACAGATGTCCTCCTAGATCTGAGAAGAATAGGTAGGTAGCAGTATGCTATAATATGTTATTTGAGAATGAATCTATATGCAATTGTAACTTAGACATCCTCTTCATTCCAGTGCTTTTCATATACTAAACCCTGGCTGTCTCCAAGGATGCTAGACTTAGTACCCAATTGTATGTTAGTATTCAAATAACCTCCAGTCTAGCCACCTCTCTGCAGATACAGAGCCTTTATAAGCAACACAGTTGATTCTGCTACGTAAGGACATAGCAGAATTTCAGTGGATTGCACATTCTTATATGACAGAAAACTTGGCTTTGCAAGGGCCCCTGTGTCAGTGCACTAGGGAGGTAGGTGGGAATGGGTCATGGGTTAGGATAAAGGCTGCTCCATCTTTGTGGGAGTGTCCTCTGAGAGACTGTCATTGGGCTTCAAGCTTTTTAACTGCTCTTTGGGTCCTGGGGCAGAATTACTCCACTGCATTCCTCAGCCCATCCCCTCAGCCTTGCTACTGCCCCTGAAAGATTAGCCCTTCTTATCACTTAAGTCCAAGACATGCGTATTTTGTTGTTGTTTGACATTTCTAACAGCATTCTAATTAATTCTTTCAGTGTCCTTGGCCAAAATTATCAACCTATAGAAGCATGTCTAAGACCTATTGCACCTTGATGTCTGCTTCCTACCCTTTACTGCTGTGCATTTCTTGCATCAAGTGTTGCTGTAATAGGCCGTCTTTAGCTGCTGTGAACTAATGAAATCAGTGAAACTATGGTAACTTACAGCTACCCTGTAAATGTAAATTGTATTTTTACTGAGTTCTCTATTCCCCTTCCAACTTTTGAACTGTTTTAGTTTGCTTTATTTTTTCTGTAGATACATTTCTTTTATAGATTCTGTTCACAATGGTAAAAAATATAGTCCTGGCTTACTTGGTGTCCTGTAACTTCTATTTTCTCAATACTTCTTTCCTAGAGGCATTGTAATAAAGGTCAGATTGATTTTGCAATCATACCATCTAACAATGTGTTAAACAAATAAATACAGTATGCTGCATTCTTTGTTTTAGTCACTCCATCATCCTCAATAAACACATCCCTTTATTATACTCCTGTGTTTGACTTTTCTGTCTCTCAAAGTTGCAGTAAGTGGGTTATATTAAATGGGAGCAATGATAAATTAACTGGTAACTGTATTGCGTAGAACATAGTACTGAATTTAGCTCTTGGCAACCCCACTACCAAAATGATGTAGTTAAGCTGGAGGCAGTTCAGAGACAATATATGTGAAGCGGTATATGTGTGGTGAGGGTTGAGCCACTGAGGCTGACTTATTAATGTTTAGCTCTTATATTAGGCTGTAGATTTTTCACAGTGGTGTACAAACACTGAGAAAATATTAAGAAAGCAAAATATGCATATCTTAGCCAAGTGACAATGAAGGGCAAGGGCCAAGAAAACAGTCTACCCATATTCAAAGAGTGTAATAGCCAAGCAGTGTAAGGAATTTTTTTTGGATGGTAGAAGGGGGCATATAAATAGGAATAGGAATAGGATGACAATTAAATAGGGAAAATGAAGTTTGACCGCAAGAAACGCTATTCGAGAGATATTTCTTGGACCCCTCTATATAAACCAGGAGTCTCCAACCTTTTCAATTTGAGGGCTGAAAACATTAGTAGAAAAAATTCAAGAGACAAGTTGATATACTGAGGTGCTTAGGCAGTAGAAACCATTCACGAGTCCCCTTTTGCGTGTTCTTCTGGCATGATGGGGTCCCTGGCAGGTGTGCAGCCAACATAGCAGTATTCTATTCATATTTACCTGAAGCCTCTGGATAGGAGAGATATTGGGAGTGGGATAGAGAGCAACCTATGGTTCCTTGACAACTGGTGCAAAATCACAGCAGCTCCCAATCTTCTTTAACTTGTTCCAGGGCAGAAATTGAGGAAGTTGTAAGGAGTTATTGGCTCTCAGTTTTTTCTCCCACACATCCTTCTGGGCTGTCCAAAGTGGCTATGAGGTGGGTGGAGGAAAGTCATCCTATACTATGTAATCAACTAAGCTCAGGGGGAACGTACTGTCTCTGGACTTTCATTGCCCAGTGGGGAAATGGGTAATGGAGCTGTTAGAGCTACTTTCCTCCTTCCATTGTGATGCAGCCAGTTACCAAAGGAGAGTTTCTGAGAAGCTCCAGCAACTGGGAAGGAAGAACAGCTATTCAGAGCAGTCCTAGATCCCAGCCAGCTGTTCCTGGAGTAGCAAAATCAGACATGGGAGTTAGTTGATGAGACCGAGGCTCCTAGTACCACATCTTAATGACAAGCCTGATATAAACATTTAAGGTTAAAAATCACACAGTGCCTCTCAGGGAGCAGGTACTCATTTGTAATCCAATACACATTTTCTTTGTCACTCTTTTGTCCCTGAGAATCTTGATTTAGACCTTCAAGGGCTACTTGTGGCCCCATAATATTTCAGGAAATGGTGACTCCTAGGGAATGTCCATTATGTGATTTAACTTTGTTGGAGACTCTGTGGCAGGGAAAGATAGCATCAAGGATTGGGATGTGTATACTTCCTGGTAGTCCTTCTTAAGAGACGCCTATAGTCTGGAGAACCTCAGTAGAGTTTGTGAGGGAAACCTGGGCAGAACTGCCTCAGTGCTGTGGCATTCAGGAATCCTAAACAGGCCATTCCTCCCTGAACATTTACTATAATTTGTTTCTTGATTGTTGAACATACTGATTATTAATTTATTGGCTTCACGTTACAGGTCTAATTCCTAGTTCACGATCCTCCCTACCCTGTCCTAATAAGTGTTTCACCTCATATCAAGAACCATGTAGTTCTACATCTGCCCTGAACTTTGTTTATTTCCTAGAGATTTCTGGGGAGGCCCCAGAACCTAGTTAGAATTGAATTTAGGGATAATTTTCACCAAGTATAGTTTTAACGCCTGTAACACATTATCTTGGATGTAAGATTTACTACACTGTATCATGGCTGTCAGGAATGTCATGTATAAATAGAAGGCTGGTTTAGATCAGCTTCTTAGCTTGTGTGATGTGACCTGCAGACAGGCCGCAGAGGAGTAAGCACAGGATAAGAAAGCAGTAAAACTCCTCAATTATAATGGCTCAATGAAAATAGTACCAGAGGGGGAAGTCGTGCTTGTTCCCTCTGCTGTGTCTCCAGGACCATCCAATCCTGATGCAGCTTCTCAGCCTTTCTTCATCCCTCCAAGATTGTGCTTAGCTACCTGGGAGTGAAGTGCCACATCAGGTGGCTAAAGCCTCTGCAGCCTCATAAAGCCAAGCTTTCCATCCTCTGGTGCTGAGCACCGTGAAGCACAGGAGAAGGGAGAAGCCCTCTATTTGGTCCTATGCTATGCAGCGTCACATTCAACACCATCAACCATCCCCATTAAGTAGCTGCACCAGCCTTCTCAACCCTCAGTCTGCATCAACTCCTTCATGTATCAGCAGTCTCAAATCCATCTCCCCTCCCCCCCCACACACACTCCCCTAGCACCTTCATGACAGAGTGTAAGTTCTGAAATAGAACATAGTGACCTTTCCCTTAATGGATTTATGTGTCCTTGTACCCACGATGTTCATATAATTTAGATTAAATAGTAGACCATGACATTTCTGTCAAATTTACAAATTCAGCCAACCTGGCAGCGCTAGGGGGAAAAGAAGAAAGAAAAAAAGAGACAGCTACAGTGATTTCAGTGATTAGCTTCAGTGATTTTTTCTCTTTTTCCATGGAAAACAGCAGATTAAGATTTATATGAGCCCGGATTGATCAATATGGCTGCGTCTAGACTGGCAAGATTTTGCGCAAAATCAGCCGCTTCCAAAATGAGTGGAACGAGGTGCACCAGTAGTTTGAATTAGAGATCCTAATTTGAACTACCTACTCCGTGCCGCGGGTAGCCGCAGGCACGGAGTTTGGACTAAGGGGGATTTAAAAATGGCGGCACGCGGGAAGATGCAAATGAAGCCCAGCATATTTAAATCCCGGGCTTCATTTGCAACCCCGGTTGCCCTCATTTGCCTACCCAGTTTGAACTAACGAGCTAGTGTAGACATACCCGGAGGGACTAGCCAGTTTCCCTATAGCAGTTGCCATGTTGCGAGCGGATTCCCCACTAACCTAGTGGCCACCTCATTCACCATTAGTAAGGCCCTGGTCTGGGTCCCCCTAACTCAGCTGCACTCTTTGGGAGCAGCTTATTACATCCCCTTCCATCAACTCCAGCCATTTAGGCTGTGCTTCCCTGAAGCGAAAGGGAATCCTATTGATTCTGACCATTAGGCTGTGCTTCCCCGCAGACAAAGGAGGTTCTAGTAACAAAGGACCGTGGGCCACACAACGCTGAGGCTGAGGGCAGCCATACTGACTTTAACCAGGGAGCTATCCAGGGAGATGGGGTGTACTTACCCCATCACACAAGGTTTTGTTGTTTTCTGCCATATCACAATACACATGTACGGGGGGTGGGGGGGGCAAATTTAATTCTGGCATTTTGTAATTTTTGAGTGCTTGATGGTGGAATCCATATGTTCTCTTCATATTTTTTTAAATGTAGTTACTATTTAGATTAACAAAAAATATAAACAGTGATTAAATCAATACCAACAAGTGTTGTAGGACTTTGATTATCCTCAGTATAATGTGGCACATTTTGGGCCTGCTTCTAACTTCACATCCACCAGAAAATACGGTAAGGGTAATCAATTAAGTGTCCTAGTTTCATAGAGTTTAATGCTAGTAAATAGCTTTCATCCATCTAATTCTTTTAAAAACAATTTCAGTTTCCATTTATATTTTTCTGTGTCTATTTTTCTCTCAAATCAATATCATTCATAAATTTCCTCCACATTTAGAAATTAGCCCATTTAAGCATCAAGATCAATACACTTCTGTTTATCTGAGTGGCCCAGGAACATCCAAAACATACAGTTAACTCAACATTAGGATAAATGGAAATGATATTTTGAGCTGCAATTTCACTTCTGTAGAAAATGATATATAGGGAATGAAGGGAGTAATGCTTATGTTTGAGCAGTACTCTGTACTTTATTAAATGTTAAAATAAACGGCTTTACAAAGTTTATCAAAATATTAAAATAGTATTAAAACCACTGTGGATATAATGTAATTCTGAATTGTTTTTAAAAACAAACAAACAAAACAACACGCCCCCTACCCCCGTGACTCACCTGATTCAGTTTGTGAACATTTCTTCCAAAGGCTTTTCCTTTCCGGCACTGTCCTGCAAAGCTGCAGTTTCAGCAGATACAAGATTAAGGGTGGGCCTACTATACCTAGTCAAATTGCCAAATGGTGTTCACATTTGTTCCCTCTGTCAACAGATCATGTTCACGCTGGGGGAATCATCATTGACAGCATGAGCAGTGCATTGTGGGTATGTATCCCTCAATACAGTGTTGTGGGAAGGCAGAGCTGATCCCTGCGCATCTTGGGATTCCCTCCAAGTTCTCCCACAGCCTTCTCAGCATTCTTTGTGAGCTCTCCCTGCTGAGGAATGTCAAGGCAGTACTGCAGCTATGCCTATCCCCCTTCTCCAGCAACAGCAGTCGGCCTACTGCTATGTTCCTAATGCAGGGAAGAACAGGAACAGTCCAATGATTTGCTCTTTGTTTGTTGCCCAAAGGGAGCAGCACACTCAGGCTATGTTTAGACTGCTGCTTTTTGTCGGAAAAAGGTATGCAAATTGCTATCTTGGTTAATCCCTGGTTAAAGTCAGTATGGCCTCCTTGTGAAATGAGGAAGACAGGGCTTCTGAAAGAACACGTCTGAGCTTCTGCAAAAAATGTCGGAAGAGCAGACACGTTCCCTGGATGCGGTGGAGATTTTCCTGGGATACCTTTGATATTCCGGAAAAACTCCATAGTCTAGACATAGCCTCAGCTATGAGATACTTCCTAGAGCTTGAAAAGGGGAGGGGCCCAGTAGAGATCAAAACACAGAA
Source organism: Apalone spinifera (assembly GCA_030068395.1). Lineage (NCBI taxonomy): Eukaryota > Metazoa > Chordata > Testudines > Trionychidae > Apalone > Apalone spinifera. The sequence goes on along the minus strand of CM057848.1, from coordinate 49,818,817 downwards.
AAGAGCTATCATGGCAGGCATTGTGAGATACTGGGGAAAACACAGTCTACACTGGGTTTTTTGTCAGCGAAACTGGACATTTTTATGGACAAAAGTTGCATTGCAGTGTGCACACTCTCACTGCTTTGTTGCCAAAAGGCTGCTTTTGGTGACAAACCTTTGTAGTGTACACAAAGCCTAAGTTTCAGGGCTTCTCTACATCTGCAGTGCAGCTTTGGTGCTTCAGAGTAGACATTACCTGTAGCAATGGCAGGGTTCTCCCAGTGGTGAAGCTAATCCACATCTGTCTACACTGGGAGTTAGGTCATATTAACTATGCTGCTCAGGGGTGTGGAATTTTCAGAACAGTGTCTGATGTCGCTATCTCAGCCTAACTTTTTAATGTAGATCAAGCCTCTGTAACTTCAGGAGATCATTCAGAACTTCTATACCAATACAAAGCTGATGATTAATGTTACCAAGCACTGAAAGGATAATTGAAAAGTTATTAGGAGATGATTAACAAACAGAGGGCTACACGGGGGACACACTATGGATCTGGATAACTACAATTTTTGGATAAAGGGAATTCAGATAACTGGAATGACACTCTATATTTGTTAATAATTGGGACAATATACTGTTTGATCATGATAAAAATAATGATTGTTGTCCTCGGGCAATCACCAACTTCCAGTCCAGCCATAAAATCTTCTTTATCCGTCAAAATGAGATTCAAAGTAGAATTATTTCTTATTTCAACACTTTTTGTGTTAGAAAATGATAATTTATGATTTCTAGAAACACTAATGTTTTATGACTGGCTTAATGAGAGTTCCATTATATGTCCCCACCTTGTACACCCCCATTACAACACAATATTTCTTTTTGCACATGGAAAACAGATGTTTAAGGAGTAACTCATCCTGTTCTTGGGTTTGATTCTGTGGTCTGGGACAGACCAGTAACCCCTCCTCAGCTGTCATATTAGCACATTGAGTAATATACATTCAGGACCCTATGCATCAAGTCTTTTGCTATCACTAAAATAGGTAAAGGTAGTAAATGATGCTACTCCCATTCTACTGCCCCATGCAGTGATTTGAAACAATCTAACTTCCCTCAATAGGTTATAACCAGTGGTTTTAACATTCCAATAATGGGAATTGACCCACCAAGTTTCAGTAATGCCAATTATATCAAATTTGTCACCTGTGCCCCTACCATTGGTATATAACCAATTGAAATATTTCTTCATATTCTTTGTCACTTTTAGTTTGTACGGCATTTGCCTTCTTAGAATCCTATCTTGCATCACTAGTTTAATGCTCTCTTGTCTGCTCCAATTAGTCTTCAAACAAGAATAGCTCCTCTATCTGCGCGATGAAGACCTTCCTGTTCATACAGGCACCTCTCCCACTAGAATGTGGCTCAGTGTTCCACTAAATCAAAACCTTCATCTTTATGTGTAGTCATTACAGCCAGTGTATGCTGATGTGAAAGCAGAATCAGGTCTGTAGCTAAAACTGATTATTAATGCTTGCAGTATGTATCTCCAACACAGCTTATATTTTAATTATTTCTAATATATGCTACCGTATCTCCTGAATAATTCATTTTATTTTAAATGGAAAGTGTTTATGTCAATCTCTTTATGTATTTCACTGACATGCAAAACAAACAAATATGAAGGGCCTGGTTCTACTATTACACAAGTTCTTTCTTTTACTTCATTGGAGAAATTCTCATTTATGGTGGTGTAAAAGTGATCAAAATCTGACTCAATTATTCTTTTATTTGAGAAAAGCACCTGCTGTATGAGAAGGCACCTTCATTTGAGAAAAGCACCTGGTACAGGAGAAGGCTGTGAATGAACAGCTTTTAAAAGCATGGACATTGACAGCACTAAGCATTTTGCATTTTCTTTTTACTGCAGCATTTTACAGAAATTACCAAGGAATGTTTCTTGGATCATAAGATTTACATAAATTATTATCCAGCACCTCCAGACAGATCATACTGCATGTTAACATTCTGACCAGATCATTCTTTATGTGGGGAAAAATATAAGTAACAGGAAGCTACACCACTTAATTTCTACTGGATCATTCTGTGAAGTGGGAGGTGAAGGAGATGATATGACATCCTGAGGACCAATGATTTGGTTTTGAATCAGTGCTCTGTGATTCCCTCAATTTCTACTCTCTGTCCCACTGCTCAGTTCCTCTGGAGCCTCTCTCTGGAGAGGGAAATTTTCAATTTCATAGAGAAGGAAAATGTCCAAGTTAATGTTGACTCTTGCTGTGCGGGTGAGCCTGTACAGAGAAGCAATGATATCTCTCTCTCTCTTTTTCTCTCTCTAATTCAATTTTCTGACTCAGGCCCCAGATTTTTATGTGGAGGAGACCCTTTGCATATAATTCTATCTCTGCCTGCTAGTGAGAGAAGGTCTTAGAGGTGTAGCCATGTTAGCCTGTAACTTTAAAACCAACGAGTAGTCCTGTGTAAAGTACTAACAAAAATATGTAAAGTATTATGAGAGTTTGTGGGTAAAACCCACTTCATCAGCTGAGCTTGAGTAGAGAAGTGGGGTTTACCCACGAAAGCTCATGATACCATATATATTTTTGTTAGTCTCTAAGGTGCCACTGGACTAGTTGCTAGTGAGAGAGGAATTAATGCTGCCATAGCACCGTACCAATCTTGTTCACATTTCATGAATGTCCTTCCACAGGAGCTTGGTGGGGATGAGCTAGATAGAAGTTATGAGGTGCCACTGGTCTGACTCAAGCCCCAGATTTTTATGAGGAGGAGACTCTTTGTATACAGTTATATCTCTGCCTGCTAGTGACAGAAAATCTTAGAAGGTTAGCTGCAGCAGTATCCTCTATAGAGATTGGCTTTCCATGCAAAAATCTAGATGTAAGAGAATCTGGCTCACCAGGTAGAACAGCTCCAGGAAAATTAGAAAGATCAGTGTCACAGAGCTTTTCTCCCTCTACAACCCCCCTTATTTTCTGTCTGTGTGAGAACTATTTGCACCAGTGGATTTACTGCTCATGAAAATGCTGAGGTTGAAGTTGCTATCCATTAAATTAATAAATAATGATACATGCTATCAAACCATTCCTGTGGCACAGAGAGAGCAATATTGATCATATCACTTTTACAAAGCAAATTACCATTTGTATAACTAATGTCCATTGAACACCATAGATAAGTGTGTGGCAGAGTAGGAGGAATGTATATTAATTTGATATTGTTAGAAAACTTACTCTTACAACAATTTCACTTTAGTGGGATTAAGAAAACATTTTAGGAATGAAACAGCTGCTGCATTTGGGGCAGCCTTTGAAAGACCAATTGTTATTAAGTAGCAATTCTGTCATAAGGAGCATGGGAGATTATGTACAATGCACAGTTGTCATCTGGAATGAAGGTAACACAATTGCTTTCTGCTGCATTGTAAACAGACGATGTGGACACAACTGACATTCAGATAAAAAAGATAATTTGATTGCTGTTGACCATTCTAATGAAGAAGAACAAAATAATACTAACAGCACACAAGTACCTCCCGGGTAGACTTGTGTAAGAATGACTCAGGGGAAGGCAATTTAATATTTTTTTTGCCCATTGAGAAGATGGCAAAATGAAAAAAACTATAGTTTAAAAATGATGAGCATTGTTTCAATAGAAAATAAATCAGTTTGGGAAATTTAAAAGTTAGGAATGTTTGTCTATCATCCTTGTTTGCCATCTGAAGAAGTGGGTTGTGCCCACAAAAGCTCGTGATACCATCTACATGTTTTGTTAGTCTATAAAGTGCTACCAGACTATTTGTTGTTTTTTAAGTTTATCCTGTACAGACTAACTTGCCTACCCCCTGAAACTTATCATCCTTTGGTCAGGCCACCCCCGATGGTTTCACATACAGTTTCCGGGTTTGTTTCAAGCATCCATCAAGCATCCAACTGAATTTGAATTTTATACTTATCAAACCTGCTCCCTCCTTACAGAACAGTGGGTACAATGCTTTTCAGCAGTCTATAAAGAATTAATCAAGATATTCCCAACCAGTTAATTAAGTTATAAATAATTATCAAGTAAATTAAAACAATTAAATCTTAGAGATGAATAAAAACAGTGGAGCTGCTTTTTTTCATGGAAAAAAAAGGTTTGCATGCGGTGCAAAAGAATAATTTAAAAATTATACTTGTTTATTTAGAAGTAAATAGAGATTTAGGATTGTATTTTATTAAGTTTCAATTTTTTCTATTCTGTGTAGTCACAGAAATCGTATGTCTTATAGACTATTGGATAAAGGAGAGAAGAAACCCTACTTTGCTTTTGGACTTGAAAAATATATTGAGCTTTTAGAAGATACAGTTAATAAAAGTGCAAAATAATTTATTGTGTTATGCCTAAATAAAGGATTAAACAATTTAATCACATTTCAAATGGGTTGGCAAATGCGAATCTTTAGAAAATTCTTTTAAGCAATTTTCTAACCCTGATTTTTCTCAGAAATGATTTTTTTTTAAGAATAGATTGCAGTGTGAGGTTTTCACCTGTAGATAACCAGTTCAAATGCAAATCAGACAGGTAATGACTTTTTTTTACCTGCTGGCAGCTATTCTGTGGCCTTTAAAATGATTTAGTGATCTTTGTGTTGCTCTTCAGTGAACAGGTGTTTTCATTTTATGAATCTCAATCAGTATTAATTTTTATCTCTGTTTACAATCCCAGAGATGCAAGGACTCCATGTGGAGGAGACTGAGCTGACCTCTAACTCAAGAATTGATACACGTGAGGCATATTGCCCAGATTATGTACAGTAGCTGGTTGGAATCTTAAACAAAATTTGAATTTTTGAAAAGTTTTTAGTTCAACTCTAAAATGTCAGCATCTCACTGGAGAAATAATTGAATTGGAGAGCTCACTCATCCAATGTCTGTTGATGTCAATAGAAAAAGAGTTAATGCAAGAGACTAAACTCATATAAATTATGATCTCGCTAAAAACAAAAAAATCACTGGTGCTTATTCACTACAGGGATAGCAATCATATAGGTATGAAGAGCCTGATCCTACAGTTGTCAACAGCACAACTCCCATCATAACAATGCTATCCCTGCTCCTGTTCTAGGGTGTTTTATTTCAGGGTCCCAGGGCAAATCTCCTGGATCCAAGGCCCAGCATAATACGGTCTAAAATGTGGTGATCCTGTTGTAACTCTTGTAAATGAAAGATCTGTCAACACAGGATAGAAGAGCATATGCCATTGAAAGGCGGGAAATAGCGGTTTCTTTATAAATAAAATAGATAGCAAATATTTAATTAAATTGATCACAGATGAAAGCTAGCAAGGAAACTTCACATATGTAAGGTTTTGGAACTCAAACTCTACTCAAACTAGAGAAACGGAACCAAAAGCCTAGAGGATTCTTCCTGCTGCTTGAAAAATTAATTCTCTCTCCTTGTCTCCTCCCATGGCACAATATGGTGACTCTATTTACTTCAGTGGCTTTAGCTTACTGAAGTAGAAACTTTAATAAAATGTTAAATTAGTACTTGAATTAATGCTTTATTTAATAGCAAATTTGCTTTACTTGGGTATCAGTGAATAGATTTTATATCAAAAGAGCAAGTTAACAGTGAACATGCTGCATGAACATCGGTAGTTTGAAAACCTGAAACAGAAAATATTTAAATTTCCAATAACTGAGTCTCATCTTACATCAAAATAAAATCTGAAATTATATTGGTATAGCTCAGTTGCTCCTCTACATATCTAGCATGTCCATGCCATTTATATTCTCATCTAGTTTGAAACAGTGGCTGCCATTTTGACCTATGCTGACATTTCAAAGGCTGAAGAATAATTAGAGAAATAAAGGACTCATAATTACTTTCTAGCACCCTCCCACACACAGTCTTTTCTTGGCCAGGAATAATACTCTCTATCCCACCATTTTTTATAGCTGAGCACAAAAATAAAATGCACAAGCAGACATTTTTAAATTTAATGATCTAATCTGAATGTTAAGTAGACAAGTTTGCATCTAATTGAATAGAATTTTTACCAGGAAATATAACTTACTTAGAACTCAACCATATAACTTTCTTAAAACACAAATGGAAAGCAAGAGAAGATAAGGCACTTGTGGAGGCATTTCTAGGCACACAACATTTATGTTAAATTTCAAGTTCATTGAATCCAATATTCAGATTTCCAGCAGACGGAATTCCACATGAGGATACAATTTTAATGAAGTAGACAGATTTTTCTCCTGTCTCTTTCAATAGTTTTATATAATGTAATGGAAGACTGAAGGGAAGCTGTTTTACAAGCTATTGTATAATGTAAATAATATACATTGTATATTTCCAGGACTTTTCTTGATTATTTGGCTGTCATTTAACTTTGCTATCTATCTGGGATATTTTTTAATGTACTTACAATAATAATTTAGCCACAGGGAGTGTTGTTTATTTTTTCTTCTTAGATGTCTTAGGAATATATTAGACAACAAAGCTAGATGACAAATGATTTTCTTGTGTTTAAAAAAAATGAGATTTTAAAAAGAATCTCCATCCCAAATTGAGACAAAAAGTCAAATTTTTACAAGCCAAAAATACAAAAAATATCACGAGTCAATCAACATATCCCCTTTCGATAAATTAACTTTCTTTTTAAGCAAATAGTCATTTTGAATTCCTCGTTCCAAATTGAGAAAATGGCAAAATGAGACAGTTCAATACTTTTGATTTTTTTTTTTGAAAAATACAAACTATATATATGATGTAAAAAAATTATGATTTGCGGAGTCTGATTGATGTTTGAATGTTAGCAGTGGGCATTAAGACTATGTACACACTTGTGTTCAGATACATAGTGAGCTAGTATGAATCTAAACAACTGTGTAGCTGTGGTACAGAGTTGGGGTCACAGCCCACAGCAGAGTAACACAAATACTGAGATCCATTTATGTCTTGGAAGGCTCAGTCAAATGGTCTTGATGGAGCAACCATGTGCACAGCCTAAATGGGACCAACACCTGAGGTAAATCTGATTCACTGTGCATAAAGTTTATACAGAGTGAGCTCATAATTTGTTTGTCTTCTTAATCAGGGAAAGAGAGACATGTTGTTCACACAGATAACAATTATTTACACTGGATTTATTAATAAAAAAGTGATTTATTAAGTATAAAAGGTAGGATTTATTTAGTTGTATGTGATAACAGACAGATCAAAGTAATTTACTGAGCAAAATAAAAATAAACATGCTAGCTAAGCCTAATATAATAAAGACATTGTTGCAAATCATAATTTCTCACCTTAGTTCTTATTTCAATAAAATCCTTCTCAAGCCAGAAATGTCCTTTCTGACCTGGATCCAGCAATTCTTCTCCGTACCTGTTGTTATGGTCCTTTTGCCTCCAGGTATTTTTATGTGTTCTCCAGGTGGGGAAGGAATCAGTAAAGCTGGCTGAAAACAAAAGCTGACGACTTCCCTTTCCTTATATAGAAATTCCCTAGGGTGGGAAGCCTTTGTTCAATTAGCCACACCCCTGTGGAAAAGTACAAAAATCAAGATGGATTCCAGAATCAGGTGACATGGACACATGTCTTTCTTGCTGGAAATAGGCTTTTCTCAACATGAAAACATTGATAATATATCTACAGTCAGTATTCTTAATTTCAGATACAGAAATGCTACATGCATACAAATAGTATCTACACTTTGAGGCTGTGTCTAGACTGGCCAGTTTTTGCAGAAAATCAGCTGCTTTTCTGCAAAAACTGTCCAGTTGTCTACACTGGCTGCTTGAATTTCCGCAAGAACACTGACTTCCTACTGTAGGAAATCAGTGCTTCTTGCAGAAATACTTTGCCCTTCCCATTCGGGCAAAAGTCCCTTTTGCGCAAATCATTTGCGCAAAAGGGCCAGTGTACACAGGACGGCATTGTTTTGCGCAAAAAAGCGCATCTAGATTGGCACGGACGCTTTTCCGCAAAAAGTGCTTTTGCAGAAAAGTGTCCATGCCAATCTAGACGCTCTTTTTCTGAAAATGCTTTTAACAGAAAACTTTTCCGTTAAAAGCATTTCCGGAAAATCATGCCAGTGTAGACGTAGCCTCAGGGAATTACAAGCTTTTCAATGAGAAGTTATGTGCAGTATTTTGCATAAAGCATATTTGAGGTAGGCACATTCATATTTATAAGCATATTTTCATAAAGAATATGAAATATACCGTCACGGAGTGCATACCTTTGAACAAGTCATCTGAACCATTAAGCTGTCTGAATGTGGACATGGGGTGAATGGTGAAAGGGAAGGAATTGGCAAAACTTTGATTCTGCCTCTGTAGAACAGCACAGAGGGAACATTTCTGCTGAGAACATAGGAACTCCTTTCCTAGTGGGCTGGGGGAGAAACCAGGGAGGTGATAAAGTGTTTTTTCCTGCTCTCCCCCAGAGCTCTGTGCAGCTGCTCCTTGTCATGGGCTGAGATGTTGCTCCTAACCTAGTCCCAAAATTACTAACTAAAACCCCAGCTTTTGAGATTAGATCTAGAAATTATTTGATATCTACATATTGATTATCTATACAATCAAAGATCTATATGTATATTTCAGAATGAATTATGATGTTGATAAAATTCACATAATGTAGAGGTAATTATCGATTAATATCAATGCTGATTCTTTCTTTATTGAGTAGAGAAGGCAATGAATAGAAATTACTATCCATCTGTATTATGATCAGTTGAATTCAGGAAAAAAATATTCACCAAATTACTTTCCTTGAGATAGGGTGATTTAGACCACCTATTCCATTACAGGTACCATGAATTAGGACAGGTAATTGACATTTCAGCAAGTGGCCTTTGTCAAGGAGATAAAATTTCTTCTTTATGGAATAGGAAGTTTTAAATGGGTTATCTAGAGAAGGACACCTCGGTGAATACTAATTTTTTTTACAAAATGCTAACCTTATATGAAATGTATGCCACTGATGCCAAGTTGATTTTGAATCTTATGAAATCCAATGTATTAAATTCAATAAATACAAAAATAAGCTCTTTCTCCCTCCTAAGAAAAAAAAGAGCCACAGAGAAAAAACAGTCTTTCAAAAGCTCTAACTTAGTTTCTACGATTAAAAAAACCCAAACAGATGGTCTTTAAGTGTCTTAGCGACATGTAATTTGGTCTCTTTTGTTCTGCTGAATCTTAGTGAAGTAAATAAGAAAGGTTGCTTTCATAAATGGATTTTTTTTCCTTTTTATGGCTTAATGCTGAACAGTAGAAGCCTATGTGATTAAATTTGAGTCATTGCTGGTTTCCTCTATTTTAGTTCAGCTATTCAAAAATGTCTAATCAAACTCAAAACCAGAGAAAGCTTGTCATTTGCGTTTCATTGAGGACACCAAAGTCAAATCTCATTGGCCAAAATGTGGGAAAAGATGAGTTGACTTCATCATCTTTTAGGTACCGAGGAGAGATTTTTTTTTATAGTTTTAATCAAAGTCATTTCAAACTTTAATAGTTTTCTCTGGTTTCCAATTATAGCTTTGTGACACAGCCATGTTGGCTGAGATTTGGGGCTTAAATGAACTTGAAACTCAAAATTGAACATAAAGGTCAGCTAACACCAGTTATAATGGCAGCATTTACATCTTTGACACACTATACAGTCATTAATTAATCAACCTTCTCAACACCCTCTGAGGTAGAAAAATGGACACAATGGGGCAAATTCTGACCTGCTCTAATTCCATTGAATTCAAAGGATATAGGGTCAGTTTGACAGAGAATTTAAGTGAATTACAAAAGCCACATTATGAGCTTGTAGTTCCATAGTTAGTTCATTAGATTGTATTGCATTTGGCAAAACCAACATAAAAGTTGCATGACATTGATACAAGACCATTTTTTTGCCAAGTTAGCAAATTGGGAAAAAACCCACACTTTTCTTTTGTCCCCCTTGCGCCAGGCCATTATAACAACTGCAATACCTGAAGAATCAAACCTGCTAAAAACATGGATGCTTGATTTAGTAGCTTGCCGTGAGCTAAGCACTTTTTGGAAATGAAGACTTATTATCAGTACACTACTGTAACACTATTTATCAACAGCAGACTTTCAAAGTGGTTTAGATGTCTAAACCTAAAGACACCATATAAATGTATTGGGTTAGATGAGGATCCTATTTTTTGTCAATACGGTATTCTAGCTGTAAAAGGTTCTTTTGGAGAGATTAGATGAGGAAGACAAATGAATGCATTGTAATTCTTATCATTCCTAGACATAACACTTTGTATCTGAAAATCATCAATGCTAATAAATACATGCTGCCTGCATCTTTCCATCTACCTTATAGATGAATGTGGTGCTTTAATCCAGAGTTCTTGTCTGATTTTATCAGCATTAATTAATACCCAATTAAAAGCAAAAGATAAGGTGTGCCATTTTGACCTTTAATTCTAAGTTGTGTGCTAAATGTTTAAGGCATTTTATGTTCTTATTTTGACTCTTGTGAGCATAAATCTAGGCATTAAATAGCACATTGTAGACTCCTTGGCTATTTTTTTACAGGAACCTCTGAGATTCCACACACACATTTTCTTTGCTCCCTCTCAAGTGCTCTATGGCACATACATCCAATCCAGAGGAAGTCAAATCACCTGTCAGTGCTGCTTCTCTCTTTGGCCAGAGTGGGTCAGTAGAGAGATCTAAGAAACACTTCATGAAGCACTTCATTTCTTTCCCACTCCTTCCTCAAAATCTGAGTGTTCTGCTGAGGCTTCAGTCAGTCAGGATAGGGCTAGAAACCAAACTGAACTATTGAACTAGGAACCAAATTCAGATGTTCACATAGCACCTTTGCAGCCATTATGACCCATGAGACCATGTGTGTTTTTCTAAAAGATAACACAGATGAACAGACAGACACACAGTCAAAATCTCTGAAATAGTCAATAGCTGTCCCTTTTTCCACCCCCTACTCCCTGATGACTCAATGGGGTAATAGCTGTCCTGGTCCCCATTTTTGGCCCCTTCCTGCTCTTCTGTGGTCATTCTGCATATAACTGTGCTCCTGTCAACCCCTCCACCTATCTATTTTATGAAAAACAATTTAATTCCAAGCACATCCCATTGTTGTGGCACAACCAAACCCTTACCTTACTTTACATTATGATAAGAGGAAGCTGCATACAAAATTTGCTGGTCCTAGCTCTTTCTGTTTAGGAGGAGATCTTGAACAAAACAGATTAGCAGATGGATGGATAGACACACATTTCTAAAATATATAGTAAGATGTAGAAAGGAAGGGTAAAATTAAAATTTGATAGTGAGGGGGAGAGCAAAGTAGTTCCCCACTTAGGCTATCTTCTGAGGTGCTGCCACGAGTCATATTACTATATGACCTTTGTTCTGAAACATTTAAAATACTCACTGTGAGAACCTCTCTCATTTGACTTTAATTTTGAAGAAACTCCAATGAGTCAGGACTAAAAGGTCAATTGTACAGGTAAATCCTTAGGCCAAAATTCTGCTCCCACTTATAGTGCAATATTTCATGCAATCTCACTCTTGCCAGCAATAAGCCAAGGATATGTATTTCATGAGGTATATGCAGCATTTTCTATCAGATCTCTCAATGCCCGGAGGAAACTGAAGCCTAGATAAAGAACATATGCCCCAAAAGTGAACCCAGGTAAGGCTGAAGTAATGTTAGCTGGAAGAGGGAAATGCTTCTTGAAGCTAACAAACTCCACTATGTCACCATCAATTGAGAGTATTCACTCTATGTTAGCTAACATAGTTTGCAGCCCTAGGATCATGTTGGAATTACCCTTGATAATCAAATAGTAGCAGTCAACATTTCCCATCACAGCCTATAAGAAGATTAATTTCACTCTCTTCAGATTAGGTTTTGGTCATAGCAACTGTTGAGTTTCTGACAATGGCTATGACCGAAACCTTATCTGAGGGGAATGAAAATAATCTTCTTGTTACCCCCCGGCTGCACTATAGTTATGGATTCTGCACTGTGCAGCAGCCTCCACCCTAATATGATGAGACATAGACAGCAAGCATATAATACCAGTACTAGTAAGATATATAAGAGGAATGATATGGGGCCCTAGAATGGAACATATCATCCCCTGGGACTCAGAGATAGAGCAGCTATAATTATCTAGTAGCCATTTATCTAATATGTTGCAGCTGACAGAACCGAGATATAAACTCAAGAACTCTAGAAGAAGAACCTTCTTCATGACAGCCATAAAGCTTTGAAGCAACCTACCAAATTAAATCAGGAAAGATCTTCCCTTTACCTTCTGTAGATCATGCTGTAAAACTTGCTCCCTACCCTCTATGGCTGAAATCTTGGAATATTTGAAATCAATGGCAAAACTCTCACTGACTCCAAAGGAGCTAGGATTTTATGTTAGGTAACTTATATGACCTTCATCATCATAGTTTCTGAACCCTACTCAAGAAAGTGTTCCCCAAAGAACCAGATCTAAAGTAAATTTAGGAGGATGCTCCAAACTGGAAGCTAGAGATTAAACTGAAGAGAAGAATGGAGAATCATCTGTTTTCCTCAGCAGATACCACTTTTTTCTATAACTCCTGTAAAGGGCTTATCACTATGGCATCCAGATACTGTAGAAATGTCTGTGGTTAGATTTAAAACCTGATAGTGATGCATCCTGTAGTTTATGGGGGATCTTTTATAATTCATTCATTTAATGAAACAGATTGTATAGCAGATAAACACCCTATTGTTAAGCACAGAACCATAAGATAACAAAAATTATATTTGTCGTTTGAGTGGGAAACCTCCCTGCATTTGATACATTCAGATAATGACCCTTTGTACTCTTTGTATTGTATTCTAACAGTCAGCCTGGTTGGTATCCATGCCCCTTGTGTGGCAATTTTCTGAATTTTAGCCATTCTAACAGTAGGCAGTTGTTTTTCTCACTGATGAGCTGAAAACTTACCCAGAAGGAAGTAAAAAAGGAGAATCATCTTGCATGTCACAGTTTAATTCAGCTGATCCAATGGCTGACCTTAATAGGGAACAGGGAAGCAAACACATATTCTTTTTAGCACTAGTATTTTCACTATAATATTGAATCAAGTTCCTGTATATTTTAAAGACACTAATTAGTCAATATAGTGAAATATGCAATGAAGATGGGAATGAGTTCATTAAAACTTGAAAGAATATGTATAAATTACCTTTAGGTTTGTTTCTGTGAAGACCCAATTTATTTGTAAAAAGCAGTCCTGCTTGCCTGTGCAAAATTACTTAAACAAATGAATAAATACCTACCTATGTTTATAAGTGCTGTTATCTTGATATACAGATAAGGTATATGCATAAACAAATGGCCATATGGATACTTGTACGACCTGCTGGGTTGGACATGTATATACCCAATAAACATATGCTACTTTTATTACAGTATTCTTAAGGGCAGAGATATGATTGCACATATTTTTTGTTTCTCCAAACAGGTCTCTGTCATTCTGAAAATTTGACCTTAGATGTCACAGAATCATAATACTAGAACTGGAAGGGACCTCAAGAGGTCATCAAGTCAGTCCCCTGCCATCTTGGCAGGACCAAACACCATCTAGATAATCTCTGACAGATGTCTGTCTAACCTGTTCTTAAATGTCTCCAATAATTTCCATAACCTCCCTAGACAATTTATTCCAGTGCTTAACCACACTGACAGTTTCAAAGTTTTTTTCCTAATGTCCAACCTAAACCTTCCATGCTGTAATTTAAGCCCATTGCTTCTTGTCCTATCAGCAGAGGTTATGAAGAATAACCCCCCCCCTTGTAACACCCTTTAGGTACTTGAAAGCTGTTATTATGTCTCCTCTTAGTCTTCTCTTTTCCGAATGAAATAAACCCAGTTCTTTCATTCTTCCCTCATAGATCATGTTTTCTAGATCTTTTATATTTTTTGTTGCTTATCTCTGGATCTTCTCCAATTTCTGCACATCTTTCTTGAAATGTGGTGCCTGGAGCTAGACACAGTATTCCAGTTGAGCCCTAATGAGTGCAGAATTACTTCCGGTGTCTTGCTCACAACACTCCAGTTAATGCATCCTAGGATGATGTTTGCTTTTTTTGCTACAGTGTCACACTGTTGACTCATATTTAGCTTGTGGTCCACTAGCTCCCTTTCTTCAGTAAGAGCCCTTTCCGTACTGGCAGGTCATTGTGCTATTGAATACTAAAACTTAAAAAAAAAAAAAAAAAAAAAGAAGTAAAATGACCATTTTTTCTGGTTGTGGCATAAAGTCATTCCGATGCTTCATTTTTAAGAACTACCTTTTTTCAGGGTATACACCTTCACTACATCACAGAGAAGAAAGGAAGGAACCCAGAGAGGCATTTCATTGGTTGGCTGTGCTGACTAACAAAACAAACTAAAATATCATTTGGTTTTAAAAGGACTAAGAGATCTTGCGGAAAAGGCTTTATTTTCCGCAAGAGCCCTGTCTAGACTGGCGCTTTTTTCCGTCAAAGCTCTGAGACGGAAAAAAGCGGCAGCCATGTTCATGCAAATGGAGCGGGGAAAATGTAAATCCCCGCTGCATTTGCAATTCCGACTGGCCTCATCTACATCCCTTTTGCGGAAAAGGGGACCAGTCTAGACGTAGCCAGTGAGAAAAATAGAATTGAGGAGTGAGGAAACACTCAGCTGATAGAGAGGAAAGAGGGTAGAGTTTTTCCAGTCACTGAAAATACCACATTATGCAAACTGCAACTAATTTGCAAATAGTAGGTTTTGACCATTAACTAGATAAAACAAAAATGAGCACATTCCTAAATTACAAACACAGTAAAACTAGCTTTCAATGTTCAAGCTATGTCAGAATACAAGGTAAAAACACACTGCTGGCAACGAGGATGGAGAAAACTATTTGGAGATGGTGGCATAAAGTGAATAGGACATATCACGGGTAAATGAAAGTGCAGGAAGCTAGGTGCTGTGTCCAAAGGTGTTTAAGGATTTCAACAGCAATTTAGAACTAAAAGTCTGCTTAAGACTTAAATAAAAAGCTGCATATGTGGAGAGAAGGACAAGAGAAAGCCTACTGAGAAATATGATAGAACAACAGGAAAAGGAAGGCTCAGAATAAAGGTGCTGTGTAAGAGTTTCACACAAAAAAACTCGTAGTTCAGGGATTTCATTACAAACTGGTAATTCATCCCAGGTTCAAGGTTTGCAAACTTTTATAGGGAATATTCCTACAGGTCTGTTTAAGAGGTGATATCAAACCCACATGAAACTTTCCAATTTGCATATGGTTAACATGAAACTAGAGGAAACTCAGCTGTTTTAGTGGATTTTATTTATTTTAATTTCTGTGTACCTTAGACACAAAATAACTTTCAGGATTTTGAAACTCACAAAAATGGAAATTATGTAATATGTTCAAAACATTTCTCTTAAAATAGAAATCACTGATTTTTCAACCATTATAGTCAGAAATATGTATACAACAGTATCAGAAGCGTTAAAAAAGTCAAAATTTTGAGATGCAAACAGTCAATTTCATTTTAAAAAATAACGTCCATGTTAACTTTCCTCAGCAATCAATCCATACCCACTCTTCCCCCCCCCCAATAAAATCAAGTTGGAAGTTTTTCAGTAACCAGTATAGGTTGAACCTCTAAAATCTGGGAATCTCTGGCCCAGCAACATCCGTGGTCCAACAGGGCCACGCATATATTGCTGGACGAGAGAGCCCTAGCTCACCAGGTACAAAAATGCAGCCCTTTGTCTGGCAAACTCCGTGGTTTGGGACCTCTCTGGTCAAGAGGGTGCCAGACAAGAGAGGTTCAACCTATAGCAGGTCTAACTTTAATGTTGACATTAAAGAGCGGGTCCTCTTCATTGCCAAGATGCACTTAGCAGAGAAGAGGTGAAGAATGGAAGTTCAGGGAAGGCTCCCTGATTCTCAAGCTTCTTGATCCCTTCATCCATGTACACCTTTCTCTGACCCGGTCTCTCCTGCATGTTAGGGAGGGAAGAAGGAGTTTGATGTAGCAGCTGACTCAGTTGGCTTTATGTCAGTTGAGTCTTCCCTTTACCAGAAATTCTCATTTGGCCAGCTGTGCCTGATCAAAGCAAAGGGAAAGGAACTAGAGCTAAGAATGTTCCCTGAAGAATAGTGCTTATGTGTAATTGGATCTCATTATATTGGAAAATAAGAAAATATGCCTATGTCTTGTTAATATACTTCCACCAAGTAGGACAATATCACCGTCTTACCTAATCCTCCTTCAAAACAACCTGCAAGGAAGGCCATTAGTAACATTTATTATGCTGATTTTTTAAAAAAGCCTCTATATGTCGCTACTGAACCTATTTTTCTTTGACATCTATTCATGCTTCTTCTGATCTTTTGTGCTAAAGCTGAGAATAACCAAAGACGACATTATCTTTCCATTCTACTATTGTACTCACCCCAATTTTCTTCATTTCTCTGTAAAATGCATGAATTTTAAGACAGGTAAAAAACATTTCTTATAATCTGAGCTTTTTAATGCTTTCCATCTTCATTTCTTTATTTAGTAGTAGAATAGAATCGTAGAAAAGAGACAAGATCCTTCAAGATTTCATTTCACTCTGGTACGAGTTCTGCCATTCACACCTTACCCTAAATCACCTAACAATTTTACTTTCTGCTTGTCTAGTGTCCTCCCATGCTATCCAATTGTATCCACTATGACTTTCAAAGTTTCTCTTACACTAGCTCATAAGAACATAAGAATGGCCGTACTGGGTCAGACCAAAGGTCCATCTAGC
>CM057848.1:49765873-49779427 GCA_030068395.1 Apalone spinifera | reverse complement strand
CCTTTAAGGGGTCTCGGGTTACCAGGAAGTCAGGAGCTGCCTGCAGGTACGGAGTGTCCAAGCGGCCACTAGGACTTTTTTCCGTTTAGCCTGCTTTTGCGCAAAACGTCTTGGCTGCCTATCTACGCTGGCCTCTTGTGCAAGAACACTTGCGCAAGAGGGCTTATTCCTGAGCGGGAGCTTCAGAGTATTTGCACAAGATGCACTGATTTCATGCATTAGAACGTCAGTGTTCTTGCGCAAATACTCATGGCCAGTGTAGACAGGAGGCAAGTTTTTGCGCCAAAGCGGCTGCTTTGGCGCAAAATCTTGCCAGTCTAGACGCAGCCTCTCTGTTTCTCACATTGAATCCAATTATAAGATTACATTCCAAGACAGGAAGGAAGGTGTTTTGATCACAGGCAGAAGCATTTCTGAATTGTGACACTCACAAAGCATGCAGACATTTATGTGGCAATAAACCAACCTCTAACTAAACTCTAAGACCTGTAGCTATACTTCCATAATTACTTGGTTTTTAATTCCAAACACTGTAGCATTATACTGCTGCATGAGAACCTGAAATCAAAACTGATTGTAGAAAAACTGTAAACAAAGTGAAACTAGTTTATTTTCATAGTCTTTTTTTGGAGAGAATTGCAGGAAGTATATAAATAAAACTATTTTAGTCTCTAGTTATTAGGATAAAAGATAAGGGTTAAAAAATATTACTTTTAGTGACCCTTTAGCAGTTGTCTCTGATCTATGTGATTCACTCCTTTATTTTTAATTAATGTGCTGAAAAGTTGGATTCAGACTTGTTCCTATGGGAACTTTGATTTTTCTGTACTTAAATGAGTAATAATTTAATATAAAAATAGTATTGATTTTGAGAATGATTCTCCATACTCATGTAAGATTTCAGTATTTAAAAATGCTCTTTGTATCTTCTGAAATAATAAAACTTCTCCAAATTATGAGAAAACACTGCTATCCCTGCATTTTGATTCTCTGTTAACTTCTTTTACATGTTAATTATAATTACTAGCATTATCCATTCTGTTGTGATGGTAAACATACACACGGCTTCCTCTCTCCTTTCTGTTCCCAAGGGTGGGGAGGCTTGGGCGTGTGGCCGCCTCCCTTCCTGCTGCTCCCAGGGGTAGGGGGGGAGTTGGGGCCATGCGTTCTCTTTTCTCCCCACTGCTTCAGGGATGCTGGGACATGTACATGAGCTCTTCCCCTCCCTGGGGGTGGGGGCGGCAAACATGGCCTCCTCCCTCCCCTCGGCTTCCAGGGCTAGGGAGTCTTGGGATGGCTCTGCGTCCTCTTCCCTCCCTGCTGCTCCTGAGAGGTGGGGTTGGGGCTGTGCATCCTCTTCTATCCCCATTGCTCCAGGGATGCTGCAGCATGCATGCTCTTTCCCTCCCTGAGGTGGGGGGGAGGGGCGGGGCAAGTGTGTGCTTGGCACATTGCTCCTCCTCCCTCCCTCCCTGTGGTGGGGTGGGGCCTCAGTGGAAAGGGCAGGGCTGTAGGTGGAGCTGGGGGCCTGCCTTCCCCTAGAAGCTTCTCAAGACTGCTTAAGACTTCTCAAATGTTCTCTGTGACAGACGGCGTGATGGACACCTCTCCTTTTATAATAGTATAGATGCAAGCATCACAAAAACTTGTCAGAAAGAAATACTTTTTTGGAGGAGTGAATGATTTTCCATATAACATCATGATCAAATACTCTACATGTGGAAGAGGTGTTTTATACATAACAGTTTCAGGTAATTGTACCCCCAAATTGCTAAAGCTGTGTACTAAAGAAACAGATCACGTAAGCTAAATTATTTATAACCATATTCATGATCTAATTTTAGTGATATTAACCCACTAATTGTTCTATAATGGTTTTTTCCTTGCCTTAGGAGATGCCATGGTTCAGATAAACAAAAGAACAAAAGTTTATTAATAATGAATAATTTATTTTGCTTAGAAAATGCTGTACCAAAACAAATAAACTAAAAATCCCCCATGTGTTAGTTCAGTTGCAATTATTTCTCTTGTGTTCCTTTTTGTGAAGAACTCACTACAGAAACGGAACTTTTTAGGAGTTTGATCCTGAAATATTTAAGTCAAAGGGAGATTTAGCAAATACTTCAGTAGAAGCAGTATCAACATCTATAAAAGTGAGGTCCACTTACTTGAGGGCATACCACCTAATTCGATTTAGGGCTTTATTCTGGAATCCCGTTTCACTGCCGCGTGTAGATGCGGGCAGTTACTTCGGGCTAGTCAATTTCTAAAATGGCGACCGGCCGGGAACATGCAAATCAAGCATGGGATATTTAAATCCCGGGCTTGATTTGCAATTCCGGTCGTCCTCATTAGCCTCCCTAGTCTGAGCTAGGGGGCTAGTGTAGACGTACCCTTAGTCTTCTCCTTTTTAATCTAAACAAGCCCAATTCTTTCAGTCTTCCCTCAAAGGTCATGTTCTCTAGACATGTAATCATTCTTGTTGCTCTTTTCTGGACCCTCTCTAATTTCTCCGCATCTTTCTTGAAATGTGGTGCCCAGAACTGGACACAATAGTCCATTTGAGGACTAATCAGTGCAGAGTAGAGTAGAAGAATGACTTCTTGTGTCATGTTCACAACACTCCTGTTAATGCATCCCAGAATCATGTTTGACGGGCTACCCCCCACTTTATGAAATGGCCTTATGGACACAAATATGCATAACTCAAAGATGTTTGGAACAAATTGCCTCATGTAACCTATCAATCTTAATGTCTTAGTCGGCTGGATCTGTATATCTTATTTTGATGTATGTATCATTCTTGTGTGTAAAGTTAGATATATGGAGTATGGAATGCTTTATGGCTTTAAATGTGCAAATGAAAGCCACCCAGGGTGTTTCCAATGCTGGGATGCCTCAACGACTAGGCAATCATATATAAACACCTTCTTTTGTCCTTTAAGTTTTAATAGCGGTTGGTCCAAAGAAGTCACATGTCCACCCCAACTGGAAGGGGCAGACCAAGTAATTGTCCATGGAAGGGTGGTATCTATAAAAAAACCAGGGAGCTAGGAGTTTCTTTGTCTTTGCCTGGCATGGCACTCCTAGGAGAATGAACCAAAAGCCCCAAGAAGAGGGAACTTCCTTAGTTTTGAGGCTTAGCTGGAATAAGAACAATTTTAGGATGAATTTGTAATACATTTGTACTGAAGTTTTAGTGTTAGAATTAGCTAAGAGTTTTCTGTTATTTTAAATTTGTAATCTACTTTGCTTTGCCTGTTCTCACTTATAACCACTTAAATCCTACTGCTTGTACTTAATAAAATCACTTTTATTTACTATCAAGCCCAGTGTAAATAATTGATACCTAGAGGAGCAATCACTGTGTACAACCTCTTTTCATTGTTAAAGGGGGCTTACCTAAATAATTCATTTGAGGTTCTGGTATCCCAGGAGGCTGGGTTCAAAACTGCATTTTTCTTGGACCTGAAGAGTTTCAGTGTCTATACTGCTCCTATGATCAGATTTTTTTTCTTCATCGGTGTCTGCTGATCCAGCCTTCTGCCCTACATAACCTTGTACTCCAGAGCTAAGATAAATAGTATGGTGGGGTGGACCCACTGCCACAAGAACTGCTTCTCTACTCAAGGGTAGAAATGGAGGTTTGTGGTATCTACTACATAAGTGTATCCTTACTACTTCTGTTTTAGTTTGTTTTGCTTATTTTACCTTGTCTGTTTTAGTTTTTACTTTGGGCACTAGGCTTTACCTCTTGGGCCTCAGCCATCTCTCTCAGCTGAGTGTTTTGGAAAGAGTTATGCATAAATCCTTTGCCTTAAACCTTTCCAGACTTGCTGCTGGTCTTCCCCATTCAGCCACAAGCACCCAAGCTGCCTCCATTGCCTCTGAAAGTTGCACTTCCCATCTAAATGCAAGGACTGCATCATGTTTAAAAACATATCTAGCAAGCTGAGAAAAGAGACTGGAATGTCTTTGAATCCCAC
The DNA here is from genome assembly GCA_030068395.1 of Apalone spinifera. Lineage (NCBI taxonomy): Eukaryota > Metazoa > Chordata > Testudines > Trionychidae > Apalone > Apalone spinifera. The sequence goes on along the minus strand of CM057848.1, from coordinate 49,775,441 downwards.
AGTAGCAAAATCCCTTGTTCACCCCCATACCTCTTCTTCAGTCTCTAACTATGTCTCAGTGGCCTCTCTACTTTGGCTCAAACTCTGTGGACAAAAAATATCTAGAGGATCAAGATAAAAAAAGAAGAGCTCTCAGTCCATTGATAGGAACCAGAGACATGTGGAGAGATACCTTCAAAAAGGAGGGTCTAAAGATATCTGATGTCTTGCCCTGAGTACTGCGAAGGCTCTGGCTTCTTCTATTACTGAGGGTCTAGTACTACCAAAGAGATCTTTCATCATTCCAGGTAAGGAAAGGCTTTAAGCAAGCAGCCAGGTTCATGACTGTCTTTGGTATCTTTGTGGAGTACTCCAGATATAGGGACTCAAAGAACCCACCAGCCCTGACTTTGGTAGCTTTGAAGGCCGTGAACATCAAGAACTTTTTAATGACCCGAAAGTCAAAATGCAATCCTACAAAAAGTGACAAGTTGATAAGGAATAGAAAAGTACATCACATGTATATAGGGACAAAATCAGACAGCCTAAGGCACAAAACAAGTTATACCTGACAAGAGACAAAAAAAGACAGTAAGAAGAGGATTTATAAATACGTTAGGAGCAAAAGAAATGTAAAGGAAGGTGTAGGTTCTCTACTTAGTGGAGAAGGAAAGCTCTTGATGACATCAAGAAAATGGAAGTGCTTAATACCTATTTAGCTTGTGTCATAACTGAAAAGGTTAATTAAGACCAGATACTCAACAAAATGAAATTTGACAAAAAAAGGGGAAGGCATTTAAGCCAATCCAGGGAAAGAAAAGGTTAAAGAATATTTAGATAAGTTAGATGCATTTAAATCAGCAGAGCCCAATTAAATGCATTTTAATATACATAAGGAATTTAAAAAAGCAATTTTGGTGCCATTGGCAATTATCTTTGAGAACTTATGGAGAACAGGAGAGGACCTAAAAAACTGGAGAAGAGCAAACATAGTGCCTATCTTTTAAAAGGGGAATAAGGAAGACCTGGGGAATTATGGACCAGTCATTCTAACTCCAATGCTGGAGCAAATAATTAAACAATCAATTGGAGGATAATACGGTTATTGGAATAGTCAGCATAGATTTGTTAAGAACAAATCATGCCAAACCAACTCAATTTTCTTCTCTGATAGGATTAATTATGTAGTAGATGTAGAGAAGGTATAGACTTATTATACCTTCATTATAGTGAGACTTCTGACAGTTCTGTATGGCATTCTCTTAAGAAAACTTGGGAAATGTGGTCTACTTTATATTACTATGAGGTAGGTGTACAACTGGTTGAAAGACTATAATCTAGCCTTAAACTCTGACTCTATGAATTGACACATGGAGAGCTGTAACAGAGACAATAAAGGTGGACTGTTTTATTCATATTGTGTATTGTGGTAGTACCCAGGGTATGTCTACACTACAGGACAATGTTGAGTTGAGATATGCAACCTCAGCTATGTTAATTGCATAGATGAATTCAAAGTATCTTAACTTGGGTTTTTTTGGCTCTGTCTACACTGCAGGAAGTCAAAGGAAGAATATTCTTCCTTTGACTTTGCTTCCTCCTCGTGATAGCAGGGTTACTGACATCGAGTGGAGTACCCCTCTCACTTCAAATTATCTGTCTTAATTAGACTGTTAATTCGAACTCTGGAAGATTGACAGAGGCAGCGCCTCTGTAATGTAGATGTGCCCTAGGAGACTTTTGGTTGGACCCAGCTGGATAAGGATTGCATTGTGCTAGGCTATAAACTAACTCATTATTAGTGTGGCCTACATTATAATACCCAATTCTGTTATCTTATAGACCCATTGAGTGTGTTAAATATTTTTATCAATGGCTTCAAGGCAATGGAGGAAAAGATACAAGCCCAACATGTTCCAAGGTAAATTTGGACTTTTCTTTCCAAACTTGATTTCATAAACCAGTTTTCTTCATTTCTTATCTTATTGCAACTGATCCTAATTATAATTCTTTTTGTAGATTCTCCACTTAAATAAATTCAGTGTTTTACAAGCACAGAGCTATTTAGTTGCTCATTTTGCCTGGATACATTTTGTTGGGAGTCCATCTCCATGCCCGTGAATCTTCTTCAGTCTCAATTCTGTGAGTCTGTTATAGTAAATCTTTATTTTTCATTTCCTGATCTTTAAGGATTCTCTTCTGTTTGTGTTTTGCTGCTTGCCAAAATCCTGCTTCCTGTTCTACTGTTTTTATTCCTTGATATTCTTTAGTGCTTTCTCTTCTCATTTCAAGTGTACAGAGGAGCTTTTGTCCTTCTTTCATGGCTCTAACAACATAAACTCTGTCCTTGATAGTTGAAGAGGAGCTTAAAGGGAAAGCCCCATCTATAATATGTCCTTTTGTCAGAGCTCTTCAGTTGCTTCTCTCATCTCCCTACATAGCTTCAGAGTTAAAGCAGGGAGATCTTGAAATATCTGTATTTTCTGATTTTAAACAAGTGCCTTTTGATCACCTGCCTTCTGTAAAAGCACTTTTTTTTCCTGAAACTAATGTAGCTTTGCTATTATGACAACTTTAGATAACTGCCTGAATTTGAAGGGTGGAAAGAGCTATATGGGCTCTCTCTACTAGTATCTTTTCTACTGTATGAATCCAAATCAAAATTTCCCTGGAGTAAATTTTGTACAGTGAGTACAGTGTTCAAGTCCCTACATTTCTTGACACTCTTGTAGTTCAGTTCCTTGTTCTTGATGCATTTTTTCTTTATTTGTCTGTCTTCTCTTTCCAGATGCTTTATTTTCTCTTGAAATTAGGAAACGAGATGAGTTTTCACTAATCTGTTTGAAACATTCCCTTTCATTTTCTTTTTTTTCAATTTGTATTAGTTTTCCTTGGGTATCAGTGGTAAAGCCTTGAACTCCTGTAGCAGTTGCCATGGTAATGACCACAAAAGACAAACTTATATAGAAATGTTCTCGGATATGACCTTTAGTTTACGGTAAACTCCAGATCCCTTCCCTCTGTACTAGGGAGTTATCTCATCCTCTTTCCCTAAACGTATGGAGTCATCCTGCAACTAAGCATTTCAGTTCTTCTTCCAGACAAAAGCACTGATGTTGGAAGGCTTTTCAAAGTTAGGCATGAGCAAGAAAGATGACCTACTTGTGGAAAATATGGAACCTGGAAAGGCCAAAGCTTGGTTTCTGTAGAAAGAATAGTTTCCCTGCCAGGACCAAAGCTCCAAAATAATTATGTACAAAAAGTGTTCATACATGTAAAGTCAATATTATATAATTTAAAATGATTTTTCCATCACTACAGATGACATTAAACTTCATTCTCTATAGTAAATATTATAGACCGGCCACTCATGCAGTCCTCCAAGTGGGCTAGAGCGTCTGCTTCTGCTACAACCAACTCCATGGGTGCTCCAGGGCTGGAGCACGCCAGAAAAACAATTAGTGGGTGCCTAGCATCCACAGGTAGCCAGTTCCTGCCCCCTCCCCACAGGTGTGGGAACACATTTGCCCCCCGCCTGCTGTTAGCCCCACTCCTCCCCTTCCTCCCGAGTGCTTCCTTATCAGTACAATCAGCTGTTTCATGGCAGGCAGGAGGCTCTGGTGTGGAGGGAGGGAGAGAAGTGGAGTTGGGCATTCTCAGGGGATGGGGCAGGAAGAGGTGGCTTAGATGTAGATGTGGGGAGAAGTGGTGGGGTGGAGGCAGGACATAGGGTGGAACAGGGGAAGTAAAAGGCAAGTCTGGGTTGGGGCTTGGCGTAAGGAGTTGGGTAGGGGGAGGGCCAGGAGCAGAGTGTGGGGAGGCGTTGATGTTATTTTGTGTGAGTAAAAATAACTGCATCTGGCCCAATGAGATCAGTAGTCTAATATTGATATACAAGGAAGATTCTGTGGGTATGAATAATGATAAAATAGTTATCCCCTCCTCTACTTGCTTTCTAAGACAAAGGCCGAGCAGTTTTGTCTATAATAAAACAATTCAGAGCCAAAAACAAACATGTTGGAGAACTGGTCAGGTACAGTGATGGTCGAAACTGATTTTTTTTTTTTTTTTTTTTTTTTTTTTAGAAACAACTGAAAAGGTGTAGCTTTTTTTTTTTAAAAAAAAAGATCGCTCACCACTTGTTTTCTTTAATTTACCATCAGTAACAAGAGTTTATTTCTCTGTTAACTATATTATATAATTGTGTTGTAAATAAAATTACATCATTTACTTTCCAAATAAGTGTTGTGTTAAGAAATTTCAGTTGTCCTGGTGTGAGAAATACAGGTTAAACCTCTCATCCTGGACTGTCTGGTCCAGTCACATCTGTGGTCCAGTAGCACCCATGCCAAAAATATTAGCTAAAGACACTCGTTAACACCAGCTGTTATGTAGAATTAATAAGATTAAAAAAGTAAAGTTCTTTCTCTTTTTTTTATATAGTTTAACATTTAGTTGAATACTTAAAACACAAAGCTCCCACGAACTGTCATCCACTGTAAGTCAGAGTTCATATATCAATCCGTTGCTATTCATTTCTCCTATCCTGCTTCAGGTTCCTAAATTACTGAGGTGCTTTTGAAAATGTTATCCATTATCTACCATTGTACACTAAGGATACGTCTAGACTACATGCTTCCTTCAAAAGAGATCGTCTAGTCAGCCACAACTTTTTTGAAAAAGCGATCCACTTTTTCAAAAGAGAGCACCCAGGCAATCTGGATGCTCTCTTCAACAAAGCCCTATTTGCAGTCAAGAACGCCTTTTTCTGAAAGAGCTGTATCAAAAAAAGGCATTCTTCCTCGTAAAATGAGGTTTAGCGCTGTCGAAAAAACATCCACGTTCTTTTGATTTAATTTTGAAAGAATGTGGCGGTAGTCTAGATGCAGGTAATTTTTTTTTTTTTTTAAAAGGCCACTTTTTTTGAAAGAACCCTGTAGTCTAGACATAGCCTAAGCTAGGGGTGTGGAACCTAAGGTACACGGGATGGATTCGGTCCCGGCTTGCTTGGACCTGGCCCCCGTAGGTTCAGGGGGCATCCAGCATTGGAGAGCCCACACTGGAGCGCCAGCCCCCATACCGGGGATTGTAGCACACAAAATCTACTAAACTAAGACACACCTTGGGTCAGGTGTGAGAGGAGAATGTGGGGAGTGTCTTTCTCCTTCTCAGTTGGGGGCCATATCAGTGAGGGTTTGGCTTTTTTTTGTTTCAAACTTGTGTGTGGCCCCCAACTGATTTTTCTGGGGGTCAGCTGCCCCCGGCACAAAAAAAGTTCAGCATCCCTGCACAAAGCCATGCCCTCATTCTCTAGGCTCAATTATTAAATGCCCCTTCAAAGCATTTACTTTATAGTTTCCCAACAGAATTATTTTAAATAGTGTACTTAGCAGAAATCACATGTACGTACCTGTGATGTGGTGGATTAGGCCTCGAACCCACTTGCTGGAAGCTTGTGGCCTTGCCACACCCTGCTCCTGGGAAAGGAGCAGAGGAGAAGTCCTCCAGGTGGGCTAGAGTGTCTGCTTCCACTGAAGCCAATCAGGACCCAGCAAGCCAATATAATGAAGCTGCTGGGCCAGGCTAGGCAGTTCCTCTTTGGGGCTCAAGCTAGGCAGACCCACAGACCGACCGGACAGGACAATGTGGAGAGTGGATTTCAGACCCACCTGAAGCCCAGGGCTAGTGGCTGAAGACCAGAAGTAGTATGTAGGAAGAGGTGCAGAACACTGGACAGGATGTTGTTGGGACTTTGAGGCAAAGCCCTGAGAGAGGGTAAGGATGGTGCAGATCCAGAGGGAAGTCTCCCAGAGAATGAGTAGCAGAGAAAACTTAAGGTCTGAAATTCAGAAGACAGCTGCTATTCACAGGGTCTCTGGGCTGGGACTTACAGGAGTAGGTGGGTTCATGTCCCCCACAACTTGCAGTAGCTACTAAAGGAGGCAGGAAGAAGACTGGTCCTAGACAACCTTGAAGAAGGAGCATCTGGGATGCTGTCCACTGTCAGAGCCAGGAGAAGAAATAGGAGGTAATGAACACATAGCCTTAGCCGGGGGGTGCCTTGAGAAAGTGAACTCTTTACAATCCCCTTCTGTGCTAGTCTGCATTATTGATCAGTGGAAATAAGATACTTGCACACTTGTGTGCTGCCTCTGTATCACTCTTTTTCAGTGTAAGAAAGAGTAATCTTATAAGCTTTTTAAATTAAGCAGTATGAAATGTTTAGACAACCCAAAGCAAATAAAGGTATATTTGAAAAGCTATAGTTAAAAAAAATGGGAAAAATCCTCACCATCAGTTATGGGAGTAATAGGTATGTTTTCTGCATGTTTTGGTCTCTTCTTCCTCCTCGCAGCCTTGAAAGCAGCTACTGTGGTTAGAGTTTGGTTTGGGAGCAAGAGCAATAGCAATAGCAGGAAGTGGTGGGGTCATTTCTCTCTCCAGCTCTCAATCATGCCGGGTTGATAGAAACTGAAAAAAGCAAACAAAAACAACATCAATAAAACAACAAAAGCCCCAAATCTAGAGCAAACCTCTATACCAGTACTATTTATTACAACTATGTAATGTTCCAGGGTAAATCTCTATAATTCAACTGTGTATATAATCACATTATCAAAATAGCCCTGAAATATCAAGGCACAAAGGGACAGATGTTCAGGAGAGAGTTGCAGCATTAAGTTTCTGTTTTGTAGCTTTTGTTGGGGGTAAGCTAGATCCTTGACATTATTTAAAATTGTTTATTGTATTTAATTAGGTTCTAATTTCTGGAAAGAGACACATTTATTTTCAAAGCTAAATTGGTAATACAGGCGAAGGAAATTCAAATCAGCTGTGTGCTTTATTCATGTAGTATTCTACTTTAGAGGTAATTATTTCTGTTGTTTTTTAAGACACAGCTTTAGGAATAAAATGCATTTGGAAAATGGGGGAGACACTGTAGAAATATAGACTACTAAAAAATCTTATAAACCCACAACATATACTTTAATTACATTGGATGGCTGTAAATCAAGAATGTAGAACAGCTGGATGCTATGAAAATGTAAATTTAGTCTAATCTGTGGACATAGAATGAAGCTAGAGATAGTGTAAATCAAAATATCTATTAAAAAATACAAGGCTGACATCAGCCACTTTGACATTTTTACATAATTCCCTGCTGGACTTTATAGTCCATATAAACACATGTGAGTACTGTAACTCTCAATTATGAAAACACAGACACATTTAAAATGACTTTGTGCATTGTGATTTCCATAATTGGCTTTCTCTAAATTGGGTGCCTAATTCCCAGTTAGGCAGCCCACACTAAGCTTAATTATTTGCACGGGGAAGGGAGATGGTATTTTTTCTGACAGGGATCCCAAAATATTCTCTTGCTTTTGTAAAATGAGCACAGCTCACCAGGGGTCTTCCTGTGTCCCATTTAAGCATCAAACATTTATTTATTTATTTATTTATGTAGAGGCATCTCTATTATGCTTCTTACAGTTTATACTTTATCATCTCACCTTTTATTAATTAATTTATCCTCCGAACACCCATGTGAAGCAGGCAAGTATCATTCTCATTTTATAGGTGTGGACTGGAGGCGTAAAAAAATTCCAGAGAGGAATTTGCAGATGTGCCTGAGTTAAGAACACAAATTCCACTGATATTCAATGGACTGAAGATCAATGGGACTTGCATATCTAATTCATATAGATATAAAAAACTCCACCCTAGGCAATATACAAACGGTGGTCTTTCATACTCGGGAACAAACCATTCTCATCCAGTGCCTTAATCTCAAGATGGTCCTTCCCCCATAGTGAATACATTATGATCTCAGTTAAAGTTATAAAAAAGTTAACCAATCTTTTTCTGCTTTTTTTTTCCAGAAGAGTTTTTTTGGAAATTTGGCCCTGTGTAGATGGGGCCAAATTAAAAAAAAAAACCAAACTCTCCTCTTTCGGAACATCCGGTATTCCTTATACAATGAGAAATACAAGGATGCTGAAAGAGTGCATCCACTTTTTTGGGAAATATTCTGAAAAAGTAGACACCTTCCTTGGATGTGGTGTAGACATAGCCATACTGAAGGGAACAGAAATAATCTGAAAAAGGTAATTAAAAGTAATTAGTCTTAAGATAAACTGGTTCAAGAGGACAAACAGATTTTATTTTCATAGAATCATAGAGCTGGAAGAGACATCAGGAGGTCATCAAGTTCAGCCCCCTGCTCAGGGCAGGACCAATCCCAACTAAATCAACCCAGCCAGGGCTTTATCAAGCCGAGACCTAAAAACCTCTAGGGATGGAGACTCCATTACTTCCCTAAGGAACCCATTCCAGTGCTTCACCAACCTCCTAGTGAAATAGTTTTTCCTAATATCCAACCTAGACCTCTCCCACTGTAACTTGAGACCATTGCTCCTTGTTCTGCCATCTGTCAATACTATGAACAGGCTTTCTCCATCCTCTTTGGAACCTCCCTTTAGGAAGTTGAAGGCTGCTATTAAATCCCCCCTCGCTCTTTTCTTCTGCAGACTAAACAAACCCAAATCCTTCAGTCTGTCCTCATAGGTCATGCACTCCAGCCCTCTAATCATTTTGGTTTCCCTCCACTGGACCCTTTCCAATCTGTCCACATCCTTTCTATAGTGGGGGGCCCAGAACTGTACACAATATTCTAGATGTGGCCTCACCAGAGCCGAATAAAGGGGAATAATCACTTTTCTTGCTCTGCTGGCAATGCTCCTCCTAATGCACCCCAATATGCCATTAACCTTCTTGGCTACAAGGGTACACTATTGACTCATATCCACCTTCTCATCCACTGTAATCCCCAGGTCCTTTTCTGCAGATCTGCTGCTTATCCATTCAGTCCCCAGCCTGTAACAATGCTTGGGATTCTTCTGTCCCAAGTGGAGGACTCTACACTTGTCCTTGTTGAACCTCATCAGATTTCTTTTGCCCCAATCCTCTAATTTGTCCAGGTCACTTTGGACCCTATCCCTGCCCTCCAGCGTATCTACCTCTCTCACTAGCTTAGTGTCATCTGCAAACTTGCTGAGGGTGCAATCCATCCCTTCATCCATGTCATTAATAAAGATGTTGAACAAAACCGGTCCAAGAACAGATCCTTGGGGCTCTCCGCTAGAAACCGACCGCCAACCTAACATCGAGTAGTTGGTCACTACCTGCTGGGCCCGACTTTCTAGCTAGCTTTCTATCCATCTTACAGTCCATTTATCCAATCCATATTCCCTTAACTTGCTGGCAAGAATACTGTGGGAGACCATATCAAAAGCTTTGCTAAAGTCAAGGTATATCACATCCACTGACTTTCCCATATCTACAGAGCCAGTTACCTCATCATAGAAGCTAATCAGATTGGTCACGCATGACTTGCCCTTTGTGAATTCATGTTGACTATTTCTGATCACTTTCCCCTCTTCCAAGTGCTTCAAAATGGATCCCTTGAGGATCCCCTCCATGATTTTTCCAGGGATGAGAGGAAAGGTTGACTGGTCTGTAGTTCCCTAGGTTTTCCTTCTTCCTTTTTTTAAAGATGGGCACTACATTTGCCTTTTTCCAATCATCC
>CM057848.1:49730826-49748552 GCA_030068395.1 Apalone spinifera | reverse complement strand
GTCTAATTTGCATCCCTTTTTCGGAAAAGGGATGCAGTCTAGACGTAGCCAAAGGGTTTACACAAGTAATATAGGCTAAAATGAGATCAGAATAAGTCCTTTATACTGCACAGCTATTTTGCATCTCTTATGTACTGCAATTTTTTTCAGACAATTCATTATTCAACAAATCATTTCCAAGCAAATCACAAATTGCTTAGGAAAATCTATATCTAACTCACTGTAATTAAATACTTATCTGACTAATATGAAAAGTAATTGTATTAACAGAATTAATTTATTATTAAACAATTTAGGCATCATGGACAGTGATGGCTTGTACCAGGCTGAGAGGCAGTTATCAATAAGCTTCAGGAAACCAATGATTCTTCAGTTCCCAAGAGATATCCTGCATTTTAGAAACAAAAATAAGGATGGTATTCTGAAAAGAAAATGCTAAAATAAAAATTGTGATATTTCAGTTTCAAACTACTCCACCTGCGCATTAGCTGGACTCCCTGTTATGCTTGTGTCTTAATGCACTAATTGAGCAAATGACATCTATTTTTATATCTTAATGATAGTACAAATTCTAGTTTATCAGCTTGCACTTCTATACTGCTTTGCTGTTTTGGTTTAGTCTACAAATTTGCATAATGCTTGTCACACTCGTCCAGTTAAATTTCATACATGAAATATATCAAATGAGATGTCATCCTTAGAGTTTATCTATGTAAAATTTCAGTTGGTTTAAACTAGGGGTGGTCAATAAGCCAGAGGCAGCTCTCCATGGTTAGGCCTGGTGGGCCGCCACTGCTTTATTTACCTGCACATCCGTGGGTATGGGTGCTTGCAGCTCTGGTGGGCCATGGATCACTGTTCCTAGCCAATGGGAGCTGCAAGAAGAAGTGTGGATCAGCACTTCCTACAGCTGCTATTGGCCAGGAATAGCAATCCATTACCAATGAAATTTTCAAGTGCCCATAGCTGTGAAGGCACAGGTAAATAAAGCATTGGCGGCCCACCAGAGGCTAACCCTGGAGAATCGCATCTGGCCCGCAGGCCACTTATTGTCCCCTACTAGTTTAAACATATTCGGGGCTTTTTTTCCCCATGATGAAATTAAATAGGATCAAGCAGAAGCAGTAGGGTTTAGAGATTAGTTTAGGCAATCAGGGTCGAGAAATCTTACCATGTGATTCAAGTACTAGCTCACAGAGCTTGAATGTCAAATCATGAATATCAAACATTCATAGGAACACTCACTGTGAATAGTGCACGAGCATTTCACAAGTTGAAATTTGTTTGCACAAAGTTTTTGTGGAGTAATGTGAGATCCTGATTGCACTATTATGGCTTGAATGTGATTCTGAATAGATATTAGAATCCACCTTCTTGGCTCACATCATATAATAGGGTCTGTATCTAAAAACTTAATGTTTGAACAAATTGCTTATGGACAGCAAAAAGGTCTAAATACTTTGCTTTAGGCAGGAAGCTTTGCTTTGTGCACCAAGAAGCAGTTTTACACAAAGTCATTAATTCATAATTAGATATATGTTTTTTCTCTACTCGGACAACTTTAAATAGTTTTATTATTTGCAATCAAAATATAATGTGGATTACAATCTAAAATAGTACTATTTGAATAATACTAGTCAATTTATATGTCATATTTTAGCATTTTTCATCCATTAAGTAAAATTCTTAATACAAAAAGCTTATCCCTTTACACATCTATTTTCACCAAAATATTTGGTCTTATTATGTACATTTTCCTAATAGTTATGTTTGAGGGGTTTTTTTTTGAAGTGATGCTCTTTACTAATGTAGCAATTGGACAAATGGAATGAAAGAATTGTAATGACTTTTCTCTCCAATTTGTTTTTTTTCAAATTTTATATTACTTTAATTTTTTTAGTCATTTTCCAATTTTCTCAAGTACTTGTATTTCTGCTTTGAAGAATAACAGACTGTGATGTTGCATACAAACCCTGCACCAAAACTGAAGGGGTCAAAGAACAGCTATGTCTAGACAGCAGAGCTTTTCTGGGATATAGAATAAGACATGTTCCAAAAGAGGACTTTTTTCTGAAATTCGGCCCTGTGTAGATGGGCCAAATGTTAGAAAAACCTCTTTCGGAAAAAATGTGGGAAAAGATACACAAATTGCTATTCACAATTTGCATATCTTTTTCTGACTTTTCTCGGCAGTCTAGACATAGCGAATGATTCAGGCTCCATCTGTCCCCTCCCAGCTTAACCTATATAGCATGCTCCAAATGCAGATGCAACTTAAAAGGGAAGCCAGATATCTCAGAAGGGGAGTGACAAGGCAGGGACAAGGACCTGCCTTGTGGGCTTTTGAGATGGGACACTGCAGAATACCCTTTTGGAAATGAGGAGCCTTTCCATTCCATTGGGCCCAGACAGACTGAAGGCAAAGTTAATACTTTTTTTTTCAGTTACCTTTTTTCTGCAGACTAAGAAACAGATCCCCAGCTCCATCCCTTGTACACCTAGTACTGACCTCCCATCAAGCAGCAACCATCACACGAAGACTAAACTGCTCTCATTTTAAGCTGAGAATTTGCTCATAAGCCAAAGATAATGCTAGGGCATAACCTTCTTATAGTTAATTAACAACACAATATTTTCACTTTTATCATTAGAATCTGTAGAAAGCTGGAGGTAGCCTAAGCACACTCTCCCCATAATCCCTTGAATTTTCTCCACCTCATTTCACTCCAATGGCAAGAGAGCCATTCAGATAGACAAAATGTATGAGATCAAATGAAATTTTCCCACTGTAATATCCTTTTCTTCTCAGGTTTCCCTTCTGGCATGGAGTAGTTCCAATGCTTCTCTGTCTTCTAGAGCAAGTGTGTAAACAATTGAGTTTAGTTTCATTCTTCTTGACCCTGAGAGAGGCAAATGCATTCCCCCTACCAATATCTCACCAATTATGAACAAAGAAGCAGATTATATTCTGCCATCTTTCACAGAACTTGTCCTGTTTGGCTGAGAGAAAGGGGAGCCCTTTTCCACCGTATGTTTCATAGCTTCTGGTACAAGACTTATAGATCAATAGCCTGTATTTTTACCCGAGACACCAATTACTTTGACAGTACCTCTTTGCCTTTCTCTGGATCTCTCTCTTCTGCAAAATTCCTAGAATGGTGAAGCCTAGGACTTAATACTTCCCCTTCAGCCTTAAATGGTCACTATATCCCATTACAGAGTTCAAACGGAACATTCCAGTCAGATCTTAAGGCTGAAATGATGAGTTCTAAAACTCAGATGACATTACAGTACATTAGAGGTTTCTATGCCACATATGTTCCTTGGATTGCTTTTTTTAGTTGTGCAGCTTACTGTTTGACATGACAGTATGGAATGTGGTATCATTTTTAATTTTGCAAGTAGTGGTGTGATTTAGTTACTTAGATGTGTCACTCAATAAACAAATGGAGTGACTAAATGTCAGAATGGAGGTTTTGGGGATAAAATGTAAAGATGCACAGCAGTTATAGTTAACTAAAATGCCAGCTAGCATCTCAGGAGACAGTTTTGCCCAGTGGAAAATGTGCCATTCACAGAAACATGGTGAAATGACACATCTTGGAAATACTTTTATTTTTTTATAAGTAGAACCATGGATATTACTTGTGATATTTGCAAACTGTTACTATGTTTGTTTTTCTGCCTCTGTTCAATTTTTTATCCTGAACTCTACGCCATAGTATCTGCACATTTAACTACTATTATTCATCTTTTAAAGGACACAAAGCATTTATCTGTTTTTTTCATTAACAAAGACATAGTCTATGAGACAACAACAAAAAGATGTGAAAAAAGCAGTAAGTATAGAGCACTGTGAACTGCACAGAAAATGGCTGCCTTTTTCTACCAAGATCAGAACAGAAAGGTGTAGTACAGATTAAAAAAAAAAATACATAACAATACCAAAGCACATTCAGCACACACAAATCTAATGAAGCCGCTCTCTGCTAACAAACACATCAAACTCAACTCTAATAATCTCCACTCTAACATCAACTCTTTATAAATCACACAATGCTTAGCTCCTAAAGGATAATGTATATTTTATTGTTCCTATTTCTGATTAGTCAATGCTCTGCTACCTGCAGGGATGCGGTAAATTCAGCATTACAAATCAGAGCATCAGAGAGGAGAAGAATTGCCGAATACCTCTTTTTTTCTAAATAACAAAATTTCACCTCTAAAAACCTTCCAACTACCATCATCAACTAAAGGAGAAAGAAGAAAACCAAATCCCAGATTTAATCCTAAATCCAAATCTCTCAAGTGACAGCATAAATTTGCTTGCTATCATGTTAGCATGGACATCTTACACCCTCCATCAAACCTCAGCTCACCCTCTGAGGCAGCTCATACAAGATACAGTATAATAATAGTTTAGGTTAGTTAAACATTCAATGCCCTTTCAGAGTTGGTTGAGGATCAATTTTTCATTTTTTTAAATGGGCTGAACCTTTGTCCCTGTGACTTATATTATTTCTCTTCTGAACAGTCAAGAACTTCAGCTGTCTCAATAAGCTTTCCATGCCTCTCATCAATCACTTAAGATGAAAGAAAAAGGAAAAACTCAAAAGAACAAGTTATAAATACTGCAGTTCCATCATCTTTTAAGTCTCTTCACCAGTAATCAACCCTAGAGATACTTCTGCTTTGAAGTTTACTGTTTGTTACTAAATGCACATATATGAAGGCACTATCCTATTAAAGATTTTTTCTTATTGCAGAAATATTATTTTCCTATGAGAAAGAAGAGTTAAAAACCCAAGTAAACTACAATTACTATTCCAATGGCCATACGAGTTTAAAGACATCCTAATGAAGTCTGAATGCCAGATATTCCTATTCGGGCAACAATTATACTGTGAATAATTGCATTTTTGATACTATCCAATTGCATTTGTTTCATTTGGAATTTAATATGGGAAAGGAGATCAGTTCTTAGTGGCTGAAAATTAAAAGTTTTCTCATTTTCTGGAATATCTTGCAGAAAAGCACTATGAAATAAACTGATTTTCACTGTTTTCAATATAAGTCTGCCATTAGTTTACTAATTTTAGTCCCAAAGTCTTCAAAATAAAAATATTTCTTAACTGCCTACAGGAAAATACAGCTATGATGCTAATATGTTTTCCCTCCTATCTAGGCATTTACTTGGTTTCCATTACTATAATGAATTTATCCTCACAACATACCTATTATCCCATTTTATAGCTGGAGTTAAAGTGATTTATAAAGGTCTGAGCCAGGAATCGAGCCCACTTCCTTTGGGTCATAGTCCAGTGTCTTAATTACAAGACTATCCTTCACAGCATAGTTTAGTGCATTATGGTACGGTACAATTTCCATGCAGTAAAACTCTCTAATTATATTCTTTAGATAAATTGCAAGCAAACTATGGATTGAAATCTTTAATCCTTTTTAACTGACGAGGCCCTAATCCTACCTCCCTTCCCCCCAATGTGTATGTGTGTCTCCTGGATGGGTTTTGTTCTCACATATTACTTTGACATCAGTGTGAGTTGTGAGTACTTAGTCCCTTATAGGAATGGGACTTCAATTCCGTAAGATCAGGTCTTGTGTAAATACGTGTGTGATATATGGATGTTACATTTGCCTAATGGGTTTTTATGTGTGCAATTAACCTCATGTTGATATTTTTGGGATACAGTATGTTGGTGCAATTTATTTTCTGTCCAGATAAAATTGATTTCTGTTTACATCTGTTTAGTTCTAATATGAAGAAATAATAAATACCAGTTAGCAATTTCTTCAAGTATTTCCTGAGATTCATTTAGATCATTTTAAGTATCAGAGGGGTAGCCATGTTAGTCTGAATCTGCAAAAGTGGCGAGGAGTCCTGTGGCACCTTATAGACTAACCGAAGTGTTGGAGCATAAGCTTTCGTGGGCAAAGACCCACTTCGTCAGATGCATGTAGTGGAAATTTCCGGAGGCAGGTATAAATATGCAGGCCAGAATCAGGCTGGAGATGACATTTAGATCATGGTTTCCCAAACTGGAGGGCGTGAAGAAATTCCAGGGGGGGTGCGAGGCGACCTAGCCTCCCCCCCCATCAAGTTTTGCTGCCCTGTTCAGTTCCTTTTTTCCTTTTTTTTGCTCAACAAGTTGTCCTGCTATTTGGGGGGGGGGAGAGCTTGAGGGTTTTTTCAAAAATCAAAAAGGGGAACATGATGCCAAAAAGTTTGGGACCCACTGATTTAGATAGATGGTTAGGTAGTGAGCTCTAGAAACGTCTCTTTTATACAATTTTTTATGTATGTGGCAATATTAATTGGTAACAAAGGGTTGGAAAGAGAAAGATCTGCATTTGAGAAAACAGAAACACAGAACCTCTTTCACCATGAAACTTCATCCTTCCTTTCTCCCAGCTGAAATGAACTTTACCTATGGGTAACCCTCAGGAAAATGCATTTCATAGTGTGACTGGACTATAAAAATAAGGAGCAAAACCAACCCAGAGTCACACATCACAGATGCATATTTATTCTCTCTCTCTTCTAGCTGAGAAGACAAAGGAACTGTTCTTTTGACTCTAGGACGTTCCTGATTTGAGAATTTGGTCATCCATGTTGCTAGGAACATGTTTTTGGGAACAAGTGGTCAGGATTTTTCATTGAACCAAATCTAGCTCGTTAAGTTTCAGATGTTAGGGCATGTCTAACACTGCATCCATAGCTCAAAATAAGATGTGCAATTTGAGTTATGCAAATTGCGTAGTTTATTTCAAGGTAATTTTGAAATAGAGCACTATTCCCCAACGTCCCTTATTCCTCGTGGAATGAGGTTTACTGGGACATTGGAATAGTGAGCCCATTATATTTAGAAATAACAGGCTTGCTCAAAAGATGCAAAATAGCTATTTTAGGATACCAGAAATATCCCAAAATAGCTCCGTAGTGTAGATGCAGCCTTAAAAAGTGCTTTATCTTTATTTCTCCTCTAACAATTTGTAACTTTAACACCTTATGCTTGTACTCAGAAACTCTCTCTTTTGTAGTTGAACAAAATGTATCTAATTTTGAATCTAAACTAAATGCAAAACCCACGTTTTGAGAAAATTCAGAATTGGGAGTGTGTTGAGTTGACCCTGCAACTAGTTTTCAAGGCTGGCAGAAGGCAGAGTGTGTCTGACGTGTTATTGACAGGATGCTGAGGTCAGAGTTGCTGGACTAGGATTGCAGCTATACACAGGCACTCAAGGTATGATCTACGCCCATTTGGCTCTTTGTGAGCATACCAGGCTGGGTGCCACAACAGCTAAGCATCATGAGGCATCTAAGGTTTCAGGGCAGGCGATGACAATTCCTGACTGCTCTGGATTGGACCCCGGAATGTGACAGGAGTGTACTTCCATTTGCCTAAACACAATGGGAAATAAATAGGGTTTTTCATAAATCAGAAGAAACAGATGGATACATGAAGCACTTTGTGAAGTTAAAGGAATTGTATGGGTTGTAAATTAAATGTTTATTAGCAGCACTAGCTGCCAAGATTCTGTATAATTCACTTACATACATTAACTGTGGATGTGTAAAGTGGCTGCATTAAATCTCAAGGACTTTCCAAAAAATTCAAGGTTGTATGGACCTAACTTAGAAAATAATTGCTTGTCCAGACATGATAACAGACACTAGAAGAACAAAAATGACAGTTTGATTCACAGACAAATAAGTCGGTCTGAGATGTCTGGCTTCCACTTTTCTGAGGTGAGATAGCTGTCTTTAAAAAGCTTCGGTGGTGAACATCCTGTCAGTTTAAAAGGTCAGACACTGCAAGGTATCAGCAGAAATGATGCTATACAGATCATTGGAAAAAAGTAGATTGATTTCATTACCTTCAGTCATCTCTTACATATTTACTCTGCTTTCTGTCATTAGTAATTAGGATGCTTATGAAAAAGAATAAATGATGCAGTGAACAATTGAACAGAAATTCAGACAGATCACATAAGGTTATAGGAGAGCTGTGTGGATTGCATATGGGAGATGATATATTTGTTTCTCAGCCAGGCTTGTGATAGGTTTAAAAAGATAAATAGCACAGAGTATTTTTGCAGGTCTAATAATGTCTCTGTGCTACAACGGTTCCTTATTTTGTATGGCAGCCTGCAGGAAAACATGCTTCAACTAACAATTTATTTAATAATATTTTATGAAAAATATACAAGTGATTGGCAACCAACTTTGAAGGCATATGGCCTGAGGTGTCAGATTGTCCTTTGTCTTTTAGAAACTGGTTTACCCACTCCCCAGATGTCTGGTTACCACATGGTAATCATAATTTCAGTTTATGTTCATAACTCTTAATGCACATTTTATACATACATTACACAAACCATGAATGTTCAGTGTGTTTTTAGTTTCTAAATTATACTTCACAAGACATATTTTGTACAAAAGATTATTCAAATAGCAAGTAGGGTGTGACTACTGGAATGCTTTTGGACATAACTGAATAGTATGAGAGCCAGGTCTAGAGCATGAGCAGTTCATGATTAGGCAGAAATAAATCAAAACTTTCATTGTGTTCCCTATTTCAAGATTAAAGTTGACACAGTAAGCAGACAATGAAATGATGTGGAGCTCTCTCTCGTCTTTAATTTATTGTGTGTTTCTGACTGAGAACCAGAAACTCATTGCATTGCACAGAGAAGTGATCAGATCTTTTATAGCCACGGCACTTGATCCAAAGCACAAAAATATCACCTTCCAGCATAAGCATTATTACATATGCAAAAGCATAATTCAAAATGAAGGCTCAACTAAGCTGCTGACTAAAATGGAACATTTTCAGGCAAATGCATCCAGAGATTGAAAACAGTCTCGGAACAACTTATATAATATATATAATGAATATAGCACTGAATTGCACTCCAAAATAGAAATCTGATGGATCCAAATGCCCTTTTTATCTATTTTTGTCTGTTGCATGTAATTAGATTACTGATTACCTATAACTATCTATGGGAGGGAATGCATACTCAAATAGCTTATGCAGGTTTTGCAGGTTGGAAAACCTCCACATCCACAAAAACATGTTCACACATATGTATAATATCTGCATTACATGTCAGCTGAAAAGCTTGTTTCCTGCCAGAGTATGACTTCAGGGCTTTGCATTTTTCTTAGAACAACAGTGATTAGTAAATAAAGCAAAAAGCTGAAATCTCTAAAAAAACCCATGAATCTGACATTTGGTTAAGAACATACCTTAAAATATGAGTATGACATGAACTGTGTAAGTTGTGAGTAAATTTGACCACTGATGGCAGGTTATAAAATTAAGTTCCTGGAATTAGCCTGCTCTTTTCCCTCTGCCTCCTTTCTAGATTATGAAAGCTTAAAAAAAAATTTAAAAACTGGGGGAAATTTCTTGTTAGTTTGTTTTATACATGCCCCAGTGTGGCAGGAGATGTTCAGGCCCACTGCTGGGGTCATAGGGAAATTGGGCAGTTGTCCCGGGGCCTGGCAATATTAAAGGGCTCAGGGCTCCAGGCTGCCGCTACTGTAACAGCAGCTGAAGCTGGAGTCCCAGGCCCTTCAGAATCACCATAGGAGTGCTGCGTGGTATGCAGCAGAGCCCTGCACCACAGATTTTGGCTGGCTCTGAGGACCGGTTTGAGGGAGGGATGCTGTGCCATCTGGGCAGCACTAGGGGCCAGCTGCCTCAGCACTAAGGGCCGACCCCACCTCCACATTGCCCAGGGGATCAGCAATCCTAATGGCTCCTATGTGTGAGGTGGCGGAGGTCAAGTCTTTTCCCCGGGGGCGGGGGAATGGAGGCCATGGGTAGTATAGAACAAGCGTTCCCTGAACTCACTCTGTAATGTCAGCTCCTGTCCTGTAGGGCTGGATAAAGGGAAGGCCAGGGCAGTGCCAGGTTGCAATGGCCAACGTGATGAGCTGGGCTCAGCTCTGCATGAAAGGAGCGGTCACTGTGGAGTGAGTTATTTTTATTTTATGTCATTTTAATCGTTGTTTTTCACTTTGTTTTACATTTGCAAAAGACACAGAATTCTACCCGTGATCCTTTGCTCCTGTCTTTGCCCTCCTCTTTTCCTGACCCTCAGCTCCTAATTTTGACCCTGCTGCCTTCCATCTGCTTCTGCCCCCAACTTTCACAGATGTTCTTTACTCCACCTATTCTTCCCTTTCCAAAAGCTCTTGCCCTCATCATTCTGCTTCTCTCTCTCCCACATTTCCATGATCCCAAAGTCCTGCCCATTCTTGCCTGCTCCATTCCCTCTGCTCCTGAATCTGTAAACCCCATCCAGTTTCATGTACTTAAACCTCTTCCCAGGCTCCTCTATCCCCTCTTTCAAGTCCTGCATCTCTTCACCTATCCCTCCCTCCCCACTGCTTTCAAGTCAGGCAATCCTCCTCAGGGACGTCTACTGAGGAAAAATTGAGAGCACAAGAGAAACAGTCTCCCTTCTCTCATTTCCTGTGTCTCAGGCCACAGTGACCAGCTGTAGCCAAGGGGAGCATTTGCAGGGAAGTCCTGCTCAGCTCCTACAAACTCAAGATGGAGCATGGATCAGGAGCCTGTTTGTAAGAGTTTCCATCTAGGTTTCCTCAGGATCAGCCCTTTTTTGATGCAGCTGTCCTAGGAAATCTGTAAGGGTGCTCAGTACATACTGCCAGCTGTCCAGTTTTATGGGCTCAGGATCAGTTCAGTTGTCAGTGTTATTTACATCAGAGCGGCAACCTACCAGTCAGATATAGGAATCTGGGAGGGGCTGGAGCATGTTTACTACAGATGGAATCTTCATAGTGTTATGCTTAAAGAAGCACACAGGATCTTTTTCAGGGGGATAAGGCAACATGCCTAATTTATTGATAATATAACAAAGTAGCATATGCATTTACACACATACACACACACATTGATAATATAACAAAGTAGCATATGTATTTACACACACACACACACACACACACACACACACACATGCTCTGATGGAATAGTTACCAGTCTGTTGCTCGGCCCAACCTATTGGCTAGATAGGTTGGGTGCGAGGAAGGAGCAGGGTTCTTGTCAGTCCGGACTAGTGCTCCACTTGGAAGAACCATACAACCCCATCCTTTATAGGATTTTCCGTCCATGAAAGTCTATGCATTTTGACTTGTCAGGCCTTAATCAGTCACTCAGAATCACAATCAATGTTCCTATGACAGGTTTATCATGAAGAAGTTGTTCTCACAGTCATTGATTTCCATATACAGCTGACCCCTTGGGGGTGTTGTCTTTCCAGTGAAAGTTGTTATCGGTTCCCTGTCAAGGGGTGCAAGCCGCTAACTTCAGGATTTGTCAATCTGCTCCTGTAGTCAGCGTCTTCAGTGTGCTTTCACTTAGTTGATAATTATTTGGTGCTTCTGATTCTCCAGCCCCTCCTCTGACCATTTGAGAATGCAGTGGCCTTCACACTTATCTCTGCTAAAATATTCTCTCACCCGTTCATACTAACAAAGGGGTACTTCTAGTCGTTTTAACAAAGTTACAAAGTCTTTCAACATTAAACTTCTTTCTATCTACTACAAGGCTTTATCTAATGCTGACATCACTATGCATTACAATATTCCATCTCTTCACTTCAATATGCTAACATCAAACAGAGCTGGAGCTAAGTTAACAAAGCTGCCTGGCCTGTCTTAGGTCTACATCTTGTATTTAAGTTTAATCCAAACCTTCTGCTATAACAGACATTGATTATAACTAACTGACTTTATTAGTTACAAAATTCCAAGGCTACAGTAGAATTTAGGAGCCAAATTCTGCCAAGCATCTATTTAGCTTATGCCAAGTATGTATTTCAGCCTTATTATTTTTCCATGTTTGCATTTGAATGGTAAAGACACATATCTGACCAGAGGGGAAGGCTCTTGCATAATTTCAAGACCTTGCTCCAAAGCCTGGGTATTCTAGTGCTTTATGACTTCTCATATGAAAATTGTTAATATGGGCAAAACAACTTGGCTACATCTACACTGCAGGCTTCTTGTGCAAGAACTATTTTGCGCAAGAGTTCTTGCACAAAAGGTCTTGCGCAAGAGTGTGCACACTGCCATGTGCTTTTGAGCAAGAGCGTCCATGGCAGTGTGGACATTCTCTTGCGCAAGAAAGTTCTGATGGCCATTTTGGAAACTCCTATTGCTCGTTCACATTACCTTCTTGTGCAAGGCTCTTGCACAAGAGCATTTATTCTTCATGGGGAGAGGAATAACTCTTCTGCAAGAATCCCTCTGTTCCGACTCCTTACTGTAAATTTACTTGAGCAAGAATGCACGTGCAGTGTAAACTCTCCACAAGTTTTTGCGCAAAAATGGCTGTTCTTGCACAAGAAGCTTGCAGTGTAGACATAGTTCTTCATTTTCCCTAACAATGTTCTAGGACATGGCTGAAATAACTGAACCTTTAAAAAAAAATCACACATACTCAGCATGGAAAATTTCAGCCTAAGTGGTAAAAGTTTTGCAAAGCTCTAAGCAACTGCAAACAGGGTCCTGGAATGGTAAGTATCAGGCAACATGAACTTGTATCTGCGTTGTCCTTAATGAAATAAGCCAAGAGCAAGCTTTGTAGTTGATAGAACAAACATTAATGTTGGTGTTTATTCATAGGGAAATTAGGCAAACACTTTTTTTCCCTCTATCTCGGTCATTCTCCTATTCTCAGAAGAGGCCTCACATTCAATCTTCCATGATTTTCAGAAGAGCACTTCCTTCACCCTCAATGCCCTATATCACATAAAGTTTCCTAGACTAATTAGGGCTATATGAGTCTCTCTTTATATCCAATCAGTGCTATTTTATGCTGTGCTACAAGGAGTGTTTTTTCTGCCTACATAGCATACTCAGCACTAATGGAAGGTCATCCCATAACTGCCTACTTAAGAGTTTCTTATATCTTCCTCTGAAGAGCTGGAATTGTCAGACAAAGGACACTGGGCCATTGGTCTGATCCATATGGCAATTCCCAAGTACTACAAATAGATTAGTGCCTGACTGCCTCACGTGCAGTAGCTACAATGGGCAATTTTAAACAAAGCTTGCTGAAGTTCTGTGTATTACAAATATTTCTGGATCCTAATAGCTACAGTCCAGTCTTCTGATAATATGAAAGTTAACTCTATCCATCAGTGCATATTGTCAGCAGCCTTTTAGAAATTATGTTGGATTCAACAACATGCAGTGTTTCTATACAGACGCTGACAAATATTAATATATAATATGAATAGATTTGTTATTGCTGTATCACAAAACATGGTCCTAAAATCAATGCAGAATGAAGAATAGTGACCTTGGAATATACTTTCAAATATTCAAAACTTTTTAAAAGCAGCTACTTCACTTGCTTTTGAAGTTAACTTTTTTTTGAAGTTTAAAAGAGAAATCTGTCCTGAAGTTTATCCCAATTTTATTGTCAACACAACAGCAACAGGACATAGCATCTCAGGGTCTCAGAGGGTACGGCTACACAGCAGCATTATTTCAGAATAACGGCCATTATTCCAAATAACAATGCAAGCATCTACACAGCAATTCTGTTATTTCAAAATAAATTCAAAATAATGGACAGCTTATTCTGACTTCTGTAAGCCTCATCCCATGAGAAATTATGACTATTCCAAAAAAGCTGTTTCGGAATAGCAGTAGCGTGGATGCTCCACTGATGCTATTTCGGAATAGCTCCTCCCCAAGGCCTTTCAAAGTAATTATTCCCCAGTGCCTCCTGGGGCTCTAAATTGAGGTAGCACATCCACATTAGGGAAGCCTTCCTCGGACTGATTTTGAGGCTTCCCTGTAGTGTAGACATGCTATTTTGAAATAAGCTATTTCGGAATATTTTTTCTGGAATAGCTTATTTTGACATAAGAGTGCAGTGTAGACTACCCAGAGAGGTTTTGTTTACACTCACTACATATAACTGTTGTTCTTACTGTGCACCATGTGAAATGTAAAGCTATAAGTGAAGCTTGCTGATGTCCCAGATCAAGCATGTTCTAGACATGAATAACTATCCTCTAGAATGAGCTGAAAAAGAATGAAGGAAACAGCAGGTTAAGAACTGAGTTTGAAAAATCATACCCTCTTCACAAAAGTATTTTTCTAATTGTCACATATATACATATATGCATCAAAATGTAGGCACTTAATAGAAAAACAAGATAGAATTTTCAAAGAAAATGATATTCATCATCAACAGAGGAATAAAACATCTTGAGGCAACTATAAGAATTATCACTAATTGAAATATAATTCAAATGTTTATTAAAATAAATAGAAAAATGTGATTTTATTCTTGTAGAATTCAAAAAATTCATGCACCTATATTAAAACTTTTGATTAATTGACCTCAGTGCTGACTCTGTCTCTTGCTAAGGAGTGAACCCAGTCTATTGGTTCTTCTATGCTCCAAATGAAAGCATTTGCTGTCATATTTTGCATCTCTTCTTCTAGTCTCTTTCTTAAGACCTGTGGCATTTTCATATAGCATATACCAGGTTCTGCATCTTCTCTTAACTTTATCTTGTGGGTTTCTGGGATGTTCCCATTTCCTATTAACACATCGTCAGATGATGCTATTGCTGCTTTCATATTTGGTTTTGTGTTGTCTTTCTGGCTATCTGTGACATACATCCTCTCAATGAGTTCAAGCACCTTACATGCGTCTAGGCCCAATGCTGGACACTCACCACATGTTTTATCATTTCCCCTTTTGTTTTAAATATCAGACCTTGTCTACACTTACCACTGCAGTGATTGATCTTCTGAGGGTTGATTTAGAGGGTCTAGTAAAGACCCATTAAATCTATCTGCCCTTCCATTGACTCTGGTACTCCACCAGAGAGTGAAGAGTACGGGGAGTTTCTCCCACCAATGCCCCAGAGTGGGGAAACCACAATAAATCAGACTTCACATGTACTCTCCCAAAACTGGAACTGTTCCTTCATTATTGTCTTTCATGATTATTTTTGACTCATCCATTTTTATGTGCTCCTTACATATCTCTATTTCAGAGTCTGTTATTGCATTTAGATGTGTCCAGTTTCTATCTTGTGTAGTATATTAATGATCTTTCTGCACATTTTAATTAGCCAGTCTTTTGAGTTTTCAGTCTCCTCCATTTTTGTGCTTAAAAACAGCTCTCTCTTAACCTGAGGAATCCATTCTGGCACTTAATACATGCAGTTTTGTGCTTTCTTTGACCATTTTAGCATAGTAAGCTTTTTACAGATGTACCTGAATACTGAGCATTTCCTGTACTTATTTTGTTGTCACATTGCTGGTATTGTTTCCAGCTTTCTATTTTTTTGTCCTTGGACGATTTAATTTCTCTGAACTTTTCTCTAGCTGATTTAGCTACTGTACTCACTGTGATGTACTCTGTGGCTTTTTCTAGGCTTTTTATTTATGTTTGTTTGTTCCACTGCTTGGCATATACCTATTTCCCTTTCTAGTGCCAGATCCATCTCCCTTAGGAAACATTCACATGCCTTTTTATTGTTACATCCCAGGAAAAATTGGTCTTTAATAACAGTCTTTTAATATTCTGTAATCACAAGACTGATATTTTAGTTTTAAGTCTGTGTGAAACTCCTTTGTCATTTTCCCTTCATTCTTTGTTTTCATGTTGAACACATTTTTCTCAATAGTATTTTTTTTCTTGGGATGCAATAACCCTCAAATGCTCTTTATTTTTGCAAAACTTGCCCCCCTCCCTCCATCTTTGTCTCTGCACCTCATACCATATTCATATAGCTAATTGGATACCTATAGCACTTTCTGTATCTGACACTGTTAAGAGCAGAGCAATCCTTTGCTTATCCTCCAATTTATTTGCCTCTGTGGCTTTCGTGCACATCACACACTGCTGTTTGAACTATTTCCACATATACTCAGCATTTTCACTGTGTCTAAGGGCTGTTGGGGGACTTACATGCAGTTGCATGGGATTCATAGCAATGAATTCAATGTTAGCTCTCACTAGTTGTGTTAGCACATGGTACACTTTATGTACCCAGTGCCATGTAGTATCTCTCTGATCAGCAGATCAGCATGAAGATAAAGTCTTTGTTATGAGTAGGAGCCATGTATAGCAATGTGGTAACAGACTCTCTACTGTTCTTTGTAGCTGCAGCCTGCAACTGGCCTATCCAGGATCTTCTTTGTTTCTGCCCCCAGCAGGAAGTGCATCATGAGAACCAAAGACCACATCTACCTGAAGGACTTATTCTATAGCACTTTCCCATCTCTGATTTGTATAAATAAAATCTTCTTACTTGCTTAACCCTCAACTGTGTCACAAAGCAGGTCGGGTAGACAATTGTTTATTATTCCTGTAGTAAACAAGTAACAGCAAGCTGGAAAGAGTCTACATTATTTATAAATCAGCACATCAATCTACTTTCAGTTTGTGCAGCAAAAGGCTCTCAGGTTACATTGTGTATGGTTATACACTAACAATGATGGATAGCTTCCATGATCATAAGTCTGTTCAAAATAAATCTAGATCTCCCAGCCTGTCTAATCTAATGCCTGCTTACAGATTGTGTCAAATCATGACAGTTTCCTGCTAGCTTGCAGAATTTTCCTATTTTTGTCTAGAGTGCAACGGACACTTTATTGCTAATTCAGTTGCTGACTTCATGGTGTTCTAACTTCTACTTTATTTCAGCAATTTCCATGTTCAGGAGACCTTTTTACAATAGTCTCATAAAGCTCTGCTCCTGTTGTTTCCTTGGCTCTGGTTTTATAGTTCTTTCACAATGGTACAAAACAGAAAAGTTAACTGTATGTGTTTATGTGCACCAGGGAGCTGTTCTGTGCTGCCTTGCTAAGGAGTTGGGCTTGGGGAGAGCAGAGCATAAAGCTAGTTAGTAGTTGTTCTATTACCACTGGTACCTTCGGTTCCTCTTGTTCAGATTTACTACTTTGCTCCTATCTCGAAGGGCACATCCTTAAGCCTTACCTGGAGATGTCAATGTTGCTCAAGGAATCTAAATCTCCCTTGTAAGGTTCCATATTGCTTTTGGGTGATGAAGTCTGACAGAGTTTTGCACTACAGTAGCTGATGCAGAACACTGGTCACTACCACTCTAATTACTTGCTGTAGATTCAACCTTATTCAGAAGAGCCAAATTATGGATTGGGACGGGCTGAGATGAGTCATGAGGCTAAATAAGAATGATAGACGACTAGAAGGAAGTACAAAGGATTAGCAAAGCCTTTCAGACTCATAGTCTAGAGGGCTCTCTGAGAGCAAAAATGTCTTCTGTCTTCCCTACCTTATCATTTTAGCCAAGAATTATGTGTGAGACTAAATATGGGATTTCACAAGTCTGTAAAGATAATGAGGAAGGACATTGTGAAAAAAAAATCAGTAGGAAGTTCTTACCAGAAGGTGGTCTTGGGACTCCATGTGATAGATCAGAGTTCCACTCCTGTTCCTTTTCAAGTTACCCAAAGCCCCAAATCATTTTCTCTATTTTGTTAAGCCTTTGTGGATATTTTCATTTTTTAGAAGCATATGTATGTACTTTGGGGTTCTTAGCCTGTAGGTGTGTCATGGTTCCTTCCCCACTCTGGGACAACAAATGCAGGAGTGGGTGTGATGGGCCCGGCAGGGCCCGCACTAACCCCAGGGGGAGACTTACCCCCCCGG
>CM057848.1:49695230-49708623 GCA_030068395.1 Apalone spinifera | reverse complement strand
CATTTCTCTGCTGATATTTCAAGTGAAGTTCAGAGGTACCCAACCAGCCATGAGATTCTAATGATTTTCAGTCAGTACTAAACCTAAGCCAGATTTGAAATAGTAAAAGTATGTGAAAGTTGATCTTATTACCAGTTCCCTGACACATCGGCTACGTCTAGACTAGCATGATTTTCCGAAAATGCTTTTAACGGAAAAGTTTTCCGTTAAAAGCATTTTCGGAAAAGAGCGTCTAGATTGGCACGGACACTTTTCCGCAAAAGCACTTTTTGCGGAAAAGCGTCCATGGCCAAACTAGATGCGCTTTTGCGCAAAAAAGCCCTGATCGCTATTTTCGCGATCGGGGCTTTTTGGCGGAAAAGAAATGTCTGCTGTCTACACTGGCCCTTTGCGCAAAAGTTTTGCACAAAAGGGACTTTTGCCCGAACGGGAGCAGCATAGTTTTTCCACAAAAGCACTGACAATCTTACAACAGTTCGTCAGTGCTTTTGCGGAAATTCAAGCAGCCAGTGTAGACAGCTGGCCAGTTTTTGCGGAAAAGCAGATGATTTTCCGCAAAAACTGGCTAGTCTAGACGCAGCCATCATGTTTAACATGTCTTTCTTTTTATTTAATTCTCCACAAAATCAGAGGATATGAAAATATAAAACTATGTTCGAATGAACATTTTAAAGATTTGCCAGTTTAAAAATACAAGCCAAAGGTGAAATTCTGCTCTCATAAGTGACTTGAAAAAAGCTTGTATTGTGAGTTTTCTTGTCTAGTCTTCCAAGAATTTCTTAATTCCTTTTCTTTGTTTTGAGGCAAGAAGGAGGTTTAGAAGAGGTTAATAAGATATGCAGAGCAAAATCATATGATTCTATTGTCCTCTTCCCTACATTGCTAGGAACCATCAACTGTTAGATAAATTACATAGCAAATGGTTTGCTTCTTCTTCACGTTTAATCTCTTGATTTATCCTTGTCCATTCCTCAAACCAGGTAAGTTTGGGTGGGAATACTATTGTCAATTTCTAGAGAGAAAGAATTCAAGTGATTTCCCATTTTGAGCACTGATTGCAGCACCGAGTATTATCATAATAGATATACCTCCTGAGTTTATCCTGATTTGAATTTTGCCTCCTAAAGGGAAAATTACTTCAGAGAATTAACCTCTTCCTCATTTTTCTTTTTAAAAGGCTTCAGCAACATGAAGCTGCAAACACTCACTGAAGTTCTTTGACACAAACAAAAATAAACATGAGCCCATGTGAGTATGTAAACATGGCATAAACACTGGCATTACTTACTTCCATTTTTTAATCATAGCTGCAAGGGGTTTTTTTCATCATATGCGAATATAATGAATATACTTTTTTGACTGTAGACTTGATTTTGCATGTAAGTGTTACACATCTTAAATAGTTTGCAGGCGTTGCTCTAAGTGCTCATTTGTAACAGTTTAACACAAAAACAATTAGGGTTCATGCATCTAATTGAAACTTTTAATTAGTCTTATATTATTTTGAGACTATCTCAAAGCTCCATAATTGAGCCCTTTGCAGTTTTACAAACAAATAGAAGACCTGTGAGATCGTGAAATCCATGATAGATTACTAATGAAGTCAGCCTGGAAACCTCTTCATTGAATATTGTAATTTGATTGCCATCATATTCTGATTGGACCCTTGTTCTGCATTCTAATCAACACACATTATTTGAAATGCAAAACAGGGTGTTATCAGGGGCATTTCACTAGAACTGACAAGATTAAAATGAAAAACATCTAATGTTCTGTTTTATAAAAATATTCAAAAATGAAAGTGCAATGCAGACAGATATTAATTCATTAGGAACAGTTGATAGTAACTGGACATTAATTAATTAATACTAAATTACAAGAAATTCTTATGAGAGCATTTATTACATTCTCCTCAGCTGTACAAATGGATTAATTAAGAATATTGTTTTTACAGTGCATACCAGAAGAGCAAAAGTTTTTTTTTATTCTTATTGACCTTGAGTATATATTTTTGACCAAGTAAAAGTATTGCATGATAAGAAGCACGAATCTTCAATCACTATATTTGTATTCCAGTACTTTGAATTTCATCAGCTTCATTGTTGTTTAAGGGATCCGAAAGAATGATCTCATCTTCTGGCTTGCTAAAACTATTACCTAACTGTGGTGAATGTCCTTGTGGAAAAGAGTTTCCCATTAGTCTGCAGATCAGGATATAATCCAGATGAGATGGAAGCTTGGAGTTATCAACTGTAGTATTTGAAAAATTCTTCTCATATCTGATCTCAACAAATAATGACTGTCTGCTATTAACAGGTGACATGAAAGAATGGTTTATGGTTAAATTTCTCATTTTGTGCAGAAAAAGTTAAGAAATAAATTCTCATCTGTGGTAAATGGATAAAACTCTATTGAAGTAAATGAAGCTATTCTATGGTCAACTTAAAACAGTTTACAACAGCTGAGATTTGACTTTAAGATCCTAGTTCTTACAGATTTTATAGAGTTCTATTAAGAATGTCAGAAGTCTCACTCTGACTAGCATTTGTTTTCAATAAATAATGGAAATAAGGAAAAAAATCACCTTCCATTCCTAGCAAAGGTTTTGGATTCAGTTCTGATGTGAATATGATCAATCGTTTCAAAGATTCAGTATCTTAAAACAGTCAAGTATTTTCCTTTGTTGAAAATGTTTCTGTTTAATTAATTTCTTGTTTGCTTCCATGTAGCATTGCAAGTGTTTTAGGAGGTTTCATATATGAAGGATTAATAAAAGGGTGGGAGAATTTGTCGCCTGAAATTAAAACAAATCAAACTTTCTGCTATTTCTCTCAGCTGAAATTTTTGCTACACTTTGGGGTATTTTGAAGGTATCAAAATATACCAACCACTGCATCAATATCCATGCATGTCTGTTAACAGAGGTCAATCAGTTGGAGAAAGCAAGAAGTTTAGGATTAGGAGAGCTGTGCAGCTAAGGCAGGGATGGGCAATAAAATGGCAGTGGTTCACTAGGTTTAGCCCCTGGTGGGCTGCTGCTGCTATATTTACCTGCACCTCCATAGGTATGGGCAATCGCAGCTCCCATTGGCTGGAAATGGCAATCTGTGGCCAATGGAAGCTGTGATCCCCTGTATCTGCAGAGGGGCAGGTAAATACAGCAGTATGGGGACCTATCAAGGGCTAAGTCTGGTGGACTGGATCTGGTCCATGGGCCAGTATTTGCGCACCCCTGAACTAAGGTGATATTTGGTCAACAATAATAGCTGTGACTCTGAATATTTCCCTATATGAATCACGCACACTCTGCATCTATGCAGTTGTATTTAGCTCTGTTTTGATTCTATTATTCTGGGAAAAAAAACCCTCTAGTGACAAGGCACTGTAATTCATAGAACTGGTCCATGACCTTTTCATCTTTTCATTATGGTTCAATTGCAATCCTTCTCAGAAATGATCAAAACAAAACAGCAATTGTTGTAAAAAGTTCCAGCTCCATTTATGTTATGTCAGGTCTGACAAACTTGCTTTCAGCTCATTCCATATCAGAAAACTTACATGAGGCAGAAGCCAGTTCTTGAGAACAGCTGTCCTAAATGAGACTTCAGATTACGAACAGAGGCTAATACAACTTTGACTTTCTTTTATAAAAACGTGTGTTCATGTTTATTGTTAAGACACTGATAATAAAAGCAGGAGACTCTCATGACACTCATGGTTCCCAAGTAGCCTAGCAATACAATGGAAAGCTTTTAATTAGAATTAGTTTGTAGAACTAATTGCCAGGGTTGAGAACACTATGCAAAAAGGCCCTTGAACACAGGAGCTAGAACAAAGAGTGGTGAGGGAGCAGCAGCACCCCTTGTGTTGCCACGTTTTCCATCATATACAGTTTACAGTTTGGGTCAATGGCACTCAGCACCCCCATGGTACAAATTGTTCCAGCACCGAAGCTCCTGAGCTTTATTTGCCATGAAATCTTGAGTCTTTTTCTACATTTCAAGCCTGAATGTGCACATGAGGCTCAAACTGAAGAATAAACTGTGATTTAAAAAAATTACAAAGGAGTGTGAGAGAGCTGCCAGGGAATGGAACCTTTATCCAGCACAGAAAGCAAAGTGGCAGCTGATCCATAGCAGAGAATTCAGAAGACAAATACAACGTTGTGAGTTTTTTTTTCCTGAATGTGATGGATTCTGTGAGACAAACCTGGACAAGCAGGCTGTGTTACCACTATTACAAAAGTGAAGGCTAAAAAGTATAGCCTAGACAGTGCTACCAAAGATCTTTCTCCTCTATAAATCTATGCCAATGACTGAATTAGTTTTTCTACATGGTGGGGTAATGTGTTTCCACAGGTGATTTCTAAAGCATAATGACACACATTAATGGGTCTGTGTAGACCCTGCTGGAGCACACTAATGACTTATCAGTGTGCTTTAACATAGAAGTGCTCCAAACAGCACTATATTGACCATAGTATTGTATATCTGACAATACCAATGACAGTTTGGAAATTTCACCCTTACATTACCCAAGTGACTTAGATGGATAAGTCCCATTGGCTTGCTAGAGGTATGAGGTATTTAAGTTAGGGTGGTCCAGCAAGTAGCACCCTATCCTAAAATGTGAAAGAGCAGGTTTCAATTCCCTGATTTGATGTGTGACTATGGGTAAGTAGTTTACCTACTCCGTGCCTTATTTATGTGAAATGGGGTATAATACTACTTCCCTACTTGTGTTTTATGAGGTTAAATACACTGAATATTATGATATACACTAAGATCTACTGATACAAAAATCTACATAAAATTAAGTATTATTAATTTATATAAAATTAGATCCACCAAGGGATGCTTAGTTGCCTCTTTAGACACTAATGTCCAAAAATCTGGTGCCACTGACATTCACAAAACCATCATTAGTGGTTACCTAACTCTGGAAGTTCATAAAGTCCCTTAGACACCAAAGTTTCCATCAATAGGCATACACACAGCTGCACATGTTCTGCTGCTGCAGCTAGTGAGCTGTTCAGAGCTCTTCCCTATGCTAAGTCCCAGCAGGATTCTCAAATTAGTTGTTCCCTGCTTATCTTGTGTGAATGCCTGGACTTGGACCGTGAGCTCAGAGGAGACACAAAGGAAATGTTTTTAATGTTATGTCCAGAATTGACATGAGATGAACCTCAAAGTTTCTACTGTTTGAGATCAGCCTGGATAAGCACTGGGATATTTATCCAGAATTCTGGGGTCCACAAAGTGGACATGTGAAGAGGCCTTCTTAATATCCTTATTTCCAGTCAGTCCAGGAATATCTGGAGCATAGCCTGTCTCACTCATATTATTTTAGTGCTTTGACAGCTACTGCTTTCAGAAAGGACAATTATGAAAAGTGAAAATTAATGAAAAGAAACCCCCAAATTTTTCCTTCTTAACAGCCACAAAAATTCAGCTGTGGTTTTTTTTTTTCAGATTTTGGATGAAAGTTTAAATGAGTTTTATCTGAACAGATTCACTCATCCCTTTCTAGAACAAATTTAATGATGCAAGACAAATATAATGAAAAATAGGACACTGCAAAAAATGAATTGGATACTGTGACTATAATGTGTCTCTCCACTGCAATTTATAAAGTCAGTCTAATTTAGAAGGGCACCCTCCCACCATTACTGCTGTCAGTCCTCTGTGTGTTGACTTATTCCTGGATCTTTCTGCATTATGTGGGACTGCCTACCTAGTAAAAATATTTGTATATCCCAAACAGAAATCATGGTGATTTCTCACAACAGCTTGCTATATTTCAATATGTCATTAAGCTCACGTGTTCAGGAATGCTTCTTTATCTAGAGCTGTTCAAATGATATAGCAGTGGTTTTCACACTATGGGTTGCCACCCAGTATTGGGTTGTGAAATGTCAGGCACTGAGTCTTTTTGTTGCAGGGTGTTCAAGTGATCAATGGAGATGCTAAGGCAGGCAACCTGCTTGTTCTGGCACCTCACACTGTGCTGTGCCCTAGAAGTGGCCAGCAGCAAGCCTGGCTTTTAGGTGGGGGGAGAAGGAGAGTGCACAGAGCTCCGTGCACTGCCCTTGACCTGAGTACTAGCTACACACTCCCAGTGACTAGGAACCTGCTGCTGGCTGCTTCTGGAGCACAGCATGGTCTGCAGCGCCAGGAGAGGCAGGAAGCCTGCCTTAGCATCCCCGCTGCACTGCTGCCCGGGAGCTGCTCAAGGTAAGCCCCTCCTGCTCCAGCCTTGACCCCCCCAAAGCTAGAGCACCTTCTACACCCCATAGCTCTCATCCTCAGCCCCACCATGGAGGTTATACTTGACTCAAATTATGTTTGATTGCAGGCATCAACAATTTTCTTCAACTGTGTCATGAGAAAAAAGTTTGAAAACCACTGCTATATGGTACAGATAATATTTGCTGCATATTTCCTCCCTTTTTTGGATTAGCATGTTGTACAGGAACCAAACCAGATACACTTCAAATGCACTTGTTCAATAGTATATACTAGACAGTTTTGATAAATAATTTTCAGATAATGGATTTTCCCCAAAAATTCACTTCTGCTATCTGTGGTTCATTACTCATAGTGTGTAGTTGACTGTGGAGTTTTTTGCTCTGATTGGATGACTGAAGCATTTAAAAAAATAAAAATAAAAATAAAAATCTGAACTGAGGAGGGAATAATAAATACTACACTTGGAGAAGAATTCTTAGATGAGTACTAATTAGTGCTAAAATTATGATTTTATGGTATTCACAGTGACATATCTACCAAGTTGTTGTCTAAGTACTCTCATATATGGCACCCCTAAGCATAGTGACTCAAATTCAGTGCTTCAATTTGCAAAAGTATTGTTGAATTATTCTTTTTACTATTAAACCAGCTCTGGTTAACAGGTTCAGTATAATCAATGTATAATCAGTATAATAAATGTATGCATGAGCATGAGATACTAATATTCAGTGCTGGCACAAAGAAAAACCGTTCAGAAGTGATGACATTTTCAGTGCTATATTTATTGCTTATCTAAACCAACCACAGCCTTACTCCTATGCTCTAGGGAAAGATCTTTACTTATGACTTGGCACCGTGTGAACTTAACAGATGGACATAAGTATCAGAAGCCAAAGGACAGTACTCAATGTACATTTAGGGTGTTCGTTGATGACAAGATTCCTAGACGGGAATTTCCAAACAGCTGTCAAACCTAAATCTATAAACCTATGTTTAAAATGATGTGTCATTGCTAATCTTGTTCTGAGAGACTTCCACTTACAAAAACAATGGCTTCTCAGGATCTGTAAGGAAAGTTTTGTCTCTGAATGTTGTGATGCATGCCAGGTATATGGTGCTGAAAATATTGGCTTTGCAGACATTATATACTGGCTATTATGGACTTCTTCCTCATTCTGAATATAAAAACTCCCACCATGTTTATTATGAATACTGAAGATTAAGGTTGTGACACATTTTGAAACCAGACCAACTAAGGCGGTGTTATTTGACCACCAGTACATGTATTTGTGCAGCAGACAAAGGCAATTTGAAATCTCATTGCCCATTAGGGCTATTAAACTCCTTTGAACTGTTGCACCCAAAAGAGAGAAGTAAAGATTTGCAAAATGAATCTAAGCTTCTGAGCTTCTTTAAGGTTCTGTTGAAAGCAGAGCCTGCTCAAGACAATCTGCTTCTCTGGGCAAAACCTTGGTGTGCTGTTCCCCTCCTCCTCTCTAGAATAGAGGTTCTCAGCTCATGGAGACGAGAAAATCAGATTTTTTTTCTTGGAAGCAGGCACCAGATTGCAGCACCACTTACTCACTTTGCCATGACTGGGGAATGGCCAAGACAAATTTGAGTGAACTGCATTGCATTGCAACATGATGCACAGGATTGCACTGCCACTCAGGTGTGATGTGCTCCCTGCCATTCTGGACAGCTGCCTAGTTTGTCTACAGCTAGTGAATCCCTTGTTTGAAAATACTTCTCAAAACCCTTTTTGTCTTGACAGCTGGGGCATCAGCATGCCAAGCTGATTCAATCTATCACCGCAGACCAGAAATTTCTGCGTATTAGCTTCATGCCCTTAGTTGAGATCTGAACTATGACCTTACCAATCCAGTGTAACACCATAATCACCAGCACTAAAATAAACCACTTTCTCATTTGCAGTACTGCTGCTAAGCTCTTTTGTTTTGACTAGAGGTCATGTTTGTGTATGTGAAGGTACAGTAATCTATAACTTCTGTAGTGCAAGAGCTTGTCATCCAATGGTTGCAGATGAAAACTGGAGTTCTAGAATGGTGGGATCTGTTCCTACCTCTTTAGGACCCAATTCACTCATTCATACAATGGCAATAATAATATTTATTGATCTTACAAAGGCATTGTGAGGTTTAAATAAGGTCTATAAAGTTCTTTTAAATAACCCAATGAAAAGTGTTATATTAATAAAAATATTTAACAAGAATGAAACTTGTGCTCATATTCTCATAGAACTTGTTATTACATTTTTCATCCATATTGTGGCAGCAGCAGATCACCAAAGACCTCGCTGGCACTGCTAGTCAAAATTAAATTTTAGATGTAGGAAGTCATACCAATTGGCTAAACTTTCAGGATGACTCTGGTTTTTTGTTAAGATTTCTGACAAGTGTTGAGAAGTGCAGATGCAGATATGGCTCAATGTGTATTTTATTCACTGAATTTTTATGAATAATAGTAAAAACAAAAGTGCCCATAAAACAGACATTTCAAGAAAAGGGTAGTCCCCAAACTGCTCTGTAGATTTTATCCATTACAAATATTGCTAAAACAGTTTTGAGTCATTATGGATCCTTTATTATTCCTTTAACTCCTCCCCCCAGAAATATTCCAAGTGAAATATACAACTTTATACATTTTTACTTTTGATATGGATGAAAGTAAAAGCCTACATTAGAGCAAGAGGGTTGAATTCTGGCACCACTGAAGTCAATTGGCAAAACTTCCATTGACTTCAGGATTTCTCTCAGAGACAAATATATGTTGTGGGATAGAATGTGAAACTAGGTAATTGTCAGCACTATTCGCATTTGGTAGAATCCATGTTAAAGAATGACTGAAAGAGCTATTGGAATAGCATACAGGGATTACAGGTACAGGGGCCAGCTTAGTATCACTGAGATCAAATGGAAGTTGAAACACCTGCCACTGGACATTGTTCAAGGCTCTAATAGCAATAAAAGATGCAATTAAAATTGGTAAGAGGTTGTGTGAAGGAATTCTGAAAATTCCTGCTTGAGTTCTGAAAATACAAGTCTGATAAACCTGGGTGCAGAAGTAGTGTATGGAGAGTGAGTGTATGTAGTAAGTGATAGTTTAAATACAGTTTTAAAAATGAAATATCTCATCTTTAAATATCCCATTAGGATAAATAATATCTTGTCTGACTGAGGATCATTTCAGGCACATTACATTGAAAACTACTTATTTTTCACTCACTTAAAGGTGTCTATTTTATCCGTGTGATGGAGAGTCGTTTCCTGTTCCAGCAGTCTCTTGAGCATGCAAGAAATAGAACATCCTGTTCCATCTTGCATTTTGGCAAGTTGTTTAACTGTTCTTGCTGATTCACATTTTTAAGCCTTGACAGTGACTTGCTCCAAACATAGCATAATGTCATAACTCTGTTTGGCAAGGCAGTTTAAACAGTGCGATGCAGTCTCTATATGCATGTAGTCACTCATCCCTCTTTAATAAGCATGCAGATAAATCTATTCTATAAAACACAGCAGGCTAGGGGAAAAACACCCCATTAATCTCTCCAGCAACTTGGATAGTTTGTAATGAAATTCTGTTGTCTCTAATAGATACTGGCGCATGGTTCCTATTACTTTTAGGCTTAGTGGAAGAGATGTCTTATAGAAAACTGCTCTTTTACTTTCTGTAGGTCATGAATGCTGGTCACGTACCCAGCTGCAAAATAGTTCTCCTGAAGAAAAATATTCAACAATTGATCAATCTGTTCTGTGTTTATACTTCATCAGTTTATACTTCTCTAGTGACTAGTTTTTCCATATTCACCTTGATCATTAAAGTACAGAAAAATAATTAATTCTCTGTGTATGTGTGTTTCCCACCTATTAATTTCCTCCTTTTAAAAATGTGTTTCTATAGATGCAGCCAGAATACCATGGGATCAATATTTTGGACATTTCCTCTTCCCTTCCCCAGTCACTAGTATCATTAGTTGAATAGATAGCTCCCATTGATCAACAATATGTTGAGTTAAGTGGGTGATCTAGTATCATTTTCAGCCAGCAGAATTCTGAATGTGTTTTGACATTTTTCAGTGGAAGTGGGGCAGGCTGTATATACTGAGCCTAATGACCTGGTAGGCATGGCTGAGAGTTTCTTAATGGCTGCGTCTAGACTGGCCCCCTTTGCCGGAAAAGGCATGCAAAGGAGGCCAGTCGGAATTGCAAATGCAGCGGGAATTTACATTTTCCCCTCTCAATTTGCATGAACATGGCTGCCGCTTTTTTCCGTCTTAGAGTTTTGATGGAAAAAAGCACCAGTCTAGACAGGGCTCTTGCGGAAAAGAAAGCCTTTTCCGCAAGATCTCTTATTCCCTTTAAAAAAAGACACAGCCAATGAGTCTTTGATCACTAACCCCTTTCGGATCTGTTAAGCAGGGAGTAGATCTGCAAAGGGAGAACAAGGATTTTTAAAAAGCCATCTCCTAAGTGATCAAAGGAGCTTCTGGAGAGGAGCAGCAAACCGAGAAATTTTGAGATACAGCTAATATTCTCTAAACTTAGGCCAATAAACATCCCCCCTCCCTGTCATTCTAAAACCCCCCAAACATCTGCAAGAGTAAAAATAATGCAGACAGAAGTCCAGCAGCAGAATGAGGACTATCTAGTTCATTGCACTATATGAAGCATGGATGATTACCCGCCTGGTAGGCTGATGGTTTATGTGTGCACTTGGTGGAAGCAGCACATCATCCTCAGAGACTGGGTCCAGGCTCTTGAGGACAAAGTGGCTGAAGTGGAGGAGCTAAGGGAGAAGGAGAAGCACATAGAAAAGCCTTTCCAGGACATAGTAGAGCAAGCTCCTCTCCTCTCCCAAGTCTGATGGTTTCTGTGCCATTGCTGATGCACTCTGTGCTGTTGAAGAGGATGAAAACCTCATGGAAGGAGAACATCAAACTGGAGTGGAGGAAAACAATCCTACAGTTGAAACACTCCTTCCAAGTGATATCATGGTATCCTCTGATAGGGAGAATATCTCTTCATAGAAGAGACTCCTGTCATTAGGAATGAACACATAATGGGGGAATTTGATTATTAGAAATATAAATAGCTGGGTTTGTGATGGCGAACTGTCCATTAGTTGTGAATATTGCAGACTTCTTGATACATCAAGACAGCCTTAAGGACAGAATTGGTAGTTGTAGTACGTGTACGTACCAGTGATTTAGGGAATGGTAGGAAAGAGGTCCTGGAGACAAAACTTAGGGTGCTAGCAAGATATTAAAGTCCAAGATCTCTACGGTAGCATTCAATTCTACACATGGGGCCAATTAGAAAGGCGCAACTGCAAGGTCTCACCACATGGATAAGATGATGGTGTTTAAGGATGGCTTTAGGTTTCTTAGAAACTGGGAAACCTTTTTGCAAGCAAACAGTCTTTAGAGGAAGGATGGACTCCACCTAAACCAGATGGCTGTCATGTACAACTAAAAAGGTCATAGCAGAGTTTTTTAAAATAAGTGAAAATGCATAGGTGCAGAAGATTACAGAGTTTAGACAATAACATTCCACAGGAGAACATCTATTAACAGGGATTCTGTATATCATAGTAAAGAGGGGAAATAGAAGTTGATATATCCAGTATAGATAGGAACTTGAGATAAACTATCAAATGAAAGAGTCCCATTCAGTTATATTATGTGAAGGCAGACAAATTAATACTGACAAATGTTATAGGTGTTTGTATGGAAATGCTAGAAATTTAAATAGTAAAATGCATGAAGTCCAGTGCCTGGCATTAAATAAGGATATTGTTTTAAGTGGCATCACAAAAATTTGATAGAAAGATGGAAGATGGTAATACACAGGTGCAAAATATGAATGACAGAGTAGGTTGCGCTCATAGGGAAATGGTACTGTATGTGAAAGAAAGCATAGAATAAAATATAATAAAACCCCTAAATGAATCAAACTGTGCCATAAAATCTCTATGAATAAAAATCCCATGCTTGAATAATATGAGCACAACTGTCGGAATATAGTACTGACCGCCTGTTCAGCATGGGACAGTGATTGTGAAATCTTCAGGGAGATTGGAGAGGTTATAGAAATAGAAAATTTAATAATACTATGGAGGAAATTTCAATTATCCCTATATTGACTGTGTACATGTCACCCAGGGATGGACAGTAAAGATGACATTTTTGGACATCATAAATGACTGATTCTTAGAACAGCTAGTTCTGGAACCCAAAATGAGAGACAAAATTCCTGATTTAGTCCTCAATAGAGTGCAGGATCTGGTGCAAGATGTGGACATAACTGAACTCCTTGGTAATTGTGACCATAATGTAATTTAACATCCTTTTTGGGGAAAATGTTCCAAAGAAGCTGGCCATTGTATTATTTAACTTCAAGAAAGGGAATACACAAAAATGAGGACGCTCGCTAAACAGAAATTAAAAGGAACACTCATAAGAGTTAAATGCCTGAAAGCTGCAAGGAAACTTTTTAAAAACACTGTAATGGAGGCTCAAATTAAATGCCTACCCCAAATTAAAAAAATCTAGTATGCACCACCCTGATTAAAGAGAAGAGTAAATGAAGTAAAAAGGTATTCGTTCAAATTTGGAGGTCAAATACTACTGAAGAAAATAGAAAGGATCATAAACTCTAGCAAGTCAAGTGTAAAAGTATAATAAGGAAGGCCAAAAAAGAATTTGAAGACACAGACTAACAGCAGAAAAATCGTTAAGTGCATCAGAAGCAGGAAGTCTGCCAAACAATTAGTGGGGCCACTTGATGAGCAAGGTGCTAAAGGAACACTTCAAGAAGACAAGGCTATTAAAGAGAAGCTAAATGGATTATGTGCATTGGTCTTTGATACAGATGATGTGAGGGAGAATCCCACATCTAAACTGTTCTTTTTAGATGACAAATCTGAGGAGTTGTCCCAGACTGAGGTATCACTAGATGAGATTTTGGAACAAATTGATTAAACAAACAGTAATAAATTACCAGGAACAAATAGTATTTTGCCCAGAAGCTCTGAAGGAACTCAAATGTAAAATTATAGAACTACGTACTGTGTTATATAACACTGGTCTACAATTTTTTAGAAGTCGTCTGCTTCAGAGATAAAAT
>CM057848.1:49679171-49695130 GCA_030068395.1 Apalone spinifera | reverse complement strand
AAAGTTTGACTACATTTATTTCGGAAGCATTTTGGCTGTAGAGCAGTGTAACCTATCACTTAAATCAGCTTCTGTACCAGATGTCTGGAAGTTAGCTAAAGTGATGCCATTTAAAAAAAGACTCCAGAGATTATTTTAGCAATTACAGGCTGATAAGCCTAACTTCTGTACCAGACAAAGTGGTTGAAACTATAATAAAGAACAGAATTATCAAACACAAAGAGGAACACACTTTGTTGCGGAGGAGTCAACACTGCTTTTATAAAGAGAAATTATGTTTCACCAAACTATTAGAACAAACATGGAGAAGGGTGATCCGGTGCATATGGAGTTCTTGAGCTTTCAGAAAGCCCTTCACAAAGTCCTTGACCAAAGGCTCGTACCAAAGTAAGCAGGCATGGGATTAGAAGAAATGTCCTTGTATGGTTCAGTACCTGGTTGAAAGGAAGGGTAGAAATAAAAGGCAACATAACAGAGTAGCACTCATCTCCCGTGAGTGCCGCAGCTGGTCAAGGGTATGTGCCTGAACTATCTCATTAAAAGCCATTTTGGCTACTCAGCCCTCTGGCTAAGTCACACACCTGTTTGTGCAATAAAACCCCCTTCTGGGGTACACACTTAACAAGGCGCACCCCGGTGCCCTCTGCTAGTGTCTCCAAGTCTGCTCCCCACTCAGAAGAGAGTGCTGCTTCCAGAGGCTTTCCCTCATAGAGACAACTCCCTTGCTCCTAGGTCAGAGCTTTATCACAGTTCATCAGTCTTTATCTAGCTCTTCACTTGGAGCTGGTATCCCCTCAGTCTCTTTCTCCATTCAGAGAGAGTGGTGCCTCCAGGGATTCCTCTCCTGGAGACAACTTCCTCAGCCAGCCTCACAATTTGCTTTCTTTGAGTTCCGCCACGCACTGACAGCTGCTTTGTTTTGTGGGCCTTGCTGGTGCCTAATTGGCCAGTTCCTCTGCTGCCACATATGCCTGCTTGAAGATCTTTGAATCATTGTAGATAGTTCTCTGAAAGGGCCCGTCTACATTACAACAAGAGGTGCACTCACGTTATTTCAAAATAACAAGGTGAGCATCTACACAGCAAACCCATTATTTAGAAATTATTTTGAAATAACAGTCTTCCTATTCTGGAATGATCAACCCTCATTTCATGAGGAATAATGCCTATTTTGAAACAGCTATTTCGAAATAGCGGTAGTGTGGACGCGCCACTGCTGCTATTTTGAAATAGCTTTTCCCCAGGGCCACTCAAAGTAATTACTTCCAAGTGCTTCCTGGGGCTCTAATCAAGGCAGTGCATCCCCATTAGGGGAGCCTGTCTCGGACTAATTTTGAGGCTTCTCTGTAGAGTGGACATGCTATTTCAAAATAGTTATTTTGGGAGTTATTATTCCAAAATAATTTATTTCACAATACCCTTATAATGTTGACATACCCAAAATATCCAGTCAATGTTCAGTGGCAGTAAAAAAAACCCAACAATGTTAATAACCATTAAGAAAGGGATAGATACTAGAACAGTAAATGTCATATTGACACTATATACAAACATGGTACACCCACACCTGGTACACTACATTAAGTTCTAATCACCTCATTTCAAAAAAGCTATGAGAAATAGAAAAGGTGCAGGGAAGGACAACAAAAATGATCAGGGGTATGGATCAGTTTCCAGATGAAGAAAGATTAAAACAGGTGGGATTTTTCAGCAGGTGGGAAAGAGACACGTGAGGTGTCTGATGGAGGTCTATAAAACCATGAATGTGTGGAGAAAGTGAATAAGGAAGTGTGATTTACCCCTTCACATAACACAAGAGCCATGGGACTCCCAAGGACATTGATAGGCAACAGGTTTAAAACAAACAAAAAGAAATACTCCTTCATGTAGTGCACACTCAGCCTGTGGAACTCTTTGAGGGTGCATTTACATAGCACCCTAAGCTTGAAATAAGATTTGCAATTTGCATAGCACAATTTGTG
Organism: Apalone spinifera; assembly: GCA_030068395.1. Classification (NCBI taxonomy): domain Eukaryota; kingdom Metazoa; phylum Chordata; order Testudines; family Trionychidae; genus Apalone; species Apalone spinifera. The sequence continues at coordinate 49,693,148 of CM057848.1, read as the reverse complement.
CTTTGCAAATTGTGCTATGCAAATTGCATCTTTTATTTTGATTCTAGTTCTAAATAGTTTATTTTGAAATTTGGTGTGCTACACAGTGCCAAATTTCAAAATAATGCACTATTTTGAGACCTCCCTTAACCCTCGTGGAACAAGGGTTACAGGAATGCCGAAATAGTGCATCCATTATTTTGCAAAATATTTTGAAATAAAGGGGGGATGGGTTGTTAAGACACAGGATAGCTATTTCGGGATAATTCTGGGATCGCAAAATAGCCGCACAGTGTAGACATACCTTGACAGGGGATGTTGTGAAGGTCAGAAGTATAACTGGGTTCCAAAAAAGAATTAGATTAGTTCAAGGAGTATAGATCCACCAATGGCTACTAGCAAAGGTGATCAGGGATGGAATCCCATGCACAATCTCGGTGTCCCTAAGCTTCTGACTACCAGATTCTGCTGTGTTCTGGTGGGTTTTTTTGTTTGTTTTGGGGGGTTTTTTTTAAGCATCTGACACTGGCCATTGTTAGAAAAAAAGACTAGTCTTGACCTGTGGACATTCTTATACTCTATGGTGTTTCATTTTGAAGGTCAGGTATTTTTTAGCCTCTAGAAATATACCAGAGGCACCTCACTTTTAACATACGCTGGGGTATGTAGTTCAGAATTTGGGAACATTCATATTACTGTCTACTGATATTTTGGATTAAGTAGGTTCAGGAGAGAGAGAGTAAAATTTTACCCTTCCTCTAATTCTCCTCCCCAACTCTCATTTGGAGTCTGTGCGAAACTTGTTTCTTCTTTTCTCAACTCTCCTTAATGTGAGATGGAATCATTTCCCTGGCACCCGCAGCTTCTTGCCTGGAAAGAGGCTCATTAGCTCATAGATATGCCTCCTCTTGTGAGTAAGGAAGCCTTTCTTGCCCTCATATCTGCATCTTCATTTGGACCACAAAGAGCATGTCCCACAGGCCACTAAGGGTACATTTACACTGCCCTGATATTTTGGAATACCCTGCATCTTAACAAGCCACCCATTATTGGAAGGATTCAAAGCATGAAATAAATGTATGGAAAAATCTTGTAATAAAACTTTTTCCCATGAGGGTTATGGGATGTCTTGAAATAGTATGTTATTTCAGAATTTGGCACTGCGTACATGTGCCAAATTTCAAAATAAGCTATTTCAAAATAGAATCAAAATAAGATATGCAAATTGTGTATCTTATTTTGACTTTAGGGTGCTGTGTAGCTTCACACCATGGGTAAATCCTGAACAAAGACCTTATCAGTATATAGTCCAGGGGACTATTCAGGGAGAAGCTGTGGTTGTATAAGAATTTAGCTTCAGAATTTAGGAAGTCCCTTGCCATAGTAACAGGAGAGATTCTGGAATGCAAGCTGCTGCCAACATCAACTTCTAGTGTTATGTAATGTTTCAATTAAATAATTTAAATGGTTAAATGAAAGCTCCCTTGTGTAAATATAAACAACAACACAAGCACTAAGCTTAGTCAGAAGGGCTTGCAACATCAGGCCCAATACTGATTGAGCAACTAAAGAACAGAGCTAGAGAGAGACCTGAGACTCAGTTCTTTGAAAATCTTCATAAATCAGGTGCAAGTTGTTTTTGCTTTGATTCACCAGGTCCCATTTGTTGTTTTGAGAGTTTTCTGGCAGTTCCTGGGAATATGTGAAAATATTCATGGATTCTGAAAGCTTCACAAAGTTTAAACACAAGAGTGAATATTTGTAAATTATTGGGACTATATTTGCTCCTCTCTAAGTCCACATTGGGGCTGCGGGCACCCCGTTACAAGTCCTCTTCTCCTTTGGGGACGCTCTGGGGCCGGGTTGGGAGGAGCAATATTCAGAGCGAGGGGAGAGACCCAGCTCCCAATATTGGTGGAGCTGGACCACCGGCTCTAAATATTGCTGGAGCCTGGGCACCACAAGCCCATATAACTCACCACCAATGATAATAGCCATTATTTCAAAATAACTTTACTAGCATCTACACAGCCAAACCACTATTTTGAAATTAATTCAAAATAGCAGAGCACTTATTTTGAATTTGGTAAACCTCATTCCATGAGGAATAATGCCAAGTTTTAAATAGCTATTTCGAAATAAGCGCTGTGTAGACACTTATATCGAAATAGGGGGTCTCCAGCCTTCCCAGGATGCCCTGGTGGCCACTCCAGCCTCAACCACAAACACTCCTCTCCCTCCCTCCTCCCTGGAGCCCTTAAAGGGGTTGACTCTGGTCACAGTGCCTGTGCCAGCTCCAAGCCTGCCAGCCCAGAGCCAGCAGTCACTTTCCCCTGACCCAGTGGCCCCAAAACATGAGCCAGCAAGCCACTGGCAGCCAGCCCTCTACTGCTCCCCAGGAGCAGTCTGCCAGCTCCCAGGAGCTTGCCAGGGCCTGGAGAAGGCGGGTGCCTTCCTGATCCAGGGTGGAGATCATGGACCTTATTCAGGTTTGGGGGGGATGCCCCCAACGTCCATGATCTCCACACTAGATGGAGGAGGTTTTACAAGTCTTGGCAGAGGCAGGCCTTACAGCCAATCTGGCCAAATGTCACTGGGGCCAGTGAGAGGTAAGTTACTTGGGCTACACCCTCAGGAGAAGACAGCTCCGACCTCTGGTGGACAAGGTACCAGCACTGCAAGACTACACCACTCCCACCACAAAGAAGCAAGTGAGGCAATTCTTAGAGCTAGAAAGATACTACCAGCATTTTATACCTAACTTTGCTACCATCCACTTATGGATCTCCCAAGGAACAGTCGGTCTTGCCACATTGAATGGTCCAAGAGCTGCGAAATTGCCTTCCAGGCCTTGAGGGAGTGGCTGACCTAGGAACCAGTGCATATCCAGCCAGAATTCGATAACCTGTTTATTTTACAGACTGATGCTTCAGGGGTGTGGTTAGGAGCCATTTTGTCACAGGAAGTGGAAAGCCATTTTATCACACCATTTTAAACTTCAGCCAAAAGCTGTTCCTGTGAAAGACACAATACTCCATGATATAAAAGGAGGCACTTGCAGTGAAATGGCCTGTGGAGGCTCTCAGGTTCTTTTAGGTAACCAATTCATGGTGGCACCAACCATGCGCCACTGAAGTGGCACCACTCCATGAGGAACTCCATTGCCTGAGTCATGCAGTGGTACTTATCTCTCCAACCTTATGTTTTCCAGGTGGTACACTGCCCAGGGAATGCCCATGCCAACACAAATTTTTTTTCAAGAGCCAGGGAGGATGGTGCAGCGACACCACCCCTAAAACGCCTCTTACGGGGGAGGGTGTGTGATGGGGTATACCAGCCCTGCACTGAACAAGCAAGATTTAGCCAGGCTGCCCTGGCTGGAGGACCCCTACCCCCGCAGCTCTGTTGGGCATGCTCAGACTGTAACACTGCTATAAAAGTGTAGCGGCTCAGTCTGGGCTGGCAGTTGGAAGAGAAGGACCTCTGTTTGTAGCTTCTGAGCAGCAGCAGCCAGGCGTCCACGCCTGTTCCGTCAGGGACTATTACATCTGGCCCATGCGGTACCCTGGGCAGGACATCTGGGCCATGAGAAGATGATCCAGAGAGTGGCATAACCATTCTTCTTGCCCAGAGGCTCAATCTGGGCTGGCAGTCAGAAGAGAAGGACCTGTGTTTGTAGCTCCTGAGCAGCAACAGCCAGCCATCCGAGCCAAGAGTGGCAGAGGCCCCGGCAATGGCAGGAACACAATCCCAGCAGATTCCCAAGGATATGTGGCCCCCGGAGCACCAGAGGACCTGGCAGTTACTTGGGACGTCGACCCGGAAGATCTGGTAGGAAGTGGCCCAGGGAGGGTGCAGGAACAGCCTTTCCCACCCGGAGATCCTCAGCATGTTTTGGCCAGATTCCTTGCCAAGGGAGTGGTGGACTGTTCTGCCACTCTCAAGACCCTGGTTCAGGACCCAGTGGAGTAGGGTGGGTACTTAGGCCCCCTACTGGGGCACAGCCACCCCCTCCCCCCATGAATCTGGCCGTTGGGCAATCCAGCCCTGCATTAAAGGGCCAGCCTGGACTTGAACTTGCTGACTGTGGCCATTGGGCCATCCAGCCGTGTCAAAGGGCCAACTTTGACTTAATTTACAGACTCTGGTCGCCAGACTATCCAGCCCTGAGGGGAGGGTCTGACTATTGGTGTTTGACAGATCGTGCAGAGGGGAGAGAATCCTACTCCTGGGGAGAGAAAAGAGAGGACCACCCAGACTACACAAGCAAGACTGCACAGGCAATTTTTCTTCCTTTGCTATTTGCATCTCCATGTTAAATGTTCTAAATGAGACACATTCAGCTTGACTTAATTAGTCTCATTAACACTGGTCTTACAATTGACAGGTAACTTTTGCTGTTATATACCGTGCATTCCGTAATTTCCACTCCTACTCATCTGATGAAATAGGTTTTACCAACAGACGCTCATGACCTAATAAATCTGGTAGTCTCTAAGGTGCAACAAAACTCATTGTTTCAACAAAATAATGTTCAATTATTAATAAAATTGCAGCTACCCTTGTTTTGTATGGAGGCAAATGTTGCTATTATTTTATTCTTGGAAGGATTTATTTAAAAATTATCCTTAACTTTTAAACCAGGCACATGCAATTTTTAATGTGGCATCTAATAGAATTAAATTTATTCCATGGTGATAATTTTGGATTAATGTTTCTATTTTTGCAGCGCTAAATACTTCTAAATTCGAGTTCACTGAAGCTTTGCAGATGATTTACAATGGAAAATTAAGACAACTGAATGAACTGTCATTCTGGATTAATTAAACCCTAATATTAAGAAAATTAATTTAGTGACTATCTGCAGTCCTCCCTTTGCTTGGAACTAGAAACAAAACAAAAAATCTTCTTGAACATGAAGCTATTTTTTCTCTCAAGTGTTGCTCTCTAATCCTGCTTAGTGGCATCAGAATCCCATTAATTGCAGTGAAGTTATGAAAATCTGCAGCTGTGTAGGCAGTTGCAATAAATATAGCAGTCAAATCACATTTTGACATGGACAGAGAGCAGGCCCTCGTAAATCTTCAGAGGTTGAGCAAATGCGATTAAATGTTTTGTTTTCAACAGATTTTGCTCTTTCCAGCAATCGTGTAAAAATTGCACGTTGCAAAAATATTTTGATTTAACCTGAGAGAACTGTTATTAATTTATAAAATAAACTAAATATTTCTGCTAAAATAGAAAAATAATGTGGCCTTGACACTCTTCTATGTGGAGACAAGGACCACAAGTCGTATGGAAGAGCCACACATTTATGCACATGTATTTTCACCCAGATTTATTTTCTGGGCAGGTAGAGGGATTTTCCTCACTCCACAGAACTTGGCATGTCCTGGATGGTTCAAGACGAGACAAGGACACAGTCTAATGCATGGAATAGAACAACAACAACAACAAAAATCCAAAACTCCAACACAATCAGCAACTACTATCAACTAATACAATTAATAACATACAGAAAATGGAGGTAGGGGTCAAGACTGCAGCCAATTAGGGACTCATTTGAGGCCACACACAGGGCCTTCTCCAATGCTGTTGCACATGTATGCCCACAGCTGTGGCTGCTCTCCTAAATATGTTCCACTGTCAGACTCTATGGATGACAGAGAAGACTGATGCTGCAGACTTATAGAGCCTAGTGCTAGGGAATGGAGATAGAGTGTTGGCTCTGTAGAGTACTTGAACAGGGGATATTGTGTCCTCTGAGGAACAGGTATATTGCCTTTCGGATGTGGCAGCCTTGATGTTGCAAATATAGAAGACGATACATAAAGGTGCAGGACTGAATCAAAAAGGGGACATGTACCCTGACAGAAATCCATTGCATACCAGATAGGGACAGTAGAAGGACAGAAGCAGGGAGGCAGCATCAACAAGAGAAAGCTGGAAGGATACTGGGGAAGGGGCAAGATAAGAGGAGAAAAACAAAAAGATGGGTGCTGCACTTCCTGCTCATAATTCTCTATGATTAGCTTTATTTGCACATTTAAATGAGAAGCGACATATATGTAAGGGAGAGGTTGTCAGCCCAGTGGCACAATTATGGTCCCACAGACCATATCTATTGCACTTGTATGGGCTCCATCACTGTAGCACCTCAAAGCATAACCTTTATCCTCTTCATACCCCTGTGAGATACAGAAGTGTGATCATCCCCGTTGTACAGATGGGAAGCTGAGGCAGAAAGAGACTAAGTGATTTGCTCAGGGCCACATAGAGTGTTTGTGGCAGAGCAGGAACTGAATGCATCTCAGCTAGTTCTCTAATAACTGGATCAGCTTTCATGCCTAAAGAAATGATTGGCATCATATGCATATTTCATTTTACATGAAGAGAGCTAGAAACCTCTCACATGTTCTATTTGTTCTTCATTGTAGAAGAGGTTGCAATGAAAAATGAGACTGAGATTTTATTTAAAAACTTTCAGGAGTAGGAAGATAAGGAAACAAATGTAAACTGTGTTTTACTTCTGCCAAGAACCCCCTTAGGAATGCCACAGTAGCAATGTTCAGCCTAGCTGAGCATTCCAGTACAGAATCCAGAGGCTTGGGTTGCATCACCATGCTGACTCTGAGAATATATTGATTTGAAATAGTCACTATCAAATTAGCCTAAAAGCTTTACGGAGTTGTAAAACAATGCTTTTGCCAAACACATACAATAAAGTCACGGCAATTGCAGATACCTTCATTTAACCTGATGATTAAAAGGGAAACATTCATTCATGCTTCATTTACATTTATTAAAGTGCTAGTGCAGTTACTCATCTAAGGAATGGGTATATTCCAGATAAATAAGTTAACTGTGGAGAAATTAATTACTTCTACTAATTATGCTTATTCATCTAAATTAATAAACTTCAAGCAAACATGCATAAAAATTGTATATTTGTTTGCCCTTATTATATATGCAGAGCTTTAATAACAGAGGATGTTGAGTTTTCAGGACAAATTCTAATATATTTCTTAAAAAAGTAAAAAAAAACCCTGTTGACTGATATGTGGCATATTTATTGATTCCCAGCAGACCTGGAAGTGTTTTAGATGAAGACCAAGCGTACATTCAGAATGCCCAGATTGTATTTCAGATTATCATAACATATAAAATGTCTTCAGAACATCTGGTCAGAGTTGCCATCGCTAAGGAAGGTTGCACTGCCTGTTCGTTGAAGGGTATAAGACTCTCTAACCTAATTAACAGGCTGTTAATCTGATATCCTTCAGAAGTCTTACCAGAATTCACAAAGTTACATGCCATTAAAATATCAATAGATAAACTCAAACAAGCAAACTACAAAATGGTTGGATCCAAAAGTGCTCATAATCCACAATTGGGTCCATATTTTCAGATGAAATTAGCTTCCAGCTAGGCATCTAAATGGACCAGGACAGGTCTGGTTACTTTTGAAAATGTGGCCAGACCCATAAGATGCCAAAATGGAAGCAGAACTCATGTCAAAACAGGATTTGTTGAGTGCTTAGCTTACAGACCTTTGGGCTGCTTAGGCCACAATGATTTTTTTTCTAAACCAAGACTGAAATTAAATATTTTTACCTTATGCTGTAGTTAGTTGTACAAAGAAATGAGCATAAATTAGAAGCAAATGCTTATTTGTACCTATTCCAATATATTTTCAAAATATTTCTAATAGCACCTTTACTATTTAGTCTCTATTAGGACTACTTTTTGTAAAAACACAGTTGGCCAGATTCTTCAATCCTTAATTGAATACAACTGCCATTGAAGAAAAAAAGAATTTTGTGTGAGTGAAGATTGCAGATTTTAAGCTAATGCGGATGTTTATATAGAAGTGGGTCAGCGTTCATAGGTCAGGGGGATGGCAGTAGCATATGAAGCTTTTCATAGCAAAGACATTTGTCGGAATCCAGCTCAGGTGATCATCTGGGTGAAGTTTCACTGACATTAGTAATACTATAATTTCCCAAGACCATTCCTATCAGTGTGGTAAGTAGGAGAGCCTAGATAAGATGGGTAAATTGTCCCATAAGTTTCTAGTGCCAAGCCATGATTACACCTGGCACTGCTGATACGGATGTTTAAGATCTCAGAAGGAAGAGAGAAAAACATGGAACAAATATGAGGAGTGATCTGTAGTCACATTCTGAGAGATGGTCTGGTCAAAATAGGCTTGAAGCATTCATAAGAATAATTTAAGGGCTTTTTCACTGTCCATAGCTGTCAACCTTTCAGGAGCACAGAAATCACTCAGGACTCAATAGTGCCACTTAAAGACAATCTTGTATGGGGTAGCTATGAAAGCATATTGTTTCCAGAAGAATACAAAAAGGCACTCTGCCTTATAGAAAAGGCATTCTAAGACCCTCGCTTCAAGCCTATTTTGACCAGACCATCTCTCAGAATGTGACTACAGATCACTCCTCATATTTGTTCCATGTTTTTCTCTCTTCCTTCTGAGATCTTAAACATCCGTATCAGCAGTGCCAGGTGTAATCATGGCTTGATCTCTTCCTTATCCTCTCTGAGGTGCTGTGATGAAGAGAATGAGGAGACCCTCCCTAGAGTACAGGGGGTGCAACTGCACGTGGGTCAGATACAGACAATGCAAAGTGAAGGGGAGAAGGTATATTACTTCCCCTTCTACCCAACATGTGCCTGCATAAAGGACATGGATAATCTGGCTATCAAATATGAACTGAATCATGGGCTACCTCTGAACATACATATGCATATAACATTATTTATGTGAGTCAAGTATCTTATATTCATGGTACCTGAGAGATCAAGCCCTAAATCACACAAATCTGTAACAGATAACAGAATCTCAGAAGTATTATCAAGCTTCACAAATTCCTTTATAATATTTCCTCCTTCCTTATTATTTGTTATTTATAGAGCTCTAGTCACGGCAAAGTGCACTGCTTTAATATAAGATTTGTATATTTAGGGTAGGTCACTGGATACATTGCATACAGGGGCAAGGTGATTTCTGCCCCTGCTGCTATTGTCATAAGTATACTGCTTTGTCTTGCCACTTTTGATAGTGCCATCATGTTTACTTGCAATGAACTGATCAGGTACTTGATGTTACTGTCTGCTATATGGAGTTCCATGTGAGGTTGGTGTCTAGTATGCAAGAGAAAAAAAAGCTGAAGCTCAAGTTGTGTGGAAGCCTGTTTATCAGAAGTGTTGTTTGTTTGTTTGTTTAATAAATGCACCTGGTATAACAAAGGCTATGAATCAGTATATCACAGGCAGCACAAGAACTAGGATGTTGCCTAATACCTGTGTAAGAATGTAATAGGTGGGGGGGAGGGGGAAGATAGATAAGGAACTTTTTACCTTGTATTCCCATTGTACATACCTATGCAAGGTTAGGCAAAGTAGTCCTTAATATTATGAAGACATTACTAGCTCTCAGAATTCTTCTATAAGATTTTTCTACCAGTAAATGTCTTTATTTCAGGAAAATGACATCTTGCTAAATCCTCTCACAATGCTTGTATACTACTTAAAAGACAGCTCTGCGAATTCAAAACAGTGTTTTCAATTTTTAGATTCAGTTCTATAATGCTCTTAGCAAATCACAATAGGATTGAAACTGTTTTGGAGTTATATAGCTTAGCTTTCACTATTGTTAATGCATAACAAGCAAAATGTAGCAGACAGCACAAAAGCTGAGGTAATTAATGGTGGTGGTAGTGATGATGATGATGATTATGATGAAGAAATATAATTCATACTACATTCCTAAAGTGTCTGCATTTGTAAAGGTAGGCTTGTAATTTATCTTTTAAGGCTCAGATCAAATAACCCTTCTAAAAAGTGTGACAATATTGTTTTCACAAAGAAAAGGTATGACTCATGCTCACTTCTTAATGCTAGGTTATCCACCTACTATTTTCCCCCGCTTTAGGTGTTTTATGTGCATAATTCCACTTGACATGATTGAAGGCCTCCTCTGCATCAAGAAATAGAAACATTTACCAGATACACCTTTCCATAGGCTGTGACACTTCCCAGCGGCACCCAGAGCTAGTACCTGTCCTATGCAGGAAGAAGTCTTGTCTACAACTTCAAGGGCTCAGCTCCCTGATTCCACCAGCCACAGGCAACATAAGCACTTACCTCTCAGCCTACTCTGGCTCTGCCATCCTTCAGCAGATTAGCAATAAGCACACCCCAACCCTCGAGTCCTCCAGACATTCCCTAGAAGTGCCCGGCCACTATTCTACAGTATTTAGAGATTTATCTCAGCTTACCATTTTCACCTCAGGTCACTGCTCCTCTCCCATAACAAGTATATGCTTATTTAATGAAAAACACAGATTCAAGGCACAGCAAGCAGTCAGAAATATTGGAAACAACAGCTTACAATAAATGATCAATTAAATCATAACATGCTCTCTGGAGTCTAGACTTAACTAACTTTCCTAGTGAAGTTGAGCTCATCCAAAGTCTTTTCCCCAGCAATTAACAATACATTCATAAAGCAAGCTTGCTGGCATCTTTTTCCCGACATAAAGGATACCTCTTCATGTCTTTCTGCTTTCTCCTGATATACCAGACTAATCTTCCATATCTTAGTCACAGATTGGACACCTTTGTGCCATGTGCTCTTTCCTATAGAGTTTATGATTTCTTGTTGATTTTGCAATCCTGATTAGCTGCTGGCTCTGTATGCAACTAGACTTCCATTGTAAAACACACAATGCACAATGGTCAGCTAGGGAGAGAGAAGCATAGGAATGTAGTACAAATTATATTTTTTCTACTTCATCACCACCAATTACCTCAGCTTTTGTACTGTCTGCTACATTGTGCTGTTTATCACCTTCAGGCGACCTGTCTAAACTTGTATACATCTTAAGAACATAGTTTTCAGTATAGATACATACATCACTCCTTAAATATCATTTGTACATACATCTTTCAATGATTAAGATGGCCAGTGCGTTACTGGATGTTGGTAGAGACCTCACATGCTTCTGTTTTGTAGACAACAGAACTAGTGGATCCCTATACACCCCTTATGGTCTCTGCCAGCAGGCACTATGGGATCTCTGGATCGTACCAGAAAAAGTGATTCATTACTATAGCTCTCAGTATGCTATCCACTAAGCAGTGTGGCCTTGACTAAACCTTGTTTGGTCTCTTAATGAATTCTGGCAGCAGAAAGTCAAACCTATTAGTACCTTGGCAAATATCTTGACATCCATGTTTAAAAGAGAAATCCATCTAGAAGAGTCACAATCAATTTGATCTTTGTCAGGTTTCAAAATCAATTAAAAATACACTTCTCCCATTGATTTTAGAATCCAATATGATTTTAGGTAACTGTTAAATAAATTGGCAAACTTGGGAGCCAAGTCCTCTACTAAAATAGCCTTACGAGAAACAGTCAAGCTCTGGCAACCTGGTGACAGACATTATAAGCCTCTTGCATATCAATTTATCTATCTAAATTTTCCTCCAAGTCCTACAATCAAGCCAGATAAATTAGCATCGGTGATATATATATATAGAGAGAGATATACATAGATATATATGTAAAATCTGGTCTGCATTTATTTGATTTTCACCAGAATGAGGATTACCAATGCCAGAAAAATCCCTCTGTTCTTTTGGATTTTCTTGCAGAAGAATGCAGTTGCAGTGTGGACATTCCTGAAGTTTTGTAGGAAAAACTGCAGTTTTTCCAACAAAACTCTGTAGTGTAGACATACCCTGAAAGATTTTTAAAGATATTAGGCTACAACTTATTAAACACCCTAGTCCAGGAGATTAGAATGATTGTGAATATTACATAATTTTCAGGACACAATGCTGAGCTTCTCTCTCTCTCTCTCTCTCTCTCTCTCTGTATAGCTTTTCTACACGAACAACTTTGTCTTAATAAAGAAAATATAGGCATAAAAAAGAAGAAAGAGGATGCCAGAGGATAAGTACTGGCAAAGGCCAGTACATGTTTAGAACCTGGACAAATGATGAGAAAAGGCATACTACAAATAGTTTTTCAGCTTTGAGAAGTGTGGTTTTGGTTGTTTTGTTTTTTGTAGTAAATGACTTGGTTACTCCAGTGTAAACATCAACAATAAAAACCACACAAGAAAAAGGCAATCGGAGTGGTTTCCAGGCTGCTTTTCCAAATTGAGTCCAAGCTTAATATGCACTTAGGTTCAAGCTTCTAACTTTGGATATGTAATTTGAGATGCCAGGGATCTGATCTTCTGATCAGATGAGCACATAGAGCTGCCATTAAAGTCAGAGGGCATGCCTACATTATGAAATTATTTTGATATAACTAAATTCAACTTAACTCCCAATGTTACAAAATCAAAATAGTATGTCCCCACTATGGGGAAGCCTTGAAATTAGTCTAAGGAAGACTCCGTTAATGTGGATGAGCTACTTTGACTTACAGTCCTGGGGAAGCACTGCGGAGTAATTAGTTCAAATTACTCTGGGGAGTAGTTATTTCAAAATAGCAGCACCAGGGCACCCACATTAATGCTATGGCAAAACAACTATTTTGGAATTAGCGTTTTTCCCAGGGGAAAGCACATTTTGGAATAAGTGGTCCGTTATTTCAAAATAACAGGCTTGGTAGTCTGGATGCTCCACTTATGTATTCAACCTAATGGGGGTCATTTTGAAATAACGCCCCAGTGTAAACCAGGGCAGAGTGAACTTCAGGAAGTAACTGTATTTGAAAATAATTGATTCATGGATGTTTAAGGCCAAAAGGGACCATTTTACCTCCTGAACACTTTAGGCCCTTCCATTTCACCCAGTTAATCTTATTTTTAGGTTAATGTATCATGTTTGACTGAAGTTCATTAGTCATTCTCTCACTGTAAAAAAATTAAGTTGAATTTGTCCGGCTTCTGCTTCCAGCTACATGTTTTTATTAGGTCTTTCCCTGATACAAGGAAGGGTCCTTAAGAATTCAGTATTTTCTTCCAATGAATATATAAAAACACTGCAATCAAGCGTCACTCTGTCTTCTTTTTTGGTAATTTAACTGAGTGAGCTTTTAAAATCAGTCCTGTGCAGCATTATCTCCAGCCCTCAAATCATGGTTTGGCTCTTTTTTTGCATCCTCTCTATTTTTCAACATTTTTTTAAAAGTATGAACACCAAAACTATACTCAGTATTCTAGTATTGATTTTCACCAATGCCGGTACACAGAGCTAAAATCACTTTCCTACTCCCATGTTTATACATCCAAGAATCTCATTTGTTCTTTTTGTCGCTGTCCACTCTGACTCTTAAAATCCTTTTCAGAGTTACCGCTTTCCTACATTCTGAGGGTATGGTCTGCATTCCTTGTCTTAGGATGACCTTGCATTTGGCTGCCTTAAAACACATTTTGTTTTAATGCCTCGGGTTATCAAATGATCTTAATTGCTCTGTGAGACAGGCTTATCATTGTTTACCATCCACCAATCTGTGTCATTCGCAAATTTTATCAGTGGTGTTTACAAATTTCCATGGTGTTCCAAGATTATTTAAACTAATATCAACAGATCAGAGATTTCCTCGGGCAGATTTTTAGAGCTCTTGAGCGCAGGTTATTCTGGCCTGCTGATTTAAAAACATTTATCCTTAGAAGATGATGTTTAACCTCCTTCTTAATTACTAGTGGCCTGGAAAGTACTTCATCATCCTCATGTGACAAGTACATCATTCTGTTCTCTTCAAAATATGTAAGAGATATTTATTGAGCACTACTGCCTTTTTGGCATCTTCAGCTACAGGTTGAACCTCTCTAGTCTGGCATCCTAAGAACCTGGCCAGTTCCAAACCAGAGAATTTTCAGCACCATGAGAGGTTAATAGTGTCTAGCAGTGTTACCAACACTTCTACTACTTACTGTGCTGTTAGAGGACATTTAGGCTACATCTACACTACGAGTTTTCGCAGCAAAAAATATGCTAATGAGGGACTCATTTGCA
>CM057848.1:49637736-49675964 GCA_030068395.1 Apalone spinifera | reverse complement strand
GAGGGAGGTATGGACAACAGTTGTGCATCCCTTTCTTTCATTGATAAAGAAAGCAAACTTTATGAGTTTTCTCTGTATAAAACTTTTATACAGAGTAAGATGGATTTATCTGGGGGTTAGTCCCTTTTGGGGGCTGTGATTCTGAATGCTGTCAAGTACCTATAACTAAGCCCTCCTAGAACCGAGCCTTTATCAGTGTGTGTTACTCTGCTGGTGGGGGAAAGGGACAGGGGGGCTGTTACCTCAACTATCCCTTTGCTGAGGGAGGTGGTAGGGTGCCCCACAGGGTAGGTAGAGGGGCTCAGTGGTTTAATCAGCACATTGGGTGACAGTCTCAAGGGAATCTCTGTGATCCAGCCCATCACATTGACCCTTTCCAAATTTGGCTGGACAGCCTTGATTGTGGGCAGACTGATCTTGCTTTTAGAATGTCAAAATAACCCAAACAGCAGGCAGCTAGAGAAAATTTTACCATGTTCTCTGTTTCGCAATGCTGAGGCAGATTCCCAGGATGTGATGCATGTGTTGTGATGCTGAATTGTTGTTTTGAAACATTATGAAGACACACATATGTGCAGTGTGCCATTATATTATAGTTAAACAGATGAAAATCTGCAATCTGTGATTGCTTCTTTCCAAATCATATCTACTATGTAGGTCCCACTCCTGAAGACATTTGCGTGAGTAGTTCAGTTTAGAGTGCATTTGTACACGGTATAGTTTATTATAATAATCCATAGTAAAATACACTCTCCATACAAAATAACTATTTTTAATCATAGGGATAGCCCACCCTTTACATTTCTGTTCCCAAACTACTGAAGGAGATTGAATTATATTAGAAATAATTCTTCCACATTTACTCATGTTTATAGTACCTTAATTCTCAAGTGGTCCTATTGACACTTAGCATGTATAAGCAGGTCAGAACTGAGCCCACAAGGATTGATTCTTCTTCCACTTAAGACAATTGCAAAATGTCCATTGAGTTCTGTAGTGCAGGATCCGGGCCCATAATGAAGAAGTATCTTGCCTAAAATACTACTTTTAAATTAACGGGCATTATGTTACATTATGTTATGAGAAAGGGAGAGGAAAGAAAAATGTTAAAAATTACTTTCATAGCATTCAACTTAAAAATGGCAAAACAACTCTACATGAAAGGAATCTACAGTGAGCTGCAATTTTTGTGCCAATTTTCTGACTAAAGCTGAATTGCTATAAATGTCTGAGATGACGAATTGTATGATGGAAAAGCTCACAGGCCTTACTACTGCACCAAGCTCCAAATTTGAAGGTCAGGGTTCCTGTGCAGCTTTCTTGGTTCACCTAACTGCATCATCTAAACCTGATAAAAATGACCTTGTTCTGAAAACTCTCTTCCTTGAAGTATCAGGATGTGCAAGGAAACAATAGTCAAGAGAATGGACTTTGCAAGTATCCATCAAAACCATTCATTCTAGGGAGTCTCATTCAGTGTAATAAATATCCAGATTCTAGTAGTTCTACCTTCCCTTTCCAGATTGGAAGGCACAAAAGAATCAATGTTTTATTGAATTGGGTAGAACAGACTATATTTTCTAATTTCAAACTAGCTATTCCATTAGGAGACTAGACACATCATGCTAGTAGGTTTCAAATTATATAAAATATAAACCAAGCCTTTTATTGAGGTCTGTCTCTTTGATTTGAGCTGGAATTTGCTTTATTTTAACTACAGAGAAAGCCGCACTGTTTGCCAACTTACTATGTGTTTGTTTCCTTTCTGATTTGATAAACAGTTATTAAGAATAAAAATTAGCTCTGCAACCCCAACTATTTATAAAACTGATGGGAGCAAAGCTAAACAAATAGATGACTTATTTTCCCTAGCAACATACACTCGTGCAGAAATAAATGTCACAGTGGTTTTAAAAAAATAATGGCTTATGTTTAGGTTTAGTTATCAAAATCCACAGCATATAGGCTGACAGCTTTTGAAATACATAAACTGTTTCTGTCCTTTTTGTTTCCATGGCAACTGAGTGCTCAAAGCTTTAGTTTTGCATATGAGAAAGACAAAAAAGTCAGAGTAGGATCTGGAATTGTCTGGAACAAAAGAAGAATGTGACGAGTGGAAAAATAAGCATCTACCCTGCAAAAAGACTAGCACTAAGCCTTTCTCTTTTGCTTTGATCTTATTGATTGCTTTTATGGTTTGGTGGTTGCTTTGGCATGGACATTTATGTAATCAAAGGTTAGAGCCTTTCATTCTGCAATGCCTTAAGAGAGTAAAAACCAGAGACATTTATTTATATGATCACTCTGTTCACCTTGAAATGGCATTTCATTTTAAAAAGAAGCTTGTTGGATACTCTATTACTTTCTGTATAAATAGAGTGTCTCCATTAATGAGTGTTGCCAGAAAGAATCTCTGTTTCCAGTTTTGTTTTTGTTATTTTTTGTAAGCCCTGTTTTAAAAGGTACTTAACATATCTCAAAAAGTTGCTTGGGCTAAGATTGCCACTGGTGGGAAAATATTTTACCAGGCTTCTTCTCCCAGACACATACGTCTTTCAGGCACAAGACATTTGAGGGAAGCAGAGATGCAGACTCACTGTAGAATCCTGCATTGGACTCACTGAAGTACTGTAAAGAGTCAGTGTGTTGGAAGGGGAGCTATGATACATTTCAAAAGGGCACAGGGGAGCACTACCATGCACAATGGCCCTGCTCTTCTTGCTGACACAGAAGACAGCACTGCTACAGCCCCTTTAGAGAATCTAGATTTTAGCTCCAGTTTGTAGCACTAGAAACATACAGTCCCAGGCCTCAAGACACAAAAGGATCTGAACAGAGTTTAGTCCCTATGCAGGTGTGCCAGACACCTTTTCCCTCTTAGCTGTTTATCCGTGCAAGAGCCAGCCGTAGCCTCAGTTTCCTATTTGTTCAATAGCTATTACATTAAGATTTGCCTTAAAAGGGTATCATGAGGTTTTAGGCCAGATCTGGAGCAGGTGTAAATCAGCATAGCTCTCTTCTTTTCAATAGAATTAGGCTGATTTTTACGACATAAGAATTAGTCTCTTTGTAAGATGCTTTAAGATTTTTCAATGAAAGGCATGATACACACGTGCAAAGCATATTCTTGAATTTCAGGTGCTTTTTTGCTTTCATAAATTTGCCAAAAATGTAGCATCTCTAATATGAACCAAATCAGGATTTGTAGACTGCATTATTGTGACAAAAATTTACAATATTGAAAATAAAGTTTAAAATAAGAAACTCTCAAGCAACTTTTTCTAACCCACAGTTTTTTACAAGGAACTTTACAGGGTCATCTCCTTAATATATGTGGACTAGATGGACCAGATCAATTCAGAGAGCCATTCCAGCATGCTGGATAAATAATGTATTATTTCAGGGATTGTTATGGTGGGGAAATACATAAAATATTTTAAAGTAGTTGAAATATTTATTGACTCAACAGACCACAAAGCCATCTTGCTGGGTATATAATTTGTGTCCTCAGAGGAAAGGATCTGTTTAAATGCTTACTTCCTTGGTAAACCACTGTGGTTTTGAATGAGCAGTTCATGTTTTTTAAGTACATAATAGTCATTTATAGATACACCTGAGTGATAAATTTAATTTTTCAAATTACTTTATTTGGGATAAGTAGACCTGTGTTTTGGTCTAGTTCCTTAAGAAACCTATCACTACATTGCATTATAAACCCCATTTTTAGCTTTCTTAAAGCTCTGGCTACCTAAAAAAGATGAAGTCTGAAAATTCTAGATTTACTTAGAAGGTAAAGGAGAATTTTTGTACAAAATAAAAAAAAGTCTAAATGATTATGATTAATAGCTCAACAACTAGATATTTTGAGAACCCCACTAAATGTATATCTGTACCTTTAGGCACCTGAATACCTTTACAAATGTAGACTTTAGGAGTCTAAATATCATTAATTTCCTTTGAGAAATAGTTTTCTAAGGCCTAATCTATACTAGACCGGGCAGATCTGCTTAAGATACACAACTCCAGCTACGCAAAATGAGTAGCTGGAGTCAGCTTACCTTAAGCCGAGCCATGGCAACATTGACACAGCAGGAGGCCTACAGGAGCTTCCCTTAATCCTTACAGATGGAGGAATATTGGACGCTGGTGGGGGCTGCCCTCAGTGTTCGATTTAGCGGGTCTGCTAGAAGATTGACCTACCAAGTGTTGATCTTCTCGTAAGTGTAGATATGCCCAAGCGTGTAAGCTTCTTTTGAAAAAGGAGTTTGGGCCTCAACCGGAATTTTGAAAATTTTGCTATCAAAATGTCTGTAACTAAATTCAATGGTAGTCATATTAAGCATAATGAATTCTAAATAACACACTGAATAAATATGGATGTTTAAAGCAGTAGTATGGAGTAATTTGTTAGGTAGTGGCTGAATATGATTTAAACATCTCATTTTCCTTCCCTCTCATATTGTTAAGGGAAGTCTAGAAGAAAAATATATTGGCAAACTAGCACAATGTAGCACAAACTGGCAATTTTCTTATTGTTCAAGAGCATGGAGCTGGGATTCTGTGGAGATAGTACTGACCTCAGGAAACAGTTACTGAATTTTACATGACTGAAGTCTTTTCAAATATCTTTCTGTTACTCTTACATGGTGATCCCTTTTCTGCTGTCTCATCATTTCCTAAATGTTTGTGCCATGCTTTGAAAACATAATCGCTAAGTAAGTGCTAATCATAGTAACAAATCTGTGACTGCTTAGGACCTACATGGTTATCAAACCATGGTCATTTGATACTTCATGACAACAGCTGGTATAAAACAAAAAACAAAAAACAAAAAAACAAAACAAAACAAAAAAAAGGCCCTAGCAATATCACTGAAGGGAATTTATAGATGCTGTTAACAACATACAAGTATGTTATTCCTATTCTGTCCAGTGGACAGTTCATTACATCATGATATATTATTAGGCTGTTTTTCTTATGTATGTATTATGTTTCTCTCTTTTGCTTGAGGACAGATCAGGCTTTCAGCTTCATACTGTTTATGGGAATCTAACTTTGCATATCTCAGGAGGACAGTATGTAGAAATCTCTTGTCAGCAAAGACACTTCTTGAAATTATCTGGTGGATTTATGGCTGAGCAGGACTACGGTCACATTTAGTTTTAACTCTGAACCTGTCTTTCTAAAAGTGATGCTTGCAATATTGTCCTACATTATTTTAATGTGGTAATAGGCTGTATGTACTCTAATCTCTAGGCAATATATTATATGAAAGAAGGCAGGTGGGTATACCAAATTTTATCCACTGACTTTTGAATGGTCTCTCAAAGTAAGCCTCTCCTCTACCTGAATGCAAACTGATGGTTTCAGGGTCCATTTCAAATGGGAAAAGAAAGGTTGATCCAGTCCAGTATATTTAAACTGCTGGTGCTTGGTGCCTCCAAGCCATGGAGGAGTCTGAGATGTTTTTTGTAGGAGAAATATTTTATCACCCACATATTATATAATGTAATTAAGTGTATATTGGCACTATATGATGAGAGACTATAAATATAATGAAATAAACATGACGACTGAATGTATATATTATTGGGTTAGTTTTGTAATAAATCAAATGAATCAAGGCATTAAGGTCTAGCTGTTCAAATTGGCAACAGAGGATTTATCCTCTGCTTATTTTTTTTTAAACCCCTCTTTTGACATGACATAATCAATCTTTCCTTGGTTTCGCTAGGACAAACACAAGTTATTTCACTTTGATTACAAGACAGGCAACAACACGTCCACAGCCTTTGTTGAACAAAGGAAATATAAACAGGTTTAACGTGTGTTAAAACAGATTTTTTGGATTTTTAAAAAAATGTCTGCCACGGAAAGAGAACTGCTGACTTTTCCATTTGTGATGCCAAGGACACCTCACCAGAACACTGCTCAGGGAGAGACTGCTTGTAACTCCCTAGGTAGGGTTATGCTTGCTGTAGACAAGTCTCCAGCTTATGGAAACAATGTAGTTCTCTCATATATCTCCCTTGCCATATTGTCTGGAACAGAGGGCAGGGAGGAAAAGGAGTAGCTAGAATACAATATACTCTAGATAGTCCTTGTTGGTGAATAGTATTTTACAGGTGCTGGGCAGTTCCTGGGTTGTTCTAACTTGCTCAGGGCTGAGGTAGATGGTTTCCTCAGCATGTAAGACAGCATAGGGAGAAAAGAGTTTAGTCTCTCATCTCCATTCACCTCAAAGTAACCATTTTCTGTTATAAGCTATCAAAGGGAAGGGTCCAGAAGGAAAAGATGATTTTCAAACCCTTTTTCCAATGTGGGATACAAGTATCTCCAATTCCTGGAACCACATAGATGCCATGGTTATAAATATTGTAAAATCCACTTTTTTAATGTTTTTATATTGATCTTACCATGCACAAATTTCAGCTATATACTACATGAAGTACACATTTAGTTTCAATCACTATAAAATGATACACATTGTAAAAAAATCTGAAATACTCTCCATAGTGCATTTTTTGGGGCCTGCAGAGTATATATTTCTGTTATGTTATCCTTTAGGATGATACTATAGCATAGTTAGGGATAGACAAAACACCTTCATTCTTCCTCTGCTGATTCAGGATATTGTCCCAAGACAGAGATGTGAAATATTCAATGATAAAGAGAAAATAATATACCTAATTACCAACCTTCCTCCCCCATTCATGCAAGGGTGCTAGAGTAAATTTGTATAGTGGGATTGTTGAGAGCCATGGAACCAAACTGTGGACACTGCATGTAAGAGAAACCACTTCAAACCAGGGGGTTGACAGCATTTCCTGTACCCCTCACTTCAACACTTCTCCATTCTTGTAGTATTTGATGCATTCATTTTAAAATACATTGCTGATGGTCATGTCACTGGAGCCATGTTTGTTTACAGTGTTAAGTGGTCTAAGGTAATAGGACTAAGATGTCAGGAGATTTTTCAAGTCTTTTAGGGAGTTGAACCTTCACCATTACTTATCCCTTATTGGCATTTCTAGAATGGCTAATTGACTTCTACTCAAGATTTGTGTTATAGAAAGGTTTCTGTAATAGGAGGTTTCAGAGGGGTAGCCGAGTTAATCTGTACAGGGGTCCTTTATGCATTACAAGTGTGCTTAAGAGATCTGGACTCATTTGATTGTAATCCAAAAGTTTCTAGTACTTTGTTAATGACAGTATTTTAAGGAACTCTCTCAGGTCTCTCTCTCTCTCATGCATCTTCTTCAACGCACTGAAAGTGGAAAGCAAATTGAAATGAGCAAACACCTTTATTGCAAAGTGGCTCCAAGTGAATATTCCATTTTGCCTCATTTCCCCCGTTTCATTTACTGGAAGAATCAGATGCATGTTGCACCACTGCTCTTGCTAAATCCAATTGGCCTGACCTCCAAGGATGTCATAAAACAGTAAGTTGTAGAAATGAAAATAAATGGCCACTGCAGAAGTGTGGTACAAAACTGAACAGCAACCAACAAAAAAGAAAAGTACAAACACTAAGCCCTAACATCTCTTCCGGGCATAACCACATTTCTCTTTATAACCTATCTGGAAATCACAAACCCAATGCCATGTCAGTGGCCTGCTATATTAGTGTGAAATATATTGTCTATTTTCTGATATTTTATTCTGCTCTGAATTAGTTTTTCTTCTAACACAATCTTCTTCCTCTGCCTCAACTGTGACTTCTCAACATTTAGTAGTTGTGGTATGCAAACACCTCTCGATATGTCATGTGTTTAAAACTTAACAGATTACCAACATTCATTATTTTATCTGGACTGTAGAGATTTTATCTGGAGTGGGGCCATTTTCAAGGAATTAGTACGGTCATATGAGGAGTTAAAAGTGGCTCAAAAGTTCTCACACCTTTAATACAGCTTGAGGCTGCTGTTCCAGATATAGATGAGCAGACAGCAATTACACACAATTCCCATTCATTAAACTGGACACTCTTGTTCCTACAGAACCAGGAGAGACATGCTCTAGGAGAGATGTGCTTAAAGGGAAGTAACACTATGTGGAAGGGAAAATAAAAGTGGTAGGGGAAAGTCCTGAAGGAGTCTGCCATGGGAAATGTGAGGTAGGAGCGGTATTGAAGTGGATAGAGTGCTTTTGCAGAGCTAGGAATTAGGGAGGAAAAGGAGTTATACTGAGGTTGTAAAGAGAAGGAGTGTTTATATTGGAAGGAGAATGGACAGGAGATCCATCTTGTAATGGACTTTCTGTATTTATTTCAAGTTTAGTTTTCATTCTCAAAAACACATACATGTGTACTCACCCATATAAATAGAAATCAGGATATTTTCCACTACATGTTCACAAATCAGAAGTTAGACTCCTAAGTACTCTGAATCCAAACATTCACAGACCTTTGGGGAAGCTCCAAATCTGAGCCTGGAACCAAATCTCAGTATCATAACAGGCCACTGTCTTTAGAGTGGATCAAATTAAGATTCTGGGTTGGAACAACTCCCAGACTTTGGGGGGCTCAAAATCTGGAATGTGATCTGAATTTCCTAACTAATTTTAGTGATTACCATTTTAAAACTATGCAGCAATTCAGGAACTTGGCACCACACTGCACTGACTCCCACTTTTCAATTTGAGAGGTCCAATGAGACTAAGCACACCTGTGTGTGCAGTTATAATCTCTGCAGTGTCAAAAATTCATTCAGTTGCAATGATTAGGTCTTCAGTTTTCAACCATCGTTTATCTTTGTTAAAATTAGAATCAGGCTAGTGCTCTTCTTTTTGCTCATTTGGATTTCTGTGTTATAAATATTTTATCTTATCAATAAACATGAATTTCCATGATCCTCAGATATTTAGATTCTTAATCAGGTAGGCTGTCTAAATTGGTTAATCAGAGAGTTCTTCTTAGAGGTTTTGAACAAAAAATTACATTCTATGTCCTTCTGCAATATTTGAGCTGAAGGAACTTAAAATTCTCAGCTACTTACAATATATGTTAATCAAACTGATGTCATTAAATTGGGCACAGACTTCTTGAATATCCGTATCCACTCTGCAGTCAAGCTGTCTCTACATGCATGTTTGACACTAGTGTTTAAATATTAATGCAAAGCAAAAACGAGAGCAGGCACCTGGAAATAAGAAATAGCAAACGTCATTTAAACTCACATTTTAGGAGAGTTAAGCAGAGGATGAATTAAAATAAACTGAAAGTCTTTTTGGTTCTTAGTAGTTTACGACCTCTCTTCCAAGAGGCCTTATCCCCCATGAACACCTGCTGTGCTGCATGACGAACAGAGACTTACTCATTAAGGGCTTGATCTTTCATCACGGATGTCAATGAGAATTTTGCTGTTGAGTTGCATGGTTCAGGATCAGGCTCAAAGACACACAGGAATGCATAGTTATGGCCAAGTAAGTACCATTGTGACAAAGATTCAGTGGCTAGACCCTTAACTGTGTGAAATGAGCTCTGTTCTATTGAAGTCAGTCTGGCTAATCTAATTCCAGAATTAGTCTCTCATAAGAATACTATTTCCCTCTCAATCTATGCCATACACATTTCTAAAAGGCCACACAATGCTTACAGAGCAAGGCAATGAATATCAAAATCATATTGTTCAGGCAATTCACGTCAGAAAGGTGGATACTATATAAACACTGACCAGTTTCATTGAACATGCTTTATAGGTAAATCAGCAGAAGTTTTAAAAAAGATCAAGTTTTGTGTTCTTTATTAGACCTGACTAGGTCTGACACAGGTAGATTTTCAAATTCTTTTTCATTTTCAATGAAAGGGGGGAGGAGTGAATGTGAGACTGGATATATAGCTGGTGCCTATCCTTGTACAAGATAGAGAAATTATATTTGTTGAGAGACTGCACTGTTCAGATTCACAGAGAGAGTATGCCCTCAATTTCACTGCACTACACTAGTGTTCATTCAACTGATGAAGTTCTCAACTCAAAGGGCAGCATACACTTTGTTCTAAGTTTCGACTGGAATGGAAAAGCTGACAGGGGAAAACTTGCACAAAGGATATTGTGCTGTTAAAGTTTGTTCAAAGCGACACTTGTCAGATCTCTTTGAAATGAAATTGAAAAGGAAAAACCAATTTTCTTTGAGGACAAAGTTCATCTCATTTGGCGTGCTGCACCTGTCTAATTTTCTTCTCTGTAAAAGAAATCTTGACTAGGAATATTTGAAAACATAGTTTATATGAGTGCAGGTATATGTCATAACAGTTAATTGAGGGTGGGATAACATTTGTGGGGAATAAATAAATTGACTCCTGAATGAAACTGTGATACTACATTTGACAAAAATTATTGGACTTTGTTCTGTCTCCCTAACTATCGCTTAATGGCAACTGCTTAAACTGTTATGGAAAATATGATTTTCAATGTTTCCTCTAATGACCTTATTGATAATGGGTTAAATTTCAGAAGCATTTAAGTGATTTAGACTCCTTTTTGCCATGGGCACTATTGAAAATGGGACATAGGCTCTTAAGTCCTGGTGATAACCAAGCCTGAGTCACTTAGGTACTTTTGAAAATGTTACCCAATGTTTATTTATATCAACTTGAATGATATAGAACATAAAATGCAGAATATCAGGTTGGACATGCTGATTATTTTAAATAAGTGGCATCCCCAAACTTTGGTGTTTTTGGAGAAGAGCAGACTGATGTTTTAGCAGTCAAGAGGTTTTATGTTTTCTTTATTTTTCATGGGAATGTTTTCAATCAGCTCTGATCCAAAATGTATTGACTAGACATCTGTAGTATTGCTATTTGAAAGATTGTTTGTGTACAGAGCAGTTTATAGTATTGTCAATCTAGCATTCTTCATCAGCACTAATACAAATATATAATCAGAAAATATCATTCGATTTTGCCCTTACTTTTAAATTAATTCATATGAAAGTCATTGTGCTTAAGAAGTGGCAAACTGAGGAAAAATTGAAAAGTTATCTATATTTACTTACTATTCTACTTATATAGCCCATCATTTTACTGCAATCTGAGTGCCTCACAATCTTTAATGTATTTATCCTTATAATACCATGTGAGTTAGGGCTAACACACAGAGTAATTAAGTGGCTTGTCCAGGACAGCTGACGGACTTTGATGGATCTTGAGCAAGTTGGGGTAGGAGGTTGGCTCTGGGCCTCTGAAAGGGGCAGAGGCCTTGAGTGGAAATGGCAGGATTAGAGATAGCCTCCCCTAGTCAGCCCAGCATGTGCTGCCTGGGGCCCCGGTAGCCATTTAAAGGGCCTGGAAGCTCTGGGTTCATGGGAGAGCTACCTCATTCCTCCGCATCTCCACCTTGTCAGCAAGCCTGGGCTTATCTAAAGTCACCGAAGAAGTCTACGGCACAGCATGGAATCCAATACATCTCCTGAGTCCTAAGTTATCATCACCTTAACCAGTGGACTACTCTTCCTGTCTGTGTGTAGAAGAACCACACTGCGCTTAAAGCAGGCCAGTACTGTATGGCTTGCCGGGTGGCAAGGGGAGGGAGGATGTTGATACATTCCCCCCTGGTGATCAGACCAGAAGGGTGGGAGACTATATGGCACAAATAAAGTGGGAAAAGCACCTTTTTTTACCTCACTGCAAGACCGGCCAAGAGAAAGTGTGGGCTTTCTTTCACCTTCCTTACAGTGGGTTCAGGTGGGATGTAGTTGGGGTGAGCATGGAAAAATAATTCTGTAATGATGTCACAACTCATTATGCAAGCATGGGTTTGATGGCCAGTAGAGGCACTCCATAGGAAAGGCATTCAAGGATCAGATAAATGGATTGCTAAATGCTTTAAAAGACATATTTGTTAGAAGAATGAAAATGGGGAGGTGCCTCAGGCTTCCCAATACCGGCATGGCAGGAATCAAACTCCTTCCTTTATAGCCCACCTTACTCTCATTTGATGTGAGATATAGTAAGATCTCAACAGCAGATTGGCTAAGGATAAGGATGGAAAAACAGGGTTGTCTGACAGAAGGCCTCCCCACCCCATCACCCAAGCAGACATGGAAATGATCATGGATTTACCTGTACTATCTACTTTTATCTGCCAGGCACTCCCAGACATGCTATCTAATTAAGCTATATCCTGTGTCTCTTGTCTTTCTTTTGGTATAGCAGGGCAGATACAGTAAGGGCAAAATTTCCCTGTGGATGTGTTCTTTGCAGCTTATAAAATAGAATCATAGACTCATAGGGTTGGAAGAATCATAGGGTTGAGTCCAACCTCATGCCCTAAACAGGACCAACCCCAACTAAATCATCCCAGCCAGGGCTTTGTCAAACTGGGACTTAGGAATGAAGATTCTACCACCTCCCTAGATAACCCATTCCAGTGCTTCACCACCCTTCTAGTAAACTATTTTCTCCTAATAGCCAACCTAGATCTCCCCCACTGCAACTTGAGACCATTGCTCCTTGTTCTGCCATCTGTCACTACTGAGAACAGCCTCTTTCCATCCTTGCTGGAATCTCCCTTCAGGTAGTTAAAGACTGCTATCAAATCTCCCCTTACTCTTCTCTCCTGTAGACTAAATAAGCCCAAATCCCTAATCCTCTCCTTGTAAGTCATATGCTCCAGCCCCCCATCATTTTTACACTTAATAGGCATGAAAAAATTAATTTAAACAGTTATGTGAAGCAAAAGAACCTTGAATATCACACACACACACATAGACATGTGCGTAACACTATCCCATCAATTAACAGAAACGTACAATTGTCCATCTGTAACAGCTGAACTGCCTTGAACTAGTTGTATCCACATGCAGTGCTGTTCAGAAGCATGTTGAGGCAACATTTGACTGCCATCAACCTTGCCAAACAGCTGCATTTTCTTTCAAGTGGGAGAGAGTATGCCTGAAAATGGTTGCCTGAGGAATACTTTCTGAACATGATAATATCTGGCATTGTAAGGAATCAAAAAATCTTCCCTTTCAGGGGTGATAAGACATCCTGGCTAGACATCAAAGAGAAAGAACATGTGTGGATATAGAAAATCTTACTGTGTTTGTGGGATACTTGCAGGAAAGCGGAATGTACTGAGTCTTTTGTCTTGAATACCATCACACCAATTTTTATTACAGGAGTTTTATTTTTGTAACATGGGTTGTGTAGGGTGAGGTAATGCCAGATTTCTGTTCTCCTTTCCTACCCAAAACCAACTAATTGAGGAGACAGCAGGGCTTATTAGCACAAACAGAATGGAGAGTCAAACTCAACCTATTTTCAGTGGGTAAAGCTGTAGTTAGTTCATATCATAGTTTACATCGCTGTAAAATGTCAACAAACTGGCATAACAACACATAGGTTAAGCTTCTATTTTGTTTGCAGATTAGCAAACGGATGAGGCTCTCTGGTATTTCAATTACAAGTGAACCAATGGCCTCCCGTGGATACAAAAGAAGCAGAAATGTGTACAACCTTGGAAAACTAGAAGGTATTATAACATTTACTCGAAATATTTCATATTTGACAGGATTTATGATAGAAATTGATTTGGAAAATATCATTGAACTATGTTTTTGTCACTGCATCTTCTGTGATCTTGCAGACAGATACAAGACTGGAAAACAAAATGAAGCAATTTAAGTAACAGGACAATTTTCTGCCTGTTAGAAAGAGACAACTTATATTTTGAGAAAGAAGGCTGTCTGATGTCATATGTACATTTATATGGGAGACAGGAACGATTTTTTTTCAGGAAGTACTTGGAGTTGTTATAGAACAACTGAGAGTCACTGACTAAAATGATCTGTGTCAAGAATTGTGCTGAATCCATGAGAATAAGGCAAAATGAAAACAAAAGTCTTATTACTGATTGTTTCTATGGAATATAGTGCCTATGTAAAGAATTCAATCAGAAGATCTCTAATCTTGTTATAAACATTAAGGGGCATTTTACAAGATGAAACCTATGCTTGTGTACCTGAAATAGTAGTCCCTGGGCTTTCCTGTTCTCAGAAAAGCTAAGGCTACTTGTTCCTTGGCTCCACTCCAAGGGAGCAGGATCTGAAAGGTATGCCCCGATGCATCCTTCTGGTGCTAGGAATATGCACCATTCTAATGGATGGAGCATATTGCACACATTCCTGTAAGGATAACCTTGGGAGCAATTGTGCCTTGCTGAAACACAATCTTTCTGGTGTTCATCCATCCCAGGAATGTGAAATCCATAACCTAGCTCTATGTTCTTGAGCTTCACAATGTCCCAATGAGGATGGGAATTTTTTATCACTGGTCTCTCACAGGGAGGCACAGAAAGAGTGAAGTGACTGTCCCAATGTCACAATGAATCAGAGACAGGGCTAGATATTAACCTTCAAACTTCTGGGAACCTCCACTAACTTCCAAACAATCCTCTCTGCCCCCCCTAAACCTAAAAATAACCCTTCTTTAACTTCCATGTTTAAAAAGAAAACAAGTCTGTTAATGGTTTAGATAGAACCATATCCAGCAAAGTATGTTACATTGTTATGCTTTCATTCTATATACAGTGTAGATCAGAGTTGGGGAACCTTTTTTGGGTCAGGGGCCGCTGACCTACAGAAAAATCAGTTGGGGGCCCTCCTCACTGACGTGGTCCCTAACTGAGAGGGGAAAAGATACTTCCCCATCTCCCTCACAAACCAGAACCAGGGGGGGGGGCAGGCTAGTATATTTTGTGTGCTCCAGCTCCGTGGTGGGGCAGCAGGCTTCCCAATGCTGGGACGGAGCCCTGAGTCTCAGGGGCCAGATCCAGGCAAGCCGGGAGCTGCATCCAGCCCCCCGGGCCTAAGGTTCCCTTCCCTGATGTCTGTAGATGATAGGCATCATGGTGGGTAAGTCACTCCATTAATGCTTAATGTTTTAAGCATATGAATTTGTTGATCAGAGGTCAGCTTGATTCAGACAGCAAAGAAACCCATGGGTTTGTGATGTGATGGCCCAGAAGTTGGCATTCCAGAGAAGAAAGAAGATGAATGTCAAGGGAAGGCAAAGGCAGACTTTGAGCTGTCCTGTGGTATTTCAGCATGTCACATATAGTGCTGATTTGACAGTAGACTGAAAAACAGCAGCTATGTAGGAATTTGTAGGTGATTATGTCAACAAATCTCAAGCAAGTGAGAGTAGAAGTGGAGAATACACAAAGCACAAATCTAAACTAAATATGAAAGTGAATATTTAGATGCTTAGCTTTTACAGTATACACAAGCAATAGGTCTGCTTTTTTTTTTAATTGGCAACTTTCAGACTTCACAAAACAGCCATTTACAAATAACTTTTTATAATCATTCACTGTACTATCACTAAAGGCCATGTGTTAAGTTTTTATGGTGGTTTAGCATATTAATATTTTATAATCAGTGTTTAAAATACTTTTATCTTTTTATACAAGATTAATATCCTGCTTCAATTCATTTTATTACATGCTATTTCAATTTTCACTAAGCTTCTCTCCCTGCTTTAAAATTCAAACTCTCTTCTATGCTATTTCCCTTTCTTATAAGATTTAGTTCATTTTTCAGTTCTGAAATTTTCCATTCAAGCTTACAGATCAACCATCCTGGATTACATGAAACCTGAGGAATGGGAACATTAGTTATCTAGTTTATTGGACTTATTTCACTGAATTGCTTTTGTGGATTTATGGAAAACTATGAAAGTACCAAATTACTAGGAAAAAAGCAATGAACCCATTATAAGAAAGAAAGAAAGACTATGTGTACACTGCAGATTTTTTTTTGAAAAATAACCATTTTTCTGAAAAAACTTCACTTACGTCCACACTGCAATCATGTTCTTTCAAAAAAAAAAATCGAAAGAACAGAGGAGTTTTTCTAACATTGCTAAACCTCTTTCTTTGAAGAGGAAACCTTTTTCCAAAACAGCTCTTTCAGAAAAAGGCTTGTGTGTATGGGGAAGAGGGAGTTCTTTCAAAAGAAAAGGAAAGAGGAAAAAGCACAGGTGCTCTGGTGGTCACTCCATCCATAGTAATCAGTTTAAATGCAAGATAGCATCCATTCAGTGTGGAAGCTATCTTTCGAAAAAAGTAGATCTCTTTTTAGGTGTGCTTTGGCAGTGTGGACATTTTCTTTTGGAAGAAGTTTTTTTAGAAGATCTCTTCTGGAAAAGCTTCTTCCGAAAGAAGCCTGCAGTTTAGATGTAGTGAAAAAAAGAAAGAAAGAAAGAAAGAAAGAAAAGGTCCTTGTAGCCTGTTTTTTAATCCATAGAAAAATAATGGAACAAATATTAAGAACTAAAAGCCTCATTTGACGACATCAGAACATTTTCAATTATTACATTGGGTTTTAGAGCTGATACCATTGACTAAACCTCTATGGGGTGATAAAATCATAAGATAAACAACGGGAGCTTACACAGAACAAATCTTGCCTGGTACATTCACTTTTCTAAATGAAATTACAAAATTAGTGGATGAAGGTCAAACAGCTATCATTATAATAAGCTATTTTTTGGGGAAACTTAATTCAAATTTTCTTGGATCAATGTCATTGTCAGAATGATTGAAAAATGAAGAAAGCAATATATAAAGTTATGGCAACTTCTCTAGGAGAAGTACTGCAGGGGTTAAAGCTAGGCCCAGTCTTTCCTAATATCTCTATTCATAATAGTGAGTATCATGTGAATTAATTTTCAACGTGATTTGTAAATTAGAAGGAATCTAGAACCCAACTCAAGACAGGAAGAATACACACACACACCCACACACACACACACACACACCTCTTGGAAGGAGTAAAGGTTAAACATATCTATTATAGGCAATAAATAAGATATGAGTTTGCAGCAAAAAGGCCAGTTCATTCAAGGTGCCTACATATCGGCCTCATTTCATAGAACAGAGCTAGTTTCACTCTATAGATCCCTTCATGCTTTGGGAGCTCCCATGCAGTTCCTTGGCAAATTGCAATGCACTATGATCTCAGTGCTACAGGCTGACCTTTGGCCATTTCCTACTGCCTATTCTGCTTCCTGGCTAGAACATGTATGCTGACAGGATGTGATGAGGGTCTCAGTCTAATGAGTCATTCCAGAGCCTACATCTGACGAATCATCCCTGAGCTTGAGTGTCCTGGTAATTCTAAATCTGATGAGTCCTAAGAGTCCACAACCCACAAACAAGAGTCTACCTGCATGACCCTAAGACATATAGTAAACGCAGCCACTGTAGTCTGCTCAAGGTTGCTGTTTTGTTGGAGATACTCTCTACTATCTGTTAGTCCTGAGAGATTCCTCCTGCCCCAATCCAGCCACAGCTGGCTGTCTGACACAAGTAGAGTGTAATTTGTTTCTGGGAAAGCCAAGAAGCCAATTATTTCCCTTCTTCAAAAACAAGAAAGCAGCATCAGAGGGATGGTGACTCAGATGAGTATCAGTGTCATAGCACTTCTGGAGTGGTTGTACCTAAAGTCTCAGGTTAGCCTTCGACTGACACTTGAAGAACCAAACTGAATGAAACCTCTTCTTTTATTCCTATTATTAGGAATTATTCCTCCTTCTCTGACACAGAATCTATGCAGATTTACAAATAATTTAACATTGCTGGAGTAGGAGAAAAATACATTCTCTACTTTGAGTTCTTTCAGTTAAGACATACCGGCAGATTGAAGAGGGTGATCTAGCACTTAGATTAGTGCAGGTAATGGGCTCTTTTCTCATTACAGGCACTGAGTTAAACTGTGATCTCAGGAAGTCATTCAGAGCTTGATCTTGCTGCATTCCAGTTAATGAGAATTTTGGTGTGGATTTCAGTGGGAATTGGATTAGACCAGGGTGGACAAAATATGACCTGAGGGCCAGAGCTGGCCTGCCCAACATTTCTCTCTGGCTCCTCAGCTGATTGGCAAAGTGTGCATACTGACAGCCCCCAGTGTGTGTTCAGCTGCCCCTTCCTCCCCCTCTGCTCTGTCCTGCAGCCAAGCTGCTCCCGGGAGCCTCCTGCTAGCTGTGCAGAGGGGGAGAGGAGATGATAAGAGGGGAGTGCTGATGTTTGGGTACCCCTTACCTGTAGAACACATATGTGCAGAGCATGGGTCAGGGAGAGGGACACATAGGCCATGTCTATAGTTAGGGGCAGATTGGCACGCCAGAGATTGATCTTCTGGTGTTCAATTTAGCAGGTGTAGTAAATGTAGTTCAATTGAATGCTGAGGGTGCCCCCGGTCAGTGCCAGTACTCTTAATTCTTTGTGAGGAGTACGGGAAGCTGACAGGGGCATTTCTCCCATCGACCTCCCGCTATGGGATGGTGCCAAAATTTGAATCAAGGTGCATTGACTCAAATTTTGAATCAAGCTGCATATTTTGATTTGAACTTCTGGGTAAGTATAGACATGGCCACAGGAGAGCTGCTCCAGTGTGAGGTATGAATGGTGACTGACAGCACCAGTGCGGGTATGGTTCCTAAGATTTCTACAGCAGCTAGTTCCCTTTCTCTCTCTCTCTCTCTCTCTCTCACACACACACACACACACACACACTTCTATGCCACACACCCACAGTCTATCACACACCCAGTCTCTGTGCCACACACACTCTCTACCACATGCACACACACACACAAACTCACACAGAGTCACTGTACATGCACACACTGTGCCACACACATTCTCTCAGTCTCTGTGCCACATAGTTACACACACACACACACAATCTGTGTCACAGTTTCTCTTTCTCCTTCTCTCTCTAGCCTCCAGCTCCATGCCTTCTGCCTGAGGCCCGCCCTTCTGGAGGCCCATAGCCACCTCCGAACAACTTCCCAAAATTCTTGGAGTGGCTCCTCTGAAAAATTATTGCTCAGCCCTGGATTATATACTTATCTCTTCAAAATTGTAGTCACAAAACCAGCTATCTCAGCTTATTGAAAGGGTTATTTAATGTTTACAGCATGCTTAAAATTTCTGGAAATAACCCAAATAACACTTTGTGTTTATATAGCACCTAACAACTATTATTCTGTACATTTTGTGTGTTTGAATTGTAATGATGTAGTAAATCAGTAAATATCTATGTTCGGTATGTGGAAAGAATCAGAACGATGTGTTTATATCACATGATATGAAATATTTCCAGTCCATTGGTAACCAAGGAAGATGGTTGACTAGGGACACATGTTTTTATATCAGCAGACCTTGAAAATTTTCACACAAGCATCCTCAAAGAGTTGGCTGAGGACATTCTGGTTCACTGATACTTTTTAACAAATCTGGAATGCCATAAAAATCCAAGAAACCTAGAGTAATTCTAATAATAGGCCAATATTCAAAAAAGGGCAAGGAGAATAACCTGAGTAAAGGTAGGCTGGTTAGCCTGACATCAAACCCAGTGAAACTAACTGAAAAGCTGATACAGCATTCAGCTGATAAAAATTAAATGATAGGAATAGAATTAATATTAGTCAGCCTGATTTGATGGAAAATATATCTTGCCAAACAAATCTGATGCACATTTTTGGTCAGACTACAAGTTCGGTTGATAAAGCTAACTGCGTAGTTCCAACACACTTAGACTTGTATACAACATTTTATCCTTGATGTTCTGATTAAGAATAGCACTATACAGTATCAATAAAGAACACATTAAATATATTAAGAACTGACTAACAAACAGATTTTTAAAAAGTAGTTATGAATGGTAAATCATCAATTTTTGCTGTTTTTAGCGGGGTTCCAAAGAGATTGCCACTAAACCTGATGCTATTATGAAGGAGAGAAAAAAAAATTGGGGGAGGGAGGAATTTAAATCTTGACAATGCAGATTAAGTACCAGGCATGTACCTATTCAATTACAATTAGAATTTGCGTGCAACTCTCCACTATGCATCATATTAAGTTATTCCAATGTATAGTAGAAGTGTGAGAGATTCTGTACAATTCCATTCAATACCTAAACTCATTTTTTTCTCTGCTGGACACATTGATTTCACTGTCTTCTCTGTTGTCTTATTGTATAAATTTCTAAAATGAACTGAAGTGCACCCACAGCTCTGGATATTTATTAGTAATAGGTTTTTCTCTACAAACAAAACAATATGTTCTATAGTTTGTGGTTGCTATGCCACATTTTTAAAAAAATATATAGCTACTCATCTGACTAAAGAAGTTCAGAGTTCTGGCTCTTTGCTTTTGTCTGAAAATCCATGTTGGCACTGCATCTACTATAGATAGCAAATAATCTCATGCTGTTATTGCCCTGATGGAACTCTGCTGATTTCGATAGGAGTTTACAATTATATCTTTTCTGTTGGGTATTGTCAGCAGCCAGAAGGATGAGGTTGAAATTGCTAGGGATCTCTCTAAAAACTAACATGCACCTCCTACTGGAGTTCCTGGTCAGAATTTCTGGGGGTAACTAAACAGCTTTTCTGAGTTCCCTTAATAATTAGTACTTTCCTACTTGCAAGCAAAGAGACTGTATGAAACAATGAAAACTTTATTAAAAGAAAAGGGAACACAGCATCAGTTTGGGAAAACACAGCAATGATCTGTGAATCTAAGAACAGCTCTAAGGCCTGGTTTACACTAACGGAGAAAGTTGACTTCAGATACGCAACTCCATCTAGTTAATTACGTAGCTGGAATTGAAGTATCTTAAATCATGTTTTGGCTCCATCCACATAGCAGGAGGCTGATGGGAGCACACTCTCCCGTCGACTTCCTTTATTCCTTGTGAGGGGAAGGACTACTGGTACTGACAGGTGTGCCCTCTCAGTTTGAATTAGCATGTCTTCACTAAAGCCACTAATTCAAACTCCAGAAGAAAGACTGAGGCAGCTTCGATCTTCTCTGTAGTGTAGACAAGCCCTAGGTGAATTGGAAAATGTTCACCATTCTAAAACAGCGATTTCTATCAGGCCTGACAAACTCATTACACCCAGCCTTTATCTATAAAGAATGTAATATGAAATCTTAAATGACAGCCAGGATCTCACAGTTTATTAATATTGTGAAACATAACCCTAGGTAAGAAAGTATATAAAAATAACAAACAAGTTTTGAAACAGGTTTTGTACAGAAAAAGGGAGCATGTTTATCTGTCTGCCTCAGTTCACATGCACATTTGTCTTTGTAAGCCAATGCAGCGTAGACTTTAGTTGCATGTGCAGTCAACATGAGGATGTGAATGCAACACAGAATTAGTACACCAGAGAATAAACCTTGGCTGGGAGTGGGGAGGAGTGTCATCCTGATTCTCAGGACAATGAAGTCTGGGGGAGACAATGAGAAGAAAAAAGGATCCCCCTTTATCCTTCACTGAAGAGTCAAAAAGATTCTAGTAGGCATCGTATGCTTTGTAATTTATTAATTAATTATGCTTCATGTCTCTCTCTTAAGTATTCGCTTTGGTAATAAATTTACAATTGTTTTCGCTATAAATATCTCTCCGTGCTATGATGTTACAGAGGGGTTGATTTTTAACTGAAAGAAACAAGTTAGTGTATACTGTCCCTTGGGGATAACAAACCTGGTAATTTCTGTCCTGGTCCAGTGACTCCTGAGAATTCAGGGGTTGGTATGTGCCTATTTGGGGACAGTGAGGTCTGCAGAGGCTGTGCTTATGTTGCTAGACACTGTTGATTTCAAGGAGCTAAGCTTACAGCAGGCACAGACAAGACTTTCACATTCAGGGCAGGTAGTGGTGAGGTGACACTCCTGGATAGTGTCACAAAATCTTTCACTACTATTTCAGGCCATAGGGCTTACAGCACCATACCTAACATGAAAACCATTGACCTTTTCCATGCTGTGCAACTCAGTAATTTCACACACATTATTTGCTTGTTTCTTATTGCATACTAAACTAGTTACACCAAGAGGAAGCAAAATAGTGTCTTTATTGGAAATAACCCGTGCAGCAGAAAGCGCAGGGCCATACATCCAGCACTTGAGACATTCTCCTGACAGAAAGCATAGTGTCTCATAGTAAATCATTTAAACCTTGAGATGTGAACCTTTTCTGTACTCATGGGGCAAAACATATGCCCTCGAACTAGCAAGTAGACAATGCTTATTGGTGAAGGCAGCATATACATTCTGATTGGGGCTCTGCATGAATGTCTCTTTGTGGACCATACCTTCCTGAGGACACAATTCATGTGGAAAGAACATACTCTGATTGTACTATAATATGAGACACTCTTCTTTGCTATGAAAGTATCCTGCTTGTTGGTTGGGGCAGGTTTTTTGTAATGGTCCACCACACCAGAACACTCCTAGAAAAGGTGGTTTCTGATAACTAGAGGTTTAGATTTTCATCTTGGAACCATTTGTAATATTTCATCTTTAAAATTATGTGTTGCAATTATATTTTTGTTAAATTAAGGGGACTTTGTATACTGCTGTTTTAAAGAGCTTAGAAAATCTCACTCCCTACCATGTTAATGCAACTAAAATTCAAGTTTAAGAGAGTAGGTGAAAAAGGATTATGTCTTCAGTGGGGAACATTAAACAAATAACCATCAAAACCAGAATTGCTAATACATTTTCCTGGTACCATTTTATACCATCAATTATCATAAAACAGATGAAACCCCCATGCATAAATAAAAACCCCAGTTCCCACAAGAGTAACAAGCAATAATTGCATCATTTAATTTTCCACTAAAATAAATTTAGAAAAATAGATTTGTGTTAGGCAAACTAATAAAGAATTTCTCTTAATGACTGATAAAGAATGAAACTTTTTAGAATCCTTTTCCATGCATCAAAGCTATCCTTAGGAGTTTTTCCTGTTATTATACACATTAATCATATGCACTGAAGAAGTTGGCAAAAGCTATCAAAAAAGCAACTAGTGCAACTTGAATGCCAACTTCACAAAATAATCAGGGTCTGGTGGGATGTATAATAAAATATTCCAGACTGGGTGATTATAATGTACTTTTGAAAGAATTATACATATTCATTCTGCTCATTTAGCAGCTGAATGACAACAAGCAGGTGAGAACATCGGTACGATATATCAAGCAAGGCAGTTGCCATTATGAACAAAACATAAAAGAGTGTGACAGAGTTGAAAAATGGTAAGAATGTTCTGTTCATAGCTTGCAGGCATTGTTATTCTTTGATAGTAAAATGAAGCTTGCTGGGGATAGGGGTATGTCTTATTGTCATCACAGCTAACACTTCGGTGACAAATTACATGAAGTACATATTTTTCAATAAAACTCACCACAAATTTTTAGAAGTATTGCAAGGGTAGGAAAACTGCCAATCTCTTTTTGACTCCTTTGTTATATGCCAAGGATCTTTACTCTGAAATCGAAGGGTTGATTAATCAACTCCAAAACACTGCTTTCTGTTGTATTAAAGAAAAACCAAATTATGCCATGACATTACTGAAAGCAACCAAAGTGTTGCTTTTAGCTGTTTATGTTGTAGACATAAAGGTACTTTATGAACTCCACCTTTTCCTCCTTCCTCTACAGTGTTTCAGAATGTTATACTGACAAAATGCTGTCTGCTATCCTTCAAGCACCAGTCCCTCACTGACAAATCATATCCAACCAGACGCCACAACAAAGCAGCCTTTTTGGAATTTAGATGTATTGCTTTTTTAACTAGAATAAATACTGAAAAATCATAGCACAAAATGAATAATTCCCAAATATTCTAGAAAGGACAGATTCTATTTGACATGTTTAGTTGGGGGCAATTTGAAATCAATGGGACTTCTGGAGTAAGAGAATACTCAGCCTGAGTAAGAGTGGCAGAGTCCAGTGTTGGCTGGGTTTATAGCTGAATGCATGTGCCTGTGTTTGGGGTCATGCACATTTATTTGTGGAAAATTCAGCAGTACCAAATAATGGTGGATTGCCCATGCAATATAACAACAGGTGCATTGTACTTCAAAAAGAAACATTGTATTAGGATTTCTTTTAAACCCAAGAACATCAAGTGAGCTCATGTATATGGTGAACTTACAATATTAAGGGGACTAATCCTGGACTAAGTGTATAACCTGAGTAAATGGGATGTATGCTGAGAACAGGTATGGTCAGTGGATATGAAATCCTCCCTCCAAGCAACTGAACAGTGGTAGAACTACCATAAGGTTTATATTATTGTACGCCTGCAATAGATTCCGTGGTTGCTTTGATTCCCCCTTTCCTCTTATAAACACAAAGGTTTGGCTGCTAGAACTGAAAAACCACAGTCAATGATACACAGAATTCCCTCCTCCCCCTTGCACCTCATCATATCCCAAATACACAAGCCCCTCTACATCCAAGTGAAGAGAACTCTTATGCCTGGTCTACCCTATGGGACAAGGTTGAATTAAGATACACAACTTCAGCTACATTAAATGCATACCTGAAGTTGAAGTATCTTAACTCAAATTTTGGCACCGTCCACACTGCAGGAAGTTGAAGGGCGCACACTCTTCATAGAAATGGGACTACTGGCATTGACGGGAGTACCCCTCTCAGTTTGAATTAGCATGTCTTTCCTAGACCTGCTAATTAGAACCCTGGAAGATCGACTGCAGCTGCTTCGATCTTATCTGTAGCGAGACATGGCCTTACAGAGTTGTACCATGCACACACAAGATATGGAGTGTTCTAAGCATGTCCCTATTCAATGCAGGGTAACAATAATGATTTCATTGCTGTCAAGGCTTCCTACTCCATGGAATGAGGATCCAGAATATAATATCTAATATAAATTCTTCCACCTGGGGAGAGATATTTGAGTTAAAATTCTTACAGTGATGACAGCTGTAGAATCTCAACAAAGATACAGAAAGAACTGGAGGAAACCAGTGGGAATTATATACAATAAAAATGTATAGTAAATTGAAGCTTTGGGGGACAACAATTCACTAACAGGTCCATAATCATTTCTATGCCTCTTTTCTTTATGTATTTTGGTAGAAAGAGGCCAGAAGTGGGGACAAAAAATGGTTAATGCAGGAAGGACTTCAAAGGGTGAAATATGGGGAAAGAGAAATTGTCTCGCTAGCTGGTAAAGGGATGTGGTGTTTGAATGACATTTACTCATTTCCCTCCCTTGGTAACTCTCAATCAGTGATGAGAGAGAGCATGCACACAGCAAGTTCTTAAGGGGAAAAAGAGTAAATTAAACAGACTAGAATGAAAGGGCTGTAAGTCTGAAATTTATGTTTTATTTTTATGTTAGCATTTATTCTTTCCTTGTCACACGATGCTCAGCAAACTAATGCATTGCATTCTAATCCCTTTCCTTTAGAAATCATTCTTTTCTTGTGAATTTATTTTTAAAGCTCTTATAGAACTTCTAAGACTTGTTAGATATGTTCTAAATTAATTTAAGCTCTGAGACTTGTTTGGTTCGCCACTCCTATTACAGAGTCATGACTTCATACTAGATTTAGTTACAACTAAGAT
The DNA here is from genome assembly GCA_030068395.1 of Apalone spinifera. NCBI lineage: Eukaryota > Metazoa > Chordata > Testudines > Trionychidae > Apalone > Apalone spinifera. The sequence continues at coordinate 49,650,562 of CM057848.1, read as the reverse complement.
GATTATAGAAAAACCTAGTGTTATCAGTTTGGTAAAAAAACTTATGAGACAATTTCCACGAACTCAGAAAAATAATAATTTAAAAAAAACTTTACCAGTGTTGAAACCATAGAACTACATTTTTTAGCAACATGTCAGTGTCATATCCATTAAAGTTCAGATTTACCATCTCCAGGGTTAGACCTGGAAATCAGTCACAGTATAGACACAACATTTTTCCAGAACTTAATATAAAAATGTATGAATGTTTTAATTTTTTATATAGCAAAGCATGTGAATCTATACATCTTTGCTCTATAAATTATTTTATTCTTTTTCCTTTCTATAATTCCTCCTCTTCTGATACATTCTACAGTTAAATAAAATAATTTGTTCATATTTGTTTGATGACAATATTGTCTTCTCTGCTGATAGTATTATCACCCTTCTAGAAGTTACCTATTGTTTCAACTGAAAGTTTCTAGAAAAAATATTAATACGGAAATTCTTCTCCTTTGGTCAATCTCTTCTCATCTTCCCATCTTTATATAATATTTTCTACAGTTTATATTTCCTTCCTATACAGAACAGGTCCAAACTTTAGAACTGTATACACTGTAGGCCTATATGCAGGAATTTCTGCGGGGTGTGTGGTTTTTTTGTAAACATGGACCACAATGATGCGAACACTCCTCTCTCTGCGCCCCCCCCCCCCAAAGTCTGCCAAGTAAGCGTTCTCCGGTCAGCCGGGCAAAGGCAAGAGTGGCGTGTTGCCCGAGCCTCCTTCCCCCACACTCCAGCTGGCTGCGGTGAGGCTGGGGCTGATTTTCTCCCCATCCCTTTGCCCCGGGAGCAAGGCCCAACCATGCCCTGCAACAGCCTTGCTCCTGGGGGAGGGGACAGGGAGGAGGAAATCAGCCCCAGCCTTCCCCCAGGGGAGTGGAGGCTCAGGCAGTGAGGCCACTCTTGCCTTCCCCCAGCCAGCTGGAGTATGATTACTTGGGGGACCATGAGGGTGTGTTCGCACCTTTCACCCACACACCCCTCCTCCCCCGCATATGGGTTTGCACTGTTCCTAGTGCAGCTGTACAGTGCTAAGTGGCGAAATATTTAGCTCCCTCCTCCATTCTATATTCAAGTCCCATGACATATATACTGGAAGAGCAGTGATATACTTTGAAATGGGATTTCACTTTTAGCTTCTCTTGTGTTTGTCCTCTCATTATCACTTACAATTTTTCTCAGATTCACACATTTCCAGATAGTTTGTATTCATGCTATTTATTTCCTTTTTCTGGGTATTTAAGTCTACAAATTCCAGTTCTAAATCTCACTCAGTAAATTTGAGCTCAGAAGTTCACTTTTCTAGTCTCTCTCTTCTGAAGCTGTATTCTACCCTTTCAATTTTGTCATCACTATCAAATGATTGCTAAAACAAAAGGAAAAACTATGTAGCACTTTAAAGACTAATAAGATGGTTTAATAGGTGATGAGCTTTTGTGGGCCAGACCCACTTCCTCAGATCATATTTTGTGGGTCTGGCCCATGAAAGCTCATAACTTATTAAACCATCTTATTAGTCTTTAAAGTACTACATAGCTTTTCCTGTTGTTTTAGCAAGATCAGACTAACATGGCTACCTCTCTATTACTATCAAATGATTGTGAGTAAATTTACACTCTACAATAATTAATGATTAATAATTGACAAGACAGTTACAGTTGCTTGTACTTTGTAATAGCAAGGATGATGTATTGATAAACAAAGCCAAGTATCTTGAATGTTATTGAGATTAGAAGACTACATTTCTTGTTGGTATGTAACTTTACGTGTAGAGTCACTTCTTTAAACATCAGTTCATTGAAAGCTGATGGCAGGTGAAAGTGGCAATGAAAACAGCTACCAACACCAGATGGGTAGAAGAGTTTGAATTGTTTGACCATGCTAGAGGATGTGTTAAGAATTTTGGCAAGCATATTGAATTTGTGAATGCGTAATGAAAGCACTGGGCAAGGGACAAATGCTACTGAATATCATGAGATAAAACAGTCTAATCAGTTGGCTGTGTTTCTGGGTTAGAAATAAAAACAGTCCTGAAAGTAATTGCATAGAATCCAGGGATGCATAAAGGAACCAGCTAACATAGGGATATTGCTGGCGGATGGTATTCCAAGATGCAGACAAATATGAAAACAAAACCTAGTTGTATCTATAAGATAGCCAGCTAGAGCCCTAACAGTTGATTTAAAAACAATATGTGATTGTCATTTAAATAGAGACTGAGGCTAGCATAGTTCATCCCATTTCATTCCATGTAGCTTGCAATATATAAAGACAAAATACATCATATTAGTGGGATGAAATGGGTGAGGTAATATCTTTTAGTGAATCGTAATATCTTTTGTTGATAAGAGACAAAAACTTTTTAGCTTACACAGAGTGCACATCGCCTCTGAAAATTAGTAGTAAATGTCCCAAAGCTAGGCCTAAAAATCTGAGATTACTTTTGAAAGATTGACCATCTATGCATTATCCACTATGAACATAAAAATCACATAAACCTTCCATTTTGCAATAAAACTTTGTTTACATATTTCAGTTATCCACACATGACACTTAATACTAGTCCCTAGTATTGCTGATAATTTTAACATGTTTTATTCATTCTTCTGACTTCCCTCTTTCCCTGTGCTGTCAAGTGATCTCCAGTGTGTATAAAACATTTTGTCTTTTTTATATCAACTGTTTAATTTGTTACGTTACAATTAGTTGATCTCATCATTTTCCTTCTTTTGACTGATTTTCCTTTTTTTCATTGATAGCCTTTTAACTGAAGGTATGAATAGAAGGCTATTGAATAAAATGATTCCTAATGTACCACACTCTAACATAAGGAACAAACACATGTTAATTAGGGCATATTATTTAGAGGACTCTTTTTTCAGTGTTGCAGTGTGAATAACAATGACTTAATCACAAATATTCCAATTTTAAAACAACATGACAATTGCTACATTGATTGAAGTCTCAGTTTCTTAATTTTCCATCTAGCTGGAAGTGAACACAGTATTTATAATGTATGTGTGTTGTTATGTTTGCTGTTGCTATTTGCTTTGTTTTGTTGATTCAGTTTGCACACCAAACTGAATATTTTTTTAAAAATAATGTATTATATTGAAACAGAGGCCTGTTTCCTTATCTGCCACTTTGTGTTAGAGTGAGATAAGTCCCATGATCTATCCCTCTTAACACAATGTCTGTGCAAATGGTTCAGAATGCATACAGCCTAAACTGCTACAACCTGTCAGGATTACAACCACCTATTTCACTAGGTAGAAGGTAGTCTTCACGGGATGCCTTTATCATGGCTTTTATCATGGAGGCATGCAAGGTTGGAACTGTAAGTAGTAGACACTCCTACATTATTCCATCTGATTGACCTCTGGATCAAGGTTCCCTCTAAGCTGTGCAGTAGTGTGGGGCTGTGCAGCTTAAAGGGAAACTTGCTCTTGATCCAAAGTTCCAGTTGGGAGATTACAGAACTAATCACTTTATAACCAATACTCCCTAAATGCATGGGCTGTCTGTGAAGGTAGGGCTGGGGGAGGTAAGCCTCCACCCCTAAACCCACCCCTTCTGCCAAGGCCCTGCTTCCACCACAGGGAGGCAGGGCAGTGTACGGCATGTGCTCCCCCCACAACAGGGAGAGGAGCAGGTGCGCATGCTTGCATCCCAGACTTTCCAGCTCAGAGCATAGGGAGGGGGAGGGCACGTGGCTCCAGCCTCCCCAGCCCCAAAGCACAGGGAGGGCAGACGCTGGGGGCAGGAACCCTTCGCCCACAGAACACCCCCAGGAGGTGTTCTGGGGGCAGAGTGTGGGTGGGGCCAGGCTGGTGGTTTGGGAAAGTATCACGTAAGGCAGAGGAATCATATGGGCACTTTCGAAGGCAAAACCATAGCTACTTACCACAGTAACTGTGGATCCCCACAATGATTGTCCACTTTTCATAATTCTCCAGAGACTCAAAGTTTTTGAATTAGTATGAGGAACCTCTTTCTTACCATTGTAAGAAGAGCCAGGAAGGAGGAGAAGAGCAACCCGCATAGATTCTGCTTGTTAGCATCTAAGCTCACATACTGGAGGTGCTTCTCTCATGAGTGGATCCTTCTGTTTATCTGTCTTAGTCTTCTGATCCCCATTACTTAATATTTGAGCATTTCACAATGTTTATGGTATTTACTGTATAGTAACTGTGGCTCTTTCAAAAGGTTATCCATAAGGCTAATAAAGGAGCAGTATGATCTAGAGGGGAGGGTCCTAGTCTAGCACATGGGAGTTCTAGGTTTGAGTTTCTATTCCACCAGATTTTCTATATGATTTCATCTACTGTTACCTTATGCTTCAGCAAAGACATTAACTGGTTGGCACTTTACAAAACCAATTTCTCCTGCCCTTTAACATTTGCATTTCCACATCAAAATCTATGTATGGGACACATCCAGTCTTTAAGGTGCCACAGGACTACACGTTGTCTTTTGTCACTCTTTCCCCTCATTGGCACATCTGTCTCTTCTAGAATAGATGGAGATGGTCTGGTACTTACTAGATCACTTCTCCACAATATACAGGATCTTTTGTGGCTGAAGATTATGTTTTTAAAAAAACAACCCCTCCATTTTCTTTGTAACATTTTTTTCTTAAATCATATTTCAAATGAATTTTTCTACTTATCCTTAAAAACTCCAATTTCAGTGGCATTCTCTCTCTCAGGGGTGGGGAGCTTCTCAAGCCTTCCCTATCTGGCCTATCACATATCTTCTTTTCTTCTGTCGAGTGTTAGGAATAAAAGAATGTTAGATGCATGAAGTAGGTGCCAGCCTGTGAAAGTTTATGCCCAGATAAATTAGTCTTTAAGGTACCAAAGACTCCTTATTGTTTTTGCTATAACATGAACACCCCTCTAAAAAGAATATTAGAATAATTTCACCCTTACACATGCACAATATCTCAGGGGGCTTGTAGCTGGGGCATAGCTCACAATGTGGGTGGCAGTCATGGTTAGGTACAGCTCCCAGGCCCGACTTCCTGCCAGAAGACTTGTCCTGGGTGCCTGCAGCTTTAAGACCTGCCAGGAGACAGGGACTATAGAGCTCTGATTATTTTGGACGGAGTGGCCACCAGAGCACTTGTGTTATTTCCTGGAGATCTCTTCTGTTGAAAAAACACCCTTTTCTGTGACTACACATGCCTTTTTCTGAAAAAGCTTTTTTGGAAAAAGGTTTCTTCCTTACAGAAAGAGGTTTACCGCAGTTGGAATACCCCCTCTGTTTTTTTTTACTTTTTTCAAAAGAATGCAATAGTAGTGTGGATGTAAGTATTGTTTTTCTGGAAAAATGGCCGTTTTTGAGGGCCTGAACTGAGATAAAAATTCAAACAGATGAGTAAGGAAATCTTGGCATATTGGTGCTGCTTTCTGTTGCCTCCCAAATAATTGTCAAACACAATTTCCTGTGTTCAATTTTGTCAATGGTATTTTGGTACACGTAGAAGGAATTTAGTGAGAAGGGAAATTCATATATCTCCGCAATGCTTAGGGTGAAATATAAGAATAACTGATCTGGTGAGATTTTATTTCACAGCCAAACTGTAAGAGACTTCAGATTGGGTAGTGACTCAAAGCTAGTGTCAAAATTATTAGATCAATTATGATCTAGATGTCCCACCAAAATCTGAGATGCATATGTGGAATGTTAGACGGCTTCTCCTTTTCAATATAATATTCTCTGTGACAAAAGACACCCCTGTTGCCACCTGTGGAGAAATTGTAATATTGCAGATGAGATCCATGGTCCGGGTCTAAGATTAGAAGTTTGCCTCATGTGAGTGGCTGTCTGAAAGCTAAAACAACAGATAACATTGGTAAGTTGTTATATTTCCAAGATGAATAAAATTCATGTTTAGTTACTCTGTGGAGAAAAAGTTCATGGCTTCCCATCCACATACCACATTCCATAATATAAAAAGTAGCTGAGTGGCCTCAGTATTTCTCTACCTTTCATTATTGATCTTATTTTTGTCTTTAGGCCATGAAAGAGCTTATGCCATTCTTAACTAAGCAAATAAGCAACAACATATGTTGAAATGTAAAATAAAATGTGAACATGTGAATCATCCTACAGATGAATCATTGCCATAAAACAAATAATTTATATTTAAATAAGTTATCTCCCTTTCACCTAATTCAAAAGTTATCTTTATTCTTTCTCAACTAATTCACCAACTTATGGACTGGTTTGATCATATTTGTGCAATAAAATTGAAAATTTCAGATATGGCAGGTAATCAATTTTAGTCACCTCATCTGTGTTTCCAATCTCATTACAGATTGCAATTTTCAGTGCAGATTACATGATGACCCATCAGTGGCTTTGTTGTTTCTGAATTACCGATTCCTCGCCTACTGCCAGATAAGAACAAAGCCTATGCATCAGCCTGACAGCTTGCAAACAGAAAATGGGCTTGTAGGATTGGATTTAAATCCCAGGTGTAGGGGATAATTACCACATCAGTCATGCAGTAACTGAAAAATGGTATTTCAACAAGAAAAATTACATTCCTTTTATAGTGCCAACAGAAATCATTATTTGAGGCTTCATACTGATTCAGTGTATCATTACATGTGCACTGTACTCATTAAATGTAATGTTTGTTGCAACATAAAAAAGTTATTATTTCAGATACTTTTTGTGGAGCAGGTAGCTTAAATTCAAGGTTTGTGAAACTTTGACAATGTAGAGGTCATTCTGGCTATAATATATATCACAACTGGAACAACACTGGAGCACTAAGCAGTCAAAACATCTTCTATTGTGGATGATGCAGAAAAGGAGATAGTGTAAGGTAGAAGAGCATAAATCCTACTTTTGAGAATCCCCATGGATTAGTCTCTTTGAAGCAGCTTTTGATTCATTAAAACAAATAAAATGCTAATAAGATGTATCGACATCTGTGTTCGGCTGTGCATTTTATGCACATCCAACATGCAGTACAGCATATTATCAACAAATCCTTTCATAGTTTAAGGATCAAAAAAGAAGAACCGCCTCCCATCTAAATACTCTAGACCTTTGGTTACTCCCTATTTTTGTCTTGCAGTTTTTACTTTGGAATAGTTGCATACAAGATTTGCATTGTTATCAACTAGAGAGCAAGGAAACAAAAGGCACATTCAACAGAGAAAGCTTTATCTATAGAGAGTTATAAGCTGGCTACCTCAGAAATAGCTATATTGTGTTAATGGATAGTTTTGTTCATAGTGATCAAGGCCTTTGTTCTGCAAATCTTTATTCAACAACTAGACCTTCTTATCCTAATAGGACTGATCACAAAACTAAAATGTTGCAGAGCTGGACCACAGACCTGCTCATTAAGGATAGTAATTTAAAAAAAATCACAAAGTTGGGGGGTTTTTTTTGCATCACTTGGCATGAGAGGTGCCATACTGCATTTTATTTTTGTTGCAGATCGAGTTGTGTTTCCATTGCTTATACATCCTCTCTTTTGCACCCAAATCTCCTATCTAATGCAGCGATGGATGGCAACATCAAGTGACTTCAGTGCCAGGTCTAACAGCTGCAGGTTGGACCTCCCTCATCTGGCACCCTTGGGACCTGACCTGTCTCAAATGAGGGAATTTGCGAGCAAGGGGAGGTCCCCTGCTACCGGCTTTCTAGTCCACTGCAGGCTCAGCTCCTCTGCCCAGCTCTCCCCCTCTCCTAGCCAGGCTGCTGTGGTCCAGTTCCCCTGTCTCACTGTCTTGGCTCCGGCTCCAGCTCCCCTGCTGGGCTGCCACGCGGAACTTACCCTAGTCCCGACTCCCCTGCTGGGCTTCCATGCAGCACCGTCCCCAGCTTCCCTTCCGGGCTGCTCCTAACCCCATCTGGCTTTCAGCCCAGCAGGGCTCCCAGCTGCCAGCCCTCCAGCTGCCTGACTCCCAGTCACTCGTGCTCTGCGGTCAGGGAACATCCATGATCCTGCCAGACTACAGATGTTGCCTGATCAGAGAATCCTGGTTTAGGAAGGTGTAACCTGTAACAGCAAAGCTCAAAAATAGATCAATCCTTTATAATTTTCTAATAAAGTATATAATGCAGAACTTCATCTGTTCATCATTATTGAATTTTATGTATGGGCATAATTGCTTAGTACTGCACACTATGCAGAAGAAGTCAGTCAAAGATCTTGAAGTCCAATTAAACTATGGGACACATTCACTGCTTATAGATCCCTACTTCTTTGCCCCATCCCCAGCCTGGTCCTAGTTTTGGCAAGTGTCAGAGCAGCTTGGGCGCTGCTTTGAATTTGTATCAGTTGGCAATTGTCCCTTAGGCTTGTCTGCCAGTTTTCTTCTCCATTTCTCAGCATCATGCCCACTTGCTGGTGTGGACCTAAGGAGGATGGCAAAAGGATAGATTACAGCAGCTCTTTTGCCCATCGAGGATTCACTCACCCCTGTGGTGCAAACAACAGGATTATTAAGACCATACTAGAGGAGGAGCCAGTCCAGGAAATCTGCCCCAAGTCTGTTTGTTGTGGGTATGATGCTACCCCTACTAAAGTTAGTGAGTTTTTGCCATGCACTTCCATAAGAACAAGATAATGTGGTGAGAATCTATACTATATTTCATGTCTTTTTCAGCTTGTCTTTGTTGCTTGAATTTGCACTGCTTGTTGTAGAACAGTAAAAGGCTGCAGCCAGAGTAAACTAATTAAGCATATAGTAATAGAGTTACCAGGATTTGCAGGAGAACTGGAAATGATTTTGTAGTGATATTGGGAAGAACAACGCAGCTCTGCATGTGAATCAGGTGGCAACATTACTAACTGTATTAATATGAGGACAGGCAAAGTGTCTGAAACTAGAAATTAATATTTTGTTCTGCTCTGGAAATGCCAACTCCTGTAATGCTGTGGAGAATGGAATTTAGCTGCATGAGTGCTATCAGTGCCTCACATGTAATGGATAAATTGTGGGGCTGACACGTAACTGAATAGGGGATTATAAATTGTGCTCCAAATTCACAGCATTCTGAAGATCAGGGTTTTATAACCTGCATTTTTATTGCCTTCTTCACAGAATTCTCCATGCCTAGTCGTCTACACAAAACAAAAAGTACCAGGGTCTTTTGTTTCACTTCTAAACGGAATACACTTGCATAATTTGTTACTAAAAACAGAGATGCTGCTCTTAGGCAGTGCAACTTCCAGTTTCTAAAAAACACTTTCTTTGTATAAAGTAATGTCCCTATAATGCTGGAGAGTTTGAAGTATAGCACTGGAAATGATATGATTTAAGTATATCTAATAAATATTCAATGAGAAAAACAGCACAACGGCACTGGAAAAATGCACACTCTTTTTTTCAATCCTGATTATAATTAATATTCAGTTCTCGCTTTGATTCCTTTGTTTGTATCCTGAGGGCCAAAATTATCAAACACAGGCAGCTAACTTGAACCCACAAAATATAAACATAGTGAACAGGTAAATGGGCATGCAAAACACCAATTTACACTTGCAAAACAGGTAATTTCATGCACTAGTAGTAGTCTGCACATGCAATTACTCATCTGGTTCATGCATATGCATGTTTTTGAAAACAATTATCTGTTTGCATATGTGCATATATTTCACAGGCTCAGTTTAGGCTCTGATTTTTAGTCCTTATAATTTGAGTGCATGTATTCTTTTCATTTTGGATGGATAATAATAAGTGTATGATCCTGTCACAGTAGAAGGCTGCATTGGATTAATCCTATAGGTTTGATTGGAAAGTCACCTCCCAAAAATCTCCACTCTTTCCCTTTTCCACCTAGGCACCTTCAATACAACACCTGACTCTACACGAGTTCCCCAGTCCACCTATTCTTCACTGTTGGATGTCTTCAGCTGGTGAAAGGCCCCCCTCTCACCCTTGGTTGGATCCCAGTTAAACCCTCTGAGGTTCCTTTAAGGTCTTTAGAGAGTGCCAAGTGGTTTGTTCACTTCAGCAAACTCTTTGGAGATTGACAAATGGAGCTGTAATTCTCACTAGCTTATTCAGAACACCAAGAATTGACTTCCACTCCCCCACTAGAGCAGCAAGATCCAAGAAACAGATCCCTACTTCCTCAAAGTCTCTATAAATGGCAAGTGTCATAGTGCCTGATGGTCCTTTCTAAGGCATAGCTAGTGAAGTCCCTAGTAGTTGCATGCTAGACTATTGAATGATCTGTTGTGATCCCACAAAGGGGAACGGTGCCATGTACAAAGGTTAATGTAGCTCTAGGTCACAAAGCCACTCTAGTAGTGAGGTCATGAATGCCTCCCAGCTCTTGGAGCTCTGCTGGGAGGGTCACTGCTTCCTGAACTTTTAAAGAACCTTAAAGGATTGAGGGAAGCAGTGGCCTTAGTTTGTGATGTTCCGAAAAACCTGCTGGTGTGGGGAGCAGCCACCTGGGAACTCCTTGAGAGTCCCCCTGAAACACAGAGAGGCCACTGCTCTCAGCAGAGTGATTTGTGACCACTAAGCTGTCTTCTTCTATGTGTGGTCCAGTTAGTATAAGAATGGCAAGACTATCCCCACTAAGCAGGGTGTTATTTTGGCTAAGTATTAATGCTTAGAGAGAGGGACCACCAAGTGCCTAATCTCAGCTCCTCTGCATGTATATATAGGGGTGCTTACATTCAGGTAACTTAATACTTATATTAAGTGTATTCATTGCTGGCATGGGCTATTGGAATATGTCTGCTTTTTAGCTATTAGATAGTCACCAGAATGGTTGGGAATTTTTATTTTAGAGTTGGGAAAGCCTGGAGTGATTCCCTCCCTCTCCCCTTTTTCTCAGCTCCAAACCAGCTGAAGGAATGTTCCAGTACAAAACAATTATCTTTGGGCAGGTACCAATCCTGGAAGTTTCCAGCCTGAGAGATAACTATTCCATTCAAGTTAAACTGCTTTGAACAAAGTTAATCAAATAGTGCAAATAAATTATTCATCAGTTCATAGAGGGAAGAAAAGATGAATAACCTATTTGCAAATTTTATTAAACCAGCTCTAGTTATGAGTATGTGAAAACAGGCTGCTAGAGTTGAAGCTGTTTTGTGCCGTTAACTGCAGCAGTCACTGCCAGCGACTGCTACATTACTGTAATATCAAATAGAGTAGGAGATGCTTTTGAAAGGCCTCCAAGGGTGTTACCACCCAGCACTCATTGTAAATCAATTGGACTTGGATATCTCTCTCCCTTCACTGCCTTTTAAAAAATCTCATTCCAGCTCTTTCAGTGTATTTTAGTTAAAATGGCTTGTGTTAAATTGGGAGGTAAAGGGAAGCCATCTGGAATTTGTGGTAACATTATTGGGCTTGATCATAAGCATGTTGATATCAAAGGTCAATAGCAAATTGACATAGGACTGGTAAATGATAGTTCCTGTCCCTGTAGCATGCTGTACATCTACAGCAGCCCTGCTGTGATAGGTGGAGACCATTTTCTTTTCAATATAAATGCACATGTTATGAGCTTGTTGACATTTTTTAAAGTGATTCAAAACAATAAATGTGACACAGTGCAGTGGTGCTCTCTATGAGTTAACTAACTCTGCTCGTCTCTCTACTCATGCAGATGCTCAGGCAAAGAGCCTACACACTATCCACTGGGTGACAGAGGACAAAATGCCTATGGGAAGGTTGAGGAATTTTCACTTACTCCTTCTTTTAGCTTATTTTATCTTGTTTTGCTTTCATGTTACAAATTGTAGCCATTGAAGAAAACTCTTGCTGACAATGTCTGTGCTTTTCTTTCCGCTGAGTCAGTCCACCAGCTTACAGTACATGAATTCCCAAATGTATTTGTTGTTGGTCAATGAACCAATGATATTATTTATAATAGCACTAGTGGGGCTTTGCTTTCTGAAGGAAAAATATGTGCATCATCCAACGATTGCAAAAAAATCAACTTAAAGGATCTAAAGCTTTCGTAAACCCATGTTTTGAAATAAGTATTTTAGAATAATACTGTATTTTACATTTTTTTCTGCTTTTTCCAGAGAGCAACTTCTTCCTTGATTTCAAGCTCAATTATATTAGCCTTGTGATATGTCAAAACCAAGCATACTAATTAAGAACAATGATTAAGTGCCAACAAAATTCACTATTATAATACTCAGCTAGTTGTATTCAGTCTTACTCCTTGTGAAGGGGCGTGCCCGCCCCGCACTGAGGACCGGCCCTGGGAGGTGCTTTGGACCCAGCAGGCTGGGGAACCCTGGCACTGCCCGGGCTGCTCAGACGCCGTGCGGCTGGCGCAGCCGGGTGACATCAGGCCCGGCGCCGGCAGAGGGAGGCGGGGGAGGCATCGGACGCGTTACCACGGCAACGCCGGGCCAGGCGAATGCCTGGAGCTAAGCCCCGGGAGCGTGGGAGCAGGGAGCCCTGCCCCGAGCGGAGATTGGTGCCGCAACCCTGGCACAGCATTTAAAGTGCGCCAGCGCCGGGAGAGCGGAGCTCTTCTCCCCAGCTTAGCCTGACAGAGAGGAGAGCCGTGGGAGAATCAGCCAGGAATCGGGGCACCCGCTGCCGAGGACGACCTCTCACCCACCCCGAGGCCTCGCGGTAAGGCAGGCGCCGCGGATGGCAGAGAGGGACAGAACCGTGGAGGAGGGGAAGGACGTAGCCCAGGGCGAAACCCAGGAGTGGTTGGCGGGCTGACAAGTTATGGTGCCAAACCCCATCAGCCGGACCGGATCCCCCTTGATCCGAGTCCTTAGGGCCCTGGGCTGGGACCCGTGAGAGTGGGCGGGCCCGGG
>CM057848.1:49626768-49637636 GCA_030068395.1 Apalone spinifera | reverse complement strand
ACAACTAGCTGCTCAGCACCAGGTGCAACAGAAGCAACTGATCCAAGAGGTAGCCGAGCAGATGAAGTCCCAACAGGAGCAGTGGATGAAACAGTATCACCCTGCGTCAGTGCCTCCCTCGGGTCAGGCGGGACAAGAGGATGAAGGGGGGTCTGAAGGGGGCGGGCTACCCCGCCTTGCGGTCAGGTTAACCAAGATGGGACCCACTGACGACCCAGAAGCCTACCTTACCACCTTCGAGTGGGTGGCTACCGCAGCTCGGTGACCCGAGGTGCACTGGGCCACCTTATTAGCCCCGTACTTGACCGGCGCCGCCCAGATGGCCTACTGGAGTTTGAGCGACCGGGACTCCTTCAGCTACTACAAACTTAAGAAGGCCATCCTGGACCAGATGGGAATTAGTCCAGAGACGTATCGCCAGAAGTTTAGGGCGCAAACGTACGAGTCCGGTCTATGCCCCAGAGTGGTAGCACTGAGGCTGAAGGAAGCCGTCTGGCGGTGACTCGACCCGGAACAACTTACGGGACCCCAAGTGGCAGAGCAGGTCATCCTGGAGCAGTTTATCGATATTTTACCCAGTTCTGGGTACGTCGTCACCACCCCTTAACCTTAGACGAAGCGGTGGAATTGATGAATGACTTTGAGGCTGCAGAGGGGTGAGAAGGCTCCGGGTGAGGGAGGAGGCCCCTCCCCCCGCCGCGACTGGACTTAGGAAGGGGACTCCAAGGGAAGGGAAGCCCGGAAAAGGAACTACAACGCAGGCCTCTGGCGCCGGCGTGGTCTATTCCACCCCGGGAGACCCCCGCAGAATGGACAGGACATCCAGTGGACTCCCCTCGGGAGGCCGACATTGGACCCCCCGGCCCGGGGGGCTTGTTTTAGGTGTGGACAAGAAGGCCACTTCATAAAGGACTGCCCGTATATGGATTGTTCTTATGCCCAGGCTCTGACAGGAAATGAAGCCGCGCAGGGGAACGAGGAAGGTAAGATCCTGAGGCACGTGGAGATGGGGGCAAAGTAATCCCCGCCCTAGTAGACTCGGGTTGTAGTCAAACCATTATACGGGCGGACTTGATCCCCAACGGGGGGCCACGAGGCCCCCCGTCTGCGTGCAGTGGGTCAATGGGGACCTGCACCAATATGCCACAGCCTGGGTGCAAATCAAGGATGGGGATCAACAGAATTGGTGCTATTTGGGGTGGCCCCCAAGTTGGTATACCTGGCATTGTTAGGGCGAGATTGGGCTGGGTTCCGAAGGGCCCTACATGATTGGAGGAGCGAACAGGCCCCGGGGGAGGTAGAAGGTATGTTGGGGGAGGAGCCCGTAGAAAACTCCGGACCCGGGGAGATGCCACCATTAGGACTCTTCGAAATTACTTCCTCCAGGAGCAGCGCGAGGACCCCTCCCTACGGCACGCCTGGTCAGTGGCCTGAGGCCCACAGGATGAGGAGACCCTGGCCACCGGAGGACCGACCGGCCCCACTTTGAGGTACACTCCGATCGATTATACCGAGTTGATGGGGACCGGGAAGGGCAGGGGCAGGTCAGACAGCTATTAGTACCATGGCGTTATCGGGTCTGGCTTATGGAATTAGCACACTCAAACCCCTGGGCAGGACACCCAGCAGAGGAAAAGACAATACAGCGACTCATACAGCGCTTCTACTGGCCCGGGATTTACCGGGAGGTGCAGGAGTTCTGTGGGTCCTGCCTGACGTGTCAGAAAACAGGACCCTGTAGTGTGCCAAAAGGCCCCCGGTCCCTCTCTCTGTGGTCGATGTACCGTTCGCTAGAATAGCCCTGGACATAGTTGGACCACTAGAACGGTCGAAATTGGGATGCCAATATATTTTGGTCGTCATAGACTATGCGACCCAGTATCCGGAGACCGTCCCCCTCCGAAACACTCATGCGGCGACCCTGGCCGTTGAACTAGTAAAGATGTTTGCCCGCGTTGGGCTCCCCCAGGAAATCCTGACAGACCAGAGAACGAACTTCACTTCCCGGCTGATGGATGAACTGTGCCGGTTATTGCAAATTGGTAGACTAAAAACGTCAGTGTACCATCCTCAAATGGATGGATTAGTCGAGCATTTTAACCGGACCTTAAAACAGATGTTGTGTAAATTTGTGGGTCAGGAGCCAAGGGAATGAGACGCGCTGTTACCATCCCAACTGTTCGCGGTCCGGAAGGTCCCACAAGCCTCCACTGGGTTTTCACCCTTCGAACTATTATATGGCAGGCAACCAAGAGGAGTCCTGGACATCATAAGAGAGGGGTGGGAGGAACAGGAAAGCAGGGTGAAAGGCTCCGTGAAACATATACTGGACTTGAGGGAAAAGCTGCACCGACTTGGAGTGTTTGCAAAGGACAACCTAGAGGTCGCCCAGGCAACGCAAGCCCGATATTACAATCAGGGCACATGGTTGCGAACTTTTGAACCAGGGCAGCGGGTATTGGTACTGATCCCCACCCCAGGATCAAAGTTGGTAGCCCGCTGGCAGGGGCCTTTCGAAGTATTGAGATGAGTAGGACCGGTTGATTACGAAGTCAAATTGTCAGGGAAGCGGCGAGACACTCAGGTTTACCACGTTAATCTCTTAAAAAGCTAGAAGGAGAGGGAGAGCCTCCTTGTGAACCCATTGCCTCCCGGTTCTGAGCTGGGCCCTGGGGATGCCGGGAGCGACCCTCCGGGGCTTTTTCAGGTGGGAAATGAACTTACCGAAGAGCAGCATGGCGACCTCGAAGACCTGCTCTGAGAATTCGCGGACATATTGACGGAGATCCCAGGACAAACTTCCCTCATCCACCACCATATTGAAACAGAACCCCAGAGAAGGATGCGCGACCAGGTATGTCCCGTGCCTGGTCACGCATAATGTGGGACACTGTGTGGGAAGAACTACAAAGAATGCTCCGATGGGGAGTCGTAGAGGAGTCTTTTAGTGAACGCAGCCCCATAGTGCTCGTCCCGAAACCTGATGGCTCTATGCGATTCTGCATCGACTTCTGCAAGGTCAACGCGATATCGCGGTTCGACGCCTACCCCATACCCCGCATGGACGAATTGTTAGATCGGTTGGGGAGAGCTCTCTATCTGTGCACCCTAGACCTGACACGGGGGTACTGGCAGATTCCCCTGTCACCGACCTCCCGGGAGATAACGGCCTTTTCAACACCATTCGGATTATATCATTTTACCCGAATGCCCTTTGGACTGCATGGGGCGGCCGCTACTTTTCACCAGCTCATAGACCGAGTGCTAAAAGATCAGGGCCAGTGGGCCACCGCGTATATTGATGTCATCATAGTCTACAGTCAGACCTGGAAGGAACACATACAGCACATCAAGGCCGTTTTGAAGGCCCTTCGAGACGCTGGGCTCACAGCAAACCCGCGGAAGTGTCAGTTTGGAGAGAGGGAGGTGACGTATTTGGGGTATACCGTAGGACGAGGAGAGTTGCGCCCCCTGGTAGGCCTCCTGTGATCCAGAAAATTCTCTGGTTCAGAACTAGTCAGGTTCCAAGGATGTCGGACTAGAGAGGTTCGACCCATATTCATACTGGTACAGAATGTATCTGGAAAGCAAATACATAATGGACATAAAAATCATCCGTTAAAATATGACTGAATATTCATTGAAAATATTTTGAGGCATTCATTCAATTTTATCTATGGCCCAAATCTCTACTTATTTCAGAAGATACTCCTATATACTAATTCATTATATAATCAGATAAAATAAAAACATTTTACAAGCTAGTTCACAATCTTCATTACGTTGCAGGATACATAAATAGAAAAGCAACATGGAACTACATTGTTCATTTTATTTTTGTAAACTTCAAGCACAACTCTCAATAATGTTTACTTATATACTAAAGAATGATTCCCTTCACTGCAGAACTTACTGATTGAAATGCTGGGGTGTAGGTTATGTGGAAGGTGAGACTGAATTATGTTAGTGATACTCTCAGACTTTAGACAGATTTACAGATTTTAAAGTTCTCTCTGAAAAATAAGTTGCATTAGTTGGATAGGAATGCAAGCACTCGCTTGCATTGTGCGCTGCTGGTGCCTCTGGTGTCTATTCAAAATTTAGCATTTTTTAAAACAAACTGAAAACTCCGTTGGGGTTAGGAGATGGCTTTACATTTACCACATCTAAACACAGTGCTCCCTTCTCCTTCTGCTGAAATGACAATCACCAGATGCCAAGTTCTGGAAGAGTGACATCTGGCTCCTTGGCAAACACCTCAGGCAACTGAGTTAATGACTTTGGAGATGGCTCTGGATCTGTAATAGAGTTAACTTTGTTGTTGGGATTGT
This sequence comes from Apalone spinifera, assembly GCA_030068395.1. NCBI lineage: Eukaryota > Metazoa > Chordata > Testudines > Trionychidae > Apalone > Apalone spinifera. The sequence goes on along the minus strand of CM057848.1, from coordinate 49,633,305 downwards.
ACAGTTTACTCTCAGACATCTTTTTTTTTTTTTGTCCTTTAGCACACATTGGTTTCACTGAACCACTCAAATCTGACTTACAAGCCTTTCTAAAGCCTTCTATTTGTTTTTTTGCAAAAAGTGTAGGTCATGCTTTACGGTCTGTTATATTTTGCATGCAGCTGAAAAGAGACTCTCTTGTCATTTGAAAGAATATTTCTATAGTTTGATAAAATTACATTTTGTATACTATCACATTTAGAGATCTTTGCAACAAGACAGTGTAAAGGAGATAAATCCTTGTTGAATGTGTAGGCTTTGACTTAAAAACGATACCTAATGTTTCATTAGATATAAAAGTGAATTGTAATAAGTGGCAATTGCAATAATTGTTTCAATAGTACAGCATACCTGTCAAGAGACATAACTAAGTTTTATTCTGAAATAACATCTGATGCTTTGAAATGACAGCATTTTTTTTATAATCCAGAGCTCTCTTACCTACAATTAATACAGTTGTCCTATTCAATATACAGGCAACAATATAACTAGAGGCAGATTATTTGCCCTAACTTTATCCCTTTGTGCCAATTTAGAAGTACAAAGGGAGTGGAAACCTTTTGCAAGTGGGAAGGCATTCTCAGCAAGTTTATATCCAGCAAAGCCTACACTTCCATAACTTCCAATTCAGGAACTTCTTGGGATTTGTTGCAGTAACTAACTATCCTCAGCTCTTCTATGGCATATGTTTCCCTAGGGGAATGTAGCAGAAGCTGGGTGCAGCAGAGAATATGATCTCTAGGCACTAAAACAGATAGTGGGACAGTATAAAAACGAAGGACTATATCCTCAGGTTTAGCCAAGCTTCATGTATCCAAGACCCAAGGGTAGATGAGAGGTAGTTGTAAACCATCTACAATTCCAATTGTCCTCAGACCATTTTCAGATGGGAAATCTCCCACCCCCCCATCCTCCCCCGCCCACCTAGGACATTACACTGGCTGGGAATTGCATGAATATAAAGTGCTCTAAACATTCCCCTTTCCAAATATGGCATACCGTATGCTGTGGGGACTGGGCAGGTGTATTGTAGGGAGGATTAGACAGGCTTTTGCCTCCTGGGATTTCTCTATGCCAGGGAAATCCCCAATTGCCCCATTAGGCTAGCCTCAAGGCTACTTTAGAATGCCTGAGCGAACCAGCCAAAAGGGAGCCTGGGAATCTGGCTTTAGACAAATTTCTGTACAACTGTCATGAACATCAAACCTGCTTTTTGACATAATGAGAAATCAATGTTATGTGCACCCATACAGAGATATTTTAAATTTCTGATGCCTAGTTTCAGTGTCTTTAGATATATATCTATCCTTTTGCTTGCCTACTACCTAGTCAAATATTCATTTACTTCATAAAATACATTCTCTGCTATTCTAACTTATTCATTAATGCTCTGGCCACACAGTGGAACCAAAACTTTTATTATGTTTAATGAGGAACTAATGAAAAATATGTATTTTGCCCAGATTTTTTATTTATTTCTATTTTGACTATCTTTAAAAAATATGTTTAATCAATTCAAACATCAGCTGTGGGAATGCAAAATATAAACTTAAATTAAAATGGGCCCAGTGTAAAATTCTAGGTCATGTGTACAAATCCTTAATAATGACATTATAGATTGTAGTTCTCCAATACACTACCTAAAGTTGCTAGTACAGAAAAAGAATATAGCTAAACATGTTTCCCTAGTTAAACTTTCTAAAGTTGCAAGAACCAATTATGGACTTGGGCTACACTAGCAGCTTCGCCAAGACAAAATAATAAGCACACTACAGGAATTATTGCCAAGGTGAAACGTCTTTCCACTATGAATTATTCTCATTAGAAACAACAAAATCTTTTTAAAAGAAGTTGTCAGTCTCTTGCTGAAGTCTCTTGTGCCTTGCTTAATGCAAAACTTCAAGCCCTATAAGAAAATCAGTGCTGCCACTAAGGGTGTGAACAGATGTTTTATCTCCACATTGTGTGCATAAATGCAAGTACTCGGATGTAAATTGATCAAACTGTAGAAACAAATCATTTAAGATTTGTGCAGTGATTAATAACAGAAGCCAGTAATCAAATCTCCCTGCCACCAGCACATCTGTTACAGAGAGTTTCTAGTTTGCCCTATTATGCAAATATGTAATAAAACAAATACATTACTTGATTTAGCAGCTGCTTGAAAAACATTTTTAGTTTTTTTTATTTTAATGTATTGTTTTTACGATTGATAGCTGCTAATGTGGTCTAATTCAATTATGCTTATGTAAAGGGTCACAAAATTGGAAGAATCATTTCTTTGCCTTGTTCTGCTCAGTGACTACTGCAGAATGTTAAGACTTTTAGCACCACTCACTTGCATATGGCTCCTAGATTGGTGAAGATGAAAGACAGCCCATGATATTTATGTCACACACTGTGACATAAAGAAAAATAATAGGAGAGAGAACTTTGCGAGGGCCCAGTGTTTCAAACACTTAATACAGGTATAGTTATCTCATTGTCATCAATGGAATTACATATGTGAGTAAACATGTGCAGGTTTGCAGAATCAAGCCACTGATTTGTGTCTTTATTGTAGATCTTCCCCAAAATGCAGCTCAAACATCCTGCCTGGTGCTTACTAATTACAGTGACATCTCCCCTTTCCTTCGGTTCCGAGTTCTTTTTAGGAGATCGTGCTGCCTGCACCCAAAGTGAGTTGTCACAGTGCAATGTATGCTGTGCGTTGAGAAAATAAATAACGCTACCACTGCTGGCAAGGCATATAACACCCTATACATGAGAAACAATAAAATACACCATCAAAAATCCTAACTAACAAATGGCATGCTCAGAAATAACAATATAGTACAGGAGATTTTATGGGGAACAGGTAAATAGCTCCGGGGAAGGAAAGGGTTTTCGGTTAACTGATAAATATTAAACATCATCACTAAACATTCACAATTTATATCAATCCCCATCTGCCTCTTGGGCACATTCCCAGGCAGATGATATTCTGAGCATGAGTTTGGAGACCACTGTCTCAGGGATCTGCATGCTGGTTGGTGTAGACAAAGGGTCCTCTCCATTATGAGGTAGACAGGCTGTCCTCTTCACTATAAAGCAGAGTAGTTCTGGCTGACAATTGACTCAGAAAACTATTTGACCATATCCAGAGTTCTAGGAGCTTGCAAATTCTAGGGGTAACATCATCATCATTGCATTGTCCAAAAGCAAGGCGGCCACAGAGGTCACGGAAGTCACGGCTTCCCTGACTTTCCAGGAGCTCCATGACATCTGCAGCTGAAGAAGCTGATCCAAGGCCACCTAAGCAGCCCCAGGCCAATCATACCACCTGCTGCTGACCCTGGAAGCCACAAGAGCAGCTGCATTCCTGGGGGGCAATTCTGGGACAAGCAGTCCTGGAGAAGCAGCAGTGCCCTGCCCCTGAGCAGCAGTGGTGCTTGTGGAGCTCCCCTGACCTCCAACAGAGCCTCACCCTCCCCCCCACACCAAGAGCAGCAACAGAGTGCTGGGACCCCACAACCAGCCATGATTTAATCAAGGGTAAAAGTATAAGTCAAGGATGGGCAATGGGACCATGATTTTTTTTTATTGCCAGTTACCGTCCATGACTAAATCTTTGCCTCACTCAAAAGTACTCAATAGACAAATTGGAGGAGTGGGTCACAAGAAGTCTGATGAGGTTCAACAAGGACAAGTGTAGAGTCCTGCACTTAGGATGGAAGAATCCCAAGCATTGTTACTTGCTGGGGACAGACTGACTAAGAAAGAGTTCTGTAGAAAAGGACCTAGGGCTTACAGTGGATTAGAAGCTGGACATAAGTCAACAGTGTGGCCTTGTAGCCAAGAAGGCTAATGGCATATTAGGTTGCAGTAAGAGGAGCAGTTGATCCAGAGTTGTGATTATTCCTCTTTACTTGACTCTGGTGAGGCCACATCTGGAGTATTGTGTCCAGTTCTGGGCCCCCAATTACAGGAAGGATGTGGATGTGTTGGACAGGGTCCAGTGGCAGGCAACCAAAATGATTAGGGGGCTGGAGCATATGACCTACGAGGAGAGGCTGAGGGAGTTGGGTCTATTTAGTCTGCAGAAGAGAAAAGTGAGGGGGGATTTGATAGCAGCCGTCAGCTTCCTGAAGGGAGGTTCCAAAGAGGATGGAGAGAGGTTGTTCACAGTAGTGATGGATGGCAGAACAAGGAACAATGTTCTCAAGTTACGGTGGGAGAAGTCCAGGTAGGATATTAGGAAAAACTATTTCACTAAGAGGGTGATGAAGCACTGGAATGGGTTACCTAGGGAGGTAGTGGAGTCTCCATCCTTAGAGGTGTTTAAGTCTCGGCTTGACAAAGCCCTGGCTGGGTTGATTTAGTTGGAATTGGTTCTGCCTTGGGCAGGGGGCTGGACTTGATGGCCTTCTAAGGTCTCTCCCAGCTCTATGATTCTATGATTCTACTGTCACATCACAAAAAAAGTTCTAGGAAAACATGTCCCTTGATGTCCTCATGAGGGAATTCACCTCTGTGCAGAATGGCCAGCACTCACCTAAAAATCATTTAATGCCCTCATGCCTCTCCTATTTTGAGGGTTTAAGTGATGCACTCTAGCCCTTGTGCTGTCCTTCTCCACAGGTGTAAATTCCACTCATGGGTGACTGGCTGTTGGGGTTGGCTTGCAGGACATGGCTTGTAGGTTTTTCAAATATTACCCTAAAAAGAATTCTGTCTTCTCCGCATGGACATTAAAGTTCCCATGATACTATTTGTTAAGGAAAGAATATGTTGCAGTCACTTTGATCAATGTATGCTTTCCCTCTTTGCTGTGCAGTACCAGTTGGCTGTCACCCTGAATCCTAAAGCTGGATCTATTTCAATTGTGCTGGGTATATATAATTGTGTTTTATAATACAAAATTGTCTCGTGCCATCAGATCCTTCAGAATGTTGTCTCATGCTTTCAGATCCTTCACAATGAAAGGTACCATTTACATTAATATAATTTTTATTTTCCTTCTTTTACTGATAGCTGTCCTATACATGGAACTGAATCACAGTGCATAGGCAAATTTCTTGACTTGGTAGGGTGCTTGGCTTACTTATACAGTAGACTTCCAATAATCCGGAACCTTTGGGACCTAGGTGGTGCCAGATTATTGGATATGCTGGACTATCAGGAGATACTATAAAATGGATTATATATATATATATACACACACACACACAGTATATACTGTATATAAAGTGTTTTTAACACTTTTCATTCTAGCACACACACTGTCCAGGGTCACACAATGCCAGTGGCAGACTGACTTGGTCCCGTCCGGTTTCGCTCGGTTCAGCTGCAGCCACTGACTCGTTTTTTGCCAAAACTCACTCACTAGACTCTTGCCATTTTGATGCCAGACTATCGGGAGTGCCATAAAATTGAATGCCCGACTATTGGAGTTTTACTGTATTTGCATTTATTCCTCACACAATCATCTGAACAGTAAAGTTCTATTTTACTTGTAAAATTGAACTTCTGTGCCTCCTGTGTTCTTTTCCCAGTATGTAAGTCTATCAGCAATCCATCTGGCTTTTTCTATGCTTGCTGATCCACAATGGGAAATGATATGAGTTTACAAAATTCTTGGAAATATAGCTAGAGGCTTTCTTTGACCCATATGATCTTATCTGCATGTCTCACCTTTTTTGCAGTAAGCACACAAACCAGTGAACAGATATTGTCAGTGTGCTTTTGGACACAACAGAAACTTGAATGTTGTTGAATCTGTAAGAGTGTTTAGGGAACATGGGCTTTTCAGAAACATTTGTGAAACATACTATCACAGTCAAAAATCCTGTGGCGCTGAAGGAATCATTGTGTACAATTTCTCACAGAGTGATCACTCTGAGACTTGCTTAAACATTAACAGAGATTGGGTCATATTCAGCATGTTTTTCCACCGCTGGATGGAAAGAAAAATTCCACTTGGTTAATTTTATATTGTCCATGGCCTCATGTTGTCTGCCACAGTGTGTGTGCATGCTCAGATGCATGCACACGAATTAACACACAAAAGAGACACAGATGGTGGGTAATTAATAAAGAGACATGGCTAAAACTATCATGATGACAGATTAAACTATTGGTAGCTATAGCTGGTTGCATATTATTTATCATTAGTTGGTGAAGTTTGCCAGTTTTTAATCAAGCAACTTAGTGTCATAATTCACCACCCACAGCTGGTCACTAGAGTAAATTATTTAATTAATATCTTTGTGACCAGCTCTAGTAGTGCCTTTTTAAAGTTTAAAATGAAACAACTGGAAGTGCTTACATATCTACAAATATCCAAAATCTGAAATCTCAAAAACTAAAATCAATGCTTGTCATTGTCAAGAAAACTCCTGTTCATACTGATAATCTTTAAACACCCTAGAAATGACTATATAGCAAATAGAACAAAAGCCAGAGCGAATACTATGAAGAGTTTTTGTCCTGGTTATGTGAACTATAAAGAATTCGATT
>CM057848.1:49590932-49601238 GCA_030068395.1 Apalone spinifera | reverse complement strand
GAGAGGGCATGCTCTCCTTCTCAGCAGTCAGTGCCTGTCCTAGGGTCAGGGGATTCTGATGTGGTCTCAGCAAGGTGTGGTGTGGCCTGGCCAGCAGCCACGGCCTCACTGGAGCCCAGAATATGTACAGGCCACTATCCTGCCCCCCCCCCCATCGCCCCCTCTCACACACACCATGGCCAAGCAGCACAGACAAGTGTCATGACACAGTTGGGGTTCCCACAGGTTACTGCGAGGCCTGGAGCTGCATGGCCATTCCAGGGTCCCCAACCCATGCCTGCACCTGGCATCACTGTCACCTGGAGCAGGTGGTGCCTCGCACCCATGCGGGTGCAGGGGTAGAATGGCCCTCCCTGCGGTCGGCCATGTGTGGGGTCCCCCAAGGCTGTGATCAGCATGACACATCACAGTACCGCACCATCCACTTTGCTCCCACCTCCCCTGCTCTGGGTGTGTTGGACCCTCACACCACTCACCTGATGTTCCCTCCCCAATGTCCAAAGTTGTCTGGGAGGCCTCCTGCGTCTGGGTGTCCAGCTCCGGTGAGGGTCACCGTGCTCCTGGTGTCCTCCTCCTCCTCCTCTTGGAGCTGCTGGTCCTCAGGGATGTCATCCTGGAGTGTGGCCGCTGCTGCACACTTGTCTCCATCTCAGATGCCACTATCTTCTGTGGAGACAGGGGTTCCCCTGCCCCCATGACCCAGTCCAGCTCCTCATAATATGCACAGTAGTGTACTGCTTCCCCAGAGCAGGAGCTGCACTCACAGTCCCTAGCATACCCCTGCCGCAGCCTCTTGACCTTTGCTCTCACTTGGTCTAGTGTGCGGGGGTAGTGGCCTTTCTTAGCAAGGCCATAGGCCATTAGGGCATAAATGTCCGCATTTCTCCTCCTTGACTGCAGGGCCTCCAGAAACTTCTCTTCAGACCAGAGCTCCAACAGGGTTTTGACCTTGGGGCCATACCATGATGGTGCACAGCATTTAGTGCCCCAGGCTTGGTGCGGGGATGTGTCCCTGGAAGGGCCAGGGAGGTCTCGGGAGGCTTGTGCCTGTGATATGGCTGTAATGGGACTACTAGGAAGAGTCAAGCAGTCAGGGTCCTGCTTGGAGCTGGCTTGCTGCCACAATGCTACTCCTGGGTGTCTGTGCCTTTAAAAGATGTCTATAGGCAGGAACAATAGAGGTGAAAGGTCTGGCAAGGAGTGTCCACCCGGGCTTTTTCCTGGAAGTCTTTATTTTTGAAAAAAATAACTTCTCCGCGTCCACACATACATTTTTTCAACAGATCTCTGTCCAAAATAGCGTTATTCCTTGTAAAATGAGGTTTACCACCGTTGAAAAAACTGCCGCATTCTTTCGATTTACTGTCGACAGAACATGGTGGCAGTCTAGATACAGGTAAAGATTTTTTGAAAAAAGGACACTTTTTTTGAAAAATCCCTGTAGTCTAGACACATCCATAGAGGGATCCTAGACCTGCTATAGCAGACTTGGGAAGAGCAGGAGCCTCAGGTCATAGGGTCCATTCCCAGTATCTTATAACTTTGTGAACTCCTTCCGAGGCATGGCAAGTTTGCTTAGGATAATTTACATCAGGCACATCAAACTCACAAGCTCCAGTATAAGGGTGGGGGGAGAACTATGAACCTTTAAGCCTGGGTACAGAGTGCTACTTTTATTACCGCTGTCCAAGTCCAAGCTACCAGCTAAGTGACTGGGGCCATTCAAGGTTATTCAAAGGGTAGGAGTTAACTTACAAAATCTATTTGCCTGGACAATGGCGGGCCATCTGGGTATATCTGTCAAATGCTTGAAGGCTTGGAAGACTTGAAAAGGCTTGATAATTACCCCATATCCACCTGAACTGGGGCTGGGGCTACTAGTTGTTGGGCCACCTGACATAGCACCCATCTTTATTGGGACAAGAACCCAGACCAGAACAACAACTACAACTACAACAACTGGTCTAGTCCATCTCCACCTAACTGCGGGAAGGTGGATGGATGTGACCTGTCATCAGAAAGCCACCAGCCTAGAATAGAAGATCCAAGAAGGTGTGTGAAGTTGACCAGTAGAACCTTGATGCAGTTTAACTCTGAGTTGCTCAGGAGTCCAGGAACAAATTGCAGATACCCATTATCTCAGTCCCAAAACTTAACAGGACGGTAAGGTTCTGCATAGACTTCCAGAAAGTCAGTGCCATTTCTCCCTTTGATGCCTTCTCATGCTCAAGGTGGACGAGCTGCTCCAGTGACTGAGGAAGGCTAAATTTATATTTACACTAGATTAAACCAAAGGTTACTGGCAGATATCCCTGACCCTGATGTCCTGGGAGAAGACTGTATTCTCTACGCTATTCAGCTTTTACCAATTCCTCACCATGCCATATGGATTCCATGGGGCTGTGAACACCTTACAATGGCTAGTGGGCCAATTGTTGTGGTCGCATCACCAGAATACAGCCACTTACATTGATGACATCATGGCCTACAGTCCTGGCTGGGAGGAACACTTGCAGCACCTTAATACCAAATTGCAAGCCCTTGAGGAGGCTGGGTTGACTCTGAACCCAGCTAAGTGCCACCCTGGACAAAAAGAGGTGACATAGTTGGGGTACATAGTGGAGAGGGATTAATTGCCCCTTAGTAAACAATATACAAACCCTGAGGGACCAAGAAGCAGGTAAGGCAGTTCCTAAAGTAGCAGGGTTCTATGTTTCATGTGGAATTTTCCTGAAGATAAGGGCAGCTCCATAGACTCTGGTTGCTAGGTCTTGTGGGGCCAAAAGAGAGAAGCCACCATCTCCAGAAGGGGGCCGGTGCCCCCTCTCTTTCCTGAAGCCCTGCAACAGTGACATAGATTATTTTTCACTGGTACCTAAATAAGCACAAAGAGTGGCTAACAAAGAGCCTGAGCTAATAAATGCCATCTTGGTAAGGAGAAATATAAGCACCTATCTGATGTTCTGAAGGAAATGAGTTGGAAGAGAGGTTAGCATTATTCAGGAACCCAAGAGCTTGAAGACAGGTGTTAAGACCTAATGCGATATTGGAAAACATGGAAGATTATGTGCTTGGAATAAGGCTGTAGGTGTACTTGTTAGCTACTGCTAGCATTCCGACCCCTTTGCTCTATGGGAGTGACCAAGTTATTACAGTACTGTGGTTTAGCGTCACAGCTTCTATGCGTTCTGAACACTGATTGTTGAGGACATATAATGCTGCTGACTTGGAGAGCTTATATCTGTGGTTTAATTTCTCTGTAGTTCTCTGAAGATACTGATTTCTCTCAGCAGTGTAATTATTGTGAGTACTGCGGGATAAATCCAACAGAATTTACAAGCAAAGCCATGCTCATGGAAGATATCATGTTAATTAGCTGCAAATAAAGCCCAAATATATCTTGAAAAGCTAATCTTGTACTCTCTGACTTCACTGCTTTTTAGAACTGATAAATGTGAACAGAAGCCATATATATACATACACATATACAAACAAGATATTTGGGCTGTTGCCATTGAATTACAAATTTTTGGTATATCATTCATTTTACAGATTTTACTCCATTTATCATACTTTTTGTTTCCTTTTGGAAATGTTTCTGTTTATTCTTATTGAAATTTTATTTTTAGTTAATACTGAGAAATAGCTCCTTTAGAGCCAAACCAAAAATTACAATGGTATCAGAAAAGATGCAGTCAGATTGTTCCAAAGTGGAGACAATTAGGAAACTAAGAAAGAAAAAAATAGAAAATAAAACTTTATTACAGGACCTGATAAGGTCAAATTCAGAAAATCTTCACCTACGCACACAAATGGATATCAAATTAAATAACTGAGAAAAGTTAGTTCAATAAAAGATGAAGTGTATTCCAAAAATGAGAATATGAGTCCATGTGAATATTGTACTTATTGGAAATCTTTCACATTTTTGGATAGTTTAAAATGTACTACAGAGGATAGCTTCAAGATAGCCAACATTTCTTATGTATGTTGAAGTACTTGTCTGGGAAGATTTAATCTGCTCACTAACAAAGGAATTTAGACTCAATTTCATGTTAGCAAACTAAGCCCTGATCTGAAAATGTAGGGCCTGATGACTTCTCCCGTCTACTTGGTTAAATCTTAGGCACTGTCATAGCAGAGCAGACCAATGGTTCATCTAGTTTAGTATCCTGTCTCCAGCAGTGATTAGTATCAGCTGTTTCAGAGGCAAAATGCAGCAGTTACAAAATAACCTAATCCAGGTCTTTGCTTATGCTACAAAGCAGCTCTGACCTGACTCCAGTGAAGTCAGTGATGCCATGTCAATGTAAAAATGGTGTGAGTGCTAGTAGAATTAGGCCCATATTATCATAAAATACTCTTTTTACTTGTACTGCAATATGGTCTAGGCATTCCAGTAAAGACAACGGCTGCACAGTGCAAAGTGGTGCTGATCTTTCTTCCAAAGGATAAAATGCTGTAATCAGAAACAGACTCCGGATTCTCCAAAAGGGATAATTCTTGCTGAAGTCAGTCAGAGCTTATGGGTATAATCCATGGAAAGGTGTCTCTCTCTGCATGAATACCTTTTAACCGTCCTTTCATTTTGTGAGACATCCCTCACTTTACTCCCCAAGGTGCCTAACATGGTGCACAACATTTGACATCCACTTTTTATTGCTGAAATTTTGTGGCACCTGTAATACAGAATCATGAAACTGATGCTATAGAAAAGAGTAATTTACACTAAAGGGAAGAATCCCACCTTATTTTAGCTTTCTTACATGAATAATTTTTGCATGTCTCTCCTTATATGTCTTTGTCACACCTTACAGCCCGCATTCGGGGCTGAATTGGCAGAGGGTCTGATGATGTATATTTAAAAACTGATTATTATGTATCCTGTGACTTAGAAACCAGACTGTTCTTTTTCTTCAATGTTATCTAGTTATTCAATGTTCTATTCTTTTATCATTTTAAAAGTCTATGGGACAGGTTATTTCAGTTACTCTTTTTTCTCTCGTAGTACAACCTTGGAAATGTATAAAACGATAATTTAACAAAATAAAATTTACTCCACAATATTCTATTTTGCAACTTCATTTTTCTGTTTTCTGTCTTCACATTTCCTACAGTTTAATTTTAATAACATTAAAACGTGGTTTATTGCAGAGTAGCCCTACAGAAAAAAAAATCCTGGATCCCTATAAAATTTCTAGTTTTTAAATATCATCCTTTGTGACATAGAATAAGTTATATCCAATTGTTAGGTTTTCCTAAAGGCCTAGAGCTCTCAATTAGGATCCTGTTGTGTTACAAAAGACACCTTATGTCAATCCACGCAGTGCAAAAGATACATTCCCTTGGTTGGATTATGGCAAATAATCATTTTTTGCACTGCACATTGATAGCATTAATGTCTACTTCCTAATTGTATTATATTTGTTTTCATTGTTGTCAGTGTACAAAGCTGGCATATGTCTGATTACATTATAAATTTTACAAATCTGTTAGCATTCTGGAACAAATCAAAATGCACTCTTCACTGATCTTTTATCACCAAAGGCCCCAGTCATCTATTGAAGACTGAAACTGGCAGACTATTTAGTGTGCCCTAAGTATAACTTTGAGTCAGCAGGAGTTAGAGCTTTCTGTAATTACGCTCCCTGATTGTTGAATCTGCTCCCTATTAAGATGGGAAGAACAGCATCTGTTATGACATTTAGACTAAAATTAAAGAGGTGCACAAGTTTACTGGTGCATTTAGCTACAGGATTTTTTTTTCAAAAACAGAAAAATGAAGTTGAAAAAGAGAATATTGGGGAGTTAGACTTTGCTTGATTAAATTATTGTTGTTTTATACCATTTCCAGGAGAAAAAAAAGGATAACTGAAGTAACCTGTCCCATAGAATGTTCGTATGTAGAATTAAAAAGTAAATCAACGGAGCCAGGGAAAGAATGGCTCCTATTCCACCATTATTTGCTAATGATTCTCCCCTTTCTAATTTATAGCCATTAGGGGCTCTTTTTGCACCTAAGAAGTGTGAGATATAAAACTGGATTCAGTTATCCCTTTAAAACTAGGACCAAATCTCAGTGAAATTTAATCACGTTTAATTAGAAAAGGAGTTTTTTCCAGTGTTACCCAGGTCATTTGGCTTATATACTGCCAATTCATATTATGATGACCTGTTGGCTGCCTTCCTGTTTTGAACAATCAGTCTTATAGCAAGTGCACATGCTTTCAGCAAGCAATTTGCTCATGTGGTATTTAGTTTATTTTAGGTCACAAAACATTCTTATTTTCCCCTTAGAGGAAATTCCATACAAAATTAAACAGATCTCAGATGTCCTCTTGAGAATTCTAACATCCACCTGTCTTCACTGCACACACCTACCTTTACATCTCCACTGTCTAACTTTTTATTAAGCCTGATATCCAAAAATAATGTATTACTGCTGTACAGCGTTTTACTAATAAACATGTCAGTTGCTTCTGGCCTTGCATCAGAAATACTAATTCAACCTTGAAAATCACTTTTTTTACAATAATTCAGGTGTCAAGAAACAGAAAGTCCATGTCTAATTTTCAAATGTGACATTTTGAATCAAAAGAAACAGGCAACAAAGATGCTCCATCCCACCATGGAAGAGTCATCAGCTGATATAAAGCTGGCTTCTGCCTACCTCTTATGATACCATTCTCATGGGCATTTAGTTAGATCACCCCTGTGCTTCCGTATTTCATTGACAGCTGTCCCAATCAGCCTTTGCTAGGTGTAGTTAGAGAGGACTTGTTACTTTAAACTATGCTGGGTTCTGAGGACCTTTACTGGTGAAACCTTCACTTTTACATCTGGTCAAAAAGATGTCAACTTCAGTAGGACAGTGCCTCTCAATATCATGCTGTGACTTTGATTTGGTACTGAAAAATAAAAGTAGCCTCTACCAAATCATCATCAGCACTTTCTGCAGTCATCAAGGGATTTCCTGGCATATTTCTCTTCCAAAGATTTATCAAGCTGCAGTTTTCTTAGCCCTGGTCTACACTACAGCATTAGGGCAATGTAAGGCAGTTACATTGACCTAATTCTATAATCGTCTACACTAAAAAAATCACGCTCACTGATGTAACTCACTGACTATGCTGGTTAATAACTGCATCTCTGTGAGAGGCATAGCACTTAGGTGGGGGTCAGCAATCTTTCACTTGTGGCCCATTAGAATAATCTGCTAATAGGCCACAAGACAGTTTGTGTGAACTGTATCCATTGGGAGCTGCAGGGAGCCGTGCCTGTAAATTCAGCATAAATAAATCTGTGTCATCCCATCAGCACATTACGCTAGGAGCCAAAGTTTGCCCCCTCTGGCTTAGGTTGACAGTTAGTTTGATGCAGTATCAGCATAGGCATTACCTTGCTTACATCGACTGTTGCTATTTTTTCAGAAGTCATCCCACAATACCTCATATTGACAGTTAAATCAGAGGAAGCGCTTCTTGTGAGGATGTGCATGCGAAACATGCAAAACTATTTAAAAACATGTGAAAGCTATTTAATTACTGCAATCACTGTCTGTTAATTTAACTTAGGTCAACAGAATTGTACGGTGTGAACATACCCCTAGTTTATGAGACTTGATATGATTACAGCCCTAAGTCTACCTGGGTCTCACTGATTTCCTAATAAAATTGAAAGTACATTCAAAAATTCTTCCTTTTTCCCCCCATCAGTAATAAAGAGATTTTATTAAAAAAAAACACTCTCATGTTATATTTAAATTCTAAGTTTTAAAGCTATGCATCTTGCTAGTTTTTGAAACTCTTATTGTAGATGGGTTGTGGGGGAGGGGAAAAGATAAGAAACATCAACACAAATAGATATTTCAGTATCACAGTTTAAAAGCACACACCCTTTTCAGTCCCTAGCAGCTAGGGTTCCCTCTAAGTGGTGGAGTTATTTTCCCCTTTACTCCAAAAGAAGACAAAGAATTTATATGTTCAACAAGAAAAGTTCTACCATGTCATGAAAAATGTCTGAAGTATACACTAGAGGTTGTTGAATACCCAAAACCCCTCCCAAAAAATTGGGGGAAGTTTCTTCAAAATGGAAGATATGATTGTTGGCACAGCGCAGCAGTCAAGTTGTGGATCGGTTGGCAGGAGAAGCCTTTGTTGACTGCTCCCTTCCACCTCAACTGAGCCGGCACAGCACAGGAGCCATTTTTATTTTAATGAAGCCGGGGATATTTAAATCCCTGCTTCATTGACTATATCGGGTAGCCAATTTTACATGCCTTTGTCAGCAGTAGTCTAGACATACTCTAACACAGCAAGAAGTTGCTTAGCTGAAAGATTTCAAAGAAATTCTGAGGAATAACATCATAGTTGGCATGAAAAAGTGCATTTTTATTCAGTTGTGGGGTTTTTTGTGTATGCTAATAGCTGAGTAGTTTCAAATATCTGTAGCTTAAAAATATAATAAATCTTCCTTTTAAAGGTGCTCTGCCAAACAATATTCTTCATCCCCAGTGGTATAGAGGTCAGTCTGAAATGCCTACTGGACTAAGGTAACAGAAAGGCTTATAAACCTTGCACTTCCCAGAAAGAGATGTGGAGCCAAATTCTCTGCTGGTGTGTGTGTGTGAAATTCTATTGAAGTTAATACTGCAGTACTTATGTACAGCAGCATAGAATTTGATCTTCTATGGAAGAAGAAAAGTACAGTTCAGCCTAAAAATTGAACTTTTGCCATCCTATATTGTGATTATGCAGAATTTGATTTACAATTTAGAGAAATGGTGGGAAAAATGAGAAACTGAACAGTGCAATTGAGTCTTTACTATATGTGATACACGGAGGATTATCTCTCAAAGACTCAACCACAAATTTTCTTCTGTTTCAATCCACTTGTTTTTGCAACCTCTCAGTTTCTCTCAATGAGTTTCTGGTTCAAACAAAGCTTAGATGTGAAAGAAAATGCCCTCATTTGAAACTGTAGAAATAAGCCAGGTGTTGCAAAGAAACCAAATGAAATAAATTCCAACATGAAAATATAAACTGTCTGATATTCACTCAAAACTGTGTTTAGGTTCACTTGAAAGGTTCATAAACCTTAAAGAATCTTTTGATTAACACAATCTAAATTCCAGATTTGCTATGCAACCAGGGAAGGTATGCATAATTTTAGGTTTATGATGAACTTTTTTTCTTAAACACAGCTCTAGTCCATGACAAGTGTCAATAAAAATAAGTTTTAAAGAAAAGGAAAATAAGGAATTGCTACTTCCTCTACATTTTTGTGCTATAAAAATAATGAGTTCCAAGTGGGTAGGAACTAATTTAGCTGATATATGTAATCTCAAATTAAGGCAAGACCAGCCTAAACAAGTAATTGCTGAAACAACTAACGGTTGTGAATATGTTTACATTAAATAAAGGAGACAGAAACTAACTATTTTGGGAATGTTTATATTAAACAAAGTATGCAAGGATACCCTCAACTTATGAGCTTGCCTTATGGTAATCTGGAAAGTGATTGGTCTTTATATGCAAGATGTATAGGGGTTATCTAGAAAAGATGCTTAGAAAATGTGTAGTATATGACATGAATTGGAATTGTGGTATTACCCACTAGCTAAAATCAGCTGCATAGGCCAAGAACTCTTACATGCCTAATAAAGTACCCCAAGTGATGGGGTGGAGTCAAACTGAGTTTTCTGCATGCCAGAGGACTGGATGAAGCATTCAGGCAAGGTATTACGATGAGAGAAAAAGTCTAGGAGGGAATCCCAACAATTCTTTGTCAGGAATGGAGTGAATATTTGTTCAAATAAAAAATGGATAATTCACTTAAATGGCATGCACAGCCAGTTTTAGAATAGGACTGGGAGAGTACTTCTGAGTCATTGAGTCCAATCCCCTGCTATTACTGGCTACCATTTTAAAAACAAAAGATAAATTGATGCTAACATTGAAGAATCTGGTGGCATCTTGCAATAATCCCATAGAAGACCATAGAAATTTAATGTGAGAGTCACTTATGACTGTCAGAGGTGACAAATGTGAGCTATTGAATCAAACCTGCAGCTGCATGTAGGTCTCTGTCAGCACATTCATTAATTTAGAATTAGTTTTATTTAAAAATATGTAGAATTTAAAATTTATACTCAGGTAAATCTGAGGCTGCTTTGTTATACCTTCCTTCAAAATGGAATCTAGTTGTAGGAAGTATCAGAGGGGTAGCCGTGTTAGTCTGAATCTGCAAATGTGGTGAGGAGTCCTGTGGCAACTTATAGACTAACCGAAGTGTTGGAGCATAAGCT
>CM057848.1:49573846-49590832 GCA_030068395.1 Apalone spinifera | reverse complement strand
AAAGTGTCACAGCACGCTGTTACTGAAATATTGCTTATTTTCTCATTGTTACTGTATAATGATAAAATAAGTTGATTAGAATGTAAATGTTGTACTTACCTTTCAGTGTATAGAGCAGTGTAAACAAGCCATTATCTGTGTCAGATTTTAGTGTGTACAGACTTTACTTTTTATGTAACCTGTTGTAAAACTGGGCAAATATCTAGATGAGTTGATGTGCCCCCTGGAAGACCTCTGCATACCCTCAGGTGTATGTGTGCCCCTGGTTGAGAACCATTCCTTAGAGCACATCTGAGCAAAGCATGGAGAGAGGACAGATACTGGTACAACATGCAGAAGTTTCACTGATGTAAACCAATGAAGAGGGGACAGCTCTCACTTGACACACCTTCTAGGACAACAGGAATATACAGTATTCCCCTAGAGCCCAGAGCTACCCCTCTACCGTGATGAACAGCCAAGTCCCACAACTAGCTTCTCAACCTCAAAGGAGTGCTGAGAGGCACACAGCCCCTGCCTTCCTGGCTCCAAAGCATCAAGAAGTCAGGCGGTGCATGGCCTCAGCCCCATCAGTGGCGCACTGGGAGGGTGAGGGGGTGAAGCCAGAAGGATGGAGCCATATGCAGGGAGTGGTCATGGCAGGAGGTGGGGTCATGGCTGTTTGGGGAGCCTCCCCAGTCTACACAGCCCACCACCTATGCCTGTGTATAGTAAACTATTCCTGGGTACAAGTTAATTGTTCCAGACAAAGGGCTGTAAAAATTCTTTTCTTTATTTATACTCATTCAAACCCAATAATGTATGTTGTTCTTTAAGATACATAATTTAGGTTAACTCACAAGCTCTTTACATCTGAACTGAGAAGCTACTAGAGATGGAATGGTAAGCTATCCAATTCAAGTCAATTCAGCTATTTTGCTATGCAGAAATGCTCAGCAAATTGACCTGATAACACAAACAGCAGCAGCTTTAAGGCAAATAATCTTCCTGACAAGAAAGTCACCAGAATTTCTGATTCAGTTAGCTTTACCCAACACCTTGCCTTGAGACCTCTACATTTGCTGAGACTAGTGACCTATTTCATTCTCCCTCATATCTTCATTAGCAGAAGTCTCTTGCTGCTGAATGGGAAGAATATAAAAACCTGGGAGGGAGAGGAGGCTGAGTGGACATAGGAGAGGGCAATGGACAGAATAAATAGCCAGTCAAATGGAGAGAAAATAATACCCAGAGTTTAAATCATACGGAATTCATGGGCTGTGAAGAGTGGTGGGGAGAAAAGCAACCAGTGGAGAGCAATAATCAATCTTCATCCCCACCATTTCACTGTTTCTCCCAACCATTGCTGAAGAAACTGCTGCTGCTCCGGAGGCTTAGCTCCATTTCTTAGAGATCCTTTATTGGTAACCCCAATCCACATGACTAACCCCAGGTGTTTTTCAAACTCGGTGTGCCTAAAGTCACTAGAGTCTTCAGAGCTCTGTACCAGAGACTGGGATGGAGTTGAAGTAGGGGTCCAACCAGGAGCAGCCCTAGACGAGCTGCCTGCAACTGGCACTCTAGGCGAAACGTGCGATTGGCGCCCCCGCTTCCAAAGCCCTCAACGGCCGTTTATCTTGGTGCCCTAGGCAACTGCCTAGTTCGCCTGTATTGACGGGCCACCTCTGGGTCTGACCACTTCTTTGCCTACACTTGGTCTGTTCTCTATTAAGATATGAAACTTGCTATATTTTATCAAACTCATTCTATTTTATGATTCTTGACATTTATTTGCTGCTCATTTTTAATTTTTCACTACATTTATTAAGTACTCCAGCTGTAGGTAGGTCTTTGTCTTCACTGTACTCTAACTTTAGCACTGTATGAGTTTATAGTGTTGCCCTTGTATTCATAGTTCTGCTGTCTGGTTCAAGTTTAGTACATTTCAATTTGCCACATTTACAAAAATATTTAATAGGAAAAGAGATAGGATGTATGTCCAAAATATGAAATTCCATTAAACTCACCTGCACTAGGACCCTCACACCATGCACTGCAACCTTCTGTTCTACATTTATAGAAAAAGCCTGGGAGAAAAACAGCTACCGTTGCAAATTAAAGCAAGATGAAAACCACAAATTTGGAGGTTTCTATTTCATTCATACCTCAGGAATCTGGTCAAAAGATGTATATATACATTTAGATTTCTAAGTACAAATAATTTGTTTTCCCATACTGGGACCTGTTCGCATGTGTTTTCGATCCCCTCCCCCCCCCTTCCATTTAGTGTAGATCAATTTTATTGTACCTCAGACGTGTTCTCATCAATCTTAAAAGTTAAGTAGCTAGTCACCATTTGAAAGGCAGTTTTCCAAATAAAAGCTTGGTAGCTGTCAGAAGTGAT
Organism: Apalone spinifera; assembly: GCA_030068395.1. Taxonomy (NCBI): domain Eukaryota; kingdom Metazoa; phylum Chordata; order Testudines; family Trionychidae; genus Apalone; species Apalone spinifera. Next base: position 49,588,449 of record CM057848.1, on the reverse strand, counting down.
AGTAGCAATTCAGCACATGGCACTTCCTCCTATTCTGCAGCCAATACCTCTATGTAGTGAGGTAAGATTGTAGTGTTGGAGTTGGAATCTTTGGAATAAGAGGAGGCACTAAAGGCACTAAAGTTCTGTGGGCATTAAGAACCCGAATGCCCACAGAACTTTCCAGTATGAATATTAAGCCTCGGGTCCTGCTGTAATTCCAGTCTGGATATAACCTACCTGAAAAAATATCAGCTGAGAGTTTCTAGTGAATACAGTATTCGTTACCTTCTTTTCTAAACTGCAGCTCCAACCTGAAGACTCATATTCATATGAGTAGCACTGCTGACTTAGATATGACTTGTGATGTGAGTGCTGTGTGTAAAATTAGGATCTTTATTAAACATTTCCAGCATTTCAGTGGAAGTTAAAATGATTTCAGTAAATACAATCTCTAACATGCTTTAGGACAAAAGAAGCTATAAAAGAGTTACTCTCATTATAATACATGTTGATTAAACAACCTGAACCATCATTTTACCCTATATTCCCTTCTAAGGATCAAAGGATTTTTTTTTTTACTATGAGAAACAAATGAAGCAGTCACACACCAATAATTATTTGTCTTCCTGCACTCCAGCCACGGAACAGTACTTAAACCAAAAGAAAGGGACAGAAGGCAAAGATATGCATTGCTGACCAAATGTTATCTAAGATTTAACCATACCATCTCTGAGGGAGTAAAATATATCAGAATATGTTCATACAACCCAATGCATTGACTTCTAGTTATATTCTTTTTTCCCTCCACATTGCATTAGGAGTAGTACTGACATCCCTCTTGGTTAATATCTTACTGTAGCAAACCTAGCCCCATAGGGGAGTTCAGCCTAACCTTTCAGAACTTGCTTCAGATCCTGCCCCTCACTGTCAAATATTCTGGCATCATCTATTGGTTTTTCATTCCCTTTCATGTCTCTCCTTTTTAATGTTTTTTTTCTTCTTATATGTTTTCCCTTTCTCTTCTCCTGCTGTTCTTATTATCTCTAGTCCCACAGGTTCCCAGCTATAGTTTTCTTTGTTTCCTTGTCTGACTGGTAGCTGTTTTGACTGAAGCCCAGTATCTTTAGGCTTCTCTTTCAGAATTTGCTTTTCTCTTTTTTCAAACTAAGGTGTTCACTGGATTGTACTGCAGGATCTTTTTCTTTATTGCGACCAGACAGCTGAGTTTTCTTCCATTTTCCCTGTTGAGCTCTCTATCATTCCAGTGAGGATTTTACAGATTCAGAAAGGCAGAGAAACCAAAGATTTTAAATACACAGTTGATGGGGAAAGGATTATTGAATTTATAAGGTTATCCTTGGTTAACCAATTACAAGTCATGTCATTTTTCATCAAGCAAATATCTTAAGAAATTGGGTGGAAGTGGGGTGAGGGAAGGTTGTTATATTTACACATCATGTTTTTATTAATACATTTTCATTAGTCCTAATATTGTATGTGAGATTGGCACCCATATGCTCCTGCTGCAGTGGCTCTGCTAAAAAGAATGGCTTGTTTTATTTCAGTCATTGTTTAATCTTATTTTTAAAAAGGCCTTGAGTACTCTGGGGACATTTGCACTTCATAAAAGCTAAACAATCATTAGGACAAGTGATCAAACAATTGTCCTTCCAAGAACAGATTCCTTTAAACAGAATTATCAAATCCTATCAACCTACTCATGCTTCTTTTTACCACAACAAAGTAAGGTAGAACAAATAGGCCTTCCCACTTGATATGAATGCTGACAACAGAAGCAAGAGTCCCACATTAAGAATAGCTTGAAAAATACCCTTGAAAAATTGTATTCCCACTATAGGATGGTTAAATAGAAAAATATATTTCTCTTCACTTTTATAGCTTTATGTAGTGTTATTTGTGTAGAATCCTGCTAAACTTCATTTAAAACCTATTGCTTTTATATTTATTGAATTCTATAGAGTATTTCTAGAATGCTTAGCTGTAGCGCTTCAAATAATCACAGCTGCCTGAGGAAAGGGGCAATCTTTGAGGTAACTTGACCTAACCCCTTTAAGAACTGATAGGTTAAGATTAGCACACTAAATTGTATTTGAAAATTAACTGGAAGCCAGGTAGAATGTGCTCTGTATGAGAAACCCTCTTTAACAACAGGTTTCTCCATTTGCTACTAACCACAGTCTAAAGGTGCATCTACACAGCACCCTTACCTCGAAATAAGCTACGCAATTTGCGCTATGCAGATTTAATAGCTTATTTCAGTCTTATTTCAAAATAGTTTATTTCAAAATTTGGCTCTGTCTACACAGCGCCAAATTTCAAAATAAGGCGCTATTCTGAAATGTCCCTTAACCCTCATGCAATGAAGTTTACAGGGACGTCAGAATAGTGAGCCCATTATATTTCAACGTAATAGGCTTGCTCTTAAGACACAGAATAGCTATTTTGGGATACCAGCATACTACCTTGCCTACATTCTAGGTTAACATTGCATTGAAACTGTGTCACTCCTATCCAAATACTATCAGGTTGCATTGTTCTATTAAGACAGACCAATCAAATAGGTCTCAACCTCACTGGTGGCTCTTATTGACAAATGAATACCTTCCATATCTCCCACCTCCAGCTCTATCCCAAAGGCAAGGATCAGGGTGACGATCAGTGTGGACAGCCATCTGGATTGAGTTAGTAAACCCACACAGTAGTTATATAGTTATCACTGCTGTGAAGTCTTAAGTTGATCCCAAGGGTCTATGAGCACACATGAACATGACAGTGATCCATCTTGGTGATTCTCAGGCCACTAAAGTGAGGAACAGAATCAGAATCAGATTATCCGAACATTACAGAATGCACAAGGGTGATAAATACATGTAATCTCTTTCTATTCCCATTTGTGATTTCACATATCAAGTGGACTCTTAGAGCCACTTCTAGCAAGGAAGATCTCCCAAATTATTTGTCAGCACAGTCACCTCCACCTTTTATATTTTAGACAAAATATTGTTCACCTGTGTTTATTAATGTACCATAACTTCACTAATTATGGATTATTCTGAAGACTTTGCATTTCTGATTCTTGATGGTTTCCTAGGAAACAGGCAAGGCACACTGTTTTGAGTGGAAAGGCAAAGTTGTCTTTAATGCTTAAGTCTATGGCATTATAATTAGAAATGCTTTAATTCAGAGCCTCACACTCAAACATAGCCCTTCTTGCATTGTTTTTTTCAATTTATATCTGTTAAAGCAACTTCCCTCCAGCACCATTCAGGATGTCACCTGCATCAGGTGTTCATTGTATTATATATTGCAGTTATTAGCCTGCCTTTCTTGCCTTTGTGTTTGTGACCTGTACATCTGTCGCCCGCTCTACAGTTATTTTACTTCCACAGTGGGCAAAAGACTTTCCTCACCCCTGTTCTTAAGTACAACAGGTTTTAGTAGTGTCTTAGCCAATTTCACATTGATCTTAAAATGTTTAGGCAATGGGGGGGAAGGGGAAGAAGGTCACATTATTCACTATACATGTCTTACAAATAAAGACAGGTGAACAATGGTTTGAAACAATCAGAAGGTGGAGGGGAGGAGGAACCAAGCTCTCCACAAGTCCACTGTGGCTACAAAAGGACAAGATTTGAGGATATACATGTCATTAGAGTTCAGCTCCACAAGAAGAGAAATTGAGGTAAATTCAATGCTGCTGGATCTAGATAACATGAATCCATAACGCATATACAACCTGCAAAAACAATGAGGAGTACTGTGGCACCTTAGGGTATGTCTAGACTGCGGGGGTTTTCTGAGATACCGGAGATATCCCAGAAAAACTCCACCACATCCAGTGAATGCATTTGCTCTTCCACACACACAAAAAAAAGTGGAAGAGCAAACATGCTCTTTCAGATGCCTTGTCTTCCTCATTCTACGAGGAAGAAGGGATCTTCCAAAAGAGGTGGATTTTCCGAAATTTGGCCCAGTGTAGATGGGCCAAATTTCAGAAAAGCCTCTTCTGAAAAAAAAAAAAAGGAAAAAGGTGTAGTGTAGACCTAGCCTTAGAGACAGATTTATTAGGGCATGAGCTTTCATGGGTAAAACCGATTTCATCAGATGAATTGGAGTGGAAGTTACAGAAACAGGGGTATATATACGAAAGTTTCTTGTGTTCATGAAGCTAATTAAGTCAAGGTGGAAGTGGATCATTCATAGCATTTGGTATAGAGGTATGGAGAGGGGAAATTGCCTTTGTAATGGCATTAACCGGTTGAGATTCTTATTCCATACTAAATTTGCAAATACATTCTAGTTCAGCTGTCTCCCTTTGTAATTGGGTTTTGAAATTCTTTTACAGAAGGATGGCTATTTTCAAATCATTACTGAATGTCCAGGGAGGTTAAAGTGTTCCCCTGCAGGCGGAATTACCATTCACTTTTTGTTGCTTTTGCTGATACAGACTATCATGCTTGCCTTTCTGACACTTTACAACCTTTAAAAGCAGGGAACTATTTATACAAAATATAGGACAACCTAGGTCTATGGCAGAAACTTCAGGGCTATTTGGCTTCCACAAAGTGGCCTGTGGGAAAGATTCTTTCCCTTCCAGCCATCCTTAAACTTGTGCCAAATCTAGCTGCTCAGACTTTGCGTGTGAGAAAAGCTAATTTTAGAGAGAAATCCTTTCAGAGGTATTAGTCTACTTGCTATAGCAGAAATATGTAGGGACAATTATTTCCTGTTCTCATTCTGAATTTGACCTCTTTGAACTTGGACAAGTCTCTTGCTCCTTAGTCTTAGGTTACCCGCCTATAAAATGGGGGATATTATAATATATTTACAGTTACTTAATTCTAGTGAGGTTTTCTTTTAATGTTTAATTAATATTTGGAAAACACTGGAAATTGAAAGGGTGTTGCATATTGCTATTATGAAGGCAAAAGATGAAGATAAAACCCTACTTTATCAGAATAAAAAGAGGGACATGTATCTGTTACATTAAACTGGATTTGCATGATTAAAAGGATCACAGGAGCACTAAAAATACAGCAGCATGAGGGAGGAAATATAAGACTTGGTCATATCTACACAACCCTGAGGAAAAGAGTACTTGAAAGATACAACAGGTGAAGATGCTCTAAAATTTGACATATGTTAATACAGACTTATTAATTTAATAGATGCTCCTGAAAACAGATGTAAATACATGTTATATTTAAAAAAATCTACATTCATATTTTGTTACTGTCCTGTCATTCCTGCATGGTCAAAAGAGGGTATGGACCTTTCTCCTGCTCATCTCTTGGGAACAGAGAGGGAGAGGCAGTTGTGAACTGCTCTTTGTGTCCCTTCCCTCATCACTTTGCCCTACGCCTGACCAAGATTCTATGAGCCCTGGTCTACACTAGAGAGTTATTTTGAAATAATGCCCCTTATTTTGAAATAAGCAGAACATCCATACTTCCAAGTCTCTTATTTTGAAATAAGGACTCGGTTATTTAAAAATCTGTACTCTTGCTTTCCTTGGGGAATAATGTTTATTTTGAAAAAGTTATTTTGGGAGTTATTTCAAAATAAGTTATTTTGAAATAATTTCGTAGTGTAGACATGCCGTGAGAGTGTAGCCTTTGAGCCCTCATGTAAGATCCAGTTAGAATCTTGTCCTGGGGCTCTTATTTACATACAAACATACTAGTGTGCAGAGAATACAGGTACTAGTGTGAGGAACAATTGCTTGCCAAACAAAACAAACATGATTGTTGAGATAACAGAATAGAATAGAATTGGCTCTTGAAAAAACCACTAGTTGGAAAATTCAAAATAATATTAAAAAATACTGCACTGCAGTATTCAATCAGCCTAGTGTTTTAAGATGTCACTAATCCACTCGATAACTTAATTTCCACACATCTTTCTGTCTTATCTCCTTTATAAACCAGGATGATTAGCAAAAGATAGGGAATCAGATAGTTTAGCCTCTTACTCCAGCTCATGAAAAAGAGGAGCTTTAGTTCTACTTAGCATATTCTCTATATATTTTTAACTAAAATGTGTTGTGAATCCAAGACTAATTTAACCCTCAGCACCTAAGCTTAAGCCATTGCCAATATCAACATATGGCATGGGAATAATTTTGTTTTACTGAGAAAAAAGTAGGTTTCTAGCTGGCAGCAAAGTAAGCGCTAGGTTATTTAGCAAACCCTGCTTCCAGAACTTCATTGGCATCATTGCTGCCATAATTGATTATGCTTTTATAAAGCAAGACAGTAAATACTCTGTCAAGGTAGGCTGCGTTCCATGGGAAACAGAGAAGAAGGAGGGGGGAAATCAATTTCTGAAAAATGGAAAAGGACAAAAGTGGTAGGGAATAAAATGCTACGTTCCAGTTTCTCTGAGAGATTACAAGTGCTGGAGAATGAAAAGCAAAAATGAGAAAAAGCTTTCAGTGCTTTCAAGGTGGTTCACGTAGCTAAAATTCAGCATAAATATACTTTTATAAATAAATCAAGCATTTGTTTTTGCTGCATTTTGCATCTTCAAAGAACTTTAAAACATTTTATACACTGATATTTCATTTTTTAAGTGTTGAGAAGGTGAACAGGATGATTTTATGTGCCTCTACAATTATTTATATATGTAACTTAAATCATTCAGGCTTAATAGCAGCCACTAAACCGTGCAAACAGTGACTGAGTCTTATACTTTGGATTGTGGATGCTGTAGTTGTGATAATACAGACTCATGTTGCAGTATTATGGTGACCAGCTCATGACAGTCTCCCAGGTACCAAGCTCTAATGCTATGTAGTGTGAACATTTGAATTATCAGCTCCTAATGACTGAAGATTGCTGTGCTCCCTCTGGATCTGCACAAGCAGAGATCTGCTTTCCTGGCACAAATGGGAAGGTCAGCCATCTTTTCAGCACTGTTCCCTCTTCCTTGTGTGTGTGCTGGGGACAACAAGAGATAAGACTGGAGGAACTGTACCTTGTACCTGAGATATCAGTGGTAAATCCTCACAAAATACAATGCAGCTTGTGGCTGCACTAACTTTGACTATTCTTCCTGCTCTCTGATGAGAAACTTGTCTTTAGAGGTGGGGTTGGGAAAAGATCCTGGAAACATGCTACCAATGACTTGTAGAGAGAATAGAGGATACCAAGCTGATGGAGAGGCCTCTGTGCAGATGACCTTTTGCCTTTTGTAGATGCCCTGAGAGTCTCACAGCTCTATGACGGCTATCTGGTCCCTCCCTAATAAAATTACTGGTGGGAAAATGTTGCCATGGTAACTTTATGTAGTGTTCCTCCTGCAAGATCCTTGGATTTTTCCCTAGAAGGGGACTAGAACACATTCTACAAAGATCATTCCTGTTCTCAACCTTCATTCGAACTTTTACAATTTGTCTGTGTTCCTTTCTTATTCCGCTGTTTCATTTCTTGGATGAAACATCAGTAAAATAAATCTAACATTCAGAAATACATCTCACATGATATCATGCCACTGAATGATCCCTACTGTAAAAAGATCATATTTTTCCTCTGACCTTGTTGTTATTCAGCTTGGTATATTATATAGCTTGGACACTCAAAATTGTTATTTCAGGAGTTATTCTTTCTAAATAAGTTATTTTGAAATAATTTCCTAGTATTGACTGACCCCAAGTGATCCATCCAATCCCCATTTCTACCTTCTGGCAAACAGAGGCAGTAGTGGCCTCTATAATTGTTGGTGATATCCAGAACAGGTCCAAGTTCCACATCACACACCTGCTTTATAAATCAATACATATTTTTAAAAATAATATAAAAATCTGAAGGCTCTGGGATGTGGATGTGATTGAGGGCTTTGTGTTGTGGGATGGTCCAGGTAGGTCTAGGGATGAGAGGTTCACAATGGAGGAGAGTGCTCAGATCTACGGTAGGATGCCAGGAGAAGTGGGAGCTTGGCGAGGAAGAGGCCTCTGGTTGGGGTGAGGTCTGGGCTGGGGTGAGGTCAAGGATGAGGAGTTTGGGGTTTAGGTCAGTTTCTCCAGGGCTGGAGCCAGAAAGGAGGACTCCCTCCAGCTCTCTCTCTGCTGGCAGCAGCAAGCTCTGGGAGAGAAGTCCCCTCTGCTCCCTGGTAGAACACTCACTTTACCCAACTGTCTCTGCATGTGTTCCTAGAAACTCTCTCAGGTTCAGGAAGCCCCTTTGTATCCCCTGTGGTGAATGCTGTGGGGCAGGAGACTGCCATCGTGTGTGTTTCTCATCCCTGCTGCTGCCCCTCGCTGTAGTCTCTTGACCAGCATGAGGTGTGGTGACTGCAAGTTAGAGGGGGCAGGGTGTTATGACACTCACCCATGTCCAAGGCTGCTGCTCAGATCCGGACTCAGAGTCACTTGCTGGGTTGGGGGAGAGAGGGGGGAAGGGCTGACATGGGTCATCCCATGGTGCAGGGACCCATGCAGATCAGGTTGTATGGGGCCTCCCTTTGCATTTTTGACATGTTTGATAGCTGGTTACAATGAACTTCAAGGGCAGCTGCTGGCTGCAGGTTAAATATTGATAGCACCCTGCAGTATAATTATACTGTTTTATATTGTATTGTTCTTTTTTATAATTATAATGAAGTCTCAGGAACTGGGTTGCTCTTGGTGGGCTTATATGTGCCCTGGTACTGGAGAACCCCAAGACCCATCCAGTATAGATGAGGATCATTTTAGAGCAGTGGGCATAGTGTCAATCTCATAATCTGGATGGCCCCGAGTTGGATCCTCAAAGAAGGTACACCAAGGTTTTTGCCATGGGCCTAGTCTCTTCTGGCTGACCATCCCCAGCTGTTAGCTGGAGAGAAGTGGTTCCTTTGCTGAGGTTCCCTATACTGTAGTGGGAGCAGAGCCTGCACATGTGAGTGGAAACTGCCTAAGGCCTAACTTTGGTTTATCCCTGATGGTTTAGTATAGTCAGGGTTTGGCATTTTCACCATCAAGACCCATAGGACGTTTGGTCCTAGTAACCTTATTCAGACAAGACTCATCTTATAATCACCTTATCATTACAGTATCTAGATGGGAACTGTGAGGGGTCACATCCCCCTCAGCCTGGAGTCCCCTCCTTCACCGCTCTTGTCCCGGCCCTCCTGACCGTGTCCCTCACTCAGAGCGGCCGTGGGCTCCTCCTTCCTTTATGCTTCCCCCCTTGCTAGGCAGTTGAGGGGGGACTGGGCCCACCCTCTCTCCAGGCCCCAGCCCAGGTCCCTAAGCTGGGGGTGCTCCTTCATGACGCCACCCACCTGGCTGATGGAGCTAACCGCCTAAACATGTCAGCCCGCAAGAGGTTCTCCGTCCGCCCGCCCTGGCTACTTCCTCACCCCCGAGCATCTGGGTTCTACCATCCTCAGGTTCCGCAGTCCTCCCTTGGTCCCATCTGCTCCTCCCCCTGTTCTCCGCCTCTCCTCCTTTTAATATTGCCGTCTCTCCTCCTGCGCCTGCACCGGTGTCCCGGGGCCAACTCCCTGCCCCACCCCCGTTGTCCTCACCTGACCTGCCCCCCATTGCGTCTGTGCTGGCGCTGCAGCATCCGGGGTTGAAGGCACATGCGCTGCCCAGGAATGGGATGCCGCTCACCAGCTCCGCTCCGGCCGCCGGCTCTTCTCTCACCGCGGCCAGGGGCAACAGTGGCGGGGAGGTCTAGTGGCGGGGACGTGCTTTGCTCCACGACCCAGTCACAGGAACCTTGCAAAATAAATTCATTTGTTTGTTGCTCAAGTGGTGCTGCTAATTAGTGGTTGGAGCACTTTGCTTTGAGAGAGCACTTGCTTGATATTAGGAGCCATGTTCCATTAGAGGTCCCATCTTTCAGGTATCACAAATCTGAGGGTCTGACAGAGCACTTGTGATTATTACGATCCAGTGGCACTTTCCACAGACCATATCCTGAAGCCATCACTCAGCATATTTCCACTTACAGATATCTCAGGCATTCTCCCCCCCTCCCCCTCAAAAATGCAAACCTACAAGAACTTTTTCAAATCTCTGGACACTTCCTTTCACGGGCACACACATTGTCTGTAATAAGCTCCACAATGCAGAAACAAGAGCCCATAGTACCTCAAAGATTAAGGCCTCTAAATGACAGATTTTGGATAATCACTGTGATGGCCGCAATGGCTGGTCCTATAGCTTTGCATGTAGGAAAAATACATTAGTAAAAAAATAAAACAAAAAAACTTTTATTGTGCAAATAGATCTTTAAAACAGCTATTTTAATACCAAAATGCTCTGTGAATTAAAGTAATTTTCATTCTAACTTCCCGAAAGATACTGCATTAGAAGGGGGTATTTCTTCTCCATGATTTAAGAAGAGTATGTGTGGGGAATGAGATTTCTGCAAGAGAAATACATGATCTTTCTCCTCTTAGTAACAAACCAATGGTGGAAAAGATTCTTTTCTGACTTGGATATATTTTTGAGATACTCTTTTTGATTAATTATTACATGATAAATCAGAATTCATAAAGGACTGAGTATAGAGAAAAGACAGGATTTAATTAGTAAAGGCATTCTTTCATTCTGCAGAACACTGCCAAACATATAAGATTTTCAAACCAAACATTTATAGTGCTTCTCTGTGGGGGTGAGATTGCAATTGTCATTTCTTCTTTCCAATCCATTTCACCCTCCCACTTATTCCATCACTGAAATCAGAATGGTAAATTTGTGACATCTTAATAATGTCTGAAGTAAGCGGTCACAAATAAAGCATTATGTAAGCTTCACAATAAAGAAGCTGTGGAGAAGTTGGGTATAAGAGAAAAACTAGTTCAGATATACATCTTGAAAAAAATAAAACTGAGAACTGCAGAAATTAGAGGGAGATTCAGAACTTGGTCCAAAAGAAACTAGGAACACATGGGTTTACTTCTCCAAGTCTGCCACTGACTAGCTGCATAATTTTCAAAATGCCACTTTCATAATTATTGGACCAATGGGAATTTGTCTGAATAAAAAATGAGTAGGATCTTTAGGATTTGATTGATAATTTATTAATATAGTGTTGTACTGCCTGCCTGTAGGCAATTTTGCAAACAGGGAGCCAAACAAATATTCTGTGCTAGGTGTTTACAGTCTAACTCTAGAGGAGAAAATGCTAACATTTAATGGATGAGAACATAATAAGAACATAAGTACAGCCATACTGTGTCAAACCAACGGTCCATCTAGCCCAGGATCCTGTCTGATGACAATGGCCAATACCAGATACCCCAGAGGGAGGGATCACATCAGGTAATCCTCATGTGATCCCTCTCCTGTCACCCATTTCCAGACAAACAGAAGCTAGGGACACCATTCCTACCCATCTTGGCTAATAGCCATTGATGGTCCTAACCTCCATGAATCTATCTAGCTCTTTTTTGAACCCTGTTAAAGTCATGAGTCATGACAGAAGCTGCAAACAGAATTGCAGATCAATAATATGACTTTTATTTTTTCACTAGCACTCAGTGCTAGTTCTAAGTACTAAGTGTGGTTCTTCTTCCATCTCAAAAGCCACCTCTCCCTCTGATAAAAATAATTTGACCCAGATATCCACATTCAATCCTTGGCCAAAAAAAAATACTTAAACAAATTGAAATTTCCTCCCACCTTGGTCCAATAAAGTCTGAATTTTCCTGACATTCAGGGCACACTGCACAGCTTTTCTAAGACAGTGTCCTCAGAGAACAGCCTACTAGCAGCTCTACTGTTACAAGGAATGGGAGTTCCAGCTCATTGCAACTATAGCAGTGTCTTTCAGGGAAGCACCAATTGGACCTTTTAAAGTCAATAGCAACACTTTAAATTTCACCTTGTAATTAAATGTCAGTAAGTAATACCCCCAAAGCACTGGCATAATGCTTAGAAGCCAAAATGCTGGTAGAAGAGAATTTTTAAAAGTGTGGTTTAAAGGGGAAGAGGGAATTGCTCAAGAAAATTGAGCAATGTTTATTTTGGTCCTCGTTACAATTTTCTCAGTGTTTAGTCTGTGTTTCTTAATCACATGATTGGAGGAGGGATATTTTAGTAACCAGGATTTGTTTGTATTCAGTAAAGGTACCAATCTGAGCATGATCATTGAAGGTTAACATTTAATGTCTCTGTGCTTCAGAATTTCCCCATCTGTAAAACGGGTTCATAATGGTGATAGTGACTGAGGCATTGTACTACTCAATTAACTGTCTGAGTAGCATTTTGATGTCTTAGATTAAAGCTATGTATACAAATGCTAAGAATGATATTGGCAGAGTAATTTCCTGTTTTATATAATCCCTCTCCCCTTTCCAAACGGGCTCCTACATAAAAACTTATAAGTAGCTGGAAGCACAATGCTAAGTGGGTGAATGCCCTATAGGAGATACACTCAGCACATTGAAAGATTGAGTTCTGGTCCAATTTTTCCTCCCTTTGTAGAACACGAGTAACTTTACATTAAAAGGAAAAGTGATTTTTTTTTGTATCCTACAGAGAAAAAGATTCAGGATGCAAATAGGATTTTATGATCACCTAACAGTTTAGTTACAGGTATGGTACTGGTGAATTTTACATGATCATTGTGTGAAAAGGTAATAAAAGTGGGGCTTATACATTTTACTACTAATGTGAGCAAAAGCAACGTAATCTTCAGGATTCTAGGATTAAAGAAAATGCTGACAATACTAAATATACATAATATACATACATACATCCACCATTTAAGTGTTAGAAATTTTAAAGGAAAAGCACTTTTAGATGATTGTTTGTTATATTATAGCAAAACAGCAGGGTTAAATAAAAGAGCGGGATTTAGTTTATTGTTTTAAAATCAAACTCATTAAGTAAAATGGATTTTGGTGCCTGCCAGAGAAAACAGTTAAAATCAGCACATGTATTTTATGAGCCACGAATTTTAGTGTGATCAATAGCTGTCAATGACGGCCAGCATGAAGAAGAGGAGAAGTCAAAGAAATCTACATCTAGACTTCAGACGCAAATGAAAGGGTGAGTTTAGGCTAATGAGGAAATGTGCTTAGGAGTTTGTGTTTTTGCCCAGATCTGGAATTCCACTGTGTTTTCTAAAAATAAAGCATATGTACATTTAAGAAGTTTAATTGCAATGTCATGTGAAGTGTGCAACTAAAGAAAGTGGAAGCCACCTAAGTAGGTGGACTCTGGAGGAGATTAGTCTAAGCATCTGGAGGACTTGGGCATGCCAAGGCATTGATTCTGTGGGAGGCCACTGCCAAAAGGGGTAATGGAGGGGTCAATATGTGAGGAGGGAACTTGAGTGACCCAGAGATCAGTCACTAACCTGACCTAGGGACCTTAGAAGCCCATAGGATTCCTTTTACAATGGACAGGTTTAGCTTATGACATTTACTATTTCTAAATGCTATTTGAAATCCGTCCTTCAGTGTCTCCTTTGATGCCATTTTGTTTAACACTCAAAATATGCATCGCATCCTGAATATACTATACATTGACTCACACAGCTGCATGTTGCTGCATGTACAGGGAATACTGCAGCAATCAAACAGTGCATGACAGGTAATAATGTAGGTCATTGATATTTCAACCCCTCCTCAATTGTTCAGGGCTTTCTATTTCCTGACTAATGCAATCTGACATCTGTTGATATGATGAAGGCAGGAGATGCTAGTTCTTATCAGTTGTGTCTGTATTTGTCTGGAAAAAGTTACATCTGTTCATTCTCACTCTAGATTTGTGGCAATCATACCTCTTATTAGTTCCTTCTAGTGTTTATACACCTATTTTCACAGGTAATACAGGTGTGCTAGAGGTGATCAAACAGGTTTTCCATGCATCTTTGTTCTTCAGAGTGTCTCTAATTCAATTTTTAATTCAATAATTTCTTTGAAGAGGTAGAGAATTCCCCAATAATATCCATGGTCCCTGCCCCCATGCTCATCTGAGAAATAGTTCCCCCTTGGATTATTTTTGTGGAAAAAGGGCTTGTCTCTCCCTGGGGATGACATCTAGGCCCATCTCTCCCTCTTAAAATGTGAATTAAAATCACCCCTCTTCTTCACTGTGGTCTCCATGTATTCCTTTCTGAAATTGGCTTGTGGAGGATGTGACACGACAATTGGGTATTTTCTTACAAAAAGGTTAACAGAATGATTTTCAGCTACCATTCAGCTGTTAGGGACTTGGGCTCTTGATCCTCCTCTATCTGTCAACAATAGAAGACATAATCTAGGTATAATAAAACCCACTTACTAGTGCCGGTACAGCCCAAGATTATCTTTGAGATGTGACTGACTAGGGAGGCTCACTCTTCAGAGCTGCCACTAGAGAAGTAGAAGCAGCTCATTTTCTCCCAACTGCTCCCCTGCCCACCAACAGAAGACAATTAAACCTCAGGTAGATGGCATATGAAGACAGAATCTTTAGGTAAGAGCAAACAACCAACTTCCATCTAGAACTTTTCCTAGAGACCTGTCTATCCAGAAGGTGTTAGGGAATACTGACTATACATACAAAGCAGTGAAATTTATACATAATTGTTGTCACCTACATAGAAAAAACCCTAGACATTGTTTTCCCTTCTGATCCCTTTCACTTAGGCTACGTCTAGACTGGCATGATTTTGCGG
>CM057848.1:49558608-49573746 GCA_030068395.1 Apalone spinifera | reverse complement strand
TGCGCAAAAGCGACTGCTTTTGCGCAAAAACTGGCCAGTCTAGACACAGCCTTACAGTCTAGTTTTAGTTATAGTTTGTTGTGATATTGGCTATTACCTACACCAGTATCAATTCAGATGAGTGATTTTTATGTTGGTGGTGCTGACAATATTTTTGAGATTCACAGATAGGGGAAAATGGTATCCTTATATAAATACAATTAAAATCTCATTGAAAGATATCCTGTACCCACAGTTTCTCTGACTAATCACATGAACACTCTTTTAAGACTTTCCCATAAATCTCCAGCTGATAACTCTTTGCACCAGTTTGTATTCCTGCCAGCGCCTGGTAGGAGTAATGAATGCTTTGTAGTTAACAAGTAGTATCTCATGTCACCCCCAGAACACAGAGACAGTGATTTTATATTCCTGGCTCAAATTGTACAGGTGGCTTGTAAGTGTAAAGAAGTGCCATTTAACATGCCAAATTATGAAAAATATTGGTTTTATTTTGTTATGTTATTTTTCATAACTAAAGAGTGTTGATAATCTCACTCAGCCAATAGAGTTTAGGCCGAGGTTGCAACATTCTTTCTAACAACAGTCTTTCATGAGCTGGGATTGCTAATGCCATTTTATATCAATTTTGTAGGAGGTGCAATTGACCAGTATCAGGGCTCCAGAGACAAAAAGCAAGAGCACTGAATCCCTGTGGCTTCTATTAACTAGAATTTGTAAGGATGTTAATATGAGGAAGATGTGCATAATTAAAAAATAAGCATCAACAACACTGAGTAACCTGGAGTTTTGCTTTCTGGTTTTTTTACTAACTCAAAACCCAAATGAGATTTGCTGAAAAGCTTCAGGCAGGTCTAAGACAAATTTCAAGCAAACTTGCTACAACACTCAGGTGAATCAGGCAATTGATATTTAGGATAGGAACTGGGACACAGAAATTTATCTGAACTCAGGACCCAATTCAAACTCCATTTAAGTGAGTGGGACTCAACTGGCACTCAAGCCCCCAAATGCAACATTTCACCGAGTTCTACTATTTGATTCTGAATGTTCAAATAGGATCAGTTTCTTGCTGAAATGGTTTTAGCAATATCTGAGCTATTTTTAAAAAAATTGGTAGCACCTGCTCATTTCCAGATAGGAATCCTGCAGGTTAAATACTCAAAACTATAACTTAA
The DNA here is from genome assembly GCA_030068395.1 of Apalone spinifera. Lineage (NCBI taxonomy): Eukaryota > Metazoa > Chordata > Testudines > Trionychidae > Apalone > Apalone spinifera. The sequence goes on along the minus strand of CM057848.1, from coordinate 49,572,568 downwards.
ATTCATAGCTAAAGAAGTTGGTAAGTTTCATTACAAAAAGTTATTCCATTCTTAGAGCTACTATTGAGACGAGAGATAAAACTAATGTCATATTAAGTGGCACAGTGCCAGTATTCATGCTTGAATGAGAAATAATTCAAAGCATCTATAATGTTAGTGGCTTTGTGTGACTGCAAAAAGCCACTCCATCCACAGATATGTAATTTATACAGCACTTTCCAAAGTGCCTTGACTTGCACTGAATGGTATAAATGCCCTTATGTGCCAATATAATAGAAGCCTTCAAGAAGGGTATTTATTTTTGAGTTATCAGTATCTTTAAGTGTACTCTGAATGCCAGCCCCCATGATACACTAAATAATGTGAACTCATCATTCATTAGTTACCTTTCTCTCTCAAAAAATACAGCACTTTGTTACATTAGCTCCGCGGCTTCAATATATTTCTGCTTCTTTATGTGCCTACTTTACAGGCTGAGCATGCTTTCCTGGAGCACTGATAGGTTCTGGATGGTTTGTGCTATTTCATTTACTGAGGTTTTTTTCCCTCATCTAGAGAATCAACCAGGAAAGATCTTATTGATCGATACAAGGTCAGTCATCAGCTAAAGCATCATTGCTCACAATCTGATATCGTACAAGATACCTGATGTTGCCTGCATCAGTAAGATTTGGCAGGAAGATTCTGCTAGCTCTATGCTACCATCCCTCACCCCTTACAATCTACCCAATAAAAGTGAGAGTGCAGGAAGGGTAAAGAAGATGGGAGGAGGTCATATGCCAGAGACGTCTTGAAAAGCATTCACTTGTGGAATGAATCTAAGGACAAGATCAATGTGGAATGTTTCTAGTGTATAGCAACCTCTCCACAGCTCCAGTGGATTCATGCCAGAGCTAATGGACCTTATGTCTGACACAAATGATTCCCAAATTGTTTGGTCCTTGGACTAATGCATAAAATAAATTAATGTCAATGATGCTCTGAAGCATTTGACATTCATTCCTCCTCCTCCTTTATTTCCTCCCTTGCCACCTGCAAATCTATGCTCTCTAAAGGAACCTTAAAATGAATTCTTTTCCAGGATACCCTTTAGAAGATAATCTTTCCCTCTACCTCTGTCTGCTAGAGCTCATTGAAGTTCTGGTCTGTATCATAATTTCTTCTGTCTCTGTACTTTACCAGTAGCCTTATCTGTCAATTACTACCTGTGTGAAGTTGAGAAGTAGAAATTAAGTTTTCTGAGTATGTCCAATACGGATCCATCCCTGACTCATACATTTCTTCTTGTGTATCTCCAACACTATCTGAAACTCAGTTTCTTTAAAGCTGAGTGGATCAAACTGACTTCAGTGGAGCTGTACCAGTTTACTCCAGCAGATCTTTCATACTTATCTCTCTGCTAATACAGTTTAACCTGGCTTCTAGTGTCCTTATTTATTCCATCATCTTTCTTGAGCAGAGGTTGCTAGCAGTATATGGTGTCAGAGGGATTTTTTTTTTTGTTAAGTAAGCATAAATGTCCAAAGTGAAGAAAGATCATTAGGCTAAGACAACCTACAACAGAATATTGGTGCACAAAAGTTAACAAATGTCTCAAAACTTCTCAACTCTACATCCAGAAATAATTTTGTTATGGTCACAGAGTAGAGATTTACTGCAGCATATATACAAAAGGCCTAATATTTTAGGCCTAGGGATGATACAAATGTTTTGTACTGCGTACACTGAATGTTTGGTCTCAGAGCATGTCTAGATCTTAAATTGATCACTAGGGAACCAGCTTTGCTTTAATTTCACTAGCTGAAAATAATTTACTTAGGGGAAGCTGCTGCCTACAGGTTACACCCATCCCAGCAAATAAAAGTTGACATAGTAACAAGGCATCATGGTTACCATAGATCTGCCTCTCTTTTACTCACATTACATTTTGGTTTTGTGCACCTGACCAACAGTTGCATTTAGCTGGTCCTTAACACCCTTCAAATCATTTTTGCCTGGATTTGTAGAAGTGGTCCATTGTTCAGCTTAGTTACAATACTTCAGTTTAAATATTATACATATTTTGTCACAGAAATTAACTTCATTCTCTACAACAAATTGGTGGCATCACACTCTGGAAAAGCTCTTTTTCTCTCCTGCTGGTATTGCTGATGTAACAATGTTATATTAGCTAATATTCAGATCTGTGAAGAAACCTAATGTGTTTAGCTGCCCATCAACAATATGGGCTAAGTGAAAATGGATGGTTTTGGATCAGGACAGAAGTTTAAGTTTACTGCTGTTGCTTAACTATTTTACATTTTGGTTAGGGAAGATGTTAAAACCTAATGTTGTCATCTACTAATTCAGCTGTTGATGTGTGTTTCTTCATGGCTCAATATACCTGTTAACATTCAGGATAAAATACTATTAAATATTACATCTGAGAAAATGGAATTTCCTTCTACCTATTTGTGGGAATTCCAGTTAACTTGACCCTCAAAAAATAACCATAGAAATCTTCAACCCACAGCTGAAAAGTAAATGCCATAGCAAGCATTTTCTCACTAAAGTGCCTGTAAAATTGGACTCTCACCTAAAACCTAAATAAATTTCCCAAACTTACTGCACTGCGGTGCCCATTCAGTTTACTGAATACTTTGAAGTATGTGAGCATACACACAGTTCCTCTACCATCTAGTTCTGCATTTAAAGTTTGTGTGAAATCTCTTAAGAAAACCTCAGTGAGATATGGAATCACAAGCTACTGACTCCTAATGAATGGATTAACAAGGCTTTTAATGTCCCAGCTGAACTAAACATCCCTCCCAATCAGTTTCAAACAAAGAGTGCCATATATTTCTTCACACTTAGCTCCTAAATTAACAGCTTTGTGTAGCCAAAATCATAACCTATCAAATGAGATCTTTCCCTACTACCACTCTCTCCTCTTTCCAAGAAAGATCTGATTTCTACCATGACAAACACACATCTCCACCCACATCTCCCTTATATTGTGCTTGAAGGAATTGCCCAATTTACTACCGCTGCTCAGAACTATATTTCCCTGGTAGGCAAGTTCAGGCTATACCCTCTCTCCTGGCCCTTTTAAAGACCTGCAGCTGTGCTCTTTCTTCTAGAGAGGAAGAGATTTTTAACCCTTTCCTTTCTGAGTACTGAACAGAGTTTATACCTCCTCCCAGGATCCCCACTGTTAACATTATATGAAAGTGGTGCAAAAGATTTTTTTAACAGAAAATTTACCTCAGAACAGTATGACCAAAAGCTAACCATATTGGTTCTGTTAAGAAATTACTCCAAAGCTTAGGCAACAACTTGGAAATTTCTACACAGCTCTATTCAAAAAGCTGACCTTCTATAGAGGAAACATTAATGTTGTGCAAATGTTTATAAATGCATTTAATTTTGCACATCTGAGCAGCTCCACTGAGGCCAAGAAGACTACTAAGATGAGTAAAGTTAAGCTTGTATGTAAATCAAGAATCGAACCTAAATGAAGGGCACAACAAGAAAAAATAATCCAGGGATATTCCTAGAATTGCTCCTGTGGCTTCTAATGTGGAATCAAGAAAGATCCATGAGCAGAACTATAGGATGATTCAGGCAGCCACCCTGGGCTCCTCACTTTGGGGGGCCCTGCAGTGGCCCCCTCAACCATTCTGTGGATGGAATAGGTGCAGGATGGCACAGGATTCACCCTGCTCCACATTCATGAAGACAGTGGGAGCCAGAGCAGCCTGGCAGCCTGCTCTGCTCAGCCCCAGGCATGCCCTCCCAGCTTGTTGCACATGGCTTCTCAACAGTGGCAGGAAGCAGAGTGCCTTGCCACCAGAGCCCTTTACTTCCCACCACTGTGGAAAAGTGGGGTGCAGTGAGCTGGGAAGGTGGTATGGCGAAGTGGAGCAGGCTACAAGGCTGCTCTGCTCCCATTGTCATGGTGAATGCAGAGGTGGGGCTGGGAGAGGTGTGTGGAATTGCTGAGGGGGGCCCCAAGCATGGGGAAAAGATGGGGGGTTGCTTCCAGCCCTGCACCCCATTGAGGAGGGTGCTGTCCTGGAAACTACCTTTGGCAGAATTCAGATCCACCTTTGGTGGTGCAAATGTCTGGTGATGCAAAATCTTGTTGGAATTTATACATTCTTTTAAAAATGCTTCTGTGAGAGCACAGTGGCAAAATGTGCTACATTTGATGCAAGAAACAGCAGTAGGATAGGTTTTTCCCAGTATTCCATGCTTGTCAGGTTGTAATTACAGGGTTAAAAGTAAGAGTTTGCCCTTTATAAACGTGTTTGCAGCCAGCTTGTGGCTGGATGCCAATGACAAATTGCCATTACAGGGGGAAAGCACAAAAGATAGAGTAAATATTTTTAAATGGCATCCTTGCATAAAGTTTGTAAAATTAAGCATATTATTCCAAGGGAACGCAATTCAAGAAAACTCTGAGTCAGATTTATACATGTACCAAAAGCATTTCACAATTCCTAGCAGCATTCAAAGTCCAGTGAACTCGCCAGCACAGACCACTATTGTGTATGACCACTGAAATGGTCTTTCAAAGTCTCCCACAACAGAACTGGTCCACATTGATTTCTTGTCATGGCTCTTGTGTCCAGCTGTTCAAAGTCAGCAGACAGCTGCTCAATCTCCACTCTCCATTCTGGTAGCAGATTTTTCTCCTTTGCATCACAGATACAGCATCTCTTCAGTCTACCAAAAGCACTTTCTGCTGTCATTCTGCACTTACTGAGCTGGTAGTTGAATATTTCCTCTGTGCTGCTGAGATACCCATTGTATGGCTTCATGAGCCATGGGAGCATGGGAGCCATGATAAGCTATGTCCCCTTGGATGACTATTGGTCTTTCAGTATTGTCTGTGGTAATTTGCCAGTTGCAAAAATAAAATAAAATCCCTGCTTTCAGCTTTCTAAACAGTTCTGTGTTCTTAAAGATGAAAGCATATTGCACCTTTCCTGACCATCCCACAATGATATTGATGGATCATCCCCAGTAATCCGCAATGGCTTGCATCACCCTTTCTATTGATGTACACTGTAAAAAAGGGTAAGCTGGTGCCAGGATAGGGAGAGGGTGCCATCTGTTGTCCCACTTCAGTTTGGGAGACATATGGCTACAAATCCATCCAGTATGTCATGCACATTGCCAATCACAGTCTAGGGAAGCATGAGACAATTAATGATCCTACATACTTGCATGACAGTGGACCTTTCAATTCCAAAATTGTTTCGAATTGACTGGTAATATTCCAGCTTTGCAAGCTTCCAAAGTGTGAGCACTACTCACTTCTCCATGGTCAAAGCAGCTCTCATTTTCGTGCCTACAAACTGAATGTCTGGGGTTGAGCTCAGCGCACACATTCAAGATTGTTGCTTTTTCACATTCTAAAGTGCTGAAGTCGGAGCTCATTGTCCCAAACCTGGACTGCAATGTGATCCCACCAGTCAGTGGTCATTTCTTGGGCCTAAAAATGGTGACTCACCACTTTCAGTTGCTCTGTGAATGTCACCAACAATCTTGAATTCTTTATTGCTATGACCCTCAGCAATCTGTCCTCCAAAAAACCAGCATGTCCCCTGTTGTTATGGTACTTTCTGAAGTTTCGATAATACTGGAGAACTGTGTGTTCTATATTTGGAATGCCCATGAGAATAATTCAGAGCTGTCTGGGCTCCAGGGTTCTGTCTGAAAGAGCAGACACTGAAAAGTGCTGCATGGGTTGGTGAGATTTTTTTTTAAAGTGTAAAAATTGCAAGAGATGGATGGCATTATGGAATGGAGAAAGTTGCTTGGTGGGAATTTGATGCCTAGCTCCCAGAGATTCCTAGACAAGTCATTTCTATTCCACAAGACATTGTGAAAATTTTCCAAAAGATACTGCACTGCATGGTGGTGCATGGAATACTGGGATACCTAACAATGGTTCACTGTCATCTGCATTAACACAAGCAATCTTGGTGGGTACTCACAACACCAACACAAACAGCTACGAATGCATGCTCCCAGAAATCTTCCATGGCTATATGTTAAAGTAACTTGCATCACCCAAAGAATGAATAGTAGATATAGCCTAAGCCCCGGAACAGAAACTGGAATTGCTCTCACTTTCTCTCATATGCATATGCATGTTATTCAGTATGTGTTCCATGTCCCACATTGTGCGTAATCCACAGAGAATATAAATCTGTTACAACCTCCATTAAAGAGCTTTAGATCAGGTTCTAGCAGCATATGCTTTTCAGCTCTGATGAGCTCTGGTGTATTGGACACCAGGATGTCTATCTCCCACATACAGATGTTAGCTGCATACAAGAGTCAAAAAGAAAAGTTTTGATGCAGAGTCCATGGCCAATATAAAAGTGCTATGAGCACTTTTTTGGAAGAGACTTTCTTTGCTATAACTGACATAAATCATAAGCAGCGAAAGACTTACGTGAGAATAACAGGTTACAAAACGCAACCATCAATTACTAATTAACCATGATAAGATTTCACACACATTAGTTGGATTCCACATTATTGCAATTTATCAAACCCTCTCTGAATTTTATAAATTTTATTAACTAAACTAATAATTAAAATAATTAGGAAAATGGTTGTGATTTGATAATGAAATTACAGTATGAATTTTAATAGAGAAAACAGATCTTCAGCTGGAATAAATCAGCATAGCTACACTGAAATCAGTTTTAACAAGGAGTAATAAGTCTAATGAATTTAATTCATAATAATCAAAGTCTAATCACTGTGGGACAGATTCTGGTACCCTCGTACTCATAATGGTGATCACTTACTTAGTGACTTCACTGACACAGCTTTCAGTGAGACTATTTGCCTGAGGAATCACTCAGCAGCATGAGTAAATTTACTATAAATTTGGCCTTTGTGGCCTGGTTCCCAGGCAGTGGGGTGGCCTAGTGGTTAAGTCCCAGAGTTAGCTGGGGGTAAATGGGGGTGTAGGCCCCTGCCACTGGGGCCCAAGGCCTAGGAATCCTGGCCTCTTATCTAAATCTGGTTCTTAAGTTTGGGTTGTGGCCTGAAGAGTCCAATTTCCCCCTCCTCAGCGAGGACTCCTTGTAGGTTCTCCCTTTTTGCACCAAGGGGGAAGGGGAATGGGGGGCTTATGTGCTCCTGCGGCTGACCCAGTAGACAGCTCTGGCTCAGGTCCTGTCTCTTCGCTGGAACAGCCAGGTTCCTCTCTTTTATCCTCCCTCCAGGCCTTACATTGGCTGCAGGTAAAATGGGGCAGGGCTAGTTGGGCAAAAAGTCTGTTTAGCCCCTGCACTTCCAGGCCCTCCTCTCACTCCCTCACAGCCTTCTACAATAATTTAATCTACTTCTATTCTAGTATTTTTGGAAAATTATTTTATTATCATTGAAGGTGCTTTCAGGGTGAAAAACAATTTCTTAAACTCAGCCCAGAAGTTAATTGGATGCTCTGCAGATTATGGTTGGGTCAAGCAGCTATTTGAAATTCAAGCAACTATTCTTGAATCCTGCTTTGGAGCAATCAACCAATTTTCATTCCGCCAGAGACTAAATAATTGTAACAGGTTTGTTGAGGTAGTAATAGGTCAAAGCTTAATTCATTAATATTGTGAGATTTTCAGATACTATGGGGGTGAAGCCACAGAATGCCAACAAACGTTCCAATGAAATAAATGACCAACAGATTCAGCATGTGTTGGTTGGATTAAATATTGAAAATCCCATGACACCTACACCTACAAGAGAATATCCAATCTGTGTTCCTGATGTAAAGAATATTGCATTATGGAGGATTTTAAGTAAAAGAGAAACCAGTTAATTTTCTATCCATGTGATACTGAAAATTTGACTTGACCTTAACCAGTGCTTCATATTAACTAACATGAATATGGTGATAACACTTTTAGATTTTGTTTTCTTGTTTTGTCCTTTCCCTTTATAAAAAAAACCATATTTTTTCCATAAATGAAATGTAGCATCATAGGATCCTCCCACGTTCCTTACAAAGGAATTCTAGGAAACAATATAATACCATAAATAGGAATCAGGCCAGTGGTTCAGAAAAAAAAAAACCCATCTACACCTAGAACACAGGGGCCAGGTCTACACTAGAAAGCTGGGTTGACAATGCATCTTGCACTGACTGAGCTGTACATGTGTCTATTCCAGTGATAGGCAACCTGAAGTCCATGGGCCACACATGGCTCATCAGGGTAAGCCACTGGCAGGCTGTCAGGTTGTTTGCCTTCCATCCACAAATACAGCCGCCCTCAGCTCCCATTGTCTGTGATTCACTATTCCTGGCCATTGCGAGCTTTGGATGGCCATGCCTGTGGACACAAGGTAAACAATTTATCTGGTGGCCTGCCAGCAGCTTACCCTGACAAGCTGTGTCCAGCCTGATGGCTGCAGGTTGCCCACCACTGGTCTAGTCTCACTTTTGTCCCCTGCCACCATAAGCACCCTGTTATGGCAGTGCAGTAAAACCAGCTCCCCTAAAAGCAATGCACCATGGTCAGCACACAGAGATCAAGTCAGTGCAAAAGTGCAGAGACTGTGGCTATGTCTAGACTACAAGCCTCTTTTGAAAAAGATCATCTAGACTACAAGCAGATTTTTCAAAAAAGTGAGCTGCTTTTTTGAAAGAGAGTCTAGACACTCTCTTTCAAAAAAGCACAGTTTGCATACAATAGCGCCTTTTTTTAAGAGTATTTTTGAAAAAAGTCATTATTCCTTGTAAAATGAGGTTTACCACAATCAAAAAAACTGCCGCATTCTTTCGATTTACTTTCAAAAGAACAAGGCTGCAGTCTAGATGCAGGTGAAGTTTTTTTGAAAAAAGTAGCCTTTTTTCGAAAAACCCTGTAGACTAGACACACCTGTGTGATCTGTGTCAACCATAACAGTCTTCCAACACGTGTCCTACTGTGCCTAACAGTGCTCACTCTGCTCACAATTGCAATCTCAGCTCTCCAGGGGTCATGGAGACCAAAAGACACTCTCCCCTCTCCCCCAACCCACTTAAAAGCACTGTGGCAGGACTAAGTAAACCTCCATTATACCTGAAAAATGTTTGTGTAACCAGTGTTTAAAAATCTCCAATGGTACCTGGCTCTTTTCAGCAACACAAGTACTCCTGATGAGTATGACAGAAGCAGCCAAGTGTGCACACACCTGAGCAGTACACTGCCTTTGGCAGCTGAACATTAGTGTAATTTGCATCAACCAAAGTTTATAACGTAGACATGGACTAAATCAAGCTCATTGTACCATCTGGATAAGTAAAGTGATACCTCTTCCTGATTACTGACAACCACCTCTCCACCCTAACCTTTTCATCTAGCCTAGGAATCTAGAAACCTCTAAGGAGGTTTTCTCACTGAAGGACTGTCTGGCTATGTGGACTCTCTACTCAGACCCTATGCCACCAGCACTCCCAGTTACCTCCGTGACACTACTGATTTCCTGAGAAAACTAGAATGCATTGGTGACCTTCCTGAAAACACCATCCTAGCCACCATGGATGTGGAGGCTCTTTACACAAACATCCCACATGCAGATGGAATACAAGCTGTCAGGAACAGTATCCCTGATGATGCCACAGCACAACTGGTGGCTGAACTCTGCGAATTTATCCTCACACACAACTATTTCAGATTTGGTGACAATATATACCTCCAGACCAGTGGCACTGCTATGGGCACCCGCATGGCCCCACAATAAGCCAAGCTGTGGAGGCATCCACATGGTGGGAGGCCAATGGGAGCAAATGCTTCTGTCAGCTTCCCTTACTCCTTGCAGAAGGAGGCACTCTGGATGCTGGAAGGGGCTGCCCTCAGCATTCAATTTAGGGACCTATACTAGACCCACTAAATTGAATGCTAGAAGATCGACGTCAGGAGCACCAATCTTCTCAGAAGTATAGACATCCTGTAAGTGACCATGTGCAAGAGTTGCTGTTAGAGAGAATCTAAATAAACAAAGTCCTATGTCTAATACCCAGGGCTTTTCTTGTTGTCCATATTGTCTACTTTTAATCAATCTGAAGATGTATAAATGGGGGGAAAGCTTTGACTTTTCCTGTCTTGGCTAGCAACCTAGCTCTGTGTGCACAAAAAATGTTTTCATAGAGTAAAGGGGTGAATGTCTAATTTTAGCTATATCCTGCTATCCCTACAAAAAATCATCACCCATTTGCAACAATTATGCCACCGTTGAAACCATTTCTTTTTAGCATTGTAATATTTTAATTGTGGCCCAATTATTTCAACCTAAATACACTAAAATGTAAGACTGCTTAATGACTTCTGGCTTTGCAGATTTAGTAATCACCACTGCATCATAATTCACATCACCTGGGGAGGTTAGTAGGATTTGATAAAAGTAAATAATTTTAGGCTAGTACTATGCAATTTATGCTTATCAAACACAAGCATACATCACATGCAGGGAACATCAGTCAGACACATTTCATACTGGGGGTCCTATTATAAGAAGAAGCATTAGTGCTCAATTAGATCAAAATTAGTCCTCCAGACAATTTTCCCAGCAGACTCCAGGACCTTCAGATTATACATATTCTGATTATACTGAAAGGTTAGTAGCAAACTAACCTCAGAGAGCTCATAAGTGATTCAGCAAAACCAACTTTTAATTTATCTGCCATATATTGAATCCCCACTAACAGGAAAAATACAATATTAATTTAAAAAACCCTTACTGCATTCGCACTATGTATCTAAAACACAGAGTTACAGCAGCCAGAGTGAGGCTTGATATGAAAATGGCAGGCTTGTCTCTTAAACAGACCTAGGGACTTGGCTCTGTTCCAAAGGTCTGAGGTGGTAGAGAATTGCACAATAGATGTTCTCCATCTCCATGGAAAAGTGAAGTAGATATACATCATTTTTGCACAACCCCTAAAGGCTGGCTGTGGAGTAGCAAGACAGCTTCAGTGGAAGTTATTGTTCATGCAGAGGGTTATTACAGATGCTGTCTGGGGTAGTGGCAAAGATTGATATGCTTTAAATGATGGCCCAGGAGCTACTGCAGGGTAGATGAGACCTTTGCAATAGCATAATATCCTGAATCACTGCCTCAGAATGTTAGAGGTTGCCTGGTGCATACATCCTTGCCAAGGTCAATAAGTGAGGAAGACTTTGTGTTTAGATACCTTCAGAACCTCCTGAGGAATCCAAATTGCATACCAATATGTAAGTTTTGATATTTTGAAAAAGCTGATAATTTCAAGGCTCTTACAGTACATTCTTGCAGAGAGAACAGTATTGGGGTTCCCTGGTGATTTTCCATCATTATAAATTCATTCATGATTGAAAGCAAGTAATTTATAATGGATGATGCCTTCAAGGTAGACTGAGATTGCTACCTGCTGTTGCAGCTGGTAAAAGGGGGAAAAAAGTAACTATATGTTAGGTGATAATTTAACCCATTCATTTAACACACATATTTTAGAGATTAAACACCTGAACTAAAACTTACAGTGAAATTAGTTAGTTTGTTTTATGTGGCAGAACCTCCAGCCACAACCTCTCCCTCACACCATGGCACAAGAATTTTCACTCAAGAGAATGATACTCCTGTGGTTACCAAACCCTCACCCCCTTTGCTCAATAGATTTGATGACCCTGGAGCTAGGATTTTAGGGAAAACACCAACTATCATTGTCTAGTGATGAAATCACATACGTTGATAACATTGGCAGTGAGGTAATTTCCTCCTGATTTTTTAAATTTCATCCCATTTTAGTACCCACATTTCCCCTTTGGCAGCAGTAATGACTGGATGGGGTCTGTATTAAACATTTTTAAGCACTTCAGTGAAAGGTTCTAAAAGAATTAGAATTTCTCCCCATGATTTTTCAAGGAACAACCCTAATCATTATTATTAATAATAAAAAATGGAAAACAATGTCCTCCTTATGCAAAAGAAGCATGTGAAGGGTGGACTCTTGAAGAGTTTGCAATGCTACTGAAAAGAAGAGCACCTGAAATGCCACTGATGATATTCCACCAGCTATTATTGCTGGAACTGGCAATATTTCTCCAGGAGCATTTCCATGTCCAATGTCACATCTGATCTTCCAACACCAAGAAGATACTAAAACAGCAGCAGCCTATCCTAATACTCAGATTACATGTGCCAGAAAAGCAATAAACTGCAACTCACCCACCACTGTAGAATTTGCTGTCTCCTGCTACTATAAGGATGATTAACTCCCTGACAGCAAGATCTATTAGGCTGTTGAAAAAGTCTCCCAAGGGAAGTGGTAGAAGCCCCACTGCCTGGAGAAAAAACTCTGGGAAATATACAGGTAATAATTGTAATATGTCTTTTCTGGCTACTTTTACACAATGAGCCAGATTCTCCACTCCTGTCTGAATCAAATCGTACCACAGAATCTCTAAGGATAGAAATTCCATGCTCATACAATAAAAGTGTAGCAGTAGGAGTATATACTACTGACCACCTGACCAGGATGGTGACAGTGATTGTGAAATGCTCCCAAAGATTACAGAGACTACAAAAGTAGAAAACACAGTAATGGGGGATTTCAACCATCCGCATAATGGCTGGTATGTTGTACCTCAGGAAAGGATATAGAAATAAAATTTCTTGGTACTATAAATGATTGATTCTAAGAGCAGCTGGTCCTTGAACCCCTGGAGGGAGAAGCAATTCTTGATTCAGTCCTAAGTGCTACACGAGATCTGGTGCAAAAAGTGAATGTGGCTGAATCATTCAGTAATAAAAACTGTAATGTAATTAAATATTAAATTATGGTGGGGGGAAAGTGCCAAAGAAATCTACCTCCTTAACATTTAATTTAAAAAAGGGGAGCTACACAAAAATGAGGAAATTAGTAATTGATGAGAAAAGTCACAAGAATGAAATGCCTGCAAAATGCATGGAGACTACTGAAAAACATCCTAAGAAAGACTCAAACTAATTGTATGTCCCAGATTGAAATACACAGTAAGAAAAAGCATAAAATGATATAGATATAGATATATGCCACCTATGGCTATGTAAAAGAAGTAGTTAAAGATAAAAAGGCATTCCTTAAAAATTGGAAGTCAAATCCATGTGAGGATTATGCAAAAGAGCATAAACTCTGGAAAGTCAAGTGTGAAAGGCTAAGAAAGAATTTGAGGACCAACTAGCTAAACTAAGAGCAAAACATTTTTAAGTACATCAGAAGCAGGCAGGTAGCTTGGCAAATAGCCAGCGGATGATTAAGGTGCTAAAGGAGCACTCAAGTAAAACCCAACCATTGAGGAGAAACGACATGAATTCATTCCATCAGTCTTCACTGCAGAGGATATGCAGGAGATCCCCATACCTGAGTCATTCCCAGTAGGTGACAGAGCTAAGGAATTGTCCCAGATTGAGGTGTCAGTTGAAGAGGTTTGGGCTAGATTAAAGAGCAATTGTGACAGGGCTCCATTCAACATATTGCTGCCTCCTGCTGGATATCTTGGTGATTAGCTCCCCAGATTGGAATGCTGTCTCCTGATGGTGCCTCCAGCTTTGTCATTATCAGGGCTCCTGCCTTCTGGGGGTGAGTGTTGCAGTCCAGCTCTCCTAACACCTCCCCAGTGGAAACTGCAGCCAATTTATGGCCATTTCCCTGCTGACTCAGCACCTTCTTCACTCGTCTCACGGCCTCAGCCTGCAAATCCCAGCAGCCAGCCAGGAGCTCTCTTTAGCTCCCCCACTCCCTGCTAGTGGCACTGCTCTGTCCAGAGTGTTTACTGTTATGCACCCATTTCCCCTCCGTAAGCTTCAGGGTGTAACTGACCTTGCTGTGCCCTGCAGCCTAACTAGCTGCTCCTCTTAGCCCCTCTTTAATTAGCTGTCTCTCTGATAACCCCTTAGAGGATAGTGTGGGGCCAATGCCACAGAATATGTCAGCTAAACCAGCTGCTATTCACTCAAG
>CM057848.1:49539281-49553082 GCA_030068395.1 Apalone spinifera | reverse complement strand
GCAGGTATAGTTTTGTCAACAAAAGTCCACTTTTGTCAACAAAACCCTATAGTCATAGTCTAGACACACCCTAGGATGGTAGCTGGTCATACATGCAAGCCTATTGTCCAAAGAAGAGAAGGCAATCCTTAGCAATCAAGAAAATTTATAGATTTTGCATAATTCCTGGCAGATTTTAGTTTGGCAACTTTGGTCAATAAACTCCAATTTCCTAATTCAGTGTTGGAATTGCAAAATATGAAGCATCTGTCAGCATAAGGAAGATCAGATATTTATATATCACATTTCAGTATTTCTCGAAGCCTGATACAGTTGCTAAATAATAGGTTGATTCTGATATTGTTGAAGGCAACTGCATCACTCCCACTGAGTTCATTGAGAGTAGACAAGTGCCCCACAATGCCCAATGAAGCATTTTTTTTCACCGCTACCATTCAATAATAATGATGACCGAGATAAAGATTAAAAGAGGTTTTGAAAAAAACTTTGGGCTAGAGGAGAAAGAATCATTTGGATGAATATTTCATATGAAACTTGGCCCATAATTAATCAAGGTAACAGTGCAGATTTTAAAACTGCACATTCCTTAGTGAACTTGATCAGTATCACATCAGGGAGAAGATAAGTTGTCTAGGAAGGAAGTTGTCAAGAGACTTTTCTAATCAATATTACTGTGGACTCTGAGCAAACTGACATGGGCATAAATTTTCCAATGGCAGATTTAGAGTTAGTGGGGTCCTGTGCTCAGCTTCATTTTGGGGACACCCCTTGGGACCCAGCCAAGAAAAAGAACATTCACTCTTCTTGTCCCTCCCGTTTTTCATTCTTTTTTCTTCATCCCCCTCCTATATTATAAGTAATAAGAAGTTAATGAAAATAAAATGATGTACACTTGATTGTTTTTGTAGGCTAACTTTTTTTTTCACAGACCACTTGAAAAATGCTGACGGTCTCCATGGACCACTTAATGATCTTTCCAAATATTGTTTGTACCATTAGCTATCTATTGTGACGTGCTTTGGCTAAGAGCTCTTTACAAAAAGCAAACAAACAAACAAACAACAACAGCAAAAACCCTTTCTTCCATCCACCTGTATGGGGTTCTTGGAGCACAGTTTGAGAACTTCTGGTCTAGATGAAAGCTTGTATTTCCATTAAGCTAACATGAAAAATGTGTAAAAATAAAATGTATAGATGACACATGAATAGAAGAATAAAAGTTAACTTCCTCTGAAAAAACATACTCAATTTGAAAAAAAAATTCAGATGGCTTTCTTTTTACACTTTTTCATTATAAAATTGTCAATCAAGTCATCATCATAAGTAATATTTTGTAAAGAGGCAATTTCAATTGTCAATATTGCTGAACTTTTCAAATGAGCCTAACTCATTGTATTTCACAAATAATTTTTAACTCGTTCAGTACAGAAAAGGAACATTTGCCAGAAGCATTTGTGACAAGTATTGTTGAAAATATTTTCAGAATGGTTTCTACACTTGGAAAGGTTGCCTGCAAACCATTGTGTACAAGATTCACTTCATCTTCAGAAAGATTTGTGTCTATGTCCTCTTGGCAGAATTCACTTAATTTCTTACTGTAGTGGCTTTTAGCATCTTCATCCACACTTCTGTCAAAAAACATGCAAAACAAATCAATAGTTTTCTTTAGAGATTCACCTCTACTCTGCAATTGCACTATTATTGTGTCACAAATAACATTGAAAGTCTCAACGATGATTTCATTGTCTCTAGTTTCATCAAAATAATAACTT
Source organism: Apalone spinifera (assembly GCA_030068395.1). Taxonomy (NCBI): domain Eukaryota; kingdom Metazoa; phylum Chordata; order Testudines; family Trionychidae; genus Apalone; species Apalone spinifera. The sequence goes on along the minus strand of CM057848.1, from coordinate 49,551,310 downwards.
CCTGGGTTCTTTTATACTTCACATCAGATATATCAGAGGAACCTATAATTTTCTGTTAATGTTAGCTCCTCCAATAAGAACACTCCTCCTCAGACTGAGCCGATAACGCAGAATCAATTCTTCTGGATAATTTACATCTTTGAACAAACTTACACAACCCATTGATATGAGCTTTGAAAGTTTCATGATCAGCAATATCTCCTACAACATTTCTCCAATTAGAGTGCCCATAGACAAATGTTTCTATGGTCAGGGAATAATTTGCAAACATAACAGTAGACTGCCTTGGTGGTTTCTAAAATAATCAACCAATTTCTCATTTCTGTGGTCCCATTTTTCTTTATCCTCAGAAAATGGGACTAATGAAGACCCCTAAATTGCTTCTGTCCTCCAGCTTCATACTATTACTCAAATTTTCCATATACTTATGGGGGTTTTTTTTGTTTATTTACTAAGAAATATTCTATTGCAGCCAATGAAATAGATTTTGGCCATAATGCAATGTCTTCAGAGTAGGTTTCTTCCCTTACTTGGACAAAATTACCAATATTTTATATTTCCATTGCCACTTCAGAATCCACTTGGCATGTGTGGGATGTGACTAGATAACAGGGTAAATGCCAGGAAGTGTCAGAAGAGGAGAGAAGAAGCAGATGCTGGCCTTGTCAACCTGAGACCTTGATGGCAGGACGTGAGTGCACATTTCAACATAATGGATCTCTCCTTTTGCAGGACTTCCAGCCTCTGTGATGTCCCAGAAAGCACTCTCCAGGAGATGCCACATCCACCTACTATACAGCCTCAATGCTAATAACAAGCCTGATCTTGATCCCATTCAAATCAATGGCATCATTCCTATGATTAGATGAAGCAGAAACATGTTATATGAACCTAATCCTTATTTTGAAATTTGGTGCTGAATACACAACACCAAATTTCGAAATAACTCATTATTCTGAAATGCCCCTTAACCCTCATGAATAAGGGTTACTGGGATGTCAGAATAAGCTGTTCATTATTTTGAAACCTATTTTGAAATAATAGGCTGCTTCAGTAGATGCGGAATAGCTATTTCAGGATATTTCCAGTATCCCAAAATAGTTCTGCTGTGTAGACATAGCCTTAGTGCACAGAGATTGCAGATAAAAACTTTCATTGACTTCCATCTTCAACTGGACCATGTTCATTCAAAACATAGATCATTTTAAAGTTCTGTGAATTTTAATTTATTTTTCCACCTGGCTTAGATTTTTAACAAAATAAGCTATGTTTGGTATTGGATCACATTTTGAATATTTCTATAGATCTCTGTGATATACAGTATACAATTGCTTCACTGAAATACAATGTTATAACAACATTTCTCGTCCAATATGGAAAAATCAGGATCATATTATTCTTATGTTCCAAAGTAGATCATGTAATTAAGCAGTAGGTATTGTGAGGAGGGAATGTTCCTTCATTCTTTTTCCATCCTGGTCTTGGATAGTATGTTGCATTATTGGTTTAAATTTGTAAGAATTGTCAGAAGGTTCACAGAAGTCTGCAGAGAAATTAAAATTATTATTAAGTTGGACATGGATATATTTCACTTCATTAATATTTATTTCCCTCCTCTGAACTGCAATGTAGCCATCTTTTTCAACCCAGAAATAGTAAAGTTTGTAAAGAACTTGTGTACATTACTGAAGGCACATTGCAATAACTCTAATAAACTGCACCTGTGGACTCCTCTTGGGTTTATTTATATACTGTATCATAGGTCATTAACAGAAAATAACCCACTGAGATACAACATTCTTGTTTACCGTGAGATTCTGGTGGTGACAGCAGGAACATAAAGCATAAAATCAACAGGGAACACAGAACTAATAAAAAGACAAGGGTCTGTAAAGCAGAAAAAAAACCTAAAGCCAACTGTGCGCACAAAAATAAAATAAAATAAACTTCCATCATAAAACAATCAAAATCCACAGTATATTTACAGAGACTGGGGAGCCCAAATACCTGCTGAGCTTGAATATTTATGGGTGTCAGATTGCAAGTCAAGAAATCTGTGAGCTATTCAGAAACAAAACTTGATCAGCAGGCTATATTCCCATGAAAAAGCTGATTATGACCTTTTTTCCCTATAGCTCAGAAAAATCCAGCCAGCAAGAGAACTCTCATGTTAAAAGAAAAAAATGTTTCTGAAACTGACAAGTTTTTCAAACTGTATAGAGCTTAATAAATTGCTTCTCTCCATAAAATTCTGTTCAGGGAACCATCTAGTAACTTTAGCGCTGTCCTGGGATATGCACTGTATAGGAATCATAAATATGTTGCTCAGAATTAGAGATTTCAGTTTTGTGCCATTGGGAAAAGGATGTACTTTAAAGGATAATTTTAAAAAAATGCAGAAAGTCTGATGGTGATAAGTATGTGAAGTTCTGGTGTCTTTTGATAACCTATTAACTTCACTACTTAGTCTCTGAGTTGTTTGTTGCTTTACATTTCTTATAATCAAAATTCCTGTTATTGTACAACATACACTAAGTGCAAACATACTGACATTTAGCATTGCCTTTATTTTAGATCACAAGACAAACTCATCAAGAAAGAACATATATAAATCCCCTGTAAAGGTAAACTGAACTGAACTGTGAGAGCAAAAAAGGCTGAAGAACTCTGCACACAAGAGTGTGTTAAGAAATATAATGACACAGACTACCAAAAATAAATAATTATTACACGTGCATAACTATAATACATTCATCAGATGATTCTGATCTCACACCAGCTTCAAACATGGCCACAGGGTACTACCACTAGTCCACATGGTAACTACCATTTTTCTCCATGGTCACAATTCCCTACCCTCAGTCTATGGATGGAGTATGACTCTTCAGTGGAAGCAGTGGCTAAGTATGCACAGCACTCTTCCACGAGGCAATTGAATTAGGAAGGGAAAGTAAGTGAAGGAAACAGGCTGAATGAACAGCACTTTGATGATCTGATCTTGATTCTTCTCGCAGGCAGTAAGTCCTCAGGGGTTGCTGCACCAAGCCCCTGCTACTTGGTGATACCACATCATCCATACAAGCAGTCATGCTACTACTCTTCACCTTTCCCAACCTGATGGTATTTGGGTCAATCAGAGTGCAGCCATATGCATGCTCCTTACTCCTGCCTAATCATGAGCCAGAATTTGTTTTAAGGCATGAGACATTTTTGCAATGTAAATAATGCTTCCCTCCCAGTTCTAATGTTTACCTCAGGTTCTGATGAAAATGTAGGCATGGGAAGTGGAGATTCAGGGGGTGTTGCACCACCCTCCCCAGATTTTGTGCCCGATGCCACAGTCCCAGATGCCAACCTGCTCCTGGGTCCCCTCTTCTGCCCAGGGTCCCAGTCATCAACTCAAAGGGGTCCTGGCACTGATGTTAGCCCCAGGGTCCTGGTTGCCAGGGGCTCTGTTGCCACTTGGGATCCTGGCAGCTCCACTGCAAGCCTGGAGGCCCTGACCATCAGCCCCATGCCTGGGGCTCTGCAGCCATCCTCAGCAGTGGCTCCAGCCTGGGGCAATGAGGGGCACAGACAGGGGAAAGCAGGTGAGGGGATTGCAGCTCAGCACCACCACCCTAAAACTAGTTCCAAAATATAGTAAGTTAACTCTTCCAGAACAGGTGCTCCTCCCTAAGTCAAATAGTGTCCTTGTCAAAATTAGATTAATTCACATCATCAGTAGCAGCCTCCTCAAGAGCAATGTATATACAGTTAGCTGGGTAACAGCAGTGAACTTCTAATATGAATAGACTAAGAACATAAGAACGGCCATACTAAGTCAGATCAAAGGTCCTGTCTTCCAACAGTGGCCAATGCCAGATGTCCCCAGAGGGAATGAACAGAACAGGTAAATCCTCAATTGAACCCACCCCTTTTGCCTAGTCCCAGCTTCTGACTGATTCTTCTCTTCCTTCTCTGCAGTGTTAGCAAGGAGCATGCTGCATCTCTGCTCTTTTTTTCTCACAACAAACTTTCTTATGCTGTTGCCAGGAAAGCTGAGATAGAGAATCACATGCATTTTATGTAGATAATAATGACCATTATTGCCAGAAGTGGTTTCAGTTTATATATAAGCTCCAGTCCTCCCTCCTGCACCTATAACAACAATAAGCTTGGATCTTTATTTATGCACTTTTTTCTGAGTTTAAAGTAATATTGTGCAGAGCACTAGTGGAAGTCATATTTAACATGGAAGTCATGCTGCGGGGGAATGAAACTCATCCATTGAAATATTTTCTAAGGAGAAAATCAGCCTGCTGTATGTATGCACAGAAAATCTTTCCACAATTTTACCTAAAAAAATAGTGGGCAACAAACCTTTGGTCAATTTCCTGTCCACATATGTAACTATTCCTTTCAGAGCTGATGAAAATTCACATTCTAAAGTATTATACATTAAGATTCTTAGAGTTATTTAATCCAATAAAGAAAATACCTCACTGTCTTCAACAACCATTGGAAAGGAACCAATCTGATTTACAACTTTCATGTCTTTTGTGTAGAAATCCATTTTTTTAATTTGCAGGGTAAATTAGAGAAAGAGAGACACTTGGATTTTACATATTTTGGTTAATTTCTTCCTGTGATCATTAGTATGAATTTGAAATTATACATTTAATTATCTCTCTGAAACCTTAAAAAAGCAGATGTATTTTATCTGTTTTGTCTTCAGCAGTAATATACAAATATTCTTCCCAACCAAATCAGAAATGAAAACCTAATCTAGAGTATAATGACATTTTAATTTAGGATGTACCTCTTTGCTTAACTCATATATATCTTATGCATTTAAAAGGAAAACCATTTACAGAGGAGGACAATAGTCCCTGTAGACACCACATCTCATTTTCAATTCAGTTGGCAAGAATACTAATTACATAATCACATATTCAGCAGCATTCAGCAGAGTTATTTATTTATTCATCCTTAAGACCCAGGATGTCTACCAGGTCAGTTCCAATAAGCACTACCTTGAGAATCTCAGCAATGGTATACGAAGATAATTAGATATAGAGCTGTGCGAAAAATCTCACACACAAAGCTAAACCTTGGAGATTTGCCTCTTTGCTGGCTTCAAGACTGACTGAAAAAAATATGTGTTGCCATAATCAAAAACAGTTTCTGTAAGTCACCATTTCAAAAGAGGAGGCTGCATCCCACAATCTCATTCTAAATCATGTACATGCTCAACTTTACTTATTCCACCTCAGTGGACTCTGAGGGTAAGTCTAGACTGCACACCTTTTTCGACAGAGGCTTTGTCGACAGATACTGTTGACAAAGCCTCTGTTGAAAAAGAGCATCTAAACTACAATCAGTATTGTTGACAAAGCAAGCAGCTTTTTCGAAAGAGAGTCTGGATGCTCTCTTTCGAAAAAGCATAGCTTGCATGCAATAGCGCCTTTTTTCGAAAGAGTACTTTTGAAAAAAAGTGTTATTCCTCGTAAAATGAGGTTTACCGCTGTCGAAAAAATTCCACGTTCTGTCGAAATACTGTCGACAGAACGCGGCGGTAGTGTAGACGCAGGTTATAGTTTTGTCGACAAAAGCCAATTTTTGTTGACAAAACTCTGTAACCTAGACACATCCTGAGACAGAACAAAGAAATAACAAAGTAATCCTATTTAAAATCCATACAGGATTTTTATTTCTCTGGATGTTTGACTGTAGATTAGAGCAATGAGATGTTGGGAAAAACAGGGAATAAAGTAGATACAACTTAAGGTCTGGACTGGTATTTTACAGGCTGGCCTGGGAGCAGTGGATAGATTCCTTGCTCTGGGAGTGGAGCTGGGACAAAACTAAAGCTCTGAGATTCAGGGTTTATCTTCACTTCAGTGTTCTCTTGAATTATCTACACTTGAGTTAACTCCTTTCAAGTTAACCTAATTTGAGTGAGAACAGTCACACTGCAAAACATGGGGGCAGCACAGAGTTTGTAGTAGCAGCATGGAGTAGCTAAGTCCCCAGTGCTTTAGTAGATCCAGCATCATCAACACTGAAGCTTCAACACATATACCTTGTGCCTGCTAGATTATGTTTAAAGCATTCAATTTAGGATTAGGGGATATGAGCCAACCCCAAGTTATACCTCAATTTAACCCTTCAGTGAGACAAGCCTTGATCAGAGTTTGTACCCTGTTTCCTTCTTGCCCCATGCACCTTTTCCTGATGCATTTAATTCCTCATCATTCATACCAGCTCAGATGTAATGCTTAGTGCATGGTGGGAATAGGCATGAACGGTGGCCACCAGCACAGAGGTAGTAGCAGCAGTTGATCTCTGCTCTTCTTTCCATAAAGGGTCTGGCCGTACATGAAGCTCAGGCAGGTGATTCTTTATGTTCCCTCCCTTCACACCCTTTCCAGAGAAGTCCTGCAAATGGACTCCCAGAAAAACCCTGCAGTAGCAGCAGATGAGGAACCAAAAGAAACAAACAGAAAGTATTCTGCAAGAAGAGATTAAAAGAGATCTCTTGTGAGAAGCAAACAAATGTTAATTGTGCAATTAATCTTCTCTCTGATGGATCATTTTAAAAGCCCTGAATAATCTATTCTACAGATATATTGAAAACATGGGATTTTCAATATGTCTTTTTTGTGCTACTGATAGCAAACACAGATTTTTGGGAGGGGAGAAACATGTGTAGTTCTGTAATATATTGTGGGACTGGTATCGTTGCCTAATCAGGGTGCTCAGCATGTCCCTTTCTAAGACCCTATTAACAGCTAATCATCTGGGCTCAAATCTCCTAGGGTGGGTGTTTATCTCAGTCTGAACTTATATGGAAAAATTTCAGCCAGAACAGTTCGGCCACTTTTGTAAATATGTTTGAGGAAAATGCATTGGTTCTTTGAAATGTTCTGGCAACCCATGCTTTGAAATTGTAGTAAAATAAGGGCCTGAAACATATGCCCATCTATTACAGGCTTGGTATGGGGCCTGAGGCCTGTCCAACAATAGTTAAGAGTTCGCTAATATAAAGCAAAGTGAAGCTGTGAGCAAGAGCCCAGCTCTGCTAACAGAATTTGGCATGAACAAGGTTAATGATGTATAATACTAAATGGTGCTAGGTACAGGCTGGAAGCACATTTTAAAGGGGTTGTAATAAACCATCTTGTTAAAAAAAAACAGGTTTAAAACAGGGTTTAAACTAACAGTATAATAAATAGCAATTAAACCCCCATGTAAAAGGTAATGAGTGGTATTTAGGTAATGTCAGAAGATGGCAATCTAATACATTAAAAGTAATGTGTAACTTGTCTGTATCTATATATAAAAATGTACCCTAAGGAAGTTGTTTGTGTGCCAAAGGGCAGTGGCAAATTCCTGTTACTAACTGAACTGAGTTTATTGTCACAAACATACCTGTGTTAGCCCTAACTGTAAACATTTAATTCAAAAAAACTAAAATGGTGCTTCATTTTCAATAAACCTGGTCTGGTGTCTTCAATTTTTAGGTCTTTGGGGTCTCTTTTAAAGTTTGTTGTAGGTGCCATTTGCACAAGGCCAATACAGCATACAGAGGGACAACCATGCAGCCAAACAGTTATCATTATTAAACAAAGCAAAATACCTGTAAAAACACCATACCAGTAACTTATAACAACCACAGAAATGATGACTTAAAATTTAGCAGGCTCATGATATTTAGTCAGGAATCTGTCTTTTTCCTTTTCAGCCCTGGTCTACACTAAGGAGTTATTCAGAAATAGCTCCCCTTATTTCAAAATAATAAGCAGAGCATCCACACTATCAAGCTTATTATTTTGAAATAAGGAGCTGGTTATTTCAAAAATTGTTCTCCTGCTTTCAAAATTGTTATTTCAAAATAGCCTTAGTGTGGATGCTCCACTGCTGCTATTTCAAAATAACTACTCCCTAGAGTAATGCCCCCATTTCTTCTTGGAGCTCCAAGTTGAGGTAGCACATCAACAATAATGTTATATAACAATTTTGTTATTTTGGGAGTTATTATTTCAAATTTAGTTATTCTGATATAATTTACTAGTGTAGACATGCCCTAAGTGAAAATCCACCTACATTTGGCCAGGTTACAAGACTTTGAAAAATCACAGTTTGCACATGCTTATTGGAGACTTCTGTAATTTTAGCAGTGAAATTCCTGGAAAAAATAATATGAGATCATGTAAGTAGACACTATATCGCAATGCATATAAACAAGGGGGTGAATTAAGGTTACACAAGCAATCATAACTTTGACATTTCCTTAATTTTGAGTACTTTAGCTCTGCAAACTTAATGGTGTTCTATTTATGCAATTTTGTTCTGGGCACTATAAAAAGAACTTGCTATTTAGTGGCATTAGTTCCTCACAAAGTGAACCTTGCTGTTCTCCCAATTTTAATCTGGCTGTAAATCATACAAATGTGTTGCCATCACTTTCCTGTATTCTGTATATGACCACAACACAGTGGGCTCTTTAAATATTACCTTATTGTCTCAACAGTTCTTTCATCTCTCAGATTTAATTGAGTCTGAGTTGTCTAGAAATATTGTAGGATCTTTTATCTATGCAATTTTTAAAAGCATGAATTAAATCTTATCATTAGTGGTCTTCCTGGCACTACAGTCTAAGCTAAGGTTGTTAAATAGAAAAAGACTCATTTTCTAAACAGGCCCCCACAGGGATTCTGTGTCTTCATAACTGATAACTGATTAAATTAAATGAAGCAGAGCTTAATACAAGTACTGTGTTTTAGCCTTGTTGTACAGTACTGATAAGTATATGCTGTAGCAGAATGGAGCAAATAGTTCACTGTATTTCAGTGGGACTATTTGTGGAATTAACTACTGCTCACCGAGACTAATGGTGACAGAATCAGGCCCTAAGTCATTTAAGTATAGATTTTTTCCCTATTTTTCTTTCCTTACATTATTTTTTTAATTACTCAGAGTGATGTTAGCCATTTTTGTCTCTGTATTGTTTATGAGATTGCACTGTAAGTATTCACAGTTTGTAATTCCAGCTATGTGGGTTAGTTTTCAACGTGAACATAGTTCTTGTGGCAGGTTTCTGCTTCCTGATTTTCTTGAATAGCTATTAACATGTTGCATTTGCAAAATTAAAATTCACTTCCGCTGGCTATTTCTCAGTGTTTCCTTATTCAGTGTTTCCATGAACATTCCTGCCAGTAAATTAAGTGTATAGCACAGTTATGTCAATCAAATGCAGAAGTGATTGGAACATATTCTAAATAGGTACTTACAGTAAATCTTGTTGTTTTCCCTCATACATGATCATGGTTTATTGTGGGGATGAGAACATTCACTGGATTTCAGCTGTAATGAAGCTGGAACTAACTTCTTGGTTGCCAATTTAGAACATGCATTTCTTTGTCAAACCCAACAGCTTAACCTTCCTTAGGAATCAACTGCTAGACAGTGAAGGTGGTAGAACAGTGATTTGATGTGTTTTCTGAGGACAGCTAAATAGGTGGGCAGATTCATTCTATATTCATTCTACAATTTCTTAGTGCCTTTAAGTATACAATAGGAATAAAAGTTGTCTTGGCAACACCGGCAACCTGTGTATTCAGGGGTATCTGGAGATCCAGGAAGATGAGAGAGATTACAAAACCTTCAAACAATTGTGGGTAAACCTCTCAGCTATGTAACTTCCAGCAATGTTTCCAGTTGCTTCCTTCATCACATAAGTATTATCTTGTTTTCTTCTGGGTTGAATCTCAGCCAAATTAGCTCTCATCTATGTCTCAGTTTATGATGGGCACCTATTCAGTCTCTCCACTGTGACAGAGACTGAAATATAGAGCATAATGGCATCAGCCTACCACAGAGTGAAGGCTTTTTCATTAACACTTTGAACAGCACCAGAAACATAGCAAGCAGGAGTATGACAGGATACCGCCCTGACAAGCCCTGCTTTACAGGAGCCTCTGTTTCCTTGAGCAATCAGCCAGTACTAATGGCTTCACTTTCCATGAAACAAAATGGTTGAGCCAATTTAGAAGGATTCTGCTTCTTCAACTATGCTCCACCAGCCTGTCAGTTGCACCTCATGGTCGAGTGCACTGAGTTGTAAGGGAATCAGCATGGACATTTGACCATATTCCATTGCCAGGAGAAGAGTACTATAGACCAACTTCCTTAGTGCACTTTCCGTATTATACTCAGGCCTAAAACAAAAATCAACTGTGGTCAAAGAGATTTGTGATTGTGTAATGTTTCTATCCAAGTAAGTGTTATGGTTTTGAATGGCCTTTCCTTTCCTACTACATCCTGCCATATACTCAAGGCTGTTCCTAGGGGAATGTGTGGCCTGGGGCAACTTTCCCTCCCATGCAGGCCCTCTCCCACCCTGCCTCTTCCCATTTCCCATCCCTGCTCCCACTCTATCCACCCCAGTCTATCGCAAAGTGCCCTCCCCTGAGCAACATGACGTGGGTGTTATGATGGCCTCAGCGTACTGATGATCCCAGAGTGAAGGCATCTTCATTAACACTTCGAACAGCACATCCTCAATTATATGCTGCATGCAGTGCCGGTCTCTAGCTGCACAAACTATGCAGAAAGCTTGTTGGTACAAGTTTTCCCAATACGAGGGCAATCCTGGAAAGCCGTAAGGCTGCCATAGACTCAGCCCACTGAGTGGGGGGGAGGGGAGGGGAGGGAAAGAAATAGGGCAATTGCTCTGGGGCCTGGCAATTCTAAAGGGCCTGGGCATTGGTGGTTGAGGCCCTGGACCTTTTGGAATCACCACAGAAGTACTGAGCAGCTGCAGAGCCCTGTGCCATGCACTCTGATTAGCTCTGAGGACCGGCAGGGGTTGTACCACGCTGTCCAGGCAACACTAGGGGCTGGCTGTCTCAGCCCCACCCCTTCCAGGAGTGTGAAACCGTCCCCACCAACATATTGCCCAGGGGCCTGGCAATCCTGTTGGCTCCCCGGCTCCCACTGTTGTGTAAAGGGGCACCATCAGAGAACAGGGGCCCTAACTGGAATATTGCTACAGTCCAGTGATCCCTAGTTATTAGAATGACCTCTCACAGGCTGTTGCAGTCAATGCAAGTTGGAGTATCCTTCAGGTGCTAAGTAGTTTGTCAGGAACAACGTGGTGCCAGATGGCCTGAGAATTACAGAGTGAGCTTTGCATCCTGTTTCCAGACGTATATAGGGCACAAACATTTGAAACACATCCAGGATCCAGTCTGGGGAAATTATCCATATCTGTTCCTTTTTTGAACAATCAGTTGTACCCATTTGTGCAAATGCCAGTTAAGCTGTTTTAGAAAACTGTTATACTGTTCCTTATATTTCATGTATTCTATTGACTAGACTCTGGATAAAGAAATTCTACCAACATTTCACTGTATCTTAGAACTTTGTCAGTTTACTCCTTTCATTATTTATGTCATAGTGTAAATGTGTATGGCACTTTGCAAAACACGTAAAGATGGTTAAAAGCACCTAATCTATCACAATTTAAAGTTAGTGACGACCCCTCCTTTTTCTTTTTGGTGCATATCAAGCTCTAAAAGTGAATCTACATCACAGACAGCAATGGGAGTTTTCTCACAAATTTTAACTGGAAACTAATTTTAACCCTATCATACCATCCATCCTGTAAAGATCAAAAGTGTCACTAAGACCTTCAGTTAATCTCTTAATTTTCATTCTAGGGAACTCTACAGAAGCTGTGAGGAAGTTCTGACCAAATCTGGACCGTCCCATAAAACAAAAAAACCCAAACAAACAAACTTGGTGGGCAAGCGGCCAAGGAGCTTGCGAACAGGTGAGTGCTAACAGGGAGTTTAGAGAAGGAGTTCTCCAGGTAAAGGAGAAGCAGATACAGGACTCTTGAGGGAAGTGTGTGTTGTTATTGGGGCTCTCTTACTGTGTGCTGAGCTTGTGTTTGTGAGTGAGGGTTGGTGTGTGCTGGGGTTTTTTTTTCTGTGTTTTTGAGTGAGGCTTTAGAGAGGGAGTTCTCCAGGTAGAGGAGAAGC
>CM057848.1:49523630-49537966 GCA_030068395.1 Apalone spinifera | reverse complement strand
TGATGACCTTCTGAGGTCTCTTCCAGCTCTATGGTTCTATGATTCTATGAAACAAACAAATACAGGTTTTTTAAATGAATGCATCTAAACTTTCAAGATTTTCACTTTTACAAAACTTCTTCACTTGCTGGTATCATTGGGAGTTGAAAGTATGAAAAAGCTACAAGAAAGGCCATCGAGGTCACTCAGAAACAATCTAATGCACTTGGAAGGAAAAGCACAAGTTGCAGGAGAGAACAGTTTAGAGGAAGCACCAAGAACCCAGTCTGCATAAAACACGGTTAGCAGCAGTGGCAGTATCTCTATAAATAGTTGTCTTAATAAAAAGCCAGTTCCATTTTACAAGCATGGAATCCTTTCATGTTATTTATTACCCAGCATAGGGTACATAAAACATACAGGAAATCATGAGAGAACTCGATTATGCCAATTTTTCAGACAAAGTTTTAAACCAAAAAGATTCAATTACAAACTTTACAGTCTGAATGTTTTTCCATAACAAACTGAACCTCAGACCCTTTGGAGTAAGTCAGTAAATATAAACAAAACACATTTTTGAAGGAAAGCAGCATTTACAAAATTATTCACAATTATTTGTTTGTTTTCTGATTGGTTATTCTTCTGAGGTTCCCCTTCATTAATGATATAATATGTTCTTCCATTTAGGACAAAACAGTCCAAACTGGGTAAAGTTAGCCAAAGTTGTAATGGATCTTAGGAAGGGCCATATATTTAGCAGTAGTAGGTTTGAACTAATATTTCCCTAAATTTTGAAATTTTTGGATCCATACTTGATACCAAACATTGGTGCATGCTCCTATCTCTGAGCTTTGCTTGAAGCAGGAAAATCCTTAAGAAACCTAACTGAACTCATATGTTTGAGTAGCAAAAAGCCTTGAGCTTCTTTGGCATTCTGGTTGTCTTCTTTCGTGCCCTCTCTTGTGCCTTCTTCACTTTGACAGTATATTTTTTAATTAAAGAAAAAGCAACCATGGCTACAATATTCTTAAAATGTCCAACTGCCTCTTTTTTTGTTCCAGATTGGAATAATGTCCTCTAAATTATATATCCTTTCCTTACAGTGGCAGAACTCATGAATTTCATATATCAAAAGATTTCAGCAAGTTCCCTTGAGATGTTGTGATGGACGGTGGCATTCAAAGCCCATATTTCATGGGAAATAATGGCCTATGGTAAAATATTTGATCTCTCTAGCATTATCTCAAGATAATGGCACTCTGAACGCTTGTCGCCAGTGTATATTTCCCATAATTTGGTTTTATTTTTCTTACTGCTGCTCAGTACAGTGTTGAATGTGTAAGAATTTTATCATGCACACACAGTCCCAGATCTGGATCCAAGATTGTTAATGTATAAAGCATCCAGGTTGTCAGTACCTCACTGCCATACTTGATTTTTGTCACTTTTTTCTAATCTTCTTACTGAAGACATAGCTCTACATAAAAATGCATAATCTCTCTTTATCTAGCCATGTTTCTGGTTTATTCAAGTAATTGGAACTGTATTGAATTAAAATAAATGATCTTCAATAGTTATCTGTTATCTTTAATTAAACTTATTCAGTAATAAGTATACTTTAGCCTGACCTCTTGTTATGGCTTCTTTGTGCTGCTCTGTTGGGGCAAAGATACCATAAGGCAGACCAGATGAACATTCCCTTGGCAAATAGGGGAGTATTGCAGCAATACCCAGTAGAAAAGTATGTGTCTTTTTGCACCAGTACCCAGCTGGCACTACAGGCTGGTGTAGCTTAGAGCATGACTGCTCAAAATTGAGGTAGGGGACCACAGCAGTCGCTAGTTGACCCAAGGATCAGGGAAGCACAAAGGTGGCATAAAGCTCTCCTGTCCCAGATCTAAGAAAGCTCAGATGGATACTAGAACTGGGGACAGTATCTATTAAAATTACCTTTTCTTTTCATCATATTTTTTTAAACAGCATAATATAATGGGCCAGTTGCTCAGCTGCTGTGTGTTGGTTTTGCTCCAAAGAGGCCATGTTGAATTACACTAATGAAAGAGCAGCCCTATGAGTATTTTCAGTCTATGAAAATGTTTTGCATTTATCGCTAACATTTTCATCTCAACAAAATGAAGTCCAACTACGAGAAATAATGCAGCACATGGAGGTTTTAGATTCTTATGGTTTAAAAAATAGGATGGTAAAGGGAACTAGAAGGAAAAAATTCAAATGAAAAGCACAAGCCAAGTGTTCATGAGAATCAGATTGTAGAGTCTGGTTTTAATCAAATATACACAAGCCTGGAAATATATTAAGGAAAGTGGTGATGTAATTGCTATGATTAAAAAATATCATCTATGTACTCAATGCTACCCATGTGTCTTAGTCTGCCATTTCATATAGTTTAGCCTTCTCTTCTCAAGAGCAACAGTTTTCCTGTAGCTAACTGATATGAAATCCTAACCCCCTCACTTTAGATCATCTTACCCACTAAAATTTGGATGTGAATTGCAACCATCACATGAAACTTAGCAACTGATAGTGTATGGCAACCCTACTCAAGGTATGTCTACACTTTAGAGTTTTTTTGGAAAAACGTCTGTTTTTCTGAAAAAACTTCACTTATGTCCACACTTCAATCATGTTTTTTCAAAAAAAAAAATCAAAGGAAAGAGAGATTTTTCCGACATTGGTAAACCTCTTTCTAGAAAAAGAAGCCTTTTTTTCAGAAAGACCTCTTTTGGAAAAAGGTGTGTGTGGACGGGGAAGAAGGAGTTATGTCGAAAGAAAAAGAAAAAGAAAAAGAAAAAAGCACAGATGGCCTGGTGGCCACTCTGTCCATAGTAATCACAGTGTAAATGTGAGATAAAGTCCACACTGAATGGATGCTATCTTAAAAAAAGCAGATTGCTTTTTCAATGTGCTTTTGCCGTGTAGACGCTCTTTTTCAAAAGTAGTTTTATCGGAAGATCTCTTCCAGAAAAGCTTCTTCAGAAAGAAGCCTGCAGTCTAGACATAACCTCAGAAATATGGGACAGAAAGTGACAAACATTCCAACTAAAATAAATAGGAAATATTAGGGAGAAATCACTAGAAGAAGGTCACCCTGAAAGGAAGAAGGAAAACCTTGGAGGAAGGTTCCTATTGTACACAGAGCTAAAAATATGAACATTATAGGGGAGCCTTTAAAAGTCACTGGAATCCTCACCTTCCCCATTAATCCTTTCAAATTACTGCTTCTACCTTAAAATATAGTGTAAGTGCTTCAGAGCAGGGACCAAGTATTTGTACATGATGGAACACAATGGGGCCTTGATCCTGAACATTGCTGCAATTACAAATTTAATACAATAATGAAGGCTCTGAGTCCCAACATGGAAACTATATTCAACCGACTTAATTTGGAATGCTAAACAACCCGTGGGACTACTGGTCATTCATGATGCCAAAGGATAAGTCACTGGACAAGATTGAGATGCTGAAGAAGCACTCAAAGATGATGAGGCCATTGCAGAGAAATTAAATGAATACTTTACAGCTGAGGATGACACGGAGATTCCCAAACTGAGCCATTCATTTTAGGTGACAAATCTGAAAAACTGTTCCAGATTGAGAGGTGGTTTTGGAACAAACTGACAAACCAAACAGTAATAAACAGCAAGCAAATGGTCTGGTAGCACTTTATAGACTAACAAAACATGTAGATGGTACCATGAGCTTTCGTGGGCACAGCCCACTTCTTCAGATGACCGGAGTGGGCTGTGCCCACAAAAGCTATGATACCATCTACATGTTTTATTAGTCTATAAAGTGCTACCAGACCATTTGCTTGCTGTTTTTTTCTGTAACGGACTAACTTGGCTATCCCCTGAAGCTCCTAAACAATAATAAGTCACCAGGATTAAGTGGAATTCAACCCTCTGAAAGAACTCAAATGTGAAATTACAGAATTACTAACTGTGGTTTATAAACTATCCTTTAAATCATCTTCTGTACCAAATAACTGAAGAACAGCTAATGTGGCATGCATTTTTAAAAAGGGCTTTAGAGATGATCCTGGCAATTACAGCCAGTAAGTCTTACTTCAATACCAGCCAGACTTATTGAAACTACAGTAAAGAAGAATCAGACACATCAGTGAGGCATGATTTCCCTTTGCTCCATGTTCACTCCTCAGCAACAAATGAAGTCAATCAATCTAGTAGAATTCTTTCAGGGGGTCAACAAGCAAGTGGACAAGGAAGAATCCAGTGGTTATTGTGTACTTAGATTTCCATAAAGTCTTTGACTAGGTCCCAAATAAAAAATTCTTAAGTAAAACAAGCTATTATGGGATAAGAGTGAAAGTCTTCTCATGGGTCAGTAATTGGTTAAAAGAACAGAAACAAAAAATAGGAAAAAATGGCCTGCTTACAGAATGAAGAAACATAAATAATGGTTTCTCCCCAGAAATCCTTTCTGGGCTCAGTCCTATTCAACATATTCATAAATGATCTGGAGAAAGAGGTCATCAGTGAGGTGGCACAGTCTGCAGATGACACAAAACTATTCAAGATAGTTAAGTACATAGCAGACTGCAAAGAGCTTAAAAAGGATATCCCCAAACTGGGGTGGCTGAGCAACAAAATGGCAGGTGAAATTCAATGTTGATAAATAAAAAATAATGTATATCGGAAAACATAATCCCAGCTGTACAGATATAATGATGGGCACTAAATTAGCTGTTACAACTCAAGAGAGAGATCCTGGAGTCATTGTAGATTGTTCTGTGCACTGGCAGTCAAAAAAGCAAACAGAATGTTGGGAGTCATTAAGAGTGTGATACATAAGAAGACAGAAAATACTGCCTCTTTATAAATGTCCACACCTTGAATACCATGTGCAGATGTGGTTGCCTCATCTGCCAGAAAAAATCACTGGAATTGGAAAAGGTTCTGAAAAGGGCAACACAAATATGCTGAGTGTAGAACAGCTTCCATCTGAGGAGAGATTAATAAGTCTGGGATTTTTCAGCTTGGAAAATAGACAGCTAAGGGGCGATATGATAGAGGTCTATAAAATCATGACTAATATGGAGAACAGAAATAAGGAAAAATTATTTACTCCTTCCACAAGAACTAGGGGTCACTTAATGAAATTAATAGGCAGCACATTTTTTAAAAAACCCACAACAAAGTATTTCTTCCCACAACACAAAGTCAATCTGTGGCACTTCCTATCAGAGGATGTTGTGAAAGCCAAAACTTTAACAGGGTTCAAAAAACAAGTAAATAAATTCATGGACAATATGTCCATCCCTGGCTATTAGTCAAGATGGTCAGGCATGGTAGCCTGTTTTGTCAGGGCTGGCAATGGGTGACAGGGGATGGATCACTTGATGATTACCTGTTATGTACACTCTGGAGTACCTGGCATTGGGCACTGTTGGCAGACAGGATACTGGGCTAGATGGACCTTTGGTCTGACCCAGTATGACTGTTCTTATGTTTTTAAAGTTTACAGTGTGATGTAAAGGATTTCTTGGGGCAGGATCCAATTTACACTAACTTGTAAGCTTCATCTGAGTTTTGCCATATTTAAAAAAATGTTTCAAGATTCCCCTTCTCATGAAGGCTTTTCTCTAATCAATAATCTATTTTTAATTATGAGCCAATATATAAATGTAACCTTGATTCACAGTAGAATGTTCTTTGCTGTCACATTCTGAGGTTCGCACAAAGATCCAGAGAAGTGACTGAGCAATTGTTTATTTACTCTTTATTACTTATTCAGTACCTTATGATTTCACTCAGTATCATGCAGTGAGAAATCATGTTTAGACCATTGCTGTTTCTGCCCTTTGTTTCTCCTCCTCCTCATCCACCTTTTCCTGTTTCCTCCAGCTTTCATAATCTTTATCAGTTTCCTCTGCTTCTCTGACATTCCTTCCCTGAAGCAACTCCCCCAATCCTCACTGGGCTTCTCCCATCCCATTACACAGTCCGTCTGCTAAAATGATCAGCAAGCAAATGGAAAATATTGATAATATAGTGCCAACCTTCGACTATGACACTTCAGTCAGATTCATAGTGGGAAGCGGGGGCAAAGAGTTCACTTGTCTGGATCTCTCTCTGAGGCTATTTACAAATGCATCACTACATTAGTTTACATTTGGTTCACACTGGAAGATTTTCTTTGCAACCATTATTATTCATTTTAAACAAAATGGACCATCAGACTGTAACCAATGGGCCACAAAAAGACATCAGGCTGGCTGCAACTAGCTTGTCAGCCACACATATGACATCCTTGTCCTAATGAATGGGAGCGCTTCCCCAGTGCAGAGTTTGAACATTCTACTCAGTAGTTCTGTAGGCTGAGTGTAGTAGGGGAAGCTGCTATCCCATTGGGAGAAGTCATTGTTCTAGAGAGGGGTGGTGGTTCCACCAGCCACTACAGTGAGGGGTGCTTTAGAAATGTGAGCACTAAATAATAATAGTTAACTGATTTAATAAGTATGTAATTTGAAACTTGTATTGTTATCTCAGTGAGTTATTGTTCTGGGGAATAGTAAGAAAATAGGAATATAGATGAAATGTTACCCAGAAATAACTCAATCTGGCTGAATAACACCATGAATTTATCATGTGGATTTTAATTCTTCTATAATGAATTCTGACTTTAGATAGCTGAACGCACTGCATACTTAGGAGGGGTGTATTTGTGTTTTCTACTTTTGTAAATTGAAAAGCATGCTTTCCTCACTTTTTCTGAGTACAGCAGGAAAAAAATCCAGTGTGAACAGCCTGATATTTTTTGATTTGTTTGTTTTATATTTAACTAATTGCCTTTAGCCACAAGGACCAAGATATTTAGCACCATTATGGGAGTCCAATTCTTTCCCACTTAGGTCTTCATAAAGTTATACAATATGCATTTTTTGAGAGGGAAAATGGAGACACGGAGTGAACGGAACACTTTAAATTCTTCATTGGTCATTTTCTAAAAATAAATTATACTGGTAAAACAGAAAAGAGAGTAAAATAACCAAAATCCAGGAAACCTAATAATACAAATATACATAATACAGACAATTTCAATTCTGTAGAAAAAACTAATTATTAGAGAGAAAAATTATGCACTGGAATAAATAGGTATGGCTATTACAACAGCTTTGTAACTTGCATTCCTACATGTACTTTGCAAACCTGTTAAGAAAACAACTATAAATCATAAATAAAATAGTAAATTAACTTGGGAACAATCTTCTAATACTCCATAACTGTGGTCCATCCATTTCTTTTTCTTTCCAGTATGTTTCCATAGACAATCTAAAATAAAAAGCCACAGTGTGCATGAAATGTATTAAAGGTACATGAAAGTAATTGCACAGGATTATATACAGAAGAGGGAAAATTTATTTCCATCTCCCTCTACCAATTCAGGTATGTCTTTAAATAATCGTTTTGTCCCACTATGATATCAAAGAGATTTTCAAATTGAGTTAAAATCCATATAGTCTAGAGTAAATTATGTCTGAAGGTCATATACCTTAAACTTTAGATCTTCTTTAGATTCTTTTCTATTTGATGTCTTCGTTCTACTTATTCATAGAGTTAGGTCTCTGTAGAAAGGCAGTTTCTTCACAGCTTCCCTTTAGATTTTATGAGGAGGTACAACTTTATAACAGCTGTCTCTAAATCATACATTAGCATATTTTCATCAATGCTAAGGGTAATGATACTTTTAAACACTGATTTTACAGTCTCTAACATGATAAGCCTTACCCTCTGAGATCAAGAGGAGACTACATTACAAATATGGTACATTAATGTTTCAGAATAGCATTCCTTTTTTAAAAACAAAGATAGTTCTCCAAATTGCAGATGAATGCTTACATGAAATCCCCCTTGAAAATTATTTTTGTGCAGTAGTATGTGGGAGAGTCAGAGGACTAAAAGAACATTTGTTGTTGATGCAAGCACTAAAGATGATAAAAGTTGTCTTAGTCTAGTCAGATACCTTGTTAGGTAAGTTAACCCGAGTATTTACATTTGCTATGCACTAATCAGAGGATGACAAGTGGAAGCTATGTATGTGGGGTTAGTCCAATTATTCACTATCACTGTGTTGTTTGCAAATCCAGACTATGATGGCTGAAAGGATTAATACAAGAAGTGGTATTTCTTCATTCCTTTTCAATTAGCCCTGTGTTTTTCATAGGAAACCAGGAAGGTGGTTGATTACTTTTGTCAGTATGATTTGGACTTCTGCCCCTATAATTCTAAACCATTCGAATGTCAATCTACCTTTTTCCTCTGTTGCTCACCCACTTCTTCCAACTCATTTTAATGGAGTTCCTGGTTTCATCTTTTGAAACTTACACTATCAGTACATTTTGTCAAATGAAGCAAGTTTATTGTTTCCCAGTCCAGAAGACAGTGGTGTCTCCAAGGATATTTGTTCTAATTTTCTGTAAGATTCCTCTCCATTTCCTCCACATTAGACATGGGGGGCGGGCGAGGGGGAGGGGGAGCCTGCAAACCAGCCAGCAAACGACCTATATTTGATGGACTATACCATAACTTACACATTTTCCAGTTTTGCTTTTGGTCTCTGGTTGGCTGACAGACACTATATATTACACCATTTCACACTGTCTTTCTCAATGACTCCTGTGCACAAGCTCAGAACTCCAATGATCTTCTAACATTTCTTGGCAAGATGGAGGTGATGGTAGTCACCAGGTAAGTTTGTGTGTCTATATCTCCCTCTTCACTGTAAAGTTGATAAATCCATTATCTTTCCAAAACTTAGATCCACAGGCTACTGGTGCCTAGTGCCTTTTGTATACCTTGGAGGCAGAGAAATGTATTATGTTACATTTTGTTTACCCAGTTTTTTCTCTATTTAGATCTAGTTAATGCTTCTATGCTGATGAGAAGAATTTGATGCCTGTTCAAGGAATTCACCTTTTTCCTTTGCCTAATCTGCAGATGAGAGATGAAAGGCATTTCTTTGAAACTACAAGAAAGAGAACATCATATTCAAGATGTAAAGATTAGAGAAGTATACTACCATTTTGAAAAAAAAGTAATTTGACTGCTCTAGTTTGTGTTTGCCTCTATACTATTATCCAAATAATCAGTGACTTTATAAAACAGAACATTTTTTACAGTACTTGAATTTAGCAAATCATTATTTTCATTGGAGAGCTGCATTTTGTGGATGAAAAAAAGGGAAGATTTTAATAAAGACCTCTGTTTTGAAACTGGATTGCCGTGTAGCTCGATTGAACAAAAATGTAATAAATCTATGTAATTTTCTCTGCCCTTGGAAGAATCACCCTCTACTGGAGGCAGAAGCTATTAAGTCTTTAAGCTCATACAGTCCTCACCATTTTTCATCAAAAGCCAGCATATGTGCAGCACAATGCAGGAGGCTAGTGCCATGAACTATCATTGTGCCTTGTTAACTGTGCTACTGAGTCCATCAATATTATTATGCATCTTCAAAAACAGGATGACTTTGAACACACGTTGGTCTCACGACAATGGAACAAAGGTTCAGATTTCATCTTTTGAAAAATATACTCAGTTTCCATAAAGATTTTTTTCAGGTGTTGTCTGTTCTGAAAGATGGGGCTTTTAAAGAGATGAATGGTACATTTCTTTTTATCAATTTTCAATGTTATCTTTCAAGATTAAGCAATCTCCTTTTAAATCAACAAATAGCAGTTCAAAAAATCAGTTAAAATTGTATATATTTTATGTAATTGCAGATACCATCTGATAGTGATAGTGTAGCAGCAATAAAGATGGCTGAATTCTTTGTTTTCCTGAAATAAATATTACATCATATAAAAAAGAAGTGCATGAAGGGTAAATTTGCTGTACACCTATAGCAGTCAACATGATGCACTGGCAGTTACACTGATTCTGATTTTTTTTTATCAAGATTAGCAGCACAGTGCAACACATATGTAAATGGGTAACAGAAAAGCAGCTCTGCATACTGCTCATGAGGAAAAAGGCAGAATAGGTTAGTCCTTTCCAGTCTCAGTGGCAAAACCTGACCTCTGATACATGTACAGTCATCTTCCAGCAAACACCCTGGGTAGCCAATCCACACATTCAGGGGACAATTTGGCTGTGGTAATTCATGTTCATGGAGATGCAACTTGCTTCCTCAAGAAGCAACTTTCAGTGCTGTTTTGAAACTTATTTGTTATGACATGCAAAACAGATGCACAAATATTAATGGTCATTCCTTCAGTAGCACTTAAATTATTGCGATTAGTGCAGGCACTTTGAAAATGTATTGCTTAAAACAATCTCATGCTTCCACTGTCTCCCCTAGATGACTATTTTCAAAAGTAGCACTATGAAATGACACTGCTTTTTAAATGTTTCATTAAGGACACCAACATATAAAAAGGTGCAGCTGTGCAAGACATACATCAATATCCAAAGTAAAAAAAAAAAAAGTAAAACCACAAGGTTAATTTTGTTTCATTCAATGTAAATGGTAGCTGATAGTTTGTCACAGAGTTAACATCATTAGTAAAACTATATAGCTGCTGATGTCACATCCTATGAGGTACAGAGGCAAGAAAAAATTATAGCTTAGTTTTGCTTATTTAAAAAAATGAACATATATTATTCTTAACTTTACATGGTGGAGACTGATAAATACTCTGAAAGGAAATGCATTCTGCATTCCATTACATTTTAGCTACTACTAAGAGAAAATCTGGGGTTTGTTTTGTTTCATTTGGCATTTTCCTTTTATTAAATCAAATAAACAAAAACCCAGAAAACAAATGTCAGGAATGCCTTGTAAACAATATGTTTTCTGGCAGAGTATATCAATTCCTTGGATAAGTAAACCAGATCCCTCAAACTAGTCAGACATACATTGACAAAGGCCACCCAGAGACTGCCTGCTTAGCGATTACTCTGAATTTTACATTCTCCTAAACAGGGCCCAACACTATAAATAACAACCAGCGGAAAATAGCTGGAACATACCCTGCAGCATCAGGCTTGATTAATGAAGTTCCTGACATGCCTCTGCACCTTCAAAACAACTGGCGTGATCCAAGCGTGGGGGCTGGCTGTGATGCCTTTGAGGTCAATGGTGGATTAGGTTGTCAGTGGAGGTAACACATTGTCTCATGCCACAGGGAATGTGAGAGATGAGACAACTGAGCTGGAGCCATTATATATACCATTCATCTTGTTTTGGGTCATATGCTCCCAGTCTATTTTACAGACCTCTGGCTGAATTGTTGTTCACTTGGACCTTTTTGTACTCTTTAACCATACTCATTTTCAGAACTAATTGAGAAAACGAAATGAACATTATAGGGTGTAACAGTCCAAATGGAGTCATACCTACTTATAACCAAGACTGATTTAGTCCCATGACTTTCACCATTACAGAATGTTTCCCGGATTCTAGAATTTCAGCTGCTGTCATTTACAATATTTAGACAGGGAAAACAATAATGTGGGAAAACTCATTCCTTGTGCATCTCCATACAAGTTGGAGGAGTGAAACCAGGTGAGCATCTGACCACATTTATTTGGACTCTGCATGGCAGACATCCAAAGCTAGTGAAGCCCCTAAAGTTGATTTTCTTCCTGGTCTTCTAGCTGAGGAATAAGGGCTGGAAATATTTTTATATTGATTCTTACCCAAAGTCAGGAAACAGATTTATAAAATCTTTCTGTAAAATGATAACTTCTGGAGCAGGATTACAAATTATACCGCTACATCAGAAATGAAATGTTTTGATTTATGAATCATTACTTTTCTTTAGAATATACAGTAAGAAAGAATTAAAAATAGATGAAACTTCAGTGTTTAGAATGATGATTTTAAAATAAATTCTACTTTGTGTTTGTTTATGGCTGGGCTTTTCAAAGTGCCTATGGTAGTTTGATGCCTGTCTGACTGAATTTCTAAAGGAATCAGGCACCTAAGTCCCTTTCAACAGTTCTGTTTATGTAGTGATTTGCACCCACAGATTTCAAAGCACTTTAGAAGTGAGATAGAAAAGTATTGTGACATCCATTTTATGGGGAAATTTAGGCATCATATGATTATTTAAAATACTTGGGAATCAAATTTGCTTAGCCACCACTCAGTTAAGAGTGTTATGCATACGTGTTTTCAAGTCTATGTTAGTGGCACATCCAAGTTGCAAACACCACCCAATTTGGCATGCTTGGAAATGCTCTCAGTGCTTTTTTGTTTAAAAAAAAAAAAGTGCCGGTATCCAGGGGAAAAGTTTTTCAGCTTTGACTGGGGGTGCTGGTACTACGTCTGGAGATGCCGGTACTGCGAACCAGGCAGTACCATTACCAAAAAAGCACTGCTCTCAGGGAACAAAAAGCCCAAACAAGATTTTTTTCAAGGCTTTGCAGGTACACCAGGGCTTCTCTGAGGGCTCGTAAGTCAGCTGGATACAGGAATGACTCAGCTTAAGAGTGCAGTTATGCTGAGGTAGGAGCCCCAACCTGCACAATGTGCAAAACAGGCACAAAGAGACCCATGGTCACAATTCCAAATGGCAACAGTTCAGTCTACATAGGGAAAGGCCATGTGTCACCAACTCTACTCTTAAATTGGAAGAAATTTGCCTACAAGTGAAAAAGGTAAAAAAAATGTACAGTTATGGTGCAAAGACTTATGTGGTTTGTAAATAGAAATGTCAGGATGTTTGCTAATTTGCCATCACTGAGGGTATGTCTACACAGCAGTGTTATTCCAAAATAACATAATGTGCATCTACACTACAAGTCTTTATTTCAAAATAATGTCAACCTGGAAGACTTCTTACTCATGGTAACCCTCATTTCACGGCGTAAGGGAAGTCAAAGGAAGAGTGTTCTTCCTTCGACTTCCTGCTGTATAGACAGTGCCAAAAGCCAAATTAAGCTATTTTGACTTCAACTACGCAATTGACATAGCATATTCCAATTTTAGCCTTGCTGTGTAGACATACCCTCATGAGTGAGCACAGGGCCAGTTCTGTCCAGCATCTACTTATCACATATGTGAACTTCTCATTCCCTCTTCCCCCACCATCTTGGCTCTGGAGACAACTCTCAAACTTCAGTTTAATGCCTTACTTAAAGCACAAACCAGAAAGGAATTCAGAGTAAAAGCAATGAGAACTACTGATTTGTGACTGTACCTGCTGGATTAAAGAGAAGGCTAGAGTTTTAGGATACAAACATAGCTCAGACAAAGAGGCAGAGGTGTGTCTTTAGAGGTGAGACCTTGAATTGCTTTCTGCCACCCCCCCATTTCTCATGACAGCCAAGAGCCAGTTTGGTCCACTATGAAAGGTAAAGAAGCCCATATACAGGGTAAATTTTCCACTAGCTTTTTCCTCCTTTTTTGTTCCACCTGAATGCCAAGGGGAATCAGGGTTCAGGATCTAAGCTAATAAGTGCAAGTTGAGTGCATGAGTGACTTTATTTAGGCAGGTGTTCATTTAAGACTTTAACTGAAAATTCATTTTAAAACTGTAGTAAATCTGTTGCTTGTGTTTCACTAATATGAATCCCTATTTTAAATTATTGATATTAATAGAATATGTATACCTCTAGATACAACATCCATACTCACACGTTTGCAAAATTAGTCAATAAAAATATATGTAAACAAAATACCAGGTTGTTGTGTGAATGTCTACCAAAATGCATATACAGCTATCTCCATGTGGGTCTTTTCTCCACATTAGGATAATAACATTATCTGTCTACAGCCCTCTCACCAATGCTCCCTCTTCTCTGTCAGCCTCTGGCACAATAAGAACATTAATAAAACAATTTTAACTAACTCACATCCCTATCCCTAGGTTGTTAGGTGACTTACCTTGCTGCCATTTTCTCTTTAGGCTGAATTTAGGAATCTGATCATGTAATCATTGATCTTTATAATGATTAGGAGGAATAAAATTACTGTATTAGGTGATTCTGTATTGTGTGATTTAAAGTTTAACTAGTGATGCATTTTTCCTGATACATGGCTACAGGGAAACTGTGTATCAAAGTAACCAATGGTGACTACATTGTGGCCCTGTGACCAAGGGCAATGCACACAAGTTATACAATATAGCATTTTAACCAGCCCCCCCCCCCCCCATGTTTTCTATTGAGATACTTCTGCTGGATCAAGATAGAATATTGAATACTGGGATATTAATTAACAATTAGTATTATATGTAGTTTTTCAGTGCTGTAACTCCACATTAAAAATGAGGACATAGACAGGTTTTTCTGTTTTATATAAACTAAGTGCAACCTTCACTTATGGAAATTTTAAAAATAACCATTGTGAGCTGTAGTACCGTGTTTTAG
>CM057848.1:49496311-49523530 GCA_030068395.1 Apalone spinifera | reverse complement strand
AGTAATGGGTATTGGACAAGAGACATCATTTCCCAGCTTGTTTGTTATGATGTTACACCAATAATATACTGTATTATAATGGTAAACCTACCTTCATTGGAATTAGGTTTTGGTTTAGGATCAGGTAGGCCAGAAAATTAAGAAATAACCAGAGAACACATTTCTGCACCCACTTGGAATAAAGAAAATAAATCCAGCCTTCCCTCGGAACTGTTTCTTTCAATGCTCTATCTGGGCAACAGCTTCACTAAGAAGGTTGTTGCTATTCTCTACACCTTTTTTGAAAGACACTTATTCTGATGCATTAGGCAATTAAGTTGTCATATGCAAGTGCAGAAGTTAATTCTTACTTTAAGATAATCATTTCTGCAGGCTAGAGCACAAGCAGCCTGTTCTCTTAATGAAGGTGAAGAATTTTGAGCCAATCAACCAAGTTCAGTGTTCAGAATTTGGCACATAATCAAGGCACATCTATGATACTGTCATGCCTATTTGTTAGTTTTCACTTGTCATTCTGTTCACCTCTGGACTGAAAAGCTAGTTTAACCAGAGTGCAAGTGTACATGGAAGCTGGGTTTTAGATAAGCAGCCTGAATAGTTTTGCAAATGTCATCATTTTGGCAGGAAGTCTTTTCCCACAACCATAAAGCCAACTCACTGATAATAGCCGCTTGCACCTATTTCCACAAGAGATTGTTAAATAACAGTGATGTGCACAAACAAAAATCACAGATCTGCACACCCTCCAACACAGGGATATGTGAATGGGAATGAAGGAGCTGGGTCAGATCCTGAACCAAAGCTTGGGTGCAAACACTGTCCCGACTTTGGGGCATGGAAAATCAAGATCAGAACACTATGGGCTCAGTTCCTCTCTACTGAACAAGCCTTCTATTCCGATTTGCCAGTTAGCTAACTCCACAGGAAAGAGAAGCCATAACAGCAAAGGAAAAATGGGGGGAAATGGCAGGCGTTTTAAAATATAGAACCCTTTTCTTCAGAAATCCCATGTAGTTGTAGGTGCATACATTTCTTTTTAAATGGTAGGGTATGAGATGAGTTTATAGACTCCAACAGAGCTGCTTTTGAGGAGCACAGTTCTAGCAGGGAGCCTTTCAATATTAACTGGCTAGAAGGATCTAGAAGACCTCTGCACAGTTTGCATCTGAAGGTGACCAGCTGAGAGATTAATAAAGTAATCTGAAATAGAAAATTAAAAACCATGGGGATAACATTGTGTGGGTCTCATAGGCAACTTTCCTACATAAAGAAAGACCTTGGCATGATCTTCATGATGATGCTGATTTCTAGGCAGCAGCTCAAGATTTCCTTTGGATGCCAAATTCTGTCCACCCATGGGTCTTCCCTTTCTTCCTCTTTGTAAAACTGATGCCAGCAGTGCTATTGCTGTGAGAAGGACGTAAGCTGTGAGAAGGATATAAGGGACTATGTTCCCATTTGCTGCTCTGCTTACAAATGATGAACAATGATGAGTATGATAATAATAACCCTTTGTTCTGATTTTCAGAGGTGGAAAAATCTGATTTTCTCTCATTTGAGGGTTACCTATCCTTACTGCCACTCTCAAATACCAACACAGCTTCCTCCTCTTCCCCCACACCAAAATCACTAGCAATGTCAGGAATGGGCTTGTTGTGCACATATTGTTTGTGCCAGCGTCTGCCATACTAATGCTTCCTGTGAACTGAAAAAAATAAAAATAGTATCTCTCACATGACAGTTCTTTGATTTGTGGAGTGGTTATTATGTAATAAAGGGAGTTGTGAAGATTCTTTAGTTGTTGTTTGAGCATCTCCTTGCATATACAATATGAAGTCCTAAATATATGTTCATTATTATTTATTATTTGTACTGTCCTTCAGATAGAAGTGAATCAGAGTCCACATTAACACCCAGAAATTCCCTTTCCTACACTGGGCAGCAAAGGCATGAGGAATCCCTGTATTCCTCTACACAGGTTTATTGCATCAACAGAATCTGCACAGCGAGGCAAGAGAGCAGTTGATATTGGGCTGATACTTCCTTTCCTCCACAGAACAGTCAGGAGTGGGACGGCAGGAGTGGGAAGAGGCATCACCTTGGTTCTGCCTACTTTTCCCCAATGCCACCACATCTGAGTTGGTGCAGAGCTGTGCTGGGGGAGTGCTGGCATTGCTTATTTCCCACATGAAGTAAGGTGGGAGCAGAGGTGAGTTATGACCTTTCTGATATATAAATATGCTTTTTCCCTCCGCTCTTGCAGCCTAGAAAGATAGATGAGCATACAACTCCTTTTTTTTGTTGTGTCTTTTACTTACTCTTACTTGCTTTGTAAAAAATATTTTCAGAGTTACATTTCTTGTAATTTCTGTAACCTGCTGATCTGGAAAGCTAGTAGTGTAGAAAATTGTTGATTTAATTAGAAATTCTGTAAACAGTAACTAGGGGTGGGTATAATAATATTCATCACCTGCCTGTTAATATTCATTGTGTAGGAGTTAACCTTACTCAATTAGAATTTAGGGAAAGTAGTGATACATGTGTGAATTAACATACTAGAATGGATCATAGAGTGTAATTGGTGCCATACTGTTGCCACTTGGAACATTGTGTTGGGGCCCGAGGTAAACGTGTGGTGCAATAAAGTGGTCTGTTTACCCCATCCGCTCCTGAGTCACCGGTTTCTTCTCTAACACTGATGACTTCTGAAACACAGCTAATAGTGAGGGTCACTAGTTGGCTCACATATTATTTAAACGGATCCTACCTAATGCCTAATCACGACACTAATACATAATTTTAGTAATGGCATATTATATAAAACATCAATGTAGACATGTTTTTGTTGGTTTCAGATAATACAAAAAATGTATCAAGATATTCTAAAATATGACCACCATTGAAACATTTTGGAAAGAGTTTCAAAGAGATTACAGCACTTAATATTTCCTATCTTTCTTAATGAAAATGCCATAAGTAGCACAGGTAGTAGTTACATGTCTATTTATCATATTGTTTATCTTTTGGTTTACAGCAGGGCCCACATCAAAACTTTGACTCTCAAACCCCCAAACTTTTAAGTGCTTAGAATTAAGACCCTTATTTTGCAACCTGGGTCTAGCTTTCTTATTAAATAATCACTGTTGAAAATCAGATCACATCATTCCAGAGCACCTTAGCAGAGATGCTTTAAAATGAAAGCACTAGGTAGCCAATAGTTTTCATAGAGCTCATTATTTTCCAGAAAAAATATGCAATTATCTACACCTTTAAAATGATTACATTTATGTGAAATATGAGTGAAAAAATTATTGTAGTTGGCAACATAAAGACTCAGGGAAACAAAAGATTATAATTGAGGTTACTCTGCATATAATTATATGCAATTATATTACCTTAATATTCAACTCCTTCACTGTGTGAATATGGGGCAGCATACCTTGACACCTTAGGGACAAATTTCAGCTTGAATGAGCCCTTTGAGAAACACTGGTAAATAAATACTAGACCATTTATTTTGGCATTGTAGGTATCAGAACCTTTCCTTCTTGCCAAAACTAAGTGCTGTAGTGCAATCTCCTTGAGAACATGACATTACAGAAAAGATAATTTGTCTAGTCCCAAAGGTGACTTTTCAAACACTATTAAAAAAATCTGCTGTAGGGATAAGGAGTCATAATGAGGCAGGGAAGGCAAATCAAGCTTAGCCCACACACTGCAGCATGTTTGATTTAGAAAGTGAAAATTCACCTTTCCTGTCAGGAGTCCTGCTCTCATGAAAATTATGTCTTGCATTGCAGAACCTTTTACTTCCCCTGCTAAATGCAAGGGGATTCAGTTTCTTAACAATAAAACAACAGTTTCCTTTGGAGCACATGAATTATAATAGTTACGTATCATTTATCTTGTGATAGTGTCCAAAGACTCCAATCAGGATCAGGACCCACTGACCTGGGTGCTGTAAAAACACAGAGGGAGATACAGGACTCTTCCCAAAGAGTTTAGGGCATGTCTACACTAGGATATTATTTAAAAATAACTTATTTCGAAATAATAACTCCCGAAATAACTATTTTGAAGTAAGTGTTATTTCTCATGATAATCAGGAGTTATTATTTAAATAACCAGCCAGTTATTTCGAAGTAATGGGCTTAGTAGTATGAATGCTTCTCTTCTTGTTTTGAAACAAGTTATTTTGAAATAACTTCCTAGTGTAGACATGGGCTGAATCTCTAACCTGATAATTTTGTGATGCTAAAAGAAGAGGTACAATTCCATTTTTAATTAAGGTGGGCCACTACTGTTCTGCATAGTTTCTTTTCTGTGTAGGGGCTAGATCTCACACAAATCTATGAAGATGTTGGGATGCTCATAAAAAGCAAGAGTGCCTCCAATGGCTGCTGGAACCATTGCCCGACTCCCTCATCCAGTCAGATACACTAAAAAAAAAAAAAATCCTGAGCTCTATTGG
The DNA here is from genome assembly GCA_030068395.1 of Apalone spinifera. Classification (NCBI taxonomy): domain Eukaryota; kingdom Metazoa; phylum Chordata; order Testudines; family Trionychidae; genus Apalone; species Apalone spinifera. The sequence continues at coordinate 49,519,059 of CM057848.1, read as the reverse complement.
CCACATAAGGAATGACTGATTGTTGAGCAGGATGTAGTTTTAGGCCAGTTTGTACTCAGAAGTCTGTCCCTGTGTGTTCCACACAATAATAACTGCTTCATAACTCTTCATGATTGAATCCACTTCCTAAAGCACTTCCTAGATGGAGGAGAGAGGCTTCGGCAGTGTCCCCATAGCAGTAGGGGGACATACAGTTGAGCCACAGTTCTCATTCTTTGCAGGTCTGGGCATTATGGAAGAGCCACGTCTATGTTCAATGGATGCCTGGATCAAACCAAACCAAACCCAAACTACCTCTCAGGCCTTACAGTTCATTTACAGCTGGGTTTTATTTTTTCAGCCAGACTCATGAAAACCAGAAATGTCTCTGGACACATTCTTTCTGAAATGTTTGCAATCTCCAAGCAAGCAATATAAACCAAAACCTCACCTAGCTGGGATATAGCTCAACATCATTTGACTCTGCTCCTCTGAGTGGCACCTTTGAAGCAAGGCTGTGACAGGGGTTTTGTGCAGGAAAACCAAACAATGCAATTGTCACCTTTGGAGTACTCAACTTGCCATCCGCTACATTACTTGGTGGAAGTCAGCTTGTAAAGTGCTTTGAGCTGCTAATGACATCTGCTATAGAAGTCACACCACATCATCTGTGACTGTAGCATGATAAGATCTAAAAAAGTTCTGGAATGATAAAAGTATAGGAGGTGATGAGCAGCCTTCTCCTAAAAATTAATTAGGCAAAGAATGTTCTGTTTCTCTTGCTCTTCAACTCCCACTGTAGCAGGGCTCACTTATGCTGGCATTATTGAGTCACAGTAACTATTGACTTACATCTGATGACTAGAAACAGGTAATCAAAGAATGAATTGTTTTATCTGCTTGACCTGCACCCGCAGCCTCACATCTTTCTTCTCTAGGCTTTCAGCTTTGCCATAAAGTGGTTGAGAATGTTAGGTTTCTTTCAGTCTCTTCATGATCAGCCTCATGTACAGTGGCAGGAATGACAGAGTTGCCGTAATTTTATCTTTTGGCAGATGGGGAATAAAGAAAAGCAGAATGACTCTTGTTATTTCACACAATGTACAAAGAAAGTTGCTGAAAACAACACACAGTCTAACATTAAATGGGACTGTTACTGCACAAAGCTGGCATGTGAGTATACTTGAGCTGATTGGAGGACAACATTCTCCAAAGATAGGCTCACACTGTGATTGCTTCTTCCCCACCAGGAGAGTATGAGACACTTACTAGTTGGGCAAGTTGCAGCAGACCATTGATTAGCACTTCCACCTCCTGTATCTGTTGTCAGAAGGGGTAAGAACAAAAGACTGAGAAATAGCCGGTTAATAGCCAGCCTGCTAGCACAGCTATCCCTGAAATTTGCCTTAGAAACCATGGCTGATATTCACATTATTTGGCAACTTTATTATCAAATTCCCTAATCCCTAGTTAATAGCATATCAAATTCATTGCTGTGAGTCAGATGTTGAAACTAGAGTTAGTAGTGCTAGATAATGTTATGATGAATAACAACACTTGTATTAACTATTTAAATCTAGAAGGTTAAAACAATTCAGGACATACATGAAATCCCATTAGAACCCCTAGGTACTGAAGTTTCTCCCTTATGTAAGGTATACTATGATCCAGAGACCTGATTTGGCTCTCACAGAAATCTATTCCATTCACTTCAATGGGATTTGGATATAGGTGTATTCGATTGGTAAGGGTACTGTGGTAGTAGAGGTGCTTTCTTTGGGCACCTCAGTTATCGATCACTGCCAGAGACTAGCTTTCTGACTAAATGGACCAACAATCAGCTTATCTAACATACTTATTGAAACATTCATGCTATATTGTTGTTTGGAACATGGACACAAGTTTCTGAGTGTTTGTAAAAGCGGTGAGGAGTCCTGTGGCACCTTATAGACTAACAGAAGTGTTGGAGCATAAGCTTTCGTGGGCAAAGACCCACTTTGTCAGTTGATTGTTTGTACTATGCCTAATCCAGTAAGGCTATTATCCCAATTGGGATCTGTGGGTCCTAGTGCAACACAAACAAACAGTAATGATTTCAACACTATGAGATGATGAATTCATGATGAACACCCTCAATATCTGTAAAGGACAAGAAGAGGGAAGGCACTTTGCACCTGCCAGACAGTATTTATAGTTTACAGACTCAGCCCCCAGGTTTCTGTAGGGGCTGACTGCATACAGCATATCTCTTGTTGCAGTGCCTGGCATAAGATTTATCCAAGAGAATAGCAAAGGACAACACCATTATAGCTTGAGATATATTTCAGTATATTCCTGTAAACTCCCTACAAAGCTTTCGAGAAAGGCTCACAATTCAAGTCTGAAAATCCAGCCTTCTAAAAGGTAGGAGGGGATAAGGATAATTGAAGAAAGGTCAGCCAGCCATAAAGTTAAATTAAATGTTGTTGCAAAGAACAAACGGCAGAAAGGTTGAAATTTAGAAACCATCACCCATTACTGAAGTGAAGAAGAAATGTTTTATCCAAAGAGACTGAAAGAAACATTTCTGGAACTGGCAGTTTGTCATAATGCTAAATTAAAAGGGTCTCAGCTAGGAGTTTACATTATTTTATTTAAAGGAAAGTGTTTTTGGTAGTTTCTAACAACTTTTATTTTCTAACCTATTGTACCTCTGTTTACCTCCCAAGAGTTGATTGCAGAATTTGCAAGTGGTATTTCTCATTCTTCTCTTTCTAAAACGAAGACAGCTATCTGAGAAACCTTATCTTCCAACTGTTGAAGAGCAAAGAACTCTCCATCTGCTTAGATGGCTCTTTGGAGCTGGGCAGTCTCCATTTAGTTTGTCCTCCCAAAGTCAGGAGCGTGATTACTCCGTAATTCTCTCACCTGATTAATTCTTAACTATGAACATAATTACACTCTCCAGAAGGCAAATCACTCTTATAAATCAGTTGCTGCTGACAGTTCACTCTTCTGCACTCAAGCACACTGCAGCAAAGTCAGTCTGGGATTATAGAAAAAGGAGATGTTTATTAAAGCACACAGCACTTACAGAAGGGCTATTCATTAATGAATTATAGGGTAACACACTATTTCAAGCAAAACAAAAGAACAAAGGCAGAGGATGGAACTTATAAATCCTCCACTTACAACAGACTTTTTTTCCTATGATTACACTTAATAAAGAAGGTGAAAGAGTTGCATACTAGTCTCTGTAAATCTGCTGTGAACATCATGCCCTACTAGCTGTATGTGAGGAACAATCGACTCAACACTTCTCAGCAATAGTCTACTGTAATCTTCTTAGGTTCATTTTTCCAGGGAATCTATTGGAGTGGCTTTGAAGAAAAAGACTATCAAAAACATTTTAATGTGAGAAATCTCTCTCTGTGTGTGTCTATCTCATACACACACACACACACACACACAGGTGTCAGTAAATGTAAAGATCCATGTACATGGGATGTTAAGGTCTGTCTGAATTTAGCTCTGAACTGTGATGAAACAGAATATTTTGAATATACGGCATCAAACAAGAAGAGAGAAGCTGTCACTGCCTCATTTCACATTCTAGGGTCAAGAATTAGGAGTTTGTGTACCTTAATTCACCGATCTCAAAAAAGAAATTGCTATGGCAGAACAGATTAATGGTCCATATGTCCAATGTCCTGTCACTGGCAGAGATCAATTCCAGATGCTTCACAGGAAGGTAACCAAAAAACCCAAACGTAGCTGCATAATTGTGCAATACTATTTTGGGGGTACAAGAGGGTTTCTTCCTGAGTCCAGCCAGAAATTAAGGTATGCCCTGAAGCATGAGAATTTATAGGTCTTGAAGTGAATGGATTACATTTCAGTGAGAGCTGAATCAGGTCCCTGGAATATAGTACATAGGGGGAAACTGTTGTACATAGAAATTCTAATGGCATTTCATTTTTGCTCTGAATTGTTTTAACCTTCTAGATTCAAATAGTTAATACAAATGTTGTTATTCATCATAACATTATTTAGCACTACTACGTCCAGTCTCAACATCTGATTCACAGCAATGAATTTGATATGCTGTCAATGAAGGATTAGGGAACTTAATAGTAACTGCAGGTGCTGTCCTTTTTATATATAGTAAGGGTACATTTTTATTTTTACTTTGATTTTTATTTTGCAAGTTATTCAGTCCATTTTTTCAACCACCTGTAGGTCAGAGTGGAGATTTTGGTCTACGAAACAAATGGATTTATCTTATTAGGCTTCCTGGAAAATTCTGGAGGAAGAAACCGCAGAGTTTCAAGAATAATAGGCTAATGTGTTTAACCCTCTGACACTGACATCTCATTCCACTTGTCTAAGAATACAGATTTGAGTGTCTGATTGGCGGGCTATGACCATTCTCTGCTGTAACATCACCTTGAAACCTTGCCATCATTATCTTATCCACTTGTCCCATTACACATTGAACTGCTCTTTACCCTAAGGGTTAATTTGGGATGATAAGAAGCCCAAGGTAGTACAATTTCTGAGGGAGCCAACCTGCCATAAGCAATTTAAGATTCTGAGACATCTAATGAAGGACACTACTCAGAAGTTCCCAGCCTCTCTCACATGCCCTAAGATCCCAATGATTTGCAGTTTGGAGGACACTATAGTTTGAAAGTATAGTAAAGAATAAAATTGTCAAACACATGGATTAATTAAATTTGTTGGGGGAAAGTCAACATGGTTTCTGTAAAGGGAAATCATGCCTTACTAATCTGCTAGAAAGCTTCAGAGGGGTAACCGAGTTAGTCTTACAGAATAAACTTAAAAAACAACAAGTGTGATAGCATTTAAAAGACTAACAAATAGTCAGGTAGCACTTTAAAGATTAACAAAACAGACCAGACCCAAAAAAGCTCATGATACCATCTACATGTTTTGTTAGTCTTTGAAGTGCTACCAGACTATTTGTTGTTTTTTAAGTTTAATCGGCTAGAGTTCTTTAAGGGGGTCAACAAACATGTGGACAAGGGAGATCCAGTGGATATAGTGTGCTTAGATTTCCAGAAAGCCTTTGACAAGGTCCCTCATCAAAGGCTCTTAAGTAAAGTAAGTTGTTATGGGATAACAGGGAAAGTCCTTTTGTGGATTGATAACTGGTTAAAAGACAGGAAACAAAGAGTAGGAATAAATAGTAAGTTTTCCTAGTGGGGAGAGGTAACTAGTGTGGTCTACCAAGGGTCTGTCCTGGGACCCATCCTATTCAATTTATTTATAAATAATCTAGAGAAAGAAGTAAACAGTGAGGTGGCAAAAGTTGCAAATGTTATCAAACTGCTCAAGATAGTTAAGTCCAAAATAGACTGTGAAGAGCTTCAAAAAGATCTCACCAAACTAAGTGATTGGGCAACAAAATGGCAAATGAAATTTAATGTTGATAAATGTAAAGTAATGAACATTGGAAAAACAATAATCCCAACTATATATATATATATATATATATACACAATATGATGGGGACTAATTTGGCTATAACTACTAAAGAGAGAGATCTAGGAGTCATTGTGGATAGTTCTCTGTGTGTAGCGGCAATCAAAAAGGCAAATAGAATGTTAGGAATCATTTAAAAAGGGATAGAGAATAAGACAAAAAATATCTTATTGCCTCTATATGAAACCGTGGTACGTCCACATCTTGAATACTGAGTAAGGATGTGGTCGCTACATCTCAAAAACATATATTGGCATTGGAAAAGGTTCAGAAAAGGGCAACATAAATGATCAGGTGTTTGGAATGGGTCCCACATGAAGAGAGATTAAAATACTTCAACTTTTCAGTTTAGAAAATAGGAGACTAAGGGGGGATATGATAGAGGTCTATAAAATCATGACTGGTATAGAAAAAGTGTCTAAGGAAAAGTTATTTACTTATTCCCACAATATAAGAACTAGATGGTCACCGAATGAAATTAATAGACAGCAGGTTTAAAACAAACAAAAGGAAGTTTTTCTTCACTCAGCACACAGTGAATCTGTGGAACTCCTTGCCAGAGGATGTGGTGAAGGCTAGAACTTTAACAGGGTTCAAAAAAAGAGCTAGATAGATTCATGGAGGTTAGGTCCATCAATGGCTATTAGCCAGGATGGGTAGGAATGGTATCCCTAGCCTCTGTTTCTCTTGAGGTGGGTGAGGAGGGATCACATGAGGATTACCTGTTGTGATGTCTCCCTCTGGGGTATCTGATATTGGCCACTGTCAGCAGACATGATTCTGGGTTAGATGTACCTTTGGTCTGATCCAGTATGGCGGTTCTTATGTTCTTATGACAAGGATTTGTTTCCAACAGACAGAGGAATACCATCTGATAGGATGATTGTAGGAACATTGCACAAATTAAAACTCATAGTGATTCCTGGTCCTTCACTAGTTTTTTCCCCACAAGAGACACGCACTGATCCAAGAGTCCAGTCCTTCCTGACTATGATTAAATATTTGTTTCCATGATGTCCTGCATGTGTGAGTTCCAGAGATTGGTTATATATTATTTAAAATGGATTTTGTGTCAGCTATATAAAATATTCTCTGTTTTACTTTCTCTTAGTGCCCACATTTTGCTTTTATTATAGAAATGGTAGGAAGGAATTCTGATAAGCCTGTCTGTACCATTCATTATTTTATATACTGTACTTCTTATCATATCTCCATTTCCACTTATCCTTAGGAAACTAAATAATAGGCTTTCACATCCTTCCTGATATGTAAGAACATGGTTATCACCAATGCCTCTAATTATTTTTGTTGCCTTTCCCTGGGCCCAGTGTACTTCTGCAGCATCTGCAGTGAAATGAAAAATTACCATGAGATAATGGAAGCTTTGAAAAGTATATTTCTAAATAATTGGCCAAAATCGTTCTTCTAGTAAAAGTACTCACAGTAGGGGATGAATAGAAGGCACAAATGATAAACATGATGGCCAAGTACCACAATCTCAGAATGATGATGATGTGCACTAAGTCTTTGAAAAGTAAATATAATATAAAAAGTGAGATTAAGTTGAGTCTAGTGAACCACACCACCTATAGGAAGGTGACAGACTTTAAATGAGGCTTGATATTTCAGTACAGTTCAATAGTTAAAGAAGATGCATTTCAAAGGACTAAATTTCCTTCAAGATTCGTATTCAGAGATTAAATTTTCCGTCTTATTCTCCAGTCTCTCACACCAGTTTTACATTTGTATAATTCTATTCAAGTCATTGGCAGCATATAGGAGCCGAACTGATGGAACAGAGTGCAGATGCTGCCACTCTAAGTATTTGCATAGTTTTCACTGATCTTAATGAATTTTCCATATGGAAACTGACACCTCCTTGCTGCCAAATGCTTCTATAAGATTATTTTCAGGCTTGTGCTTTAGTCATGTCTATTTATTATATGTTTGGAGATGTATTCATATATATATTTCAGATCACCTTCTATTAAGCACAGTTGTTGTCCATGATTTTGAAAGGCTTAAGTTAAAGATACTGTAAACATCTCCAAGGCAGTGCTTATCAGCTTTACTTCTGTCCTATATGATTCCTACAGTCTCCTCATAGACTTGTTGACTGTAGACAGAAGCTCATAGTGGTGGTGAGCATTATTTTGGACTCTGAACTACTAAGGTCCTGATCCAAACCCATTGAAGTCTATGGAAATATAGCTGCTAACTGCAATGGATTAGGCCTTTACAAATACAAAGTACTGTTTAAAATTATTTGACTAACACTGGGTATGGGGAATTGGGACCATTATAGAGCCCGGGGCTTAGAGTCCTGAGACCCCTTTAACAGTGGTATTCAGAAAACACCTGGTCAGAATTTTACAAACAAACAAACAGGTGAGTGGTGGTGGGTGAGGAAATTAATCAATTTTTGGTTTTTTTAAAAACTTTTTTCAACTAGTTCTAAATCTGAGTTTAGGTTAGAAGCTGAATTTATGTATACATCTCCCCTTTTTGTGTTATGGAAACCACTAGTTATACTTTGCAATTAATCAGTGTACCATTTTTAAACTACCCTTTCTCCTCTTGCTCAAATTATTTTATAACTAAATAAAACAAAATCTTGGGTATGCAATAGAACCCTGTCTAGAAACAAAGCTATGGGCTGCTGCTCTCTTCAAACCTGAACCCCTCTTTGGAATTCCCCAGTATTTTTCACTGCATTTCCTTTTGCTAAAAGATGCATTCTTTCCACAGCACACGCCATTATTGAGGTTGGTCAGTAAGATGCCCATAAAAACCAACTTCTATCAACACAGCAATCTTTTAAAAGTAGGACACAAAAGTTTACCAATTTTCTAAGTTTCAATCTTTGCATGTCAAAAGGCAGTGATAGCCTATTGTTCAGAGGATCTTGTAGTCCCATACACATGAGGATGAGGATGATCCTGATAATTTAGCCTCATTAGCACCAGTCCTATAATTGACAGGTAATCTTTGTTATTATATATATCTTAGTTTCTGTTATTTCCACTGTAGCTCATCTAATGAAGTGGGTTTACGCATGAAAACTCATGATACTATATAATTTGGTTAGTCTCTGAGCCTTGGTCTACATTAGGGACTTATTATTTCAAAATAAGGGGTGTTATTTTGAAATAAGTGGAGCATCCATCCTACCAAGCCCATTATTTCAAAGTAAGAGGCTGGTTATTTTGAAATCTGTACTATTGCTTTCCTGGGGGAATAAGCTTATTTTGAAATAGATATTATTTTGAATTCAGTTACTTTGAAATAATTTTCTAGCATAGACATGCCCTAAGGTGCCACAGTACTACTCGTTGTTTCTGATGATTTATAATTTATCAAACGTTTTTATTCAAAACCTTTGATAAGAAAAGGCCTTTTTTCTAAATATTTTTTACAAAAAAAATTGTCTTTGTTTTAAACTTTTCCAATTTTTCAATGAAAAACTGAAAATCCAAAATGTTTTCAGTTTTCCACTCTTCTCTCATTTATTTCTTTTTTAATCTTCTCCTGCCTCTTTGTTTCGCTTTTCCATTTTGACACTGAAAAAGGTCTGGGGTGAGGGGAAGTAGTATAGTTGCACAGAGATGTGCCAGAGATAGTAAATCATATAGTAAACATACTTCTGACACAGCTGGTAATTTAGGATTCCAAATGCAAACTCTTGAAATTAACAAATTCCTGAAGGTTGCATATCCTTGTTCACTCATATGGGACTCTTCCATCTGCTCTCCTATCAGGAAGGATATATATTTAGTGGTACTTAGGAGTCAGAAATTGGGGAAAATGTACCAACTTTGATGTATAAGGCTTCATACCTATATATATTTGGCTTAGATTAACATAGACACAGAATGAAGTGTTATCTAAATCCCTTTCTCACATTGAAATAATACAAAGAAATGAGAAAAGAAAAGCAAACTTTGGAAGACTTTGACTCTGGAGTTTTAAGCTGTTTAGATCCAGGTTTTTGTTTCTTCACCTTATATGTAGAGGGACACATTCATGAAATTAAGATCTGGATTCAAATTTTCACAAAATATGGGGGTGTCCAAGTCCATGGTTTGATTCAGATCCATTTCTAATTAGAATGCACATTGAGGTGAGAGAATGCCTCAGTCTGCTAATAATATTGCAAACTACACTGATTTCACATTTTATAAGCCATACCTGACTTAAGGTCCTCTGGTACCATATGTGCTCCACTTTCTTGACAGATGGATATTGATATTTGTTCTCATCTGCATGAATATTAGCTGAACCATATGCAAGACTCAATGACATTAAAGCTTTGCCAATTAAGAGCATGTTCAAGCATCTGATATAATACTCCATAGCCTGTTACACAAGTTCCATTTTGAAGTTTACATAGTAAAAACTATCTTGTTTGTTAAGCTAGTGTGACAAAATTGAACTATTACAAGGGCCAATGTTAAAAATCTTTTATTGTTTTATCACCTGGAAAAGTTAATGACTAAAAAAAATCAGTATTGTCACTGAGAAGCGAAGGGAAAATGAATGGAACAATTAGTCATTAAACTGAAGTATATATGTATATATTCAAGAGGAGCGTTAAAACTGCATATTTATATTTTACCACTTTGCTCCTTGCTGCCAAGTTTTATTCTGAGACCTTACAAAGTAAGAGTGCCTCATGGAGAACATACGGAAATATGTAAAACATTATATATCAGGTATGAGTCTGGATATAGTGCTATGTAATTTCAGGAAGGATTCTGTAGGGAAGATACAAACTAACAAGCTCAAGTGCATCAAGGTTCATTATCAAAACCTAGAATGAAGCATTAATTTACACAATACATTAAAGGTAAAGCCTTTTAACACAGGCAGTGTTGTCTAGTGGGTAGTGCGCTTAAACTGTGTCTCAAGAGAGCTGGGTTCTATTCCTGGCCCTGCTAATGGCCTGCTGAGTAATCTTGGGCAAGTTACTTCCCCTTTCTGTGGAATTGTGATCTTTCTCATTGACAATCTATGAATTCCTAGTGGAAAGTTTATGCCACTGTATTCCACAAATATGCACTTCTTTTAACAATCAGCAGCCTACTAGATTCCCAGTCTGCCTCAGGGACTCCTGCACATATACCCATAACAGGATTCACTGTTTCTCTGACCATGTTCACAGTTTAATATGTTTATGGGGGCCAAGACAAATGCCTAATTTCCTGCCCTACCTTATTCCAGGTGTGAATGCCATGTAGGGAAAAATCAGGCTTCTAAATCTAAATTAGGTTCTCTGACAGCAGGAGTTTCATGCAGCTATATCACATTATTTTACAAAATTCATGACACAGGACCAATGGCACTCTGTACACAAGTGGCAGCAGCTCTTTGGTCCATTATCTTTACCATATCATCTAGACTCTACATTAAATTGTGCTTAAACTGTACCAACAAAATTGAGCTAGGTGACCTTTTGATTCCTTTGGTGAAAACATAATTGTTTTCCATACATAATTGATTACCAAACAGAAATGAAGTTTAGAAGATTATAGCAGAGGGCAAAACCTTAAATCATACACTTGAAAGCTAATATTCTTAAATTTGTAAGTAACCAGTTTTGTCCCTGCTTACTCCATGTGTTCGAAGGACAGCAGTTGTGAATATGAATATTTGTTAATGTCAAGCTGTTTCCAAAACAAAATTCCTTGATTATTATTATTGATTTCCACAATCACTATATTTAATTTAAATGCAAATCTGTTCAACTTTAGGCTTTTGAATTAGAGCCACATCTCTTTATACCGATCCTCTGCATTGTCAGAAAACTGTTTGCCCAGAGAAAATGAATCAATACCAATTTACCCTATAGTATTGTACTGGCACACACCCTTAATACATGGAATATGCCCTTTGACTCACACCTTCCTACAATAAAAAGGTTTTCAGAATGGATAAAAATCAGATTGGATAATGTTGGGGCCTGGCCACAACAGTCTGTGTCTATCTGTGATCACCAGCAAGTAATTCAATGATAAGCCTAAGAAGAAATGTGGAACTTTGGTCTTTTTCATATTTATAGTAATTAATTTAACTTAAAGAAATGAATTTTAGTACATTAAATTTAATTACAAAAATGAGTAAGCATGAGTTGTGCTTGTTCCCACTAGCTAACTTTAAGATTTCTTTCCAAATGAAATTCTGAAGGTTGCGTGCATTCAGCAATATGTTTTGAATACCCCCTTTTGCAAGATTCCTAATATTTTTCTCTCTGATTCCATCAGCTGCCCACCCACATCACTGTGATTACCCAGTCTGTATCATGTGGACTAGTATTTTTCAATCTGTTGTATCCTTTAGGTACTTTTCCATAATTTGTGCAGAAGGTAGAAAAAAATGGAATGAAGACACCACAACATAGAATAAATATTACATCAAGATACTGAAATCATCTTCCAGATTAGAAACAATTACTATATATGAAATAAAAATCTTAAAAGACAGCTCATCTTCTGATGAATTTGAGCGGCATGGTAATGATTTCACTGTTGTTAGCATGCAGCAATTTTTGCAGAGCCAAAACTCTCATATGAACTTCAGAGGTGGATTATCTAAATAAAGAAGAAAACTGTACTGGCCCTTAATTATATTGAGTTCCCTGCACCAACCACAGTCAGTCACTGATGTTTTTATTTTAAACACTGCTTTATTTTTGTGTGGGGGTTGTATACCCTCTCAATTTTATCATTTAAAGAATTAATCTGAAAATATCAGCACATTCCTGTCTGTGTTCTAATCTGGAATATGTTATTTCAATCATAATGTTCATTGGAATTCAAATGTTTTGATGAATGGCTAGGTAGGAAACATGATAACAGTTTTCTTGGTTTATTGGAACTCTGTTGAAAAATGCACTGTACCATGCAACATCTGGAACATGTTTGCCATAGCAAAAGCATTATTCAAGCACAAATTTGAAACTGTGTTTTTAATTTGTTAGCTAACCTGCTTATAGGGTGTGTAAGAAAAAAAAGAAGCCAAATATGTCTGCCATATGATGAACTCAGTACATGTGATGTTCTTAATAAGTGACCTATGATCATTATGTGCAATATGAAATCCCACCATAACAAGTTTTTCATTTGTGAGCAATTTCACAATAATGACAGTGTCACAATCAGGAAAAACTCCTATTGACACTGAAAGAGCTTTCTCCTTAATAGTTCAGTTTTACAAAATAGATTTAAAGCACTTCTGCAAATGTAACCTAAGAGAACTAAAACATATTGGCTGTGTCTAGACTGGCAAGTTTTTCCGCAAAAGCAGCCGCTTTTGCGCAAAAACTTGCCAGCTGTCTACACTGGCCGCTTGAATTTCCGCAAAAGCACTGACTTCCTACTGTATGAAATCAGTGCTTTTTGCGGAAATACTATGCTGCTCCCGTATGGGCAAAAGTCCCTTTTGCGCAAAACTTTTGCCAAAACTTTTGCGCAAAAGGGCCAGTGTAGACAGCTGAGATTTGTTTTCCGCAAAAAAGCCCCGATGGCTAAAACAGCCATTTCATATTTAGTTCTTGTCTTCACTCTGTCCAGCACTGAGCATCCTGTCAGTGTTCCATAAATATAATTGTTTGGAAATATTATAGAGCATGTGATAGAAAAGAGAGGATAACAAGATAGGTGTTATGAGAGTGATGAGTGTGGTGTAGAATAGAATAGAATAGAATAGAATAGAATAACTGCAATGCTCAATGAAGTCAATGGGAGGACTTTGACTTCAATAGGCTTTGAATCACACCAACAGACAGACCAAATCAGGTCCAAAAACAAAGATAACTTCTGCAGTCTAATATAGGGGAGTTCGAGAATTAATACAATTAAAATATTGTTGTTTTCTCAAGTTGTTTTGCTGTTTTGGTGATTTTCTCCTATCCAAGACTCACACTTCTCCCTGACTTGCTCCCACTTTCCTATCTCCAGTATCTAAATCTCCCTTGCCAATGATTGAGCATATCACTACTTCTCCTACCTCCAGTGGGCATGGAGAACAATTTTTCACAGTCTTCTTTACAGCTGTTTTTCAGCACGATTAAGGTCCATCCTCAGTCTTCTTTTTTCAAGATCAAGCATGCCCAGGGTTTTTTTTTACATTTTTAATCATAACTCAGGTTTTTAAACCTCTTATCATTTTTGTTGCTCTCTTCTGGATTCTGTCCTGTTTGTCCACATCTTTCCTATAATATGGCACCCTAAACTTGACACAAAAATATTTTCAGAATGGTTTCTACATTTGGAAAGGTTGCCTGTGAACGGTCATGTACAAGTCTATGCAAGTCAACTGGTGATCTCAAAGCACAGAAGTCTTCATTTTTGATAAAATGCATGAAATGTTTCACTTCATCTTCAAAAAGATTTGCGTCTATATCCTCTTGGTAGAATTCACTTAATTTCTTACTGTAGTAGCTTTAGCATCTTCATCCATACTTCTGTCAAAAAACATGCAAAACAAATCAACAGTTTTCTTTAGAGATTCACCTCTACTCTGCAATTGCACTACTATTGTGTCACAAATAACATTGACTGTCTCAATGATGATCTTCTCTTTTCCTTTTAAATAGATTTCATTATCTCTAGTTTCATCAGAAAATAACTTCCTGTGTTCTTTTATGCTTCTCATCAGATATCTCAGAGGAACCTATAATTTTCTGTTAAAGTTAGTGCCTCCAATAAGAACACTTTTCCTCCAATAAGAATACTTCTTCTCAAATTGAGCTGACAACACAGAATCAATTCTTCTGGATAATTTACATCTTTGAATAAACTTACACATAGCATTAATATGAACTTTGAAAGTTTCATCATCAGCAATATCTCTTGCAATACTTCTCCAATTAGTGTGCCCATCGACAAATGTTTGGTTTCCTTTACTATGGTCAGGGAATAATTTGCAAACATAATAGTAGACTGCCTTGGTGGTTTCCAAAAAATTCAACCAATTTCTCATTTTGTGGTCCCATTTTTCTTTATCCTCAGAAAATGGGATTAATGAAGACCCTGAAATTGCTTGTATTCAAACAATTTCCTCAAACTTTCCACATACTTATGTTTTTTCAGTTTATTTACTAAGATATATTCCATCATATGCAATGAAATAAAGTTTGGACATAATGCAATGTCTTCAGAGTAGGTTTCTTCGCTTCCTTCAACAGAATTACCAATATTATACAGTTCCATTGCCACTACAGTCCACTTCTTCAGCTTTAGTAGTTTTCATAACCCCACAACTCAGCAAGAGATCAGATAATTGAGATATTTCCCTGACCATGCTGTTAGATGAATGTCCTCTATTCAATACTTCAAGTTTTTTCAAATATGATGACAAACTGTCTTTTTGCTTAGCTTCATCTTTTTGCCTCACTTTTTTTTTTTATTTTTTGACGGCTATACTCATAGTATTGCTTCATTATTGCTAAAAAAATTATCTTGATTTTTAGGGAGATTTAAAATGTCTTAAAGAGCAGAGGTTTAACTACAGGTGGGTCATAGTCTGGACCACCCATTCCCTGGTTAGGTTAGCACCAGTGGCACTGGAATGTTTATTTATATATAGGTATACCTATCTCATAGAACTGGAGCTGTCCCCTGCTCTCAAGGCACAATCAAGTACCATCCCTGACAGATTTGCCCCAGATCCCTAAATGGCCCTCTCAAAGATTGAGCTCATAACCCTGAGTTTAGCAGGCCAATGATCAAACCACTGAGCTATCCCTCCCACGGTGAGGTACTCACATCCAGCCTTGGTCTCTCGTAGGTGCAGGTGCAGGTCCAGACTTGGGTGTGGACCACAGGTACAGGAGCTAAGGGTTCAGACAAGGCTGCTGACAGAATAGCCAGGGTATAGGGTATGTGAGGTGGCTGAGGATGCAGGTGGAGAATAGCCAGGGAATGTGGGGCTATAGTGTATGTCAGGTGGCTGAGGATGCAGGGGAAGCTGAAGGATGCAGGTGCATGAGAATGTGTTGGGCACAAGAGTGCATAGGAACATAATGGGAGTGCAGTAGTGTATGGAGGTGAATGGGGTTCAAAGGTGTGGGGGGGTGATGGACATGGTGATAGCAGCTTTAGAAGGTGGAGAGGAGAGAGCTGTAAGGATACAGGGTTGGAATGGGTAGATGTTGTGGGCAGGACAGGATACGATGGGGAAGTGATGCAATGGGAGATAAGGGATAGGAGGCATGTAGTGGGGACAGACAGATTAGAGTGGCCATTTTTGGATTGGAATGCCCAGTAAAAAAGGAATCCTGGGGGCTTCAGTCAGCTCTGTCACCACCCCTGCACACTTTCCGGAAGTATTTCCTCCCCTGCCCTGACCCAGCCAATGGGAACTACACCTGCAGGGGTGTGCGTGTTTGTGTGTGTGTGTTGGAAACATCACTTGGACTGCCCCAGCAGCATCTTAGACTAGGGTCCAGACACACCAGCTCTGCTTCTTCCCCATGGGCTGTGCAACAGCTAGTAGGGATGCTGTCAACCCTGCTGTGGTGCTGCAAACCAGGCTGAACCAGCTGCAGAGCAGTGCACTCCACTGAACCATTGATAACTACTCTGAGTAGGACAGGTCAATCAGTTATATACCCATGTTGTAGTATTTTCATCTAGATGATATTTCTCTAGTTTGCTTAACAGAATGTCAATTGGGACTACCAAAATCAAGGTGTGTCATGTATCTACCCATCCATCCCGCTTTCCTACTACGCCAGTAACTCATTAAAGAAAGAAATTAGGTTGGTTTGGCATGACTTATTCTTGACCTTCTTGGTTGCCCTTGTTGGTTATTCCCTATAATCCAAATATTCTTACTTTTTTTAATACTCTGGCCAAGTTTCTTTACAGGTATCAAAGCTGGTTAACTGGTCTATAATTCCCTGAGTCCAGTTTGTTCCCCCTTTTAAAGAGATGTACTATGGCTGTTCTTCTCCAGTCATCATGGATTTTTCCCATCCTCCATGAGCCCTTGAAGATAATTGCTAACAGTTATGAGATTGTGTTAGCTAGTTTCTCAGATACCCTATGATGAATTTCATTATGCCCTCCTAACTTGAATACATCTAACACATCTAAATATGCTTTAACCTAGTCTTTCCCTGTTTTGGCTTTTGCTATTTAATTCCCCATTGTTAATATTGTACGGAGTAAATGGTCACCACTAACATTTTAAGCAAATAGTAAAGCAAAATAGGCTTTAATAGCTCTCCCTTCCCACTAAGTAGTGGACCTACACTTTCCCACCCACTTTCTCTTGCTCCTAATGTATTTTAAGGCACCTCCTCTCAATGCCTTTTATGTCTCTTGCAAGGTAGAACTCATTTTATGTCTTAGCCTTTCTGATGTTCCTCCTACATGCTTGTGATATTTTTATATATTCATCCATAACAGTTGTTCATGTCTTCACTTTTTCTAGGATTCCTTTTTTATTTTGATCTCCTGATTGAGTTGTAACATTATGGCTTTTCTACAGCCTTATTGGAAGGCCTGTAACCATAATGGAAGGCCTAAAGCCTTCTTCTGTAGCCAGACTGAAGAGAAGCAGCCATTAGCTGTACAGCTTGAAGCCACATACTCACTTTGTATCTAAATTGCATTCAAATAGTGTCACACCAGGCTGTTAAGAAGGAGATCCTGTCCTAATAAAGAAACAGATATCAAGATGGGTAGAGAAAACTTAGCTCATGAGCATTTCCTCTGGCAAGAAGCTTTATCAATAGTTGTGGTTGTGGAATCCTCACCGTATGATTATTGTCCTCACTTTCCTATCATTTGTCTGTATGATATCTATCTGTTTTTTTAATTGTTTCAGTCTGCTGTTAATTTTGCTAGGTATAAATCAACTAAGATGGTGACGTCCAATTGGTTAGGTAATTCTGATACAGTATGATATGATTGGTTAGTAAAATTATACTAAAATAATTGATTAAAGTATAGCTAAGCAGGACTCAAGTTTCACTATATACACTGGGGTCCAAAAAGAAGACCAAGGAGGGGAAAAGGGAAAGAAGAAAACAAAAAAGGAACAGCAGGAAGAAGAAGGAAGGAAGACCTGGAAGAAGAACTCACCTCCAAGACAGCCTAACACCAGAGCTGCCAGGACCATGACATGCAGTAGCTAGGATCCAGAGAGACTGACTTTGCTTGGCCAACAGGGGAAGTCTGCCTCTTTATCAGGATTGGTGAGCATGACATTGTGTGCATAGCATGTATTTTCTGCCTGCTTGATAATTGTCAATAAACAGAGAATAAGAATATTACTATGAAAGGCTCTTTCAGTGGCAAAAGATCCTGCTGACTCTCAGGAAGGTATGCCCTGAGCCCTAGGAATGGGTAAAGGTTTGGAAGGGACAAGGACATTTGTACGGGTAACAGTCATATTGGCCTCTCCCTAATCTTCCTGTCTTTTCTTTACATTGGGATAGTTTGCAATTATGCCTTTAATCTTCTCAGAGGGTTAGCCATGTTAGTCTGTAATTTTAAAAACAATGAGTAGTCCTGTAGCACCTTACAGTACTACAGGACTATTTTTGTTGTTGTTAGTCTCTGATGTGCTACAGGACTACTCACTGCCTTTAATGTTGTCTTCTTGAGAAACTCCTAGCTCTCCAGAAACCCTTTTCCTTAGATTTTCTTTCCGGGAGACCTTATATACTAGTTCTCAGAGTTTGTTAAAGTGTACTTCTTTGAAGTCTGTTGTCCTTATTCTACTCCTATCACTTCCTGCTTTGTTTAGAAAATGCAGTTTTGATGGTAGAAAATTTCCCTGGAAAAACATAGTAGCCCAGATAGATTCTGTCCCAAGAAACTTTACAGCCTTGATTAAAAAAATAAAATAAGGTTGGCACTGTGATCATAATCCAATAAAATGCATAAAGCAATTTACAATTGCAGCACTAGAAATGAAGGCTGGGGAAAGGTGCTTAAAAAGAGAGATATAAAATAAAAAGCAATGATATGGAAAGCAGAGAAGAGATCCTAGTAGCCATTTGAGATGTAGATGGTAGAAAAGCTTTATATCTTGCATCAAAAGACACGTAGCTTTTTCACAATGTACTGCGGAGGCAGAGAAGGGATATAACCTTTTGTTTTAAGGCTAGACCTGAAACAAAGGGCTATAAAATATCAATATCTAGCCTTAAATCTGAAGTAGTGACAGTGAGAACTCGGCAGAGATATAATGTAGCTACCTTTTATTTGCCACACAGACGAGACCTTAGACACAGCTAAATTGGATCAGGGGATAGGAAGAAAAATTGAAAAGGTAAAAAGATCAGCAAGCTAGAGAATGGAATAGAAAGAAAAACACATAAAAATGGAAGAACTAATAAAGCAAAAAGTTCCTCTTTTTTCCTGCATTAGAAACCTTTCAGTAGCTAGGATAAGGTTTGTAGTTGTCATTTATTAAATTTATTAAAGGTAACATATTACACATCTGGAAAATAAACTAAACTTAAAAAAAATGGAAAATCAAATTTGAAAATAGAGGCAAAAATGACCTATGCCAGACTAGAAAGGGATATAAGCTATGTCTTGTCCTTGCAGTAATAATCTTATGGGACTGGAGGACATTAGCAATGTGAAATAGTATATTATAATTTTAGGGGAAAAAATAGAGACAGTGAAGAGAACTTCTTGAAAGTCAGCAGAGGCAAAATAGCTGCTGATTTACCACAATATGTCATTGTTGGTTAGGATGTTGTTTTGGATATTCCTTTCAATTTACTTTTTACAATTTTAAAAATATTTGTTTCCATTAGTGTGGCATGGGTCCCTCTTTCCCTAGCCAGAATTTGGCCTGGCATCCTTCCCCCTTTGCCCAGGCTTCTGGGGTAGGGAACCCAACCACTCCTTCTGGGACCCCCTCTCCTGCTGTTTCTAGCTCTATAACTACTATAGCTTTGCCTCAAACTCTGGAGCTCTTTCCATCCTCTCACTTTCTCCCTCACCATCTAAGAATGGGAGGTTTTTAAAGGCCTCTGAAGTAGAGTCAACTGGCCTCAGTCTGCCTGGGCCAGCTCCCTGCCAGCTGCTCCTAATTGTCCTGCAGCCCTCTGCCCAAAATTAACTGGTCTTTTACCCTTCTTGGGCTGCCTTGTCCCATTCTGTAGTAGTCTTCTGTCCTGATCTTATCACATTAATTAAAGACAATGCCTTATACAATGATGTGCATGTAAACAAATTAATGCATTGTAGAAATGTTCTCTAAACTGGTAAATATACTCAGCATACAAAAAGTTTGGAAATGTATTTGGGGTAATATCCTTTGGGTAATGAGTTAAATCAATGCATATGAATCTCTTTCCCTAAATTGCATAGAATGATGCAGATTTTGAAGAGAAAGGAAATTCACAAACAATCTCAGTCTCACTTTAGGAACATGGAAGTATACCATAATGTCTCTGCATGCTGAAAGAAAAAAAATCGCTTAAAACCATGTAACCAAGGATTTTGTCTTAGCCAGCTGACTGATCCTAAGGTTTGAAAATTTTGCCATGATTAGCAATAATTTAGGGTAGATATCTTAGCAACTTTTCATAAGACCATAGAACTTACACCGAAGAAATGTTTCTCGCATATTCAGAATTACTCACTAGTAGTTCAAAGAATGTCATATCTAGAAGACAAGAACGAATCAGAGGTGTGCCATTATCAGAGAGTTGGCATGTGTCAAGTTTCATATAGTTTTCAGATTGTCCAATGCATATATGAAGCCTCTTTGTAAGACCATTCTACATTGCATAGAGTATCATAAGTACATTAATTATATAAATTGTATGTTTCTTCGTCTCAGAGGCGTATCTGTGTTAGGCTATAACTTTAAAAAAACAATAAGTAGTCCATGAGCTTTTGTGGGCAAAACCCACTTCCTCAGATGAGCAGAGTGGTGAAAAAAGGGGAAACCTCACAATATATAACAGAAAAAGAAGAGGGGGGAGAAAAAACCTGTCAATTGTACTGCCTATGCTAATGAGGCTAATTGATTGGGCCGTAAGTGTCTTATACTTAGCTCTTGATGTCAATTGGGTGTTGAATACAAGGGTCCATCCAACTCATGTCTTTGTTCAGGCCATGAGAGATAGTGTCAAATTTGCATATGAAAGCCAGTTCTTCCGTTTCTCTCTATAGTTGTTTTTTTAAAATTCCTTTGTAGAAGAATGGCTACTTTTAAATCCATTAATGAGTGCCCAGATAGGTTAATATGTGCTTCTACAGGTTTTTGTGTGTTACCATTTCTGATACCTGACTTGTGTCCATTTAACTTTTGTTGTAAAGACTGTCCAATATACAGGGCAGAGGGGCATTGCTGGAACTTGATGGCATAGATCACTTTAGAGGATATGCAGTTGTATGAGCCTCAGATGTTGTGGCTTATGTGGTTAGGTCCTATGATAATGTCACTTGTTTAGATGTGTGGACAGAGTTGTCAATGGGGTTTATTGCAGGAGTAGGTTCTGGTCCCAGGAATCTACCGCTGCAATAACACAAACCTTTCTGTGGAACACCAGCCAGCCAGCTATGATGACAAAATGAATGGGAGGAGTTGGTGGTGCAGGGTCTGGGCAGAAAGTAGCGTGCAGTCAGGCCAGCCAATGAGAGGGGCAAATGGAGCAATTGCCCTGGGGAGCAGCCATTCAAAGCGGCCTGGGGTTTCTTTGAACTGCTATGGGAGCACCAGAGTGCCACTTTGAATGGCTTTGAGGGTTGGAAGAGGCAGTGCTGAGGCCTAGGCAACACCATGGACTGACTGTCCTTGGCCCTGTCTCTGCCAGAGGAATGGAGTTGCCCCCTTTGCCTCAGAGCCAGCAGAGGCTGTCAGCCCCACTGGGTGCAACAGCTGGTTGGGGGTGAAGGGTCTGGGTGGAAGTTTGAGTGCAGGAGCAGGATGAGGGTGGGGTGGGAGGGTTGGCCAGGAGGGAGTGTGCAGGAATGGAGTGGGGATGTCGAGTCTCTGCATGAGGGGATGGGCGTGTGGAGTCTGAGGATGCTCCACGCTTACCAGGCTTCACTCCCCCCATCACTCCCAGGCACCATGTCCCAGGCACAGCCTACCACTGCTCCCATTGGATGCAATTCTGGACAATGGAAGCAGTGGGGAAAGCCTTCAGGCAGCCTTCCCTGTGCTGCAATTCTCCTAGGGGAGAAGGAATAGCAGGGGAGGGGGAATAGCAGCACATAAAGTCACTTGCTCCCTCTGAGAACTGGATCCAGCCCTCGAGGCTCAGCCCCCCCCCCCCAGCATGAAGTCAGTGCTGGTGCTCCAACCTCATGGTGGAGGACACAGGGCTGTAGTGCCAGAGTGAGCTCCCTGCTGCTGCAAGGTGGCTGCAAACAACTAGTGGTCCTCAGACTGCACATTGAGAACCACTGTCATCTTCACCTACTTCTGAATGCAGCAGCATCTCTTGCATCTGAGAAGCCATCACCATATCACTTTGCCATGTGCTTTTCACACTGGTTGCGTATAAAGTCACAGTCTGAATTTAAGTTATCAGGATTGTTTTTAAAGTTCTAAACTAGTGATTTTCAAAGTGGGTCATGGGCCCACTTTGGTAAAGCTACTAGTGGGCCCACACCACATTGTTTTCCTAAAGGGTCCATAGCCACAGAGCCTCGCAGCTTCCATTGGCTCCAGTTTACTGTTTCCAGCGAAGGAGAGCCACAGTAAGTGGCATAACCCAAGTCGACACTTCCCACAGCACTCCTTGGCTGGAAACAATGAACCACAGCTGAGGAGAGCCACGAGTGTGGCTATGGATCCTTTTGGTAAACAAAGCAGCGTGATCTCACTAACAGCTTTCCCAAAGCAGGCCTGCAGCCCTCTTTGAAAAACATTACTCTAAAGATACACTCCTATATTTAAGATCTCCTGCTTGAACCTTCTCTTGACATTAATCTACTTTTGTTAATGGTCTGAATTTTGCAGACTCCACCTTTGTGTGGCAAGCAATCCCAGCACTGTTTGTGTGGACCCTCTAGCCAGGAGCATGCTTTTATGTAACACAATGTTGATCCATCTCTCCCAGATTCTGAAACCTCTTAAAACTGCTCTCTTTTGTCCTTAAGAGTGTTTTAAATATGACCACTGCTTTCATCTTGTTTGGTACTTTTCGGCTCTTCTCCTTTTCCCAATCTGACCACATGATCTTTTGGAAAAAAAATTGAGAGGATGTTTTCAGCAGTCTGTTGTAATTGCATAGTAGAATGTGTATTATTTTGTACATTTTTAAAATTACTGTAAGTATAAACCTTTTGGACTAATTA
>CM057848.1:49459448-49496211 GCA_030068395.1 Apalone spinifera | reverse complement strand
CTAAGTATAAAATATAACACTTTAGTAAACACAAAAAAATGACCACTATAATGTTATCAGTTTTTATAAGAAATTTAAATTTTAATTATAGAAATGAACATGCTATACATTCCCGTAGTGTGCTAAAACCTGGTGAATCCAGAGCTTTTCCTTTCTCCTGTGTATATAAGTTTTCTAAAGAATAGACTGTAATTATATAGATTCTCTCTGTTTTGCTTTTTGAAGCACAATACAAATGGTGTCTGGTAAGAAATGTCATTACTCTACAAATTCTGTGAGATCCCTATACAATTAAATGGAATGTAGATTACATGACCTTGCTGTATAATCTGATTAGCTGTTCTTTGGGCATATTTTAATTTCCAGCAGTCTCCAGTGAATCACACAAACTCATCTTCCTTTTTTACTGTATCTTGAAGAAGTAATTTCAGGATATATATCAAGATATATTACCAAAACCTTCGCCAACCTCTGTGACATCCAAACACAAAACTAAAACTGAGTAAACACTCAGTTATTTGGGTTCACTGACAATTCCAAAAAAAAATCAAAATGGAAATTTGTTTTGCATTGAACAAAAAAAGAAATGTTTTGAAATTTTTGATTAATTGAAAAGAAGAAAATCAGTTCAGATCAAATAAAATGTTTTATTTAGTTGCTGAGTATTTTTATATATATATATTTTTACTAATAAATGTGAAGGAAGTTTCAAAATGAAAGCTTTTTTGAATATAAAAATATTGAAATGAAAAATTTGGCTTTTTCTGATGGGGGGATTCAACATTAACAATTTGGTAAAATAAAAACAATTTCAACAAACATTTAAGCATCACCAAATATGCTTTTTTTGCCCAGTTCTACTGTAATCCTAGAAGCCCCTCAGTGTTAAATAGTTCACAGTACAGTAATACCACTGTATTGGTGTACTGGTTGGTCCAGCACCACAGGTTGGTCCAGCACCCTCAGGACCTGACCAGTCCCAAACAAGGGAATTTGCTGGACCAGGAGAGGTCCCCTGCCATGGACATTCAGCCCTCTGCTCTTCCCTGCTGCCATCTCATTCCACCATGGCCAGGCTGCTTGCTGGCAGTCCCCAGTGCTGGCCCCACTCTGGCCCCACTGCTGGCTGGGCTGCCTCGCCCTTGGCCCTGCTACCGCAGCCCCAGCCCTGGTGCCAGGCAACATGCAGTCCTTGGGGCAGGAGCAGTCCTACCCGCAGCCAGGTTGCCACAGACTAAGTCCCACGCCCAGCCAGGTTGACCAGCGGCCCAGCCCCCAGCCAGGTTGCCATAGACTAAGCCCCACGCCACCCAAGCAACTTGAGGCCCCAGCCCCACTGCATCTGGCCAGGCTGCCTCTGCTGGGCTACACTGGCCCCACTGATAATCAGGCTGCTGTAGCCCCGCTTCAACCAGAACCCCAGGCTCTCAGCTCTGCTGAGCTCCGAGCTGCTGTCCCTCCTGCCCCTGAGCTCTCTTGTCCAGGAACATCTGTGGTCAGATGTTGCCAGACTAGAGAGTCCCAGTTTACAAAGGTGCAATCAGCATTACCAGGCTTAACAAACTTACTACTCATAACACACTGTTTTGATAATATTGATCCAAAAGAATCCTGCAGAGTATCAAATGAAAAATAGTGACTCTTGATTTATTAATATTACTCTGTAATGTATGTACTGTGAATCTGTAAAGAGTTATATATTCGTGCTGTACATATGCTTCTAAAATATGTTCAAACCAAGCAATCTGCACGTACAGAGGATAAACACATTTGCCTAAGACAAAGGAATGTAGATGTACTAGTCTGCCTCAGTCAAGTTTAGCAAGTCAGAGGCAATGAAAGTTCATTTGCAGCTAAGGTAAACAAAATAATCAAGTCAATAGAAAGAACTAATTAACAAAGGTTGGAAAGGGCACTGGCACGTGCCCTCCCCCCCAAAAAACCAATAGAGAAAAGAAAATTATTTACAGTATATATTTATTTGTTATACAGCTTCCTCTTTTCATAACTTAAAGTAAGGTAAGAATTTGGTTGTGCCAGGAAAATGGGATGTGCCTGGAATGGGATTGCTTCTCATAAAACCATACAGAGAAGAGACAGAATCACCAGGCAGGTGAAAGAGTCTGGCTGGGGACGTGCTCCCCTCCATTTCCAGGACTGCCCAAGCTCCAAGCTTCCCACCCCTTTAGGGTAGGTGTGGGGTTGAAACTCCCCCCTTTGATTCATACGGAGATGCATAAAACCATTTGAATACTGAGGACCCAATTTTGCAAAGATTCTGAGCATCTTCTCCTCTCATTGTAGCCCCCATTGTAACACTCAACATCTTGGCATCATGATGTCAACAGTCCTTAGCAGAACCGGGCCCCAAATGGCAATTTATTCTTGGAGAATGGCCAACTTGCTGAAATTTAGGATGAAGGATTTTACAAAATCTTCCAAAAGTTTTTCATGCAAAGAGTCGATGAGCATGGCAGGTTTGCAGAGGTTTTCATGTTCATTCAGGGGAATTTAAGGGTTAAGCTCTTTCATGTAATTAGATTCAGAATGGTTTCTGACTGCAACCTTGCAAGATAATAGTTGCACAAATTAGGTGTTTGTTCTAAAGTTAGTCTACCACAGAAAATGTATAGACCCTGAATACCAAATAGAAGACGACTAGTAAATATATAGAAAAAAATATAACTGATAGGTTAAGTATATGCCACATGTTCTCAATGAAATGCAAATGAATCTTCACATGCTGAGGACTCAGTTCACAAAAATAAACCCTTCTTCATTCAAGGCAGGAAGTTATCTCTGATGGACAGGTCCAAGAATATAGACACGCATGAGAAGGAACTGAAATTAACACACAGAAAGGTTGATACATAAATGGCTACTAAATGAGTTTTGAGACAACTAACTTCTTGACAGAGCTGGGTGAAACCAAAAGCTCCACAGCAGCATTTATGCGAGGAGCAGACACTTTCTCAGAGAATTGTCAATTTTCCATAAAAAACAGTACTGGGCCAGATGCATAAGGAAAATCTCCCCTGCTGCAGTCTTTTGATGCCCTGTCTCGGAATACAGGCATTGCTCTTCTCTAGTGCCCCCAGATATCCAAACCAGCCCAAAGGGAACAAGTAGGATTTGGAGCTATTACCATAAAGTGGCACGGCATCTAAAAGTGGCATAGGCTGCATGAGTTCAGAGGCAGACTATGCTGGCAAGAAATAAAGTCCCTCTCAGAAATTTGAAAAGAGAAATGCATTGCTGTCTATGCAGGACTATGTCTATCAGGCATATGTGAGCCCTCTGGAGGGAGAAAAATAATAATCAGATGTTCAAAACTGGTCACTAATCTGTTCAGTTTTGCAGTGTTCATCTTGATATACTTTATGGTTGATTTTAAGAAGTTCTGAGCCTGGGCGATTCCAGCTCCAGGTGCTCAGAACCCTGGGGAAAAATAGCATTCAAGGCCCCCAAGAGATGAAACAATCAAAATCAGTGGTAGGTTTTGAAAATGTGCATCCATCCCATGTACTTAAACAAAGCACAAATGTTAACTGCATTAGACTTCTGTCACATCACAGAAATCAGGAAAGTCTTATTCTCCCCATTTTGCTGATGGTAACTTGAAGCAAAGAGTGATTTGATGATCTGCCTAGGTTCTCAGAAGAGGTTATTAGCTCTTAGCTTATTTAACCACAGCTAAAATAATTACCAATACCTTCTCACTTTCAGTCCTCCGATCTACCCATTTGACTACATTACTAGACTCTAGGGAAACAAAGAAGAGATCACCAAGAAGGAATAAAGAGCAGTAACAAAAAGTCTATTTTGGTCCAACTTCTGCAAAAACTGAAGCATAAAACTAACTTTATTCACACAAGCAGTCCAATTTAAATCAAGCAGATCCTGCAAATCACTAACATTACTTATAAATATAAATGTTTATTATCTAAGACCCCTAAAGAGAATAAGGTAAATAAATAAATAAAAAATAAAAAATCAACTGCAAAAAAATTACCTGCAGCACAAAAGAAAACAGATCAGAGGGTAACATTAAAGTGAAAAAAGAAAGCAAAGAGTGTTTAAAGAGCATTCAATTATTCTACAGGCTGAACCTCTCCAGTCTGGCACTCTATGGCCTGGCAAAATCTGTGGCCAGAATGATTTTAGTTAGCCAGATGTACACTTATCATGGGTGAGAGGCCAAGTTTCCCATGGTCCCATAACATTTGTTTACAGCCACCAGTCCTGACTCTCAGTATTCTGTGCTATCATTTAGCTCTACTTTACCCCTAATAGTCTTCTAAGAGCCTCCTAAGTAGTGGAAATGCTGTTAATGATGCTAGACAATATTGACCTTCCATGGTTTGGCACTGATCAGGTCCTGAGGGTGCCAGACTAGCGAGGTTCAACCTGTAGGAAAGTGTACATGGGACTTAAATAAGATTTTCCTTTGGGAGACAGCACAGAGGATTTTTTGTATTTTTTTTAAACAAATCACACTATTTCCATCCACTGAGATGATGAGTTTGGGGAGTTTTTCAAATAGGACTCATTTCTTCCTATATCCTAAACAAAATATGTAGAAATACATAAGATGGCAGCATGGTTAGACATGGAGCACTAAAGGGGGGGGTAGTCTGTGCACCAACCATTCTTTTTCTCAAGTGTTTGGCTGGCCGGTTCTTGCTCAAAAGCTCAAGGTCTAACTGATTGTTATGCATAGATGTAGGAAAGAATTTCTCCAAGTCAGATTGGCAGAGCCAATCTGAGGATTTGTTTTGTCTTCCTCTGCAATGTGAAGTGTGGGTCAGTTGCTGAGATTATCTGGATATATCTCACTAAATCAGTTCCTTCCTACTGCAGGATCCTCAGGCATCAGTACACCTCATTCTCTCCTACTCTCGGCTTTTGTCACATAATAGTTTGGCCTTCTGACGTGTGTAATACTTTAGTCTAATTCCAGTTAGAGGGCTTACTGGGGGCATAGCTGGGCACAATTTAATGGGTCTATGGTATACAGAATGTCAGAGTAGATGATATTAGTGATTTGTATTTCGTAGTGCCCTCTGTCGTGGACCAGGACACCATTGTGCTCAGCACTGTACAAATAAAGAACAAAAATACAATTGCCACTCTAACTAGACAAGACAGGCATGAAGTGTGGAAGAGAGTGAACAGTATGATGTGGGCTAATGCATGCTACCTCCACAATTATTTTTCATTAAGTGAGTTTACTCAGGAGGCGAAGAGCTAAAAGGGAAAAAAAAGAAAGGCGAGGGGACATTAAAGGGAAAGCCGGTGAGAGGGACAGGGCAGGGGAGAAGGTAATAGAGGCAGGTGAAGAGCGAAGCTCAGGTGAAGTGTTGGAATAAACAGCCAATCAGCACAGCAAATGAAATCCAGTACAAGCCATGGAAAGTTCTCCAAAGATCTTTGCTTCAGCTGCAGGGATGAAGTTTGTGGTTGATTCCTCTCTACAGCTGTCTCCCAAGGGGACATATGTATTGCAAGGGGAAGAGAGACCATGTGTGGGCCCTCATGTCCCCAGAATGTGTGTGTATGTGTGTGTGTGTGTGTGAGAGAGAGAGAGACAGACAGACAGAGAGAGCACATACACAAATGATCTCCTATACACAGTTTGGGATTCTAGGGGCTACTAGAGGGAACGATGGCCTTATCTGGGCAGATTTTGCCACCTCAGCAGAGTTCAGCAATCCCTACTTTGACTTCCTCTGGCCTTATATTCTATGAATCTGTGATGGGAATATGGCCCACTTCAAACAGCTGAGGACATCATCTAGGAGTCACCATGTAACTTTCAAAGCCTAAAGTTGTAACACTACAGAAGAAATATAATGATGAATATAATTTGTTGGGGGAAAGTTAACATGCTTTCTGTAAAGGGAAATCATGCCTTACTAATCTGTAAGAGCTCTTTGAAGGGGTCAACAAACATGTGGACAAGGGGGATCCAGTGGATGTAGTATACTTAGAGTTCAGAAAGCGTTTGACAAGGTCCCTCATCAAAGGCTCTTAAGTAAAGTAAGTTGTCATGGGATAAGAGGGAAGGTCCTTTTGTGGATTGATAACTGGTTAAAAGACAGAAAACAAAGAGTAGGAATAAATGGTAAGGTTTCCTAGTGGAGAGAGGTAACTTGTGGGGTCTCCCAAAGGTCTGTTCTGGGACCCATCCTATTCAACTTATTTATAAATGATTTAGAGAAAGGGGGAAACTGTGAGGTGGCAAAATTTGCAGATGATACCAAACTGCTCAAGATAGTTAAGTCCAAAACAGACTGTGAAGAGCTTCAAAAAGATCTCACCAAACTATGTGATTGGGCAACAAATAAAATTTAATGTTGATAAATGTAAAGTATTGCACATTGGAAAAAAATAATCCCAACTATATAATACCCATCAATGGCTATTAGCCAGGATAGGTAGGAATGGTGTCCCTAGCCTCTGTTTCTCTGGAGGTGGGTGACAGGGGAGGGATCACAAGAGGATTACCTGTTGTGATCCCACCTTCTGGGGCATCTGGTATTGGCTACTGTTGGCAGACAGGATACTGGACTGGATGGACCTTTGGTCTCACCTAGTATGGCCGTTCTTATATTCTTATGTTCTAAGAAAGACAAAGGAGCGAGGTTAGAAAAAAAGACTAAAGAGGAGAAAAATGTATAAGAATAGAAGAGATGGGGTACATTAGGGTTGGAGGGGGGTTGTTTTAGTGATGTTGATGGTGTTTGTTATTTTATTTAAAGTACTCTGTCAGACACTGAAGAGTGCAAATGGAGAAAAAACAGTCTTACCTCTCAGCAAGAAAGGGAGAAGTTGATGGATTTCTTTCTCCCTGGCTATGCTGCTCTCCTCTGCTCACATTCACTCTTCCATGCACTGTCTGCAAAAAGCCCTAAATTAGTGTTGAGGGATGCAGGCACAGCAATACCTGGGATTACAGGTCAATCCCTGTTTCTGCAGCTGGAGTCTGGAGATGGCCTCAGATGGTATTGGCAGCAATTGTTTGTGTGAAATCCACTTCACCTGCCTGGAGCCCACATAATTGGTCTCTGCACAGGAGAAGTGATGGTGGGTAGAAAGTGAAATCAAACCCCTAATCTGGGGCCAACACACAGAGCTGTAGCACAGGCTGCTCGCGTGCACAGATGCTATTTCAGTTTACAGGCAGGGTGTAGCAACACTTGCGACTTTGTCAACTAATGTGGATTGGGTCCTAAATACAGAACCCCCAACCAATCCTTTGCCCCATCCTTGCTGTCCTCTACCACTGCTGTCTGAGACCCTCTCTGCCACATGGAGGATGTGTGCCAGCCACTCCAGCGCAGGTCCTTATACAGCCTCCATGAAAAGCTTAAGTCATGCTGAGGACCTTGAGTGGAACATCTGTACCATGGGTGAGTTTCATCCTCAGTCTGAGTCAGATGCAGCTCTTACAAAACCAGATATCCCACTCAGCCAGCCATCCACCCACCCACACACTTTCTATTAACTATTGGGGGAAGAAGAATGTGCAGCTGAATTTATCTTTATAGTGGGTTAATAAATCTCACTGAAACAAGCACATGTTCTGAAGCATATGATACTCTTTATACTTTTAAGTCTGCATAACAACTCAATTTTCATGGACACACAAACCTTCTACAGCTGCATTCTGCAAAATAGACATTAATATTATTAAAGAAAGCCAAAGAGTGTGTAAAGTCCTTTAATGGTGTCCATAAAATGTATAAAGTTATAGATAAAAAGGGCCCCGTGAATATAACAGTCAGAAAGCACGAATAATATATTGCTAGAGGTAGCTGACTACAATTTGTATTTATAGGCAATCCAAAAAATGAAGAAAAATGGAACTAGTAGACATGAAAATGTTAAAAACCACTGGCTGGCCTCTTAAAATCAGACTGAGTAAAGATAGTTCCAAACCAAACCTCCAGATGCAATCACTCTCAAAACACAAAGTGCACATCCAGATCCCAGCTTTGCAACTTCTTCCTGTCTCTGTGATGTATCAAATCCAAACCTAGGTAGAAACCCCCAGAAAGCTTGGGAAAGTTCATACCTGGAACAGGGTTTAGATTTGAACAGTGGATCTTGGGCCCATCTCTGGTTATCAGCATGTTCTGAGTAGCTGCTTTATGGACATGTATCGTGTCAAACTTACAGCTAAATGACATCTACTACAATTAGGTCAGCACAATGTTGATAATGTTCCAGGACCCTCTCCACTTAGCCCATAAATGGGGCACAGCTAGAAAAGACCAACCCACACACTGTGCTTCTGCTCCTGTTTAACTCCCCCAGGCTATTTACTTTGGATGAAGAAGGCACAGTAGGTGACTTTGGTGTCATTGTGGTTTGTGATGAGTAAAAGAAATTAAATCAGTGACCCGTGAGCTCATGATGAACTCTCAAGGTACAATCAAAATGATTATTACAGCACTCTTTCTGTACTTGCACATTAGAAAAAATACTCTGCAACTTCACCAAGAGCTTTAGGTCACTATTTCATCATGTATATGCAATAAAATATTCATATTTTTCCTCAGCTTGAGCTATAGAATTTGGGCTTTTTTCAAGAGTATCAGACAAAGAGATGCTTGGGAGAATGTGTGTATGTATCTAAATATATGGTTTAGTTTACATAGAGAGATATTAGGGGATGTATGTCTATAGAGATATATAGCTCTATATATCTTTCTCTTACTGCATTTGAGATGTTACTTAAGAGCAGCACTGCTCCAAAGGCAGAATATATTACACTTGGTTTCAATATTCTTAGCTTTTATAATTATATTTCATAATGTAACACACTCTCATACAGCCTTTATTTTCTGGCCTGGCAAAGCTCTGCTCACTGCAGGGCCAGGGTACCGATGGTGGTGATACTTGAAACCACCTTTATCCATGAAGCCTCCCATTGCTTGCCACAATCTAAATTGGTGCCAGGCATAAATTGAAGCAGCCTGGTTAAGTTGTCCATGGTCCTGATTAATCTGACACCAGGGCACTCCTGCCACAGCTTCTTCTGCTTCAGACCATGAGAAAAAAACAAAATGTTTGGGACTCGGAGGAAACAACCGCTTTGGGCAACATGCTTTAACACTTTCCTTTGAATCGCATAGTGCTGACCACTATACAATACAGGATACTCAATTTTAGATGGACCATATGTCTGATCCAGTGTGGTCATCCTGATATTCCAATGGGACCTCCACTCCCTTTCCCACCTTCTGAGGGAGCAGAGTCAGGTCCACAGAAGTGAATCAAGCATCTATATATTCACCTGTGTACACTTTCGTCTGTAATGCTTAGTCATTCACAGTCTTGAATTTCAGCCTGAGCTGTTTACCAATGTATAACCTTTTTCCAATTCCTTTGTTTGAACTTGATTTCTTTTTTTAATTAAAGAAGGGAGTGACTTGAATTGGGATTGTAGATAGCAAAAACCTCTGTGGAGAAGCAAAGATACCACAGCTCTTTATTTCTCCAGTAAGCACATGGCATGTTGAAGTTATCAGACCACATCAGGCTTAGGGGACATTAAATGTCAAGAGAGCAGACATACTGTAGAAAAGCTGATGGGGGTTTTGGGAACCTTTAGTATCAAATGTTTCTCCTATATAAGAATGGGCGGCAACATCAATCTCAGGAATGCTGCCACAAATGTCACAGAAAACCTGACACCGTGTACAGATTAGAGTTGTAGATAAAAGCATAGGTCCAAATCAAACCCACCGTGTTCTTTTACTGAAAACTCACTGCCAAAAGTGCAATTTCTTAGTTATCAAAAAATAGAATCTGTAACAGCGCTCATAAACTTTCTCATTTTTGGTGTTATCAAGAAGGTTTATATTGGGAAAAAGCTATTTTCCCCCAAGGTTCCTGCAGCAGCATTTCACTTTTTTTTTTCTTATTTAACAAACAATGTTTACTTCAGAGCAGTTGACTTCAAGACAAAGAGTGACTTGCTCTGCAAATACAGCAATGTAGCAACACTTCAATGCTTGTTTGCCGCTCCCAGAGGGGACGCTCACATTTAAAGAAAAATAAAATAAAACACTTTTGTATCTCTGTGCAGCCTCCCCGAGTGCCTCATGGATAAAAATGCCTTTGTGGAACCAACTCAAGAAATTGTAAACAATACCACAGCACAAAAGCAAGTCAGAGAAGGAATCGCCACAAAAATAAATAAATAAATCAAAAACCTAGGCTTTGTAATAGAAAAGCTGGGTTGGTTTTTTTTAAGACTCCAACTCCCACTGATTCTCATTAAGACTCCCCTGAAAAACTCACCCAAAAGGTTTAAAGTGATTGTCAAATGTGCCAGAGTGATTTAGAAGATTACACCTTATTTTCAAAAGTGAATTAGGCATGTAGGCCAAGCACCTCAAAAGATATTGAGGTGCCTAACTCACACTGTTTTCAATGAGAATTAGGTGCCTAAATGCCCTTGAGGATTTGGGTTCAAAGATTTCAATGGACATTTATGATCACCTGACTAACATATATTGCAGTGAATAGAATTTCCCCAAAAATAATTCCTAGAGCATAGAAAAATATCCAGTTTTCATTTTAAAATTGCCAGTGACAGAAAATCCACCAGGACACTTGGTAAACTGTTAATGGTTAAATAGCCTCTCTGTTCAATATGTATGCCTGACATTCCATCTGGATTAGTTTCAGCATTTGATCATGTTGTACCTTTTTCTGCTAGACCAAATAGTCCATTATTAAGAATTTGTTCTCTACATAGGTAGTTATAAATGCTAATAATCCCTTAACCTTTTCTTTGTTAAGCTAACTTGAGTCTAGCACATTAAGGGATTTTTTCTAATCATTCCTGCATCTCTTCTCTCAGCCCTCTCCAATCTAGCAACATCTTTCCAAAACGGTGGCCATCATAACTGAACACAGTATTCTGGCACAGATCACATTGGTGCCAAATACAGAGATAAAATGAGCCTCTCCTGCTCAAGGTTCACCTGTTAATGCAGCCGAAGATTGCATTAGCCCTTTTGGCCACAGCATTATATGGAAAGCTCATGTTCAGCTGATTAGCACTAAAATCTCTTTCAAAATCACCACTTCTTTGCTTTTTTAAACATAGCCTACTTTCTTTGTTTCTGGATGAATACATTTAGCCATATTAAAATGCATATTGTTTATTGTTCCCACTTTGCCACAAGATCCTACCACTCTGTGTTAGTGACTTGCCTTCTGCATTATTTACCACTTCCCCAATTTTTCTGACATCTGCAAACTTAACGAGTTTCATCCCTGATCTCTGATAAAAATGTTAAACAACAGCAGGTCAAGAACTAGTCACTGCAGTACCCCACAAGAAACTCGCTTGCTAGATCGTGAATTCCCATTTATTATTACATTTTGAGATTTATCAGTTAAACAGCTTTTTTAATCATTTAACGAGTCATGTTAATTTATATATTTCTAGCTGTTTTAATCAAAGTGCCATACAGTACCAAGTCAAATGCCTTACAAAAATCTAAGCATTTTACATGTATACTATTGCCATTACCAAACTTGTAATCTCATTAAAAAGTTTCAAGTTATTTTGACAGGATCTGTTTTCCATTAACCCACATTGATTTGCATTAATTATATTATCCTTCTTTAATTCATCACTCATTAGCTTGCATGGGATCAATGTGACACTGACAGGCTTATGATTTATATACAGGTTATCCTGTTTACTCTTTTTTAAATATTGGTGCAATAGCTTTCATCCAGTCTTCAGGAATTTCTTCAGTTTCAAGACTTTTTGAAAAGCCACATTATTGGTCTATTGACCTCATCAGCCAGCTCTTTAAAAACTCTTGAATGCAAGTTATTAGAATCTGTTGATTTTAAAATGTTTGATGTTAGTAGAGGTTTCTTAATATCCTTCTGAAAAACTAGTGGAATGGAAAAGGTGTTATCATCTGATTAGACTACATCAGTGGTCCCCAACCTGTGGTTCACAGACTCCTTCTCGCGGTCTGTGACAGTACTGTAGGGTGTCAGCGGAAAGTTTAAAAATAAGGATTGGGCCCACTATGGGACTGGGACTTTCCGCCCATCAAGACTCACCTGGAGCTGACCATTCGCAATTATCCGTCCACCATCAGCTGTACTGCCGTTTATGCTCCAGCCTTCTCCCCTTCCCAGTCCTGCAGTGGGCCTGATCCTTACTTTTCTTTTCCTTTTTCTTTTTTTTCTTTCCTAGGGTTGTGTGCCCAGCCAAGGGGCAGGAGCTGCCTGTGGCCATGAGAGCCCCCTCACCGTATCTTCCATGCATGGGAAAGGGACGGAGGGTGCAGGAGCTGAGGAAGCACCGTGGGCCAAGGTATGTGCTGGGTACCACTTTCCGCTATCCTCTTGAGTGAAAGGCAGGAACTGGGAGCTGACAGGCTCCAAGCCTACAGACACTCCACATGGATAAAAAGTCCCAGCGCACCAGCGGCTTGCCCTGATGGGCTTTGAAGTGACCCTAGGAAATGCTGTGGACTCTGCTGGGACATTTGTTTGCTTGCAGAGTCTGAGTTTGTTTGATTGGAGGCACAGAGTCCCTCAGCTCCCATTGGCTCTGAACAGCAAATCTGCACGTCCCTCAGTCCGCGCTGAAGCTGACAAGCTGTGACTGTACTCTGGAGTCAGCTTCTAAATGGGTCAGTCTCTTTTTACCATTTTTTCTGTTTTTTGAAACAATCATGTTATCTGAATATGTCACCCCGCCTTTGCTCTTTAAAAGGTATTAGAGTGTCAGGAAGGGTTTAGTCGAGGTGCTAGCAAAAATGGATCGGTGGAGCCAATAAAATTTGATTCAATAAAAATATATGGTACCTGAAACTTGTTACATTTCAATGGGGACACTCTGTGTTATCTCTCAATACTACTATATTTGTTTAGATAACATGAACTATTATACATTTCAAATAATTATCAAGTAATGGAATGTTTGAAAACAGCTATATTGTTTGGGGAGGTCCGTAACATTTTAATAGATTGAAAAGGGGTCCGTATGCCCGAAAAGGTTGGGAGCCACTAGACTACATCATCTGATTTTTTTTCCTAAATACAGAACAGAAATATTTATTAAACACATACATATATTTTTCTGCATTATTATCGATAATTCAACCTTTTCCATCTAGTAATGGACCAACATCAGTTAAGATTCTTTTCATTCCTAACATACTTTAAAAAATCCTCTTTTTGTTGTCCTGACCTCTGCTTGCTATACACGACTCCTTGCAGTCCTGGGCTTCCCTTATCAATTTTATACAGTTTCTAGCTCGTTATTTATTATAGGTAAGGTCAGATTTTGAAAGGTATATTGAAGTCAATGAGAGTTAGGTACCCAACCTAGTTAGGTTCCTTTCAAAAATATATTAGGTGCCTATATATATATTTAGCACATAACTTTGAAAATCTTGTCCTTATGAGTCTAAGTCCCTTTGACTGTCAATGAAACTTAAGATTCTATGTTTCTCTCTTGAAAACAGGACTTAAGATCTTAAATCATGTAGGCATGTTAGATAAATTGTTGCTTAGTGCTGGAACTGCTATTCATAGCTAATGTATTAAGATTTTCATAGATAAGAGAGGGAAATTGTTTTTTCCCCTTTGGCTTTTCTTTTGAATGGGAAGGAAAGGACATTAATACACACTACATCTCTGGACACTTATCACCATGGTAGCTAACTGTGGTTAATACCACCGATCAGTGTTACTGAAGAGATGAACAAAAGAGAGACAGAGCAAAAGGTACAAAGAAGCAAACAAGGAGATGGCATATCTAAAAGTGACTGGACTGAGAAAACCTAAACAAAACTAGATTCTGTTAGGGTATGTCTACACCTGCACCCTCGTTCGAACTAGGGATGCCAATGCAGGCATTTGAAATAGTCAATGAAGCGGGGATTTAAATATCCGGTGCTTCATTCGCATGATCTTGCTGGCGCGTTACTCCGAATGCCAGCTGTTTCAAAAGTGAAAGTGTGCGCCAGGACGTGTTAGTTCGAACCA
The DNA here is from genome assembly GCA_030068395.1 of Apalone spinifera. Lineage (NCBI taxonomy): Eukaryota > Metazoa > Chordata > Testudines > Trionychidae > Apalone > Apalone spinifera. The sequence continues at coordinate 49,482,168 of CM057848.1, read as the reverse complement.
AACCCTTGGTTCGAACTAACGTTACCCCTGATAGTAACGTTAGTTCGAACCAAGGGGTTTGGTTCGAACTAACGCGTCCTGGCATGCACTTTCACTTTTGAAACAGCTGGCATTCGGAATAACGCGCCAGCGAGATCATGCGAATGAAGCACCAGATATTTCAATCCCCGCTTCATTGACTATTTCGAATGTCTGCATTTGCATCCCTCGTTCAAACTAGGGTGCAAGTGTAGGCATACCCTTAATATTTTATTTTTGTTCTATTTTGTTATGTACAAAGACCTGGGGCCAACCCTTCAAAAGAGTGTGAGTCTAGCATATTCAACACACAGAAAACTTCTTTTATTTGAGGGGCTGGAGTTTTTAAAAAATAATAAAATAATAGCTGTCAAATAATAGCTGTCAAATATCATTTTACACTAATTATTATAGCATGATCCATTGGGGTATCAGCTGGTTCTTGGTAGCTAGACTCAAGTTGAAAGTCCATCAAACAGCAGACAAGTATTCAAATGCCACCCAGCTGATTAGCAGTTGGTCCAGAGTTGGTAGCATGTGTTTCTATTGGGGGTGCACATCCATACACCCCTCGGTGAATAGAACAATAATTATTCTGCATATGGATGGAACACTGCAGCACACGCAGACTTCTTGCTTGTCTAGGAAATGACTCTGCAAGCTAGTTTCCTTGTTCTCGTCAAAACAATGAGGTGTGTCTGGGAGAGGCTCACCTATCTGAGCTATACTCCAAGTTCTGCACACAACTTGCTGTTCCCCCCCTCCTTTTCCTTATGAAAAAAAAGTATATTATCAAGGTGCATGAACTCATTTAAAACATGAAAAGGGTTGAGTTATCAATAATAATGCAGAAAAGGTAAATTTGTTCAATAAATATTTCTGTTCTGTAGTTAGGAAAAAAAACCACAGATGGTGTAGTCATATCATATGATAACACTTTTTCCATTCCACTAGTTTTGCTCAGAAAGATGTTAAGAAGCAGCTACAAAAAGAAGCCATTTTAAAACCAGTGGATCCTGATACCTTGCATCCAAGAGTTTTAAAGGAGGAAACTAGATTTCCAACAGGTGGAACAGTATCTACTAGTTGCTGTACTGAAAGGTCTCTACTATCATCTGCACCAGCCTGGAATCATTAGCATTTCCAGGCCCACTAATGGGAGCTGGGGAGAAAAGGGAGTAGTTGCCCTGAGGCCCAGCAATTCAGAAGGGCCCGGGGCTCCTAGCCACTGCTGTTGCTAGTGTGATAGCGATGGTGGCCAGAGCCCTGGGCCCTTTAAATCACTGCTGGAGCACTGTGCTACATGCTCTATGCACTTCTGATTGGCACAGAGGGCTGGCTGCCCCACCCCCACCTTTCCGTCCGAGTTCTGACCCCTTCTAGAAGCATGGAGTCAATCCCGTCCCTCCTTGCCCAGAGGCCCATGGAGGCTGTGAACTCTCATGACCCCATTAGTCAAATCATAATTCTTTCCTTGTGTGTAATTTGTAAATCAATGGCATTAGTCCTGCTCATCCTGATTGGATGATTTTCAATCTGTTCTGAAGTTTGTGACAATATATTTGGCTCCTACTGTTCTACAACATTTGGATAGGAACTGCATTTGACTAAGTACACAGATGAAGCTTCAACACAGAGCTCTGTATTGGAAAAGGGCTCGATAATAAATTGAGAGGAAGTAAGCTTCTTCAGGTCTTCACAGTGTAGTTGATATTCTTCAAAAGACCATAAAGAATGTTGGTGACATGCTCATTTGTCAGTGCTGTCAGAAGAAAGAAGAAAACAGGAAGACTCTAATGAAAATACTAAGTATTATATGTTACCTTCCAAACAAGGACTCGTATAGTTAGACCACTGCAGTGAATAAGCCGAGACATTAGTGCAACTTTATTCCACTACTTTGTCAGTAGGTAGAATCATTCAAAGTAGCTCAACAAGCGTCATTACAAATTCAGAAGTCCAGTTATTCAAAATGAGATAACTGAAGAAGATAATTGGTTCTTAAAACCATGAGGGATAGTTCTGACAAATTCCTTGAAAGTGGAATACAATTATGGTAGATGAAACAATAGAGTTCTTCAACAAAGAGCAAGTAATTTTATGCCTATGGTATGTTAATGACGAGAATGAAAAAGATCACCAAACAAAGTAATTTGTACCTCAGAAGGGGTAATCATATCAGTAATTACAGATAGCATTGGTTCTCAGTGTGACAATCAACAGTTATAATGGAAAATGGGGTGGGATTTTCCCTAATAAGCCTGGTGCAGCAAACAGAGGATATGTTGGTACAGGCTAGGGATGTAAGCAACTAATCGACTTTATCAGATAGTCGACATGCTAATCGACTAGTTGCTCCCCCCCCCTTGTTGCCTCTATCACAAAGAGGCAGCCAGTGGGGGAAGAAGAAAGGGTGCTGGAGGAAGCCAGATTAAAAGCCAGTCTCCCACCTTCCTTAGCTCCAGCTCCGTGTGAGGGGGCAGGAACTCAGCAGCAGCCAACTTTAAAATGTACACGAGTCCCTGCTGGGGCTCTTATACATTTCAAAGTTGAAACACTGTGTGGAGCCTGGAGTCAGAGGCTCCCCCGCTAGCCCCGGGCTACACATGGTGTGCCAGCTTTGAAATGTACAAGAGTCCCCAGCAGGGGCTCTTGTGCATTTCAAAGAGGAAGCGCAGCATGGAGCCTGGGGCCAGTGCAGGACTCTGAGTCCCAGCTTGTACATTTCAAAGACGGAACGCAGAAGTTCTTATCGACTAATCGAACAGTCGATGGAAATCCCATTGACTATTCAATTCGTTAATTAATAGCATTTAATATCCATAGTACAGGCATGTTTTGAATTTGGCAAACTAGGATGCTGTCAAAAGAAAGATTCTTGAAATTGTATACAGGCATCACAAAATCCATTTAAAAAGCAAATTAATCACATGAGAAGCAGTATTTCAGGACATAAAATGTGAAGTGTTAGAAACATCAGGAAGTAGTCTCTGTGTCCTGTGTTGAACAAGATGGTTTCTCTGCACAGGAACATTAGCTTCTATATCTGAGAATTACCTTGCACTGTGTAAAACTTGGGAAGCTGAGGAATTTCAGCCAAAATATTTATTTTTTTAATCTAATCAAAAAAATAATTTTTGTTGGTTTGTTTTAAATCAGCTAAACTATTTCAAGTCAATTTGAAATTGATTTTCCCATTTTTCAATTATTTCAAGTTGAATGAAATGATTCAATTGACTCTAAATGATTTTTTTAAAATTTCTATTAGGCCATTTTGGGGTTTTTTTTTCCACTCTTGTGGGTGTGACTCTTTTAACTGGTCAAATTTGAAATTGAAATAGCATTTTAAATTAAAAATATCAAACGGATGCATTCAAAATGGTGTAAACAAATTGTTTTTTTGCAGCCAAAACAAATTTAACTACCTTAATTCAAATTCAGCAAAAAGTTTTGGGGTCTGAAAAATGCTTTTTGAGCAATACAAGTTAGTTGAGAAAAATCACCCAGCTCTACTTGGGAAGGATTCAACAAAAGATCCAGAAATGAGAGCGCAAATTGGTAATACAATATTTCACAATGAAATGTTTAAGTTGGTCTTTGGTATTGACCTGAGTTAAAAACTCATAAGTCTGGTGGACAATCTATCTAAAAGTTTGCAAGCATCAGACATTTCAGTAACAGAAGGCCACTCTCTTACGAAAATGACACATACTTCACTTCAGTCCATCTGATCAGATAAAAGCTCCAAATTTACTATGGGAGTAAATCCATCAGAAAAGTTTAAAGCTGGAGATACTTGAAATTCTTGAGCTTCAGGGAAGAGAGATGTTCCCAAGAAAACAGAAATAGGCACTGGTGAACCCAGCTACGCAAATTTAGCAAAGGTATTTTACATCTACTTCAAAGTAATAGATTTTATAATAACCAATAGTCACTCAAGAGCTGAACAGAAAAATTATTCAAAATCTTGAAACTCTCCTCACAAGTACACACTTAACAGAAACATGGGTTCAAGATACGCTTCAGCTACATGGCCCCAATTTCAGCCATGACCAATGGATCATTCAGCTTCACCTGTTGCAAGCAAAATGCCAGCTCACAGAAAGATTGTTGACATCTGTTCAGAAATATCTGAGCTCACTCAGCCAAACTGAAGATCAGTTGTTTTCTGAAGGGATGAAGTTGATAACAATGACTGTGATGATGCCAGAAACTAACATTGCAATACCATGTGATTTCAGTGTTCTATGTCACATTAAAACTTGGTTTTGGTCTACAATCAGAAAACAACTTCTCAGGTGCTGTATGATTTTTCATGTATACTTTATAATGTAGAGCTGACGGATTATGCAAAAGAAATCAAGTAGTACAGCTGAAGATCACTGAATTTTTTTTTCAGATTTGTAAATTATTCTTTTACTCATATTCAAAACTGTAAAGCTTTAATGAGGAGCTCTGTACCAAGACTAAGTTTTACTAGAGGGTAATAAATGAGCTTCTGTTCCAATCTCAGTGTTCACTGTCTTAATTATGCAATTTCTAAATTTTATGGGGATAACAGCCCTGCAACTTTTCAGTTTTCTATCTTCTTGAATGGTCATGTTACATGTGCCCACAAACCTCACTTGTGCAATGTCAAATTTGCATGCCTAAACTCACCCACACTGGGACAATCTGGCCTTGAATCTATATTGGTCTGAATTTAGGAAACACATCTCATAAAGTCTCTCAAACAGTGGGAACTATATGCCATAGCAGATAATAGCGTAGATGAAGAGACTCATATTCTGGGTTCATTATTTATTTAATTATTACCTCTATTACAGTAGTGCCCAGAGTCCTCTCAGGATTGGGGCCATATAGTTCCATCCTCTTCAATCCAGCTGATCAGATAAAAGCTCCAAACTTACTATGGGAGCAAAGTACATGTACAGAAAAACACAGATTCCACTTTAAAGAGCTCACAAGCTACTTCTTGAGTCTTATTCCTATCTGTACCACCTTCTACCATAAGTCAGAGCTTTACTCCAGTGTCTACAACTTTTCGGTAGCTCCGTTTTGAATACCCAACTTTGACACCTGATGCCTGAATTTTATAGGCACTCAGAATGCCCAGAAATCCAGGTGAAATGAATAGAGATGCAAATGCTCAAGTTGGTAAATCAAAATTAGCAAACACTTGTAGACTTTAACTTTTTTGTACTACCATCTACCCAATTTGAAATGTGACTTTCCTATTTAATTCACTGAATTTGGATTACATCCATATTTTTAAAGTTCTATAGTTTGAGAATATTGTGGTCGGGTTTTGGTTTGGTCTCTTATAAAACTGTGGCCAGTTTCCAAAATGAATTAAAGATAGAGCTAGTCATAATATTTTAATTAAAATGTTTTCCATGTAAATATGCCATTTGAATCTAACCAGTTTTTTCCAGGAAAATGAAGCGATTCTGATAACGTTTCTTTTTTTAAAAAATGGATACAAATTTATAAAATGTTGACTTTGAATGAAAAATATTGATTTTTCATTTTGAAATATTTTATTTTATACTGAGAAAAGGGGACAGAATCAAAAAGACTAGTTGAATTTTTGAAGTATTTCATAAAATAAACTCTTTTTGGTATTTGGTTTATTTTGAAACATATAAAAAAGTTGTCTTTTCATCCAAATTTAATTTTTTTAACCTCAAAATTTTCCACACAGCAATAAAATCTATTTTTAAATCAGCTCTAATTAGGGGAATAAACATGCTTTAAGTGTTGGAGAGAGACTGAATCCAATATTTTGTTTAAGGAACATCTCTACTTAAGACTCAGCAAAAGTAGAACAATTTATCATGACTTTTTGGTAACCAAATCATCGTTTCTATTTAGTTCACTTTGGGGAAGCAAAATGCCAAATAAGTCCCTTTAAACTGTTCAAAGAGGTCAATAAAATATTATGTACTTTGTAGAGTGATGATCAGATAAAATCTCTGCAATCTTGGAATAAGTTATACTATATAACATACATATAAATTACTATTAAAATACTTGCTGAGTTACTAAAAATTTGTCAAGAGCAGCTTACACTTATGCTTCCTGAAATAGATGTGATAAAAGAATTGTCTTGGGCTCAAACATCAAACTTGGGTAAATATCAGTGTATTGTCTATTCCTGAATAATCAAAGGATGATAGTTTTGCTGTCACAAGACTTTTTTTTAATCTCTGCTTGTTACTCCCATGTGACTTTGATAAATCAAATATCATATTTCAGTGTACATCAATGAACTTCTATAAATCAGCCTTATGCATTCCATAGTCTTAAAATAACCCAATAGATTTATCTAAAAATCCACTATTTGATACAAACTCCTGTAACAAATTAAAGCAAATAAGAAAAAAAAATCAACATCCAGGTTTGAGTGGTAAATATGTGAAAAGCTGAAAAACAACTCAGAATGACAACGGTAATGGAAAGCTAACTGGGATACAGCTAAAAAGAAAGATGAAATGAGAAAAGAAAAATGATAAAAAATGTTTATATTTGTAAAATAGGAAGGATTGATGTACTTTTAGATAATTCTAGTGATACATTCAAGAATTGCAGTATAGTACAAGTCAAAATTCCTTTTGCATATAAGCTTCAGTTCTTCCAAGTTCTCTGGAAATATTGTTTGGTCTAAAATTATTTTAAAAGTTTCTTTGTCAGACTACATTATTTTGTAAAAAGGTTGCAGGAAGTTACTGTCTTCTAGATACATTATATTAGGTGTCATTATTAATTATTATTATTACTATTGTTAGACTCCATCTGACAGTCTGAACAAAAGTGGCTAAGTAATCAAATTCTATAAAACCCTTGTCATCACAGCCTGATGGATCATTCCTCAAAGGCAACAGACTTTCAGTGAATATGCCAGAGGGCAACGAGTACACCATTGGTGTACAGGAGCAAAGAAGGCACATGCCCTCTGGCTATTTCATTGAGAGGGGAAAAAAAAAAGATCTGTTTTTCAGGCAAATGAACAGGCAAAATCTAACAACAAAACTGTTTTCAGTATTATAAAGACTGTGTGATTAGCTGTGAAATATTATACATGGACACACACTTATGTACACAATATGTTTAGAATATCCCATTTTGCTGAGAATTACTTTTTTTCCCCTTCTGTATCTTGTCTGATTAATTTCTGTGGGAGGAGGGAAAGCTGCATGGTTTCAGTTTGAGAGCTGTCTCTCTCATATTGGTTTGTTAGCTTCTCATTTCATTTCCTTGTCCAATATTACCAGGACTATTGATATGCATTAAATGAAAGGTTTTCATCGTCATCTAACTAATGTCGACCATCAGGTGATGTGCATCAAATCTCATTAGTGTGTTGATTTCGTTCAACATCCTTTTGAAGGAATGCTTCATTACCATGCAAATAGAAATAGCACTTGTTTCCATACTGGCTAATTGCTACAGACTATCACATACAGACCCCTTAGAATCAAATTCTTTCCTAATTTAAAACTTGTGCAATCCCATCCAAATCTGTCAGGTTATGCAACAGAATTCCACTATGTCCATCAGATGGGCAAGCCACCACATAACATCACACGGGAAAGGTACCATCCTTTTCATTCTGCAATAATTAGTAACTAAGAAACTGTACTGAATGCTAAAATCTCCCATACATGTATTATCATGTGTCCAACAGTGATTAATGTAAACACATAATACACCAAGATATGCTACAGAAAGGGGGGAATGGGTTAGAGTTAGGGTTACTAGCTTTATATTTAATATGCAGAAGTGGAAGCAAAGAAATAATGAAATGGGGCCATTAGGTTGCATGTATAGATTTCAAGATAATCTGAATGGCAAGATCTATAGCTAAAGGCATATTCTATATTTGATTTTACTATCTACACTACTGGGAGGTCTTCTGTAATAATCTCTCCAGCTAGCAAAATTTGTTTTTCTTCAGCTATCATCAACCAGCCCAGATGCCATCCATAATATTTCTGATAATGTGAGCTGCTCTAGCATCCCAGAACTCAGTTTTGAACAAAGTTTGTTGAAAAATAGCCAACAAAAGCAGTCAACTGGTCTGGGATTCTTCATTGAAACAAAAGCTTTAATTCATCTAACATTGAAACTTTTTTTTCCTGAATTTCTTTTCGGTCCTTTAGATTAGCTTGCAGAATTACTATTTGGTTTTGGAAAATCAGAACCACTACTTAAAAACAAACACACAAACAAACACACAAAGATAGCACACTTAACTGAATTCATACCGGCTCTGCGACCAATTCATTGTTATATTTAAGCTGAGCTATTTCATTTCCTGAGGCCTTCTCCCCAGGGATCCTACTCCCCAGGCCATTTTCTCAGAGCTCTGCCTGTATTTTGAAAAGAAATCTGCTGGGATAAGAACTAAGAAAATGAAATACAAGGCAGGGGCTCAGAAAGTGAGAGTATGCATAAGAGAATAAAGGAAGGAGAGTCAAATGGGATAAATAAAACAGTTAGATACAAGAAAGCAAGAAAGCACATGGCTGCGAGCTAAAAAAGAAATCTCATTGCCGACTCAGAAGAAACTCCAGAGGCTGATTACAAGATTCAAATGTAAGTAGTACTGTGCTCTTGCAATAAAAATGAGCATTTATTAAAATTTTAATATTCCAACACAATTTATTTCTCTACTTCACTATTCCCAATTCCCATACCAAATGTAATCTTCTTTTCACCTATTACCTATATCTGTGAGTTACATTCATTTTTTAAAAATTCCCCTAAAATAATATATGTTTATATAAAAGCATTGGAAAAAGCCCGTGAAACAAGTTGTTAATTAATCATAACAAATTGTAAGCCCTGATGACAACCTAGTCATTAATTTGTTATAAATCAATGTAAAAATATATGCCCAAATCTTAGTCCCACTGAAGTAAATAACTGAACATCCATGTGGTTTCTTTTGAGAAGTCAACACTTTTAGGACAAAATTTCCAGTGAGCACACTAAATTTGAGCTTATTAAGTCACATGGCATGTTGGATTGAAAGACTATTCTAGTTCTAAATGTGCGCACAGATTATATCTGTTGCATCACCATTCACCAGAGTGAACTTGTGCCATTTGCACTGATAAACATAGACATTAAATAGTGAATGGAATCTGTGACTTTGTCTAGTCCTCTCACTTGATATCAGACTCTTTGGTATGACATTAAGGGATGTAATACATTTGCTGATTGGTCTCACAAAAAATCAAGGGGCAGTAGAAGTTATTTCTGGGCTGACTGAACATCAGCTCTTTTACAGCTGTCATAGATAAATGGCCTTGCAGCCAAAATGTACAATCCAAAAATGGGTGATATGGCATAAACAAAGGGCATAGTAAAGCACACGGCATGGTGAAAGTCTTTTCATGATTCTCTTTATTCAAATATTTTTGCAGTTCCTCACTATTCAGAGAAAGATGGAGGGAGGGAGACTAGTTCAGGTCCTTTTGGCAAGTTGATCTTTCCCCTAGATAAAGTGGCTTTGCAATTCAGAAGACCTATGGCAGATGGTCATGGGACATGCTCTTGGAGTTGGAATCAATCTAAAGCTGTTTGGAGACCAGAACAATACAAATATTGACACAAATCTTTGCACAAATAATGATTGCATGGTATAAATAATAGTGTAACCTTGTACACTTAGCATTTTATTTAACATAGACTCATTTAACTACAGTGAACAATTCATTGTTACTCTTAATTGGGCCAACTTTGTTTTCTAAGACTTTTCTCTCCTAAGTCATATTCTTAGCAACTTTGTTAGGAATTCTGCCAAGATATGAACTAGAAAAATAAAATACATATCAGGAGGCTGACAGAAACAAAATACACACATGAATAATGTCTGGAAAATAAAATGTAATAAATAAAACAGATGGAAGTGAAAAAGCACACCGCTCCAAGCTAAAAAGAAATTTTTGCAATCTCAGAACTAACTCTTGGGGCTGAAACAAAGGTTCAAACCAAACCAGTACTTATTATTCTTTATTCTTTGCAAAAGTTACAGAAATTGCATCTAATGCATAAACATTCACTAAAGGCCTTCATGTTATGTTTGTGTCAATTGGGTTTCTTATATTGATGAATTTAAACATATAGAAATAGACAATGAGATGAAAAAGGAAAATGAACAATGAAGTATATAAATATGAAACTAGATTTTCATGGGAATATGAAAGATGCCAGTTGAAAAGTGCTGGTGAGTAAGGGCCAGTTTCAGAGGGGAGTCCAAGAAATTCTAGAGGGAGCCTAGGCTGATGAACCTTACCTCTCCTTTCTGTTCCAAGACACAGCTTTGACTTAATGCTTTCTTCTGATCATACTCACTGAAAAGGACAATTGGACAGGAATAAATACCCTCTGGTGAACAGATTCCCATCTCTCAAATCATCTAATCCCATCTTTTAACTTATTTATTTTTTGAAAAATAATAAAAATCCCACATTATCACAAAGTACAGCTAGTTATAAAATTCAGTTGCATAAATATACCATGTATGTGTGTGTGTGTGTGAGAGAGAGAGAGAGAGAGGGAGAGAGAGAGAGAGAGAATGTTGACTGGGAAAGAAAGAGTAGGAAAAAAGGTCAATTTGGATTATATGAGCTAGTATAAGTGAGCTGATTGAAACTAGGAAGTACAGAAAATGTCAAGTGAATGAGCTTTCCTGAAGAATATTCCAAACAATTTTCTGTTGTGTTTCTGCCATTTCAGAAAAAAAGAAGAGGGATAATAGGAGGCTGTTTTGTGAATTTTAGTTTAATTGTATTAGTTAGCAGCAGGGACAGAAAGTTAGTCCCTACCATAAGAAAAATACTTTGAATTAAAGCAGGGCCACTAAAAGAGGTGTCAGAAAAAGGAGCAGTTGCTCTGGGGCCCAGTAATTTGAAAGGGCTGGGTCTCTGAGCTGCTACTGTGGCAGCAGTGGAAGGTAGAGACTTGGGCCCTTTACATCGCTATCAGAGCTCGGCACAGCACTATCTGGGTGGCACTGAAGGCTGGATGGGGGAAGCATGGGATGCTTTGGGCAGTGCTAAGACCTGGCTGCTCTTAGCCCTGTCCCCTTCCACCTGAGGCCCTTCCCAGAGCTGAGCCCCTGCCCCCATATTGCCAAAGGGCCCAACAAAGTTTGTCACCAGCTCTGACGTAAGGAAAGGGAGATTGTGTGCATGTGCCGTCTTCACAGAATCATAGCAGTTCCTGAAACCAAGAACTAGATTTTGGCTGCCCGTGTAACAGCATCAGTAGGGGAGAGGACATAGAAACCAAAGAATTAATGCAATAACTTGAAATAGAACTCATCAAGTCTCCTGTCTTTCAATCCAAGACTCTGTTTACTAAATCATGGAAACCAACCTAAAGCTTGAACCAAATGTAATCCTGTTAGGTTCAAAATAATTCAGTTTATTGAATGACTTCCATTTTTGTACTCTTCAGTGCTTCTCAGTTTCATTAAATACAAAAACAGCACAAGCAAGAGTAATCCCACGTCATTTCTACCCCAGACTCATTATGTATGGAAATCTTTAAAGATAACCTGACCATGTAAGATTTAAAGACCAAAGATGTCTGGATAAATCTCTGACTGGTAGATGCTTATCCGAGCAAACTTCCATATCTAGTGAGGTTCATCCATCAATAATTACCAGACCCCTTTGGAAATGTTTTTCATTACAGTGTGGGATTATCCAGATAACTTAGATTAGTTTCAAACAAGATCTCCCTGAAATGACAAGCAATTTTTTAAAACAAGCATGACTGAAAAGGAAAGCATTATCCTCCATAAACAATCTGAACACTCTAAAATATGGGGTCTGACTACATTGCTTATACTTTCACATGTGATGTTCTGAAATCCAGAAAGGTAATTTCAAACAGAATGTCAAATCAAAGCCTTAGCTGTGAATCCTAAATGTCTGAGGTTGTAGGCCCAATTTTAAAAAAAAAGTGCTATATATAGTACAACATCATGATGATCACAGAATCATAGGACACTAGAACTGGAAGGAACCTTGAGAGGTCATTGAATCCAGTCCCCTGCCCTCACGGTAGGACCAAGCACCATCTAGATCTGGAGCTACCTATGGCTCTTCTGAAGTTAATATGCATCTCCTTGCTCAGGCACCGATTCCTGGGCTGCAAATACAGGTGCCAACTTTCCTGGCTCCTTTTTCAAGCATATTGCACCTTCGCTCTTTCCCTCTCCCACAGAGCCTCCTGAGTGTTATGAATCAGCTGATTGCAGTGAGCAGGAGGCGCAAAGAAGGAAGAGGAGGCACTGATGCGGGGGGGGGGGGGCCCGTTGCTGGTGGGCAAAAGATACTGGAGACAGGAGAGGAGGCACCTGATGGGAACTGCTGACAAATTACTCTAGCTCTGTGGCAATGTACATTGGTAAATGGCTGCTCCTTCTCAGGCTCAGATTGGCCACACCTGATGTAGATTATCCTTTAGCTACATCTAGACAGAGGTGCTATTTCGGGATACTTCCGGTATCCCAAAATAGCTATTCCGTGTCTTTTGAGCAAGCTCATTATTTCAAAATAGATTTCAAAATAACGGGCTCACTATTCTGATGTCCCTGTAACCCTGAATGCACAGAAACAATTATCCATGATTAACCCCTCTCATTTATAGATGGCTGTCAAGACAGCTTGAAGGAGGTGGTCTGATGCAACTGCATTCCGTGGCATGTAGCAGATCTGTGACTCCTAACAGCAAATTTCTCCAACAAACAGTGAGGATTCTTGCAACCTGCTTACAAAGTTAATCACAGTTTGGTGCAAAATATTTTTTCACACCAACTACCAATAAAACTGCTCGTTTAAACTGGTACTGAGAGTGGTACAAAGAGCTGAGTAGCCATATTGGTTTGCTTCTCTTTATACTGCTCCATTACGTTGCAAGGAGTCTGATGTGTGCCATTTTGTGAGGCAGTAGGATGCAACAAGAGACCAAAGGGACTCGCACCACAGAACCCAGGTCTCTTTCTTGTTTTCTCTGACTCTAAGCTACTCGTTTAGACTGAAATTATATAGGTGCCTTTTGTGCATGGAAAAAGAGCATGTCCCGAAATTAGAATGCCAGAAGTAGGGAAAACTAGGATGACTGAATGAAAAGCATTTGAAAAATAAAATTGATTGAATACACTTGGTTTCCTGTTTAATTTCTACTACATGTATCCAGAATTAAACTTTAATTTTCATTCCATTTTAATAGAGTGGTGTATTAATTTTGATATAATTAAGCCTACCAAGAATATATCTTTGGAATAGCACAGGGAGCTTTTCCTTGGGTAGTTAACTGTGTGCTGCACATTTCTACCTGCTTCTAGCTGAGCACAATGGGGAAGAGTAAAGATAAATTATTATTGGAAGCCTATATGATGACAAGAGAGATTACAAATGCTATTAAAGATTTAGCGTTAGGAGGGTGATGATGGAATACCAGTCAAATTTTGGATTTTTTTAACTGCCTTAGGATATTAGTGCCCTACTATCATTATAATTATGAGTTGATCTCTGGAGAAGCAAACGAATCTCTGAAGCTTGCCAATTTAACAGGTGTCATTCACTCTTTTTTTTTTCTCTCTCTCTCAATGCAAGCCTTGAAATACCCCTAACAGGCATAAAATACTGAGTGAGTCCCAAGAAAAAAAAAGAAGCATCATGCAAACAAAAGCATCTCAGCATTCGGAAGTTAGTGGTTCTGGCTTCTGCAGAACCTTACTGTATTGTTCAAAATGCAATATTTGCTTCATGATTTCTCTCTGGGCACACTGAACAATTCCCAAGGTCTCAAAGAAATTACAGCATTGGAAGAAAGAAGGAGAAAGTCGCAGGAAGAGGGGGACCAATTTTTTCAGGGCTTGTTCCCCACAGAAAAGTAGAGAGAATTCAGTGATTCCACCAGACTTGTCAAGCAGTTCTACTACTTTACTAATCCAGCCAATGGGTTTACTTTGCTTTTCTCAGCCCAGCTCAAAGGGGCGCGTTCTGAAATCCATCACGGAAACAGGCTTATGCAACCCTAGTTCAACATTGTGACAGAGGGTCAAGAGTGACTGGGACTGGATCCCTGTGGCAGGATAAAGCATGCACAAATGAATGGAGGTAAGCATGGTAGCAAACCAGGTCTTATCAGGCTTCTTCTATTTAAGGTAACAGTTAAAGGGAAGCTTAGATTTCATTCTGTAAAACCTGACATATCAATATTTGGGAGCCACTAATCTCTGGTAAAAGACTTAGGAGCACTTGAAAACATGAATAAGGAGTTATTTTGTATTACTTCTTAGAAGACTGTTTGTTTCATTGCCCAAAGCAAATAGAAGAGACAAAATAATCATATTGAACCATATGCCAATCTGAGTTATAGCAGTATGAAGCTGGAGAAATTCCACTGATTTCAATGGACTGATTTCAAATTCTCAATATGAAAGCAAATGAAATTAAATATAACAGCACTTGTAACAGCAATGGGTGCTACATGTGTAAATTCCAGGGGAAAAAACAATGGCTTTTGTTGCTTTTCTCATTTTGTTATGATCTCAGATTAGTCTGGAGGAAAGCAGAGGGGAAAGCCTTTTCATTCTGAGTGTGGAAATAAACTCAGCAACTACTTTAAAGTGTTGTTTTCTTAGAGACTTATTAGGTATTATTAAATTTGGAACCAGTGAAGAAGGAGAATACAACAGCTGTTAGGATCCTAAAACAGAAATCAAACAGCCTCTTAAGAGCTTTATTGTTTTCTTTTTGTTCTTAGGGATTTATTTTATTTTATTTTGTGGCAGTTTAAGAGCAAACATGGGGAAACATTTGCTTAGGTGCTTGGAAGCTGGGACCAAAAGGAAACAACAGAAGTTAAAATGTTAGTGTATTTATTTTCTTGAAGTTACATCTTTATCTCTCACTATATAAAAAAGTTGTTCCTGCCAGGCCATGGAATGACATCATTGTCCTTTCACACTCTCAGGCTGCAAAAGCCACCAGAGAGAGGGGGCTAGGCAAGTGTAGCTAGCATGGGGTGCAGCCCACTAGCGTAATATATCAGCCAAAAAGAAGGGTAGCCTTGGTGACACAAAGTTGGATTTTGAAAAAAAAATAGCTTATGGCTACAGATTAACACAAACACATTTTTTGAAGGAGCTGTGGGTATGACAGAGAGAAGAGTGTGAGCTCTGGGAAGAGGAATTCTAGAACCTGATCATTTCTGTGGGGTATATAGATATATATATTACCAGATATATTCAACATAGCACGTTCTCTCAACCTAAGCAAGGGTTAGTCTGTCTTTCAATAGTTAATGTGGGATATAAAACCTAAGCTCTGACCACTTACATCCATTAAAAATCCATTATCAGTCATATAAGAAGAGGGGTACTAACAAAAGGAGTATTAAGGAAACTCCAGCCTGGACAACTGGGCACCTAAACCTTTAAAACACCGGTTCTTCAACTGTGGTTCATGACCACTGGCAGTCCACAAAGCACTGGCTGATCACCTGGTGCCAACCCTCCTCCTCATGTTGTTCAGTCTAATTCAAGTCACTTGAAAGCCATGATATAATTTTCATGTAAACATTATGTTAGTTAACAAGGGAAACTGTTTACCATTGTGAACAAGAGAGAAGCTAGTGGGAGGGGAGGTGGTCATGCATTTGAAAATGGGAAAGACCATGTTCACAAGACACTTCCTCCATTAAGATGGAGATCACAATCTGAACCCCTATTTTAAAGTACTACCAATCTCCTTCTGCAAGCTGCTGTGATTCTTCCCCATGCTCTTTCAGGAAAAGGTTGAAGTCAATGAAATGAAAATCCTCAAAGACCCTTCAGATACTGAGGGATGGATTCAGAAGTGCCACCAATGTCATTTTGTGCCACGTAAGGGGGAAAAAGAAGATGTCTTGACAGCATACCAGGGGTAGGGTGGGGCCAAGCTATGCATGATCTCCCACTAGCTCAAGCAAACTAAATTTATTTCAGCTTCAGAAGTTAGAGGCTCCAGGGCTCCAATTTATGCTAAATCTGGGCAAGCAAGGATCAGACTGCTGGAACCAGCATCTTACAATTGTCATTGTCCACTGCAAGTGCCACTTGGGCATTGCAGAGAATCAGGGCCCAGGCTTGCTTACAGAAGGCAGTCCTTGGCACAGCTTTCACTGAAATTCACACCTACAACAACAAAACTAATTGGTACTAACTTAACTAAGGTTCTTGTTTTTTTCCTGAAAACCAGCCTAAATTCAGAGGATAAATAGGATAAGTAATGGAGGAAGGAACAAAGAAGTGCTTCTTGTTTGCCACTGAAAAATACGTTACATGTGAGACATATTCATGATTCTGAAAAGGAAAGAGGGAAAAAATGAAGATCAATTCTGCGAGTGTAAGAATATGCTATAGGTGAGAACCTTTTTGTTTTGATCTATTAGCCGCTCTCACCCAGCAACTCTCACCAACAGATGTCAAGTATCAAAGGGGTAGCCATGTTAGTCTGGATCTGCAAAAGCGGCGAGGAGTCCTGTGGCACCTTATAGACTAACAGATGTATAGGAGCATAAGCTTTCATGGGCAAAGACCCACTTCATCAGATGCATCTAGCACAAACTGGGCAGCATCTGATGAAGTGGGTCTTTGCCCACGAAAGCTTGTGCTCCAATACATCTGTTAGTCTATAAGGTGCTACAGGACTCCTTGTCGCTCTCACCCACAGAGTAACTAATGTCAATGAGACAACTGAAACTGAATTTGGTCCCCAGAGGTGGGATCATACCTTCTGGAAAACCTACAGAAGAGGGCACATGGGGTGGAAAATCTTGTGAGGATCCCCATACAGTTTTTCCTGAATCATTCCATCTTGGAGCAGACCTGACCCTCAACCTTTTCTGCATCTAGCACAAACTGGGAAGCCATTATGTGATCCTCAGTGATCTAGGGGATGTGTGGGATATCCTGTGTGTCTACTCTGCATCTGGGGCTCTTCCCAATTTTAATTACACAACATTGTAAAAGTTATCTTCCATTGCTATTGTTCTGGAGACATCCTCTCTCTTCAGAGTTTTCCCAACTATGGATGTGAAAGAGGAAGTCTTTCAGATGAGGGAAAAGTAAAATCTTCCCCCCGGCAAGTAGTACTGGCCAGATTATCTATCCCCATGTGTTTAAACCACCCCAAACTTCAGGAACATCAACAAATAACACAGACCTTTTGTTCACAAAAAAACTCATTATTTAACAAAGTTTCAGTTTTCAGACTGCAGAGCAGAGCCTTCCAGCATGCTCAGAATCACTAAACCATCACATAACTCTGACAGATTGTGCTGAGAAGAAACTGGCTTGGGAGTGTTTCTGGTTTCACTGATTCAGTCATTTGTTGTCAATAGCTGAAAAAATGAATTATTTAACTTCCTTCAGGGCAGAGGTGAGAAACTCATAGCTGAGATGTCCATTTTACCATTAGAAAAAAAATGAAAAACAAAACATTTCAGTAGTAAACAGCTGCTGCAGTTATCACAGAGCTCACTTTTAAGCACTGTAACATGGCTGTAACAAATCAAAGCTGAAAATTTGAGTGGTCCCTGGCAGCTTGTTCCATTCTGTGTTTCTTTCATTTTTCTTTGTCAGTTTCACACTGTGGATTGATGCCAAACTGACCAAAAGAGCCCCAAATAGATGGTATTCAGGTCAGAAAATACATAGAAAAGTTTGACTTAAGAAAATCAGTTGTAACACACAAAACACCTGAAATTTATGGGACAAGAGAGTACTTGAGAATAGCAAACCCCTATAATTTATAGAGCTATTGGGCTTTATTCTTCTCTCATGTGCTCTAGTTTTACATCTAATTACTTACATGTCCTCCAATCTCATAGTATCTGCATGCCTCACATTTTTAAATATATTCATCCTTTACAGAGGCCTAGAGAGATTAAGTGACTTGACCAAATGGGAGTAGGGAAGTGAATACAGATATTCCAAATCTCAGATTAGCATGCTAACTGCTAGATCAGCCTTTCTCTCTAGACTCCTGATTTACATCAGGGTGAAAGAAGAATTGGACCCAAGTTTAAATCTAAGACTGAGAAAGAAACTCTTTAGACAAAAAAAATGTTTCTCTTGTGCAGAAGTTTGAGGGGTAGGATCTGCACACTCCTGTGGTTAATCAGTTCTAATTGCATTGAGATCTATCAATTTAAAAACAGGGAAGCTAAGAATTTTGGAAAGAAAATAGAGAACAGCTTTTTAAAAAACTATGCACAATACATAAAATTTAAATAAGATCCAAGGAACATATTTCTTGACTCTGGCTTAAATATTTTTGTATTAGGACTAAGTCCATTATTGTTAACATGATGCACACTGGTGAGCTGACTCAGTAGAAAGAAAACTCAGAAATAATCATTTAACAAGGGTTTTCTTCAGCAGTAATCTTTGTAACCAGAAAACAACACATAAGCTCAAAAAAAATTTCCCTTTTCCCTTCCCCAAGATCCAGCTCAGCTCTGTGAGCCTTCCTTTCTTCCACTAGGCAATCTCCCATTTATATTCCTCCCCTAATCACCTGTGCAAGAGGAGCTGGGAACTGAGTGAGATTAACCTTTTGTTCAGCACAGACCAGTTGGTGCACTCAGCCTACCACACTTGTCTAGTTGTCCTGCTTTTGCAATACAGGCTTATCCTTTCCAACCCAAGATTTATTTACACCACATGGAAATTTTCATAAGTAGCTTTTGTTTTTAGTTTTTCTTCCCGTGGCACACAAGGAATGCAAATCTTCTGCTTTGTGTTACTAGCAACATTTATAGCTCTATTTTCTCAAGACCCCATCCAGCATTTCCTCCATATGCAACTTCTTTTTTCCTTCTTCTTTTTCTATGGTATGAGACAAATAGTGCTCAAGCACCCGCATTTTTGCTGGGAGGACTAACATGTATTTCATAGTCTCAGTGGGGCCCATCCTACTTCCAAAGATCATTGGTTTGAAATCACTAAGAAATATATACTAACGGTCTGATCCAGCTCCAAAACAAGTCTGCAAAATTTGGCACAGACTTCAATGGGAGTTGAATCAGAATTGTAGTCATTGGAAAGATTCACAATGAATTCAAAGTGTTGAACTGGATCCTAAAATAGGCTGGGGTTCATTTTCCCAGAAGTATGGAGGAAAATGTATTTAACTATCACCATTCTCCATGAAGCTAATAATAGTACACAGACCCCAGAACAATGTTATTAACCCTTTGGGAAATTTCTATAGAATTAATAGGGACAGAATCAGTAGGGCTTAAGAGTTCTGTGGCAATTATGCCACAAACTTATAGAATTCAATGGACTCTAAACTCCTTTCTCTAGGTTTGTTGAACTATGCTTTAGATTCTATGGCAGGGATATAAGTATTAATTAAATTCCATAGACAATAAAGGTTTTCAATCTCTCATAAATTCTATATGGCCTTTCCACAAAGAAAGAAGACCTAAGCTCAAAAGAGCTTGATTTTTCACAGAACTGAGTCCAGACACCTCCTATTGGCTGCAGTGGGGGCTAAAGGTGTTTTGAGTACTTCTGAAGATTAGGTCCTATAGCTTTATAAAATCAGTGCATCAGCAATGTATAAGTAGACCACAAAGTTTGTTCCATATTGAACAGTGTACTGCAGTGCTTAAAGGAGTTAGACCATTCCCACTAACTTTTTAAATGGGAAGGTCAATAACACACTGTTGATTGGGGTGAAGGAAAAAGAAATGCTGAATGATTATAGAATTCTGGTATTATGTGCAGTGTTATTATGGCAAGATGCCCAGGGCTCATAAAAGATAAATGAGGTTTGAAGGGGGGGCTGAAGAGGGAGGGTGTTGTTAAATTTAATAGAAGTTCTTTTTTTTTTTTACTGGCAGGGGAATGCAAAAGACATCAAAGCAGTTTTCCTATAAATCTATATGAAAATGAATTTCAGAGGCAACTTTTCTGCTTTTATTACTAAAGTTCTTTTAGAAGCTGAAAGGGAGCATAATTCAGTGTCTTTCAAATTGCTTTGGAAAAATATAATAAATCCAATATATATATGAGAAAATTTATGAGCTTTTGAAAAAAAATTGTATGGACTAAACATATACAAGCCCTGGATCTTTTTTTAGTATATTAAAATGGTTCCTAAAAAATTCCTTCACAGCTCTGTCCATGCATATTTCACTCTGAGACACATTAATTTCTGCTCTAGAATTCTGATGGCATGATATATAGTATAGTCTAAGGCTACTATCACCTTTGTAGAAGGAACAGGATGCTTTGTGATTAGAGAGCAAGGTCGAGACACTAAGTGTTCTATTCTTGGCTCTGCCAGCTATTAAATCACTGGCCAAGGAACTTGACTTCTCCGTGACTCAGTTTACCAATTTCTAGCACAGTTATAATACTAGATACTGATGGTACAGAGGTACAATTTAACATGGTGAGTTTAACCTCAGTGCAAATGGAGACATAACTCTGTCCCAGACTTCATTTCAGACCTTGTCCTGATTCCCTAGTTCCTTGTACCTTGTGAAGTCATGAAACATGATTGTATAATGCAACTTAGGCGTAGCAAGAACACCTGCTTTTCTCTTATGTAAATAAACTCCAAAGCACTCTTCTTTCTTAATGTATCATCCCCATACCTTTCACAATACCATCCCCCTCTTGCTCCATTCTTCACCTTGCCCCACAAATATATGTGGTTTCCCCCCATATTCCAAATAATGTTTGAAATCCCCTCCCAATTCCATTCAGCTAATCCAGCACTCTCTTTTCATTCAAATCCCTCTAATGAATGATGGGAATTGAGACAGTAATATAAAAATAGATTAGATAGTGACATTACAGTTTAACACAGAGCAAGGAGCAGTTTGCTGCCCCAGAGGAGTCCAGGAGACACAATCTCTTTTCTGGTCTCTCCACTGTTCTGGGGAAGGACTACGCTGGAACATGCCTGCTTAGGCACACCATCAGGTACATGAGAGAAAAAGAAGGCAGAGTCAAGGCTCCTCTCTCCGTTCCTGCCCATCTGCATAAGGAAATATTACTATACCTCACTGGGTAACATCTAAAAATTCCAGATTTCAGATAAACTGCTGAGAAATAGCGTAGGCTCACCTTAGCCTAGTAGTTATTCTATCGTTAGCTATTTCAAGCCAATAACAAAAGTAATGTGTAATTCACTACGGAAAACTGGTTACAGCTAATAATTTCTCACCCTAGATTTTATTTCAGATAGAATCCTTCTCAGACTAGTTATCTTTTTAGCCTGGGTCCAGGAGCTTTTTAGCCTGGGCCCACCCATTTCAGTTACAGTCATTTTGTTTCCAGGTGTTTCCAACTATCTCTGTAGGGTAGGGAGGCAGAGGTGAAGCAAGCTGAAGACCATCATTATTTTTCTCCCCTGCCTTATCTAGAATTTCCATAAGGTGGAAATCCTTTGTTTGATTTCCTCCACCGTCCTGTAGAACAGCAGTCCAAGATGCAGGTCAGTCAGGTGGCCCAGTCACTTGACTATAGTGTCCATGAGCCAATAGCAGCATGAAGCACCCCCAGGAAGACCAAGACTATTAGCCCACAGTTCTAGCTAATGGGCTCTTAGCCCTGTCTGGCTTTTCCATTATACTACCTGAAGTTTCAGTGGTGGCAATGACCCAAAGCAGCAAATATGAAATACTCATACATAGTTCAATATTCTGAACTTCAGGTACAAAAATCATATATGTACTCAAATGGGAAATCATGTTCAGTAAATCATAATCTTTTCAAAGAGCATCACCTAATAAACGATCTTGTTAGTCTTTAAAGTGCTACATGACTGCTTTTTTTTGTTTGTTTTACCAAGATCAGACTACCTCTCTGTAACCTTTTCAATGTAATCTTATATGAACCATCTTGCATAAACTGTATCTCAGTAACATCATATTCATATCATAAACATATCTTCATAAAGTATATGGAATGGTTCTATACAAAAGGGTTCTTCTGATCTTCAGAGATCGGCCACATACCTAGGTCAAAATATATCTAATATTTTACCAAATAATCGTGCTGTTGCCAATCTTTTATTTTATTTATTTATTTATTTAAATATTTTTACCCTGCCTTTCTATTTAAAATATTCAAGGCAGCTTACAAGAGCAAACAAAAAAAATACAAATATATATACAAATTTAAAATATGAGAATTTAAAATATGAGACCTCAGAGGGACATAATCAGCTAAAAACATATAGAGAGGAGGAACACACAAATACAGACTTAAACATTAATAAAAGCATGAGTAAAAAGGGTGGCTTTAGCCTGACGTCGTTGGCGCCATGCGAATATCCCGAGGAAGAGAATTCCACAGCCTAGGAGCAAAAGCTGAAAATGCCCTGTTCCGTGTAGATGTTAATCTTATCTCCACAAGTGGGGAACACGAAGCAAAGCCTCCCCAGCTGACCTCAATCCCCAGGCAGGTTCATATGGGAGAAGACGGTCCTTCAGATACCCTGGACTCAACTTGTTTAAGGCTTTATAGGTCATAACTAAAGCCTTAAATTGTGCCCGGAAATATACCGGAAGCCAGTGCAGCTGCCAAAGCACTGGCATAATGTGCTCCGTATAGCTAGTGTTGGTTAAAACTCGAGCAGCCGCATTCTGGACCAGTTGAAGTTTCCGA
>CM057848.1:49441586-49452612 GCA_030068395.1 Apalone spinifera | reverse complement strand
CCACACACACCTTTTTGCAAAAGAGCTCTTTTGCAAAAAGGCCTTCTTTCTCACAGAATGAGGAATACCCAGGCCAGAAAACTCCCTCTGTCCTTTCGATTTTCCTGTGCAAAAACACGCTTGAGATGTGGACGCTCCATGAGTTTTTTCAGAAAAACAGCAGTTTTTCCTAAAAAATTCTGTAGCGTAGACATAGCCTCAGACAGGACAGCACCATTACCTCAGTTCTCTTGAGAGGCAGATGGATGCAGTCCTTATACTCCATCACTACCATTCCACAGAGATCATCCCTAGCATCCCGAGCTGTCTCACCACTCTTGTCTTTTCCCTCAGATCACTCGGATAAGTCATTAGAGAGTAAATAATTACTGCAGGTGTCTGCAGCCTCTGAATCCATCTGCCTTTCCATATCCATTGCTCTCTAGTTCCCATATGCCAGGGAAAAGGCTGGAGCAGTATAAAATCGGTTCCGACTCAGAAAGGATTTCTCTGACATAGGCCCTGCAACGCAATGATATGTCTGTCTTCAAAGACCCTTTCACACACCCAGAGTGTGAAGAGCATGACAAGGCAAGGCTGTGACATGCAGTGCTGTGGAGATTCTAAGCAGTACTGCAACTCTCAAAGCTGTACTGAGAAGGCTGTCATAGCTTAGACAAGACCACAAAGTCACCTGAGTTATGCCAGCTGTTTTTCCACCCTTGGGAGCTGCCCAGGATTCAGAGGGCTGCACATATGGCTTAAAGCCACCTGCCTCCCTTTTCTAGGTCTACAAGTTGTGTGCTTTGTCTCTTACAGGCACGACACAGAATTTTAGCCTACATGTGTCTGCTTTACTGAAAGTTCTAAAAAAACTGGTCTCTTGTCAAAAAGAAGGAAGCCAGCTTGTTTGCTGTTCTAATATATGCTTGTTTCTTCCTTTTAAAAAGAAATGTGGCTCCATATAATATGACAGTATAAATGCCTAGATTGATAGATACAGTGTTGTTGTAGCAGTGTGGTCCCAGGATATTAGATAGACAAGATGGGTGAGGCAATATCTTTCAAGCTTGAAAGCTTGTCTCTCTCACCAACAGAAGTTGGCCCAATAAAAATATTACCTCATCCACCTTGTCTCTCTAAATTATTAGGCAGCCTTTCTGTGCTTCCATATTTGAGCAAGGCTAAAAAATTGCATATTTGTTCTTTTATTCTTAAACTACATAAAGTGTTTTACAAACTAAAACAACTAAAACAAACTCAATCCGTGGACTGTGTCAAAGGGGTCATCTTTCATATGCAGTTACATATGAGATGGGAGGCAACAATTGTTTAACAGGATACAACACCATTACATAACAATTTAGGACATGAAGTGATCAAAGTAGCTTATTGAATAGAATTTTATAAACCAGCAAGCATGGATAACTTGCACAAATGAGTTGACTGAAAATATCTCTGATCACTAATGTTTAATACAACTTGGAATGCCAGTGAAATTCCAGAAGACTAGAAAAGTGCTAATATTCTGCCAATATTCAAAAAAGGCAAGAAATATGACTATGTTATCAATTGTCAAATTGCCGTTTACATTGACACCAGTACTAGGAAAAATAACAGAAAAGCTAATATGGGATACAATTAATTAAAATTAAAAGACAGGAATATAATGACAGTCAGTGTGGGTTTATGGAAAATACATTTTGTCAAACTTGATTTGATACTTTGATGAGATTACAAGTTTGGCTGAAAAAGTTAGCTATGCAGATGTAATATATTTACACTTTTGTAAACATAAGAAAGTACTCTGCAACATTTTGATTAAAAATTATCATGATACAATATCAAGAAAGTACATATTAAATGGATTAACAACTGGCTAACTGACAGATCTCAAAAAGCAGTTATCAATAGGAAATTATCATGCAGTTGGGGGGTGTGGGTTTCTGCTGAGGTAACTAGTAGGTTCTGCTGAGATCAGTACT
Source organism: Apalone spinifera (assembly GCA_030068395.1). NCBI lineage: Eukaryota > Metazoa > Chordata > Testudines > Trionychidae > Apalone > Apalone spinifera. Next base: position 49,450,648 of record CM057848.1, on the reverse strand, counting down.
GATCCTGATGTTAGTGAACAGTTTCATCACTGATCTGGAAGTTAATATAAAATCATGGAAGATAAATTTTGCAGAGGACACAAAGGCTGGCAGAATGGTAAATAACGATGAGGACAGGGTGGTCTTTCAGGACAATCTGGATCACTTGGTAAGCTGGGCCTTGTGATGGGGAACATCAGCTGCCATTTACTGACAGAAAAGGAATGAATAGCAACCCTATGGAGGCTGCACTGGAGACAGCCAAACAGGGTTCATATAAGTAGGAGTGGAGCGCAGAGAAGAAGTCAACAGTTGACTGAAGCCTGAGGGGAGAAGACCAGGCTCCTAGGGAACACCAGCATGTGGGACAGAGCAATTCTGTAAGTAGGAACGGGAGAGCTAGAGAGAGCTCCCAGCTGGCTGGCTGCTAGGTCAGAGGAGGTGCTGTAGCTTCATGGGAAGTAGCTCCAGGACAATGGACTGAAGTTTCCACGAAGGGAGTAGCTGGACAAAGATTGCAGGTCCCTTGGAAGAGGGGGAACACAGAGTGTTGTGCAGCCCGAGGGCAGTGTTACTGAGGATGCTGCGGTCCTAGGAATAGCATGGATCCTCGAACAAAAGTGATGGTGATGAGGCACCATCAGAGGAGGGCACCCTGGCAAGCAGAGATAATTGCCATCACAGCCAGCAGGATGCACAGGAGTGATGAGTTGCCCCCCATTATAGGGCTATTTAAAGAAAAGGCATTTTAATGCAGCCAAATGGGAGTTATACATCTAGGAATAAGGAATGTGGTCATACCTATAGATTTTAGAATGGTGGATGGAATGCTATGACACTGAAAAGAATTTAAGGATCACAGGGGTCATCAACATGAGCTCCCAAAGTGATGTTATGGAAAAAGGATGCTTTATATATCTTTGGATGTATAAAGAAAGGGCCAATGAGTAGGAGTATGGATCCTGGGATTGCTTTTACCTCTGTATACTGCATGTGTGAGACTGATACTAGAATATTACATTTAGTTTTGGTATCCATATTGTTAAAAAGGATGCTGAAAAATTGGAGAGGCTGCAGAAAAGTGACACAATAATTTGAGAGCTGAAGAAAACATTGTGCAGTGAGAAGCTTCAAGAGCTAAATCTGTTAGTTATTTTAAAAAAAGACTGAGAGGTGACTTGTTTAGTGTGTATAAGTACTGTCAAGGGCAAAAATATAGGAAATAAAAGGACTCTAACAGAGAAAGGCATAGCAAGAACGAAAAATTGCTTGGCTGGAAACTGAAGCCAGACAAGTTCAAATTTTAAGGAACAAATTTTTAACCACCAGAGTGATTAATCATTGCAACACATTACCTAGGAAAGTGGTGGATTTTCCATCTGTGATGTGTTCAGATCAAGAATGGATGCCGTTTTGGAAGATATACTTTAGCAATGAACAAGTTACTGGGCTTAAAACAGAGATACCTGAATGAAATATAATGGGCTATGATTATACAGAAAATCCAGACTCCATGATCTAAATGTCCCTTCTGGACTCAAATCTATGAATATATGAAAAAAAATTACAGGTGAACATTAGGATTTAATTATCTGAGCTGTATTTCTGTATACAGGAACTCAATGATTCTGCTTTCATAAAAAAAATCTTGAGATCTTTCATGGACAATGCTACCAAATTTTTTGATTTTCCTATAACTGTTAGTGGGGGAGTTGTTAAAACCCTAGATTTAGTTCAGAAAAAAATAAATTTCTGGCTTATGGGCTTCTGGAATAAAGCTAGAAATTGTGAACCGAAAGGCTCAAGATTTTAGGGGGGCCCAACTAATGATTTTGTTGAATGTTTGTGTGTGGAACTACCTAAGTCAACACAAATGGTAGGAGACCAAATTTACAAACCTCATTTTCATTTGACACTTCCAGCAGTTGAGTAGCCACTAGCAATATAATATAGCATTCATTCAGCACAAACTCAGGGAGAGAGGAGTACTACCGTTTGAATCACCAAAATCACTTTCTATGGGAGCTAGTATTTACAGATTAAACTGTACTTTTCCAGTAATGTATATCTAGACACAAAAGCAAATCAACTGAACAACAAATAGATTGTTATCAACTCAGTAATACTCTAGAGTCAGCTAAGCATCTACTTGATTTCTAGCTCTGGCTTCCCCTTTTCACCTAGTAAGGAATGTATTTCCCTCTTGATACATGTTTATCTCCGAGCACTCGTGACAATTGAGCTGGCAATTATACATTCACACCATAGGAGGCTTGACCTATAAGGACAGCAAGTCCATGAAAAGTGGAAGAAAAGCCTTAGTAATATAATTCTGCAAGAGTCACTCAGGCAGAGTTTTGCAAAAGTTAAACTAATATGTTTTAAAAGTGTGCCAGTGTTTTAGAAGTTAGTCACAAATGAGCAAACATCGTGCATGGCTTTCTAAACAAATTAAAGTGTCAGCTCCATTCACTGTTACGCAAATAGCTTGAACATATTTGCAAAATGGACAGCATGGGAATTTATTCTTAGCAAACAGTTTGTAGACATTAGCAAATTAATTTTCTCATTGCCTCTTAGGGTTTAATCCAAAAAGGATCAGTTAGGGATCTGGGGGTGGTAGTGGAGAATCTGACTCCTTCCTGGTAATCAACAGGGGCTCAGTTGCTGGTGAGGTGTGGAGTTGAGACCCCATGCTTCTTAGCCTGACATTAGGGAGCAATCTAGTGTAAGGTTACCACCACAGCACTTCTAGTGAGCTGGGGCTAATTTCAAGATGCATAGTTTCTGAGAGTTCTCTGTTTCAGCATCTGCAGGTTGATGCATTATTATCTAACTGCAGCCATATGAACCTGCATGTAAGAAGACACAGAGGTGAGTATAGTAAGACTTTTGAAAACATATTTTAATATAATTTTCACATTGAACATTGTGTATACCTGGAGTGTATTGCTGGAGTGTACAAGGACTTTATTACTTATTAAACTTATTTTAGGACTTTAAAATAACTGGCCGTGACCAAAAGCCACATTAAAAGGCAGAACGAGGAAAAGCTCCAATTTCCACAATTGCTATACAACTCTGATAACGTAATGTTTCCATTGTTTTAGTATAAGGACAAGAATCAGCATTTCTCTGGGCAGCACTGTAGGGAATGATATCAGAATCAAGGTATAGGATACAGCTGTCTTAGATGAAAGGTAAAATGGACAATAACATTTCCCCTTCAGTTTTTCATGTCTCTTTATACATTAATTCTGTAAAGGTTCAGATCATCTTACACACCTACACATACTAGAAATCATCTCTGTTATGAAATATGATTGGAAAGTTTACATTTCAAAAATCTGTAAAAAAATTAATGCCAGTGAAAAGTAGGGAGGATAGTTACTTCCTCTTCAGATTTAGTTAAAACTGACGGGACTGTGCACATGAACAAGACTAAGAAGATGAAGACCACAGGCCTGCTCAAAAAATATTTTCCATGAAAAATTGAGGAAAAATATGTTTTCATTTAAAGAAATCTGATTTTTTCCCATTTTTTTCAGGGATAAAACAAAAGTATTGTGAAGAAAACCATCTTTTAATAAAAAAATACACTTATTTTGAGAAAATTGTGATGCAAAGCTTTTCAAACAGCTCTAGTGGTGACATATCCAAAAGGAGAAAATAATGTAGAGTGAAGCTGCTTTGAAATAAATCAGGATGGGAAAAGGAGCATTTTGGTAGAGTTTAAAACAGACTGACGGATCTTCTAGTCTAATCTCTTGCACTTCACAGATCACTAAGCTCCACCCAATTACCTCTGTACTGAGCCCAACAACTTGGATTAGACGTATAATATTCAGTTTTCAAAGACAAAAATATTCAGTTTTCAAAGACAAAAATATTGAGTACAATGGGCAGAGAATAGAGACCAGTGTGCACCAATGCCCAAGGCCGCTGCAGTGGCAGGGAACTAATTTGGTGAGATAGATCCAGATAGTCCTAGCAAATGATAAATGCCCCATGCTTTTCATTTCATTTTGTTCCAGGTTTTAAAATCAAGTACACAAAGAAGAAAACATCTCCAGGTTCTTCATTCAGTTCTCCTAACAAGGCAAGAAGAATATTTCCCACACCAGCTAAGGAGAAATTCCAGTCATTTACATCCAGGAAGTTGATTGTTGAGTGAACTGAAAGAGTGACAAGAACCAAAACAGAAAGTTGCCAGAAACACCAAGAAGCTACAGTGGTTTGGTTTCATTATTTGAGTGAAATTAAAATCACTCAACCCTCACATCACAAGATAATTATACATTATGCATGCCAAGTAGAAGTGTGCACCTATACTCTGTTTTTTGCTTTTCATAAGATTTGCCTTAATATTCTGTTGTTTTAAACTAGTGTGCACAGTAATTATTGCCTGTGGTGTCTCCTTGTTATTTCTAATTTCTCTGTTCAATTAACCTTGAACAGAGGTTACATCCATACCTGCAATGTAAATCACAGTGATTCCTGTAAGTCTCCGTGCATTAATTTTCCTACTCATTCTTCAGGGGAAGGTTTGGTGTACCTTTCATAGAAGAAGCCAGAGACACTATGCCCTTTAAACTGAAGATGGTCACAATCTCTGCAGGTGTCCCTTGTCTCTGTTCTATTATCTAGCTCCCCCTGGCCCCAAATATCAACACAGCTTCCAAAAACCTTCCTCTGACTAGACTGACTGTGGTTGTCATACCCTCACTTACACCATCCCTGCGCTTCTTATTTCCTAGAGATGGAAACCTACAGAGTAGTTTCCCCTGGGTCAACACACTGAACTCTGAAGGCAGAAATCCTATTTTCACAGGCACAAGCTTCTGCCTTTGCAGTTTGCCTTACATATTGGGGTTTTGCTCTGTTAGGGTTTGAGGGGGAGGAGGTTGTGTGGGGTTTTTTTTAATTAATAATAGGGAGATCAGCACAAAAACAGAATCTCATATTCACCAGTGACGAAGACTGTATGTTTTGTTGCATACATTCACTGAGAGCCATTGCCACTCAGCTAGGCTGAAATTTTCTCTGTCTGCATAAAATGTCAGCAGCAGGTTTCATTTTAAAATTGGAAATTAATATTCTAAAGAGGAGACGAAGTTAGAAACCCAGGAAGAATAATAATTGTTTCACTAATCTTCGTTTCTACTTGTAAGAATAAGGACATGTCTACTCAGCAAGGCTAAAGCCGAAATAAGCTACACAACATCAACTATATCAATTGCATAGCTTAAGTCGAAATAGCTTATTTTGGCTTTTGGAACTGTCTACACAGCAGGAAGTCAGAGGTAGAGCACTCTTCCTCCAACTTCCCTTACTCCTCATAAAATGATGGTTATGGGAGTTGGAGTAAGAAGTCGTCCGGCTTGCATTATGTCAAAATAACTGGTTGTAGCGTAGATGTGGACTATGTTATTTTGGAATAACACTGCTGTGTAGACATACCCTGAATGTCCAGCCTGCTCCACCCTTTTTCGCAAAAAAGAACATTCTGTAAAAATCCATTTGTTTCCCCAAGTATTTGAGATATGTATTGCACAAAGCACTGTGATTCAACTAGACCAATTTCTTTTCTCAAATGTTTTCTTTGCTTATTGATTTTCTTCAAAATTAAATGTACAGCATCTAAGAGAATGTATGTGTGGGGAAGAGATGAAGCAATTTTGACATCACTTACATTTCTGTTTCGCCTAACCTTTGTGAAATGATCAGTACCCAGGGTACAGAGGAAATAAACAAAAAGACAAATATGTGTGAGACATTTCTATTTTGCTAACTCTCAGTGTATGGACAATATAGTCCTCATATGTTTACAAATTTATTTCCCTTTTTTCCCAGCTTTTTCAAGTGAAGCAATTTCAGATAAGAAAAACATTCTGGGTTTTTTTTTTCTTTCTGGATCTATCTAGGATGATGGTTATGAAAAAACTTGGCAATTTTACTTTAGATAAATAATCTGCAGCATTCCCTTGTACTCCCTTATGCTTACTATAGTAAATGGATTGACTACAGTAAATACTGAAATTAGCTAACTGCAAACCTTAATTACCATGGGAATTTGGAAAGTTTTTAAGTAATGAGGTTAAAATCAGTGGGAGTTATGCACTGATGTCAACAGAGAAAACATATCACCCCCTAGCTTTTAGTACCATTATGTCTGTTTCAGAGGTGTCTAGGACTCCTGTTACCTGATAGCAATCAGTAATTATTTTGATAATTAATCAATAGATTCCCATAAACATCCTAGCATCTCAATAAACAAAAAAGAACAAGAAACAAATAGATTTTCAACTTTGTGACTGTAAAACATGGTTAGGGGATGCTCAGGCAATACTGTGTATAATTATATTGCACTCTACTTCTCCCTGTACCTCAACTTAAATCTTATTGGTAGTGTTCTGTCTTTTCAGGACTTTTGTTTCCTTCAGAAAATATTATGTTGGGTCAACTCTCAGGAGTATTATATGTAAAACCTTGAAAAATAGGGATTAATAGTTCCCAGCCAGCTTCAGTGAGAGAACAGTCAGACAGTTTGTTAGTAAAATAAACATTTAATGCATACAAAAGCATTAAATATTTAATAATGTATTGCAAATAGTATTTGGAATGCTATGAACAACTTTTAACCAAAGCTATTGCAGTAGTAAATCTTGTGTTCCTTGAACAGACTTTCCCACTTTGTTGCTGCTTCATATATAAATGATAGGTTCTACAACAACATTTATATTCCTATATTTTAACATATACAACTAGACTCATACATCTCTGATGTTCTTTCAAGTGTGATTTCTCCCTCAGGCTAGGCCTACACTAAACTATTTCAGTATAACTATGACACTCAGCAATGTCCAAAATCCTACTTAAACCCCTGCGTAGACAGTGCTACATTGACCAGAGAGCTTCTCTCATTGACAGAGCTACTGCTTCTCAGGGAGATGAACTACACTGAAAGAAGATTCTCTCCCATCGGCATAGGCACATCTTCAGTAAAGTGCCACAGGGACACAGATGCATCATACATGAAGAGAAGCCCTTAGTCAGTGTGGCCATAATATATAGCATGTGTCATCTGGATTCTTCAGAGCTTGAAAAGAATTATGAGGCTGGAAGGAGCCTTCAGAGGCCATCAAGTCCAGTCCCCTGCACTCATGCCAGGACCATGAACCAAGCAGTATTTTAGTTCTTTTGAACACTTCAGGGCCTTGTCAGCAAACAATACCAGGAACTCTACAGCTAGCACTGCTCCAGCTCTTGTGTTAATGGCTCTCCAATCCTCAGTTGTTGGTGAAACAGAAATAGTCAATAGCCAAAGTGGTGCAGAAATTGGGATCAGTATATACATATCCATAAGGCTATTATAAGGCTTATATAAGGCTCTTGTGCTGTAGAGCACCATCTTTCCCTCATAAATCTAACTAAAGTGAGGCAAGACCTAACAAACCCTCATCTCACTAATGCTGCCACATTCTCTTTAGCTGAGACGGGATGCCAGTTTAAAGAAGTTAATTAATAGCTAACTGTAAGTTCCAAAGACTGTGTAGTCTCTCAGAGCAACAAATGCTCCCTCTCCCATCATTAGACCCTCAGACAGCTCTTATAGCCATTCATATTGCTAATAATTATTATAGCAAGAAGCCCCATGTGTCCCGCTACTGACCCAAGCTTCAGAACTCAGAGCTGAAATTATGCAAATTTGATCCCTCAAGAGACAAGTGCACCTCTTGCCTTTGAGCCTGTTCCCACCCCCCAGGTGTGTGATCAGACTCAGAGCTTCTCATACAGTGACAGGTCTGTCAACCTGCTCCTATTCAGTGGAGCTACACATAACAATGGCCACTGCTATTCCAGGGGCAGCTGTAGGGTTGCATTCACAGGCAGCCTAACTCAGTACTTCCTGCTTTTCAGAGATTTTATTTTTGCTGAAGTCGCTGTTCTGGAAGGACACAAGCTCCCCCTAAGGAACTTTGTGTGAATAAAGTTATTTGACAGTGAATAAACCACTGAGCATCTATACTGAAAAGACCATAAATGGGGGATGCTAACTTGGGGAAAGGGCAGTGTGTTATCTATATTGCAGCCACCATCTTGATAGATTGGCAGTGCGAGCTAGATGATTCACAGAATGGGTGAACCCATAAAAGGTCACTTCTGGAATCTATTGCTGTCCATTGGCCTGATTCTCCAAAGTGTGTAGTGCTGCTGGGGTGGAGGTGTTCTGTACCACCGTCTCCTAGAGATTCACCAGCAGTTGATTATTGTCCCTATTGTAGTTCCTTAAATAAGGGATATCAGTTTCTTCAAACGTATCCTTCCAGTGACTGCCTTTCCTGTGACTGCCAATATGCCCCCTCTCTTTCTGCATCTGCCCAACCTTCCCCTCTCCTTCCTGATGTGCTCTTTGTATGGCAACCATTTTGAGCAGCACAGACAGTTGGGTGCTGGTAAGCTAGAGTAGGTCCAGTCTCCACTCCATGGAGTTGTCAGAGGAGTACAGTGGATGTGGGAACTGTGGGAGCTTCCCCTTTAACAGTGTGATCTAGCCTGTAGGCTCCAAATTTGGATGTACACTTTGGATTGATTAATTAGGCTGAAACTAAGCAGTAAGAGACACGTACAAAGTCAGTTGTGCAGGGTGCAGCATGCTGGGCCCAGTCTGGCAAGAGACTTTCCCAGCTGTCTCACTACAGAGCCAGCGTCATCTCTGTTTACTCTGCTGGGGTCTGCCTCCCACTCAGGCCACCGTCGTGAATTATGCTTGAGAGGAAATACATGAATTTGAAGCCAGGCCATGTTGTAGAGTTAGATAGAATTCCATTTACTGATTAAGTCCTTCTTACCATTCTCCTGGTATTAGCCCCAGAGCACAAATTCTGCTGGACTTGCCAATAGGCTGCATTGAAACTTTAGTGATACATGTTATAGATATTGGAACTATATGCAGTGTCCTTAGGGGATCATAGTGTATTAAATTTGTGAATGGTATACAGATAGCTGTGATCCAGGGATTTCATGCAACTCCAGGGATTGGGGAACAAAAACAATGGGGAGTGTGATTAAGGTTCATAGAA
>CM057848.1:49416672-49428527 GCA_030068395.1 Apalone spinifera | reverse complement strand
TATGAGACTTCTACAGTTTCCTCTTCTTCATTGACTAATTCTTCCTCAATAACTGTTCTCATCCTGCCATGATCTCCTACTGCTATTTTCATGCCCGCCACAGACTTTCTTTGCTTCATCTTTTTTTCCCTCTTCTCTTCCATAATCCCTTTTCCAACTGGCATGATCACCTCCCATTTTCTATATATCACCATTGACTTAAATGGGAGCAGAAGCAAGCTTATACTCCCTCTTACAGGCTCAAATCCACACACTGCTTTTGACACATCTTCCCTCAGCCTCAATCCTGCTTCCATTTCCACTCCCTCCACCTCTCCCCCTTTTTCCCACCATCATGTCTCTGTCTGAACCATCTCTTTCTAACTTCACACTGCATACCTCATTCTCCATCCCTACCCATGGTGCAAGGCAAAGGTCTCATCACCATTTGGGATATCCTCTCCATTTACCAATGGTAGGTTATTTTTAATGCTGGAAACTCCACCCCCAAACCTCCAAAATCTTTATAACATCCTTTCACCTAAACAAAGTCACCCAGTTAATATCACCTTTTGTCACCAATTGGTCCAAAGTGAGCCTGATCTGAAGTACTTGGATGTTACCTTGTACAGAAGATTGACTTTTATAGCTCACCTGGAAGAGACATGAAGAAAGGTAAAGCAAGAACTACCCACTTCTGAAAGCTCATGGGCACAACATGGGGTGCTGGTACACATACACCTCAATCAGGGACTCTAGTATCAGTGTATGAAACTGCTGAATATTGCACAACTGTACAACAGTTTGAGTGAGCAGCTCATATACCAAATCTCTAGATGTGCACAGAATGCTATGGCAAGATTCATAACTGGAACGTTAAAATAAATACCCATTCAATTCACTCAGGCACATACACCCCCATCCAAAGTCTCAAGAAACAGAGACGGATCTTGATTACAACTGAACCATGGCCAACCAGAACTTGCCAAATCATAAGGGCCTCTAATATATCCTGAAGACATGTGAGAAAGCTGGAAAGCCTTCTTTGGATCAGGCTAATGCTCTTAAAGTATCTTCACATAATCTTGAAGCACTTTGGACAGAATAATGGGATAATATTAATGACCATAACAAACACTTGATTGTCAACCTCACAAAAGAACTTCCAGTCTTTAACCTATGTGGAACTGTGGTCCACATTGAATTGTTTCCAAATGACACATGGCAGATGCTGTCATGTCTTACACCTCTGAGAAATGAGAGATGACAAATGTAACACTGGATACCAGCCACAAACCATGGACCACATTGTAAATGAGGGCTGAGTTTGACCATTTGTTGGTGTCATCTCAGATTTACACTATGCCACTTTTGAAGCTTCCCTAGGCTCACTATCTGGACTTGATTATTTGAAGTAGTACAGGCAGTCCTCAACTTTACAAACCTAATTTGACTACAAAGTTGGTTTTGAGTTTATGAGACTTGGTCCCACAATGGAGTGGATTGCATTTCTGAGTTACGACGTTTCAACTTATGATGCAATTTGGAGGAGCTAATTGTGTTGTAAGTCTGAGGATTGCCTGCTAGCTGGGGCCTTTGGGGTCTACCACAATATACATTTTTCTATTCCTAATACTGATGATAATAATAATAATAATAAACAAGCTGGCAATTCAGTCGAGCTCCTGCCTTAAGTATCATCCCATGGCAATATGAAAATGATTTCATGCCTGAAGTATACATGTAATAACAGTAAATTTAATCATGCAAAACCATGATTCAATACAATGGAATTTTAAAGACAAGTGATTTAGTGGTTTTCATGGCACCTCTGACTAATTTGTATCCAAAGATTTGGGTATTTAGCATTAACAAGTTTAAGGCATGCTGTTATCTCTCCTGCCAGTTTACATCACTAGGGAGATGTAAAATGAGAAATGTCTCACTTTCCCTGCACTGAACCAATTTGAGGTGTGGTGTTAATTGCAAAGACTGAAGAAAATCATTAATAATTACCCTTAATTAATTTGTGATGAATGAAGACTCTTAGAAGGGATAGAATGAGGTCTAAGAGTAGCTAAGCTCTTAATACATTCCTTTAAACATTGTTCCTAAAAGGAAAATGGATTAAAGGGGTCAATATCTAACCATGGATATTGGGGAAGGGGTGGCAGATTACCAGCACTTTAGAGCTGTTTTGGAGTTTTCTACTGAAATATTTTCTTGATGAAAAAATTTCCATCAGTAAATCTTGATTTTGCCAGAAAAATGAGCTCATTATCAGGAAAATGGGAATTAAATATTTTGCTTGGGGTTAGGTCAAATAGAATCTAAATATTTTGATATGCCACAAGGAATAGAAATATTTCTTTTCAGGTCAGCTCTTCATTAATCTGTGATCACCTGAGCTACTGTGTATCTTGTGGGAGTTGTAGTATGGGTAATTTATTCTCCAATATGGGCTAGTTCTCTGGCTGGACTACATCTACCATCATGCTGTATGGTCTCCTACCTGGTTTAACTGATATGGTGGTTTATCAGGCCATGTCTACACTACAGATAAGATCGAAACAGCTGCAGTTGATGTTCCGGGGTTCAAATTAGTGGGACTAGTGAAGACACGATAATTCAAATTAAGAGGGTGTTGATGCTGATGGTTCTGCTTCTACAAGGAGTACGGGAAGTCAAAGGGAGAATGTACTCCGTTTGACTTCCCGCAGTCGAGTCGGCATTAAAATTTGAGTTAAGATACTTCGACTTAAGTTACAATTAACATAGCTAAAGCTGCATATCTTAATTTGAATTTATCCCCTAATGTAGACCTGGCCTCAGAGATTTAGTCTGCCCAGAGATCCCAGCAGATAGACGAGAATGGAAACATGAGACACTACAGAAACTTACTCAGTTCAGCTGAAATTCAGTTCAAACAACTGTGAACATCAAAATGTTGTGATAAAAAATGTTAAAACCAAATGTTTCAATATTTCTGAATTGAAAATTTTTGTAATTTTCAGCTTGATAAAAATGTTCAATATTTTGATATCTCAATTTGGGATAAAAATGATAAAAAATGAAATTTCCTATGGAACAGCTCTATTACACATATTTTAATTTTTATTTTATATATATATGTCATATCAAAATTTCTCAACTACAGAAATTCCTTAAAATTTTGTTTCTAGGGTATTTAACTTTGAGTTTCTTGCAGAATATGAGTTAAAATTCTTAAAACAACCCATTTTGGAGTCTGAAAACATACATACTAGAAAAGTATCAAAATTCCATACTGGAGTAATTTCTAATGCCCTTCTATTACAACAAGGCTATCAAGTGACTGAAAAAATATGATTGAAAAAATTAAGCATGGTTTTAGGAATTAATTGTGATGAATCTTGCAATTAGTTGTGCAGCTAATCACACTGTTAAACAATAATAGACATTTCAATATTTGTTTTGTTTTCTTCATTTTCAAATATATTTAAAGACATGCAGTGTTCACTTTGTTTTAATTACAAATAGTTGCATTTTAAAAAAGAAAATAAATAATATTTTAATTCACCTAATACAAATACTGTAGTGTAATCTCTTTATCATAAACATTGAATTTACAAATATAGAACTATGTAGAAAAACAACTGCATTCACAAATGAAACAATATAAAACATTAGAGCCTGCAAGTCTACTCAATCCTATTTCTTGTTCAGCCAATCACTCACACAAATTTGTTTAGATTTGCAGGAAATAATGCTGCCCACTTCTTGTTTACAATGTCATTTGAAAGTGAAAACAGGCATTTACATGGCACTGCTGTAGTTGGCTTCAAAATATATTTATGTGCCAGATGCACTAAAAATCTGTAGTGGCTGCTGGGGTGAGACAAAAGGGGGGCACCTGCCACATGACCATCCTTCCACATGATTCCTTTCCACTCCACCCCTAACCCAGGGGAGGGTGCTTCTTTCCACCCCATTACACCCTAGGCCCCCATCTCTTCCCACTGCCCCTCCCCCCACACACTCACTGACAGTGGGGAGAGGAGCAATGCTGCTAGGAATCATATTGGGGCGAGCGGGCTCAGGCCGGGTCACTCTGCTTCCTGCCACCACTGTTGCCAATGCCAGCATCCCCCCACTAGTCCTCTGGTCCCTGTTGGGCCCCCAAAAACATGGCACCTGGGGCAGTTGGAAGAACTGTCCATAGGATGGGATGGCTCTGCCAGCTGGCTTCTGGGAGTGGGGGGGGGGTTGGAGGGATATGGACTCGTAACCCTTTGTGCCCTCCCATGCATCACTCCTGCTAATGATTCTAAAGTCTCTTCATACTTCCACCACTGTTTCAGTGGACATACATCTATTCTAATGATGGGTTCTGCTTCATAATGATCCAAAGCAGTGAGGACTGACACATGTTCATTTTCATCATCTGAGTCAGATGCTACCAGCAGAAGGCTGATTATCTCTTTTGATGTTTCAGGTTCTATAGTTTCCACATCAGAGTGTTGCTCTTTTAAGATCTCTAAAAACATGCCCCACACCTCATCCCTTTCAAATTTTAGAAGGCACTTCAGATTCTTAAACCTTGGGTCAAGTACTGTAGCTATGTTTAAAAATTTCACATTACCACCATCTTTGCATTTTGTCAACTCTCCAGTGAAAGTGTCTTTAAAATGATCATGTAATATATAATAAAATGCAGGTAAAACAGAGCAGGAAACACATAATTCTCCCCTACACAGTTCAGTCACAAATTAAATTAATATGTTTTAATAAGTATCTTCAGTATGGAAGCATGTTTTCTGGAAAGGTGGACAGCATGAAGCGGCATATAAATGTTGAGCATATCTGGCATGTAAATACCTTGCAATACTGGCTACAAAAGGTCCATGTGAACACTTTTCACACTTTCAGATGATATTGTAAATAGGAAGGGGCCAGCATTATCTCCTGTAAAAGTAAACAAACTCATATTAGTGATTGGCTGAACAAATAGGACTTAATGGACTTGTAGGTGCTCACATTTTATATTGTTTTGGTTTTGAATGCAGTTGTGTAACAAAAAACCCTACATTTGTAAGTTACACTTTCATAATAAAACGAGGTGAATTGAAAAATAATGTTTCTTTTGTCATTTTTACAGTGCAAATATTTGTATTAAAATTATGATATAAAAATCAATAATGTACACTTTGCATTCTGTGTTGCAAAAGAAAGCAATATATTTGAAAATGTAGAAAAACAAAAAATATAATGCATTTAAATTGATATTCTAGCAACAGTGCAATTAAAACTGTGATTAATTTCTTAAATCATGTTTACTTTTTTAAATTAAGGACATCAGTTAACTACAATTAATCAAAAGACCCAATTCCAACCTTTTTTCTTCAAAGATTTTCATCCAAGTGATCTTTTAATGTTAAGTATAAGCTAATCAACAGACTGTTTCTCTAGCCAAAGAAAGCTGTGTATCCACTGTTGGCTTCAAGTGCCACCTCACTCACCAAATTGTCCTGCACTGAAGAAAAGGGCAGGGCTGGCTTACAGCAGTACCTCCAACAAGATGAATGAGATAATAGCCATTAAGCACTAAATCACTCCTTACTACTGGAACCATCCTTTCACCCTCCTCCCCCTCACCTCAGCAAGTTGATTTCAGATGACAGAACTGATGCTACTTGCTAAAATTCCATGTGAACTATTGAAGATAAAAAGATAGCATTTAAAGCACTATGGAGCTGATTAACAATAGTATTCAGGAGCACTAAGATGCAGTTCAATACCTAGTGGGATTCATAAGCATCTAAGCAGACCTGGCAACTAATCCATTTGGAAGCCTAATCCTTAAAAATGAATGGGATATAGGCACCTACCCTACGTAGGCTCTTTTGTAAATCCCACCAGGTGCTGCCTCAATACTTCTGAAATCTGTCCCTATTTTTCAGAGCATGTTACTAATTTCTATCACCTTGCTCCTTTCTGCTTAACATTATAGGCCCAATGTAATCACCCTTTTCCACCAACATCGGTAAGGGGTTCTGTTATCACCTGCTCTTTAACTTCAGGGTACTTTCAGGGTTCAGATCCGTGACACAAGCAGCAGCCACCCGCAAGCATAAAGTCTGACCATGGCTCTCACCAACCTACTTTCTCTTTGCGGAGTAACACCAGTAGCCCTCCTGGTCCTGAGTGTCCCCAAATCTGTACTCCCCAAATTCTTAACCACCAGATCCTTCGACCATTTTCATCTGGTTCATCAGCCCTGAAAACAAGCTACCTTTGCCTCTCAAACCTGCTTGAGGTAAACATAAACAAACAAAAAAAGAGAAAAGCCACTGATTCAAATATGAAATGGTCTGAGAGAATAAACAGATACAAGTTACACAGAAAACAAACAGAGACAAAGTTGCCTTCAGAACTTCTCCCTACCCTTCTATGAAGTGGAGCTGAAGTTTATGGGCACAGTTTTCTGCACAAATACATAAATTCATGTCCAAGCTCTCCAGACATAGCTCAAAATGGCCATCCAGTTCAGAACAATACAAGCTTTCATAACAGGCATTGCTAGCTGTATCTGTACAAGACAAAGACAATATACAATCAGGTGATTTCATTGGTTAGCCTTAGGGTTTGAACCTTCTGTTTTCCTATTGTGTCTGGACACTGATTGTCACATCTAGCTACATAGGACTCCCAAGGAGGCATAAAACCAATGTACCAGCTCTAATCTATCACTGAGCAACATCCATTGCAGGCAATGTAGCAAGACAGTAGGGGCATGACCAGCAAACAATTAAATTCCAGCTACTTTGGGCTGCAATATTAGTTCCTCAGTCAGTCCCAGACTCAGGAATCTATGAAGTCACTTTTGCTCCCCTTCTCTCAGGTCCTGCATTTAGTTGTGTTAAGCTAGTCCAAAGATCAGGGAACTCTACCTTGAACTGTTCAGTAACTCATGAAATGCATTCCAGGATAATCATCATGTCCTCTTACAGCAACACTTAGACAGAATAGGCTTTTTGTGAGACAGTTTTCTGTCATTTTGGCTTTCGTAGTCTGTTATTTCTCCTAAAATTGGTCACCTGCATTTGAGGTGGAGAGAAAAGGCCTTGCATTGAAGAAAAAGCCTGGATGACAAAGTTAATTTGATCTTTTGCTGTTTCAAGGGCGAAACTGTAGTGAAAGAAGTTAGGCTCCATTTCTGCAGAGTACTCACATGCTTAATTCACGGGCGCTGTGAGTGCTCCCATTGAAAGCAGTCAGTTTACTCACATGGCCTAGAATTACACAGGTGTGCAATTCCTGCCAGGACTGGAGCTTACATCTGTAGTTTACATACAAAGCAATGACATGAATGCATAGGCCTTTATCCATTTTAGTGACAATATTCCCTCTGCTTTTGTCAAGGTAACTTAGCAGAAGAGGAGGTAATTTTAAACTTACCAGCTGGAAAAGTCTGACAAATGTTTGACTTATTTGGACCTAGAGAAAAGAGGGGAAAGGGAGGTTTGGAATTTCTCTCTCTATATATATGGAACAGCCTGCAGCCAAGATTCACTTTTTTCCCTTAGCTTCCAGACTCCAAGACAGCTTGAGACAGCCTATTGCCTCTGAAAAGTTTATACTCATGTAAGTGTTATTAAGAATAGCCTTAAATATAGTATTAACTATATCATAATATAGTGTACTTTTCCTGCGAGCATTCCCAACAGTTGGCTTTGCTGTAGACTTCTGCAGAGTCTATTTTTATTCTATGTTCCTCTTAGAGGATTTTAGGTTTGTGAATAGGACAGAAAAAATGCTATATCCAGAATACATTTTGACTGTGTTGTGCTCCATGGGACCTCATTCATATCTCTGAAATTTGAGTGGCAAATGTGTCTTCACCACAGTTGTATATGCTGGTCCTCATTAGCTTGGGGGGGGGGAGCAGGAGAATGTTTGAATTACAATCACGGTACTAGATAAGCCGGAGGAAACCATGGTGCCCACTAACGGGTTCAAGCTGCATCCCTGCATGGACACAGAGGTGGAGATATCTAGGAAGAAAGTATGTGACAAACACGTAAAGGGAATGTTTAAAAAAAAACCTTCCTATTTGTCTTTAACTTTTAAAGGTGCAGTATCCAGAGCCCTGCCCTGAGAAATTCAGGTTTTCTTCTTGCAACCTAATATATGGTAGGTTTCCATACAAATAACAATATGTGTGGTATCAGCATGGGTTACTTTTAAGCAATTAAGGAAAGTCAACCAAACAAATGACAAATATAAACTATGTGAGCTAATGTGTTTCTCTCTCATTCTATGTGATACTTCATCTTGAAATGTTTTGCAGCCAGACATCAGACAAAGGCAAACTTCTAACACACAGAAGTGTAGTACACTTCAAACAGAATATCAAAATGTATTTCTGAACAGCAGCATTGTGTTGGAACTTGACCATTATTCAGTAGGGAGAATACATATATTCACGATGAGAACAACTACTTATGGGAAAATTTGTTCAGGAGTGAGTGAGATCCCGCTATGGTGAGTCTTTACTATTCACTTAAACAGTATGTTTAGGTTGCCTTTCCTCTGTAATATGGGGTGAAATCATTTGTATATATCATCTTTTCCTGATGATAATGATGACAAAATACCTGCAACATAGAATACAGGTATATTTTCTACAGCACTTAGTTTTTGCATTTTATCAAAACAAAGCTTCTTTTTTGTTTTGTTTTGGTGAAGTTCAAATGAAAGAAAATGTTATTTTTATGGCTGATTGTTTATTATGTATGCTATATTTTTTCTTTAAAGAAAATCTATTTTTAGACTTAAATCAGTAAATACATTAGAAAATTATTTGATTTAGTTTCAGGAGGCAGTAGAATTCAAAAGTCGTGTCAAAAGTAGAATTAAAACTCATATTTAGAGTTATTTCCAAATTCCTTCTTAGACAATTCAGATTGCACATAGTCCTCCTCAAAACCTTCATGTTCTAGCTATATAACTCCCTCTGAACATTTGCAGTTTGCAAATTTCTTTACACCATTCTCCTTTCCATTAGATTCCAGAGAATGCTCATTCTCCCTCGTGAAATCCAACACAAGGGGATGCAGCTTGCCTCTGACACACATCACCAAGACAAGAGAGAAGGGCAGAGTTGTAATATCTTCCCAACATCCTTGAGAGGTAGAAAAATATCATCCCCACTTTAAAAAATGGGAAACTGAGTCACAGAACAATTGAATGTCTTACCCAAGGTCACATGGAAACCATACACCCAATATACAAGAATGGAACCACAGTAGTCTCTCAAGTCCCAGTGTAGTGCCCAAATTTTAAAACCACCCATCTTACTCGTTTCCAGGTCTGGATTGTTGCATCAGTTCTTTTCTCCACATAATAGGCAATATTTAGAAAAATTCAAAAAGAGCAACTAACATTCAATAAATATATTAGGATATGCATAACTTCCAATGAGTAAATAAGAGAAAAGCCCCATTTATACCATCTAGGAAAAGGCAAATAAAGTTGGAAGAACGTAATACTGGTTAATCACCTCCCAGAGCACAGCACGGAGATGGGAATTGCATACACTAGCTGAAAATAAAATAAAATAAAATAAAATACAAAATACAGATCAAAAGCTGAGCTCAGAAAAGTTCATGCCCACATTAGGAAAAATTAGTCGTGACAATAATAAGTAACTGGAAATCCACATTGCCAATTAAGATAGTTATGGTATCATCTCAATAAACAATTTAGGGAGATTACCTTTATGATGGGAGAGAGGAAGTTCTCCTCTCTCATGTAAGGGGGAAAAAAATCTAAAGATGCTGGGTTTTAATTCATTTGTTGATCCTAGCAAATGTAATGGACTATAATCATGCCTGTGATAATTTTGTCAATCAAGGATAAGTTTAATCCTTTGTGCCTACAAAGGCTTGTCACCAGACTAATGATTGGTGATATTATAGACTAGCTGTTTGGCACTTCCTGCAGGACTTGGGATTCATAATTGAGACCTGAGCATTAGTATTCACATGTGTAAAATCATTTTGGACAGTCATGCCAGAGGTCTGTTGCTTTTACTGTTTCAGTGTTTCCCCCACTGCTGGGAAGAGCGCCAATGTTCCTAGGCATGCTGGATGAGAAAGGGCAGCAAGCACATTTAGGAAACTGACCAGGGAAAAGGCATTTTAGTTTATTTACAGTTAGTACTGAAAAGCAACAAGGAAATGAAATATATCCACTGCCATAAGCATGGGAAAGATGGCACCCTGGGAATGGAGTTAGGCAGCAAGCAAGGAATGGTTTCCAGGCTGCTGCCTTTCATATTATTCATTGCTTTTCAAAGCAGATCCACATGTGTATGAAGGGGAGAAATACTCTGAGTCCTTCTTCTTCTACTCTTCAGCTTCCTGGAAAATAGCTCCTGGAGATCTGCTACTCTTTGCCCTTGCGGTATAGGTATTCCTCATTCTAGGAGGAATAACTCCTTTTTGTGCAAGAGCTCTTGTGCAAAAAGGTATGTATGTATGGGAATCAGGGTTTTTTTGCACAAAACAGTCTATCGAAAGAAGCACAGGTGCCTGGTGGCCATTCTGTTAATGGCAATCAGAGCTTTCTTGTGAGAGTGTCCATGAAGTCTGGACACTCTCTTGCACAAAAGCGCATTGCTTTTCCGATGCATTTTTGCAGTGTGGATGCGCTCTTGTCCAAAAAGGTTTTGTGAAAGATCTCTGCACAAAAAGCTTCCCGCAATGTAGACATAGCCTGAGAGCTGAAATCACTAGGTTTGATCCAGAGCCAAATCTACCAAAGCCAGTAGAAGATGTGATGAGCATGAGGAGTAGCCAGTAGAGCAGCAGCAGTGAAGGGCAACAAATGGCCTGCAGAGCAGTGCCTCAGAACAGCGAGCAGGTGGATGGCAAGTGACCAGTGGAGTGGGTAAGATGCCTCCTATACCCTCTCCTGGCTCAGTATGAGAGATGAATTCTGTAGATCATCTCTAAACTCTGATCTGTCCTGACCAAGGGCAGTGACTGCAGGTGGGGTGCAGAGAAGATTTGGGCATATGAAGGGGATATTTGCATTGCTAGACTTGAGAGAAAAAGGACATTGCTCAAGCTACTTGAGCCGGGACATTTACTCGTGGTTTTGGCTATGAATCTGTGGTGTTTTTCTATGAACTCTGTGGCACTTTCCAAAATTAATGCCACATTACTTCTGTCCCTTCTTTTATTAAATGTTTCTTTTCCACACTCAGACTCTGCTTACTAGTAAGGAAGCATTGCCTCCCAAAGGGGGGCTCAAGCTAGTTCTAGGATGCATGGATGGAGAGGAACCCTTAGATATTGAATCTAGCCCTGGCTAGTGATGGTGCTACCTGGCACAAGGGTTACACAAACTAAGACAACTACCCTTCTGATACTTCTATGGCAAATAGTGAATGATAAATACTTCTTTTCCAGTTTGTATTTTCAAATCAATAGCTTATCTGTGCACTTTTTATGAACCACAAATATTTCATGAATACTTAGAGGTTTTCAAAATGCTCATGAACTCTAAATAACAGTTTCATGAATAGCAATGCAGCCAAGTCATTTGATGGTTTTTTTCATTATGTATTAAATAATGTTTTCAGTCATTTGATCAGGTCTAGAAACTCTATTTTTACCAGAAAGACTTCTTTAAAAATTATTATTAGCCTTTGATTGTCCATCAGTGTTTTCTCTGCTATATTTGTGGCTGAAAGTTTCTGAGGACAATGCCATTGCTAAAAGGAAATATTTCTTCAGTGGGAGCAGGAATAGCCCTGAAACTGCTAATACAGTGACTATCTACTATATATTTGGGAGAGTTTGTGCATGTGTCTGGAAATGGGTGACAGG
>CM057848.1:49403786-49416572 GCA_030068395.1 Apalone spinifera | reverse complement strand
TTTTGCACAAAATATGCAAATGAGGCAAAGAGTGGAATATCACCGCCCCTCATTTACATAATTAATGAGGCTCCAGTTTTGTGCAAGAGGCTTTTGCGCAAGAGCCGTTCTTCCGTATTTTTTTCAGGAAGAAGGGCTCTTGTGGAAGAGGGGGTTTTGCGCAAAAAGGAGTCATGTAGATGTAGATGTAGGAGTCATGTAGATGACTCCTTTTTCCGTACAAGCCTCTTGCGCAAAAACGGAGCCTAATTAATTATGCAAATGAGGTGCAGCAATATTCCATGCTTCGCCTCATTTGCATATTTTTTGTACAAAACGGGGACAGGTAGACATAGCCTAAGAGCTAGGACCAACAAATTCAGTATATAGTTTCCTCTTACAACTTACAGCAAAGCAAGGTTTTCTTTTTCTTTTGTGCCAGGAAAATTGGATGTGCCTTGAATGGGATTGCTTCTCATAAAACCATACTGAAAAGAGAATCACCAAGCAGGGGAAAGGGGCAGGATTGCTCTAGCACTGAGCCTCCAACCCCCGGGATGGGCTGAAGATCCTCTCCCTCTAATTCATGTGGGAACATTGCTGACTGTTCCCATCCATCAGGGAATGAGGGGAAAGCTCACAGTTTGCTGCATTCCTCATTCAGGCTGAGGAGCACAGGGAATATACAAATCTGGACCTGCCCAGCCGGGGGACATGCACCCCTTCCCCAGCTATAACTGCTGGAGCTGCAGCACCCATGTACAGGCTCTTCTTACCTGGCTCCAAGCTGCTGTAATGAGAGAGGGCTAGGGTAGTCCTCTCTCCCTAGGGCACAAACTTAATTGAGTTAAAAACCCAAGCAATGCTAGGTAAATGTGTTAGTATCCTATATCTAAGCCAGTTCCTTAAATTTGAGGTCTATTAAAATAAGATCTAAAAACATGATACTTTCTTTATAAAAAAGACTAGCAGGTGTACCTGGCCTTGCTTGGGTGCTTAACTTTTTTATAGGTGGAGGTGCAGGGCAGGTGGTTTGGAGGTGTGTGTGGGGCTCAGGTTAGGGGACCTGGAGGTGTAGGGGTGCTCAGGACAGGGTCTGGGGGATGTAGGAATCAGGGCAGGGGTGAGGAGCTTAAGATAGGTGGCTGGCTGTGGTGGGGGCTCAGGGCACCAGGTGGAAAGCTCAGGATTCAGAGTAGAGAATGGGAGCTCAGGGCAGGCTCTGGGAGGTATAGGGGCAGGGAGGGTGGTGCTGGTCCAGCCATGGCAGCTGCCCAGGGCCAGATTGGGATGGTGGTGACAGTTCCCCAGGTTGCCCAGGGCCACATGGGCCAGTAGTGCCTTTCTGGGGCTGCACTGGATTGGTAGCAGTAGTGACTGAGGCGCCAAGGGCTGATCTGAGCCAGAAGTGGTGGCAGCTACTCAAGATACCTGTCGAGATAGGGCTGTGGTGCTTGTGTGGTGCTAATCCTGAGGGTAGAGGGAGACAATAGCTTGGGCTCCTCCTGTGGTGGCTAGGAGGGGCTGTGGTACAGCCACTGTGGTCTTTCTACAGTATAACTGTCCCTCCTAATAGCCCTGTCTCTTTCCATGTTACGGAAAACAATCCCATTCTAAGTCACTCTGGTACCAGAGGACAATAGTGACACATCCCAAAAATTATGATCAGATTTTAAACAGTCCAGCTTACATTTTATTTTTAAAATGGAATTGTGTATGTATGTATGTGAGAGAAAGTTCAAATGCACAAGCTTGAGTAAGTTTAAGAATAAGAATAAGAACAGGGGTCATATTTAATACAATTAATAGTGTCACCCAAAATCCGGTATACTCATGGAATTTTTAATATGGTTATATCCTGCCCCTAAGAAAGAACTATCCATTTGGAACTTTCCTCTTACTTTCCAAAGTATGTGACTAAATCCTGTTATGCAATTTTCCTTTTCTGTACAGCTATTCTAAGAAATCTGGTTTTGCTTTAAAAATAATATGACATTGCGCAGACTCCCATTGTAATGCACCAGGTTGATTTTCCTATAAGCTACATTTTAATATCTTAAACTTCAAAGTAAATGATTAAAAGACAGCTTATGGTACAGCAATTGACAGCGATTTAGCTTTTTTTTTTTTTTTTTTTTTTTGAAGGATGCACTCAGTGGCTCTCTGCCCAAATGATCAGATATACAACGCCTTACTGAGGTTTCATTGTTGTAGATAAAATAAAAGAAACATAAAAGCAAGATAGAGATACCCTGTGAGAAAATAAGGAGTTAAAAAAAATCCACAGTTAGTTACCATAACAAAGTTCTCAACTCATTCAATGCTTCTGCAGTATTTTGCTTTTTGATATTACAAACAGAAGGGACAAAGTAGGAACATAGTATTATTTTCATTTGAAGCCTTTAAAAATGATTTTATAGACTCATGGCTCTCAACTATATTAAACCCAATTATACTGACTTTTTAAAACATGGACGTATTCACAAAAAAATCCTCATCTCCTAATTGTTTAGATTATTAGGAGACCTGGCTATTGTTCCAAATTATTTCACTGACTTGTGTGATTTTGTCAAGTCAGCAGCTCTGTGACTCAGTTTCCCAATAGAAATAATAACATTTGTAAAAATTCAGTAGGACCCTTGATTGAAAAATACTCATTATCTGATCCTGCAAAGTTCTGAGCAATTTGACCACAATCCTTCTAAGCAATTTTGCAGGGCCCTAAATAAATATAGTATTTTAATTACCAAATTGTTGTAAATTAATCTTGTTAGAGATGAGCAAATAAATAAATAAATAACTCAAACCCCATTACATTGCAATAAAGAACATATCCAGAGAGAAACAAACACTCTGATAATAGACGGAGAGTTGTAAACTCCATTTAATGCTTGGACACTGCACAAACCTTTTCATCGATAGAATAAAACAAGTTGTTGGCAAGAGAAAGTGTTAGCAATAGCAGGCAACCAAAATTTGCAACAAAACTTTTAAAGGCTAAGCATGTTATCCTGATTCTGTATGCTCTCTGTCCATGGAACACTTACCCACTGATTTCACCGGGAGTTGTGCATTTGGAATGGGCCCCATATCCATTATTTGGCTTCCTATCAAACAGTTTAGTTGGTCAGAATTATAAGTATCAAAAGGATTTCTGGGTGCAGTGTTCCTCACTTTGACAGATTTTTTTTATATTTGGCAGACACAGTGCTCGATTTCAGTAACATTAAGGGGCAAATTTTGAATTTTATCTGGGGCCTGGTCTATACTAGAGGGGAAAGTTGACTTAAGATACACAACTCCAGCTACATTAATAACATAGTTGGAGTTAACTTATCTTAAATCATGTTTTTGCACTGTCTACACAGCAGGAGGTTCACAGGAGCAAATGCTCCCATCAAATTCCCTTCTTCCAAGTGAGGAGCAGGACTATGGGTGTAGGCTTCACCCGTAAATTAATCTTCACTAGACCTGCTAATTCGAACCCCAGAAGATCTACTGCAGAAGCATCAATCTTCCATGTAGTGTAGACAAGCCCTGGATGAACAGTTCTTCACACAAATATTATTATTTATTTATACTGCACAAACAGCTAGGGATTACAGTCATGGAGCATGACCCCATTTTGCTAAGTACTATACACGTAAATAAATTATAATAATTAAAACAAAAAAAAACAGTTCCAGAAGGAAGGAATTGATCTGCTTAGGTGTCAATGGGAGTATCTAGATGACTAACTGCATGGCAATGTGAGTAAAGTTTTCACAAGTTAGTCCAAAGCACAGAAAAGCTAGGTAAGAACCAAGTAGAAAAAATATACACTTCCATTCCCATCAGCCATATCCAAATCAATGGGAAAATATCTTAGGTAGATAAATCACTGACCTGTTTATTTTAGGTATGTATGCAATGATTCACTGGATAGCAAAAGCCACTAGGTGGCATTTGTGATTTATTACTCTGGCAGCTATGGTTTAAAAATATTTCAGCTAATCCCTATTTAAGAGAGAAGAAGACATTTAACAGTCCAAGACATTTAATTCAAGAAAACCTCTCCATAATTAGATAAATGTACCAAAATTTCTCTTCCGCTATATTATTTAGGAATACAATTTCTGACGTTTCAATTCAAATCATATGCCTTTTTATGCATGTACTCCCTGACCCCACAGCACCAGCTTACATAAATAATTACTTGTCTACAATTAAGCTGTAAATAATGCAATCATTCCATTCTTGTCCTGTCATTCTAGTCCCAGCCACAACAAATAGGGCTAATCACATACTTATTCAAGTGTGTAATTATTCACAGTTAAACTTCTGTCACTTTCACCCTGTTTGGAAACAGTAGAACACAACCTGTAATTAACAAATGTTGCTGCAGGCACTTCTACTTGGAATTAAGCCATAGCTTCAGCACCTATGTGAGCGAAGAGCTACCCTTTTGATCTGGGATACTAGCTTGGCTTCTTCCCCTAGGCTATATGACTATCAGCCCCTCAATAAGTCCCTGAAGTCAAGGGATGATTAGTATGTCAAATAATCAAGTATCCCCTGCTCCTCCCACGGTCTCTAACTAACATACATGCATACATATTATTAATACACACACACACACAGACATAATGTGTGTGTGAGAAAGAGAATAATTCATATACACATACATTAGAGGGGCATCAGCAGTAACTCGATAGTTAAGGTTGTCTGGAGTTTTGCATTTAATGTATCAGTAAAAAAAAAAAATCTCTGGATTTTATACAATTGATTGATAGTTTTGTGTTTGTTTCTTTGTTTCCAATGATGTTTCCTGGTTTGGAATCTGAGTCTGTGAAAGAAATCCTTATTTGAAATGCCATTGTTCATCACATTACATTTAGTGCAGCACAATTACTTTTAGCAGCAACGTAAAAGAGAATAATAAGTTTGTGCAAGCATCCCACTAAAGACACTATTGAAGAAACAAATGTCTCTAAACCTCTGTCAGGCTTACTCTGCTAAATCTGCGAATGAAGTCATTGCTTCATATTAAGATGTGTGTAACATATGTATGAAACCCTAAACATGATACTACCTTATTCAGGGCAAGATTCTGCTGAATTTTCTTAGCTTGAGTCATTCCACTTTCTATGAGAATCCCATCGGGCCCACATCTTGTCAGAGACTATTCAACCTGAGACACAAAGTGTGGCAGAATCAGACCCTCAGAAAATTAGAAAAACACATTTGCCACCTGCCTTTAGCCACAGTTCAAAAAGCAGGAATAAGGGATTAAAACCAATATCCGCCTTTCACTCTCTGATGTGTAAACTGATTATTTAGTAAAAGGGTCGAGTAACAACAGGCATAAAAAATAATTGGTCTAATGATCGGTTTAGTTTATCAAAGGAATTGAGTTTGTTAGTTTTTTCTTTCCTGTGAATGGTTAGAACGTCTCATTTTGCAGCAGTTCTCATGAAAGAAAGTTGCTTCACACCCAGAAATCACTGTGGGCTGAGGGAAGAACATACAGACTGGCAAATGAGCCTTCTTTGTAGAGAGATGCTGGCTTTGAAATGCTTTATTTAATCCTTCAACAAACAGACTGTCCAGTATCATTGGGGAATATCTCCCTTTTACATTGGGGTATATGCTTTGAATTTGTTAGGTAATTTCACTAGTGCATGTCAGGATGATGAGAAAAAAAATAGATGTCAGAATGCATTTCAACCCTCTTTGAATATGAGGAACAAAGGGAGTCCAAAAGCTTGCTACCAAGCTGATTTTTTTGTTGTGTGTATAACTAGAATCATATGATTTGGATTTGGAAATGATGAAAGCCATTGGGTAATCTATTGGTTCTAGGACAAAAATGGATAAGGAGTACTGCATAGCTTCTAATGGGCTTACAAGCAGTTCTAGACTAATAGATTTCAATAAAATGTCAAGCATCTGATTGCCATGGAAACATTAATACAGGATGGTTCCTGTAACACTTTTTTTCCTGCTGTTGAATTACAAGAATATAAAATTGCTGTAATCTTAAGATACCTTTTGAAACCACAGTAGCTGCCTCCCAAAGTAATGACTCACTTGTACACTCTATACTCACCAGAACAAAATGCTCAATAAATGTTTCCAAGATAATAGAGATTTTGTTAGGGAACTGTCATTCGCTGTCAATACGATGCAGAGAAGATTCAGACACAATGACCTTTGTTTACATTGCTAGCAGCCTGCTACGAGGATGACCTTTCACTGATGATAATATGCATATGCTGAGCATTTGTTTAAATTGCCTCCCCACCGCTGATAAACACAACCCTCCAGATTATGTTATGTAGATGGGTTGTAGGGAAATATAAATGAATTTCATATTTTCCTCCCGTCGGAGGATCCCACAGCTTTGTATTGGGGGAAATGTTTAAAACATACTCATTGAAGAAAGGTGAATGATACATATAGTAATTGCTGAGAATTTTCCCTAAAACACAGTCTGTCAAACTGTCATTTCAAGCTGCCATCTGAGAAGTTGCCCTTCAGAGTTTTAATTTTTTTCTTCCAATACGGATTGTTTATAAGACGCAGGGATGTGCATCTCCAATCAGCGCCTTTCAGATTCCTCAAGACTTATCAACTCCATGTGATGAAAATGTTACAGGATCTGCTAAGGGCTGGGTACATCTGCTAATGCCTCTTGTCATCATTTGAAGGTAGTAAATGCCACATCCATTGCTGATTGGGCAATCAAGAATCAGCTTATTAGGTACGCCTGTTTCCCTGGAAAAGGAGCTACTGATTCCATCCCCCTTTCACAGTGCAAATATTAAACTTGTGTTTTTGCCACCAGCAAGAATAAGCAATAATGGATAGTTTTTACTTTATTTGTCTTATTTCCAAAGTTGAAATATGTCTGAGCCACAATAAATTAACAGCAGTGTATGTTATACATCTGTTCAGAAATCTGTTACATTCCACTGCCTTTCCCTCCCTCTCCTACCCCAATTCTATAGTGATGGGTTTGATTACTGTTTTTTGTAACTTACATGTTTCAGTTCACATGGATTATCTATCTGCTGAGGTTTTTTTGAGATTCAGGACTCCAAAAATCCCAACAAAAAAGTCATTTGAAATTTGCAAATATCTGAATTTTTTTAGGTAAACAACCATGTGAAACTGAAAATATATCATTGCACTCAGCAATTCAGTATAGGCAACGGAGGCTGACTGATGTTTAAACCATAATGACATCTACTAAAATAAACCAAGACTGAAGAAAGGCAGTAGGCTGGATGCTACCAACATTTAACTTTGGATGGGTCAGATTTGTAGATGCTCCATTTCTTTTTGGTTCTTTGAAGCAGCTGGTTGAGATCCCCTTAAGACTACTTCAGAACACTTCTCAATGCTGTCACAATGTCTGGGCCACCCAACTTTAACTTTGATCACTTTAGAAAGTACCCAACTAATTTTCTTTCCATTTGCTCATGGCTGGTTCCCTTCTCTTCCCCGCAACCCCCATTAAAGATTCATCCAGATCTTATTAACTGTTTTTGAGTTTTGCAAGAACGAAACAAAGTATATTTCCAGAACAGGGATGATCATATATATTTCACATGGATAACAAAAATGGCTGAAGCTAGAAACATGGTACTTGACTTGTCGCATAAGCCAACACTGAAGAAAATCAGATGAACAGTTTTGAGTAAGGAAATTTCATACGTTCTGCAGTAGAACTGTATTTTATTTACTACAATTTACTACAATGCACTGTAGTATTAAAATCCCTGTTTGTGCTACATATTGTATTACTTGATATAATTTCAAGGGCCAGACTGATAAATCCCTTATCATATTAGTGATAAGTTGCTTCATTGAATCCTGTGAGAACAGTAATTGCTTAGAAGTATGATTCAGGGATTCATTGTCTTTCCTGTAGAGACAATGAGATGAGGAAATTACCCCATATTTTAAGGTAGCATTGTAGCATTTTGTTGGCAGAGGAAATGTAAATGAAGCGCTCATTAGCATTTCTTGCACTGTCATTTGCATAGTCTCTTAGGATCCGTTTTGCGGAAGAGATTTTTGTGGAAAAAATGCAGTGTGGACTCGGCCATTTTGTGCAAAAATGCCTTTTGTGCAAGATCCCTTATCCCTCAAAAAAGGAGATATACAGGATCTTGTGCAAAAGGGGTTTTTTGTTTTTTTTGTTTTTTGCGCAAATTGGCCACTGCTTTTTTTGGCAAAAATCTCTTCCACAAAATGGATTGGAAGAGACTATGCAAATGAGAGTGGAAGAAATGCTAATGAGCACTTCATTTGCATTTCCTCTGCCAACAAAATGGTACAGTGTAGACGTAGCCAAGGAGCACGACGCACCAAGGTAACCCTAAACTAAAGCAAGATAAACTCAGCATATCTTTATCATTATCCCTTATTGTTTCACTTTGGTATATGAGATAGTGTTTCGCATAGGGCCAGAATCTGTGCTCATGTTGCATAGCACCTGACCTTAAAAGCTGTCCCACTAACTTCTGGCATTATTTGGGGAATAAGGTACAATTGAGTACTGACAAGGGCTTCAGAAACTGATCCACAGTGGGTGGTGAAAGCAGTTTTTGTCCTAAAGAGCAAACCATCTAAATTGATGATGGCAAGGGTTGCTGGGGTAGGTAATAAAGGGAAAGTGTGGGGGGAGGCAAATTGGAACAAAAAGATCATTCTGGAGTTGGTTGGGCTGTTTGTTTCAAAGGAATTAATCACAGGATTGGTGTATGAGGAAGTGTGTCAATGGGGGACTCTGTGATTTTATTTAAGATACAGAGTGAAATCCTGATTCCAATGAAGTCCATGTTAAAACACTCAGGCTGCGTTTAGACCGGCAAGTTTTTCCACAAAAGCAGTTGCTTTTGCGGAAAAACTTGCCAGCTGTCTACACTGGCCGCTTGAATTTGCGCAAGAACACTGATGATCTAATGTAAGATTGCAGTGTTCTTGCGCAAATACTATGATGCTCCCATTCGGGAAAAAGCCCTCTTGCACAAATGTATTTGCGCAAGAGGGCCAGTGTAGACAGGTAAAAACTGTTTTGCGCAAAAAAGCCCCAATGGCGAAAATGGAGATCGGGGCTTTCTTGTGCAAAACCTCATCTAGATTGGCACGGATGCTTTTCCACAAAAAGTGCTTTTTGCGGAAAAACATCCGCTAGACGTAGCCTCAATGATTTCAGTGGGGACAGGGACACACACACACACACACACACACACACACACACACACACACCACTAAAAGCTTAGTGAAAATTGGCATTATTTATTATTACAAATGGTATAATAAATGAACTATTGTATAAATCTTCTCTTGGTAGAGATGGTTAGAGGGAAAATGGCAGGCTTCCACTTACTGACAAAGAAAACATTTGATGAAATAATGTCACTCTTTATTTCCATAGCTCTGTACCATTAAATTCATGGATCTTCTCAAATTCATTCTGACAGAAACTTTTTTTTTTATTTTGTTTAAACCTATCTTTGGGGTTTGTGGCATTTCCCTGGTTTTATTGATTTGCACTGCTAAAACTGAATGCAACAGCTAGAAAGAGAACATCTTCAAATAACTGCATCGCTGGATTTCATTTCCTATAATGTCTGACTATATATTTCATAGACCTATTTACATCTGGTTGAATCAATCACTTGTTAAAGCTGCATTAAACTAAAGCAATCACAGATCATGCTATTTTATTGTACAATTTATAGCTGGCATGCAAACTTATAGTTCTATTCCTTCCGTTATTCATTTTTGTCCAATTATTCATTTAAATAGGTTCGCCTGAAATGCTGGAGAAATTAAATGTTCTATCCATATTCATACTAAATGAATTCATCATGATTAATGTTACTAGAATGAACACAAAAATTATTAATCATCATTAGAAAGATATTGAAAAGTGTAGTTCTGACTTTTCAATCTTTAATATACTGGTAGCTTGCTTGACATTAGAGATGAACCACAATCAAACCTTCAGCTCAGAGTACCAGGAGGAATCTAGTTCTGGATACAGACTTTACAGTTAAGGCTTGTCTCTCCTTGAAGAAAATACTTAATGTGCCGGTTCTCCCGGATCATTATTTTGTTTTAAAGTTATTTTGTGCTCTATAGTCACTTTCAGCCACAGCCGTGAGATGGGAACAGAGAGGAGCTGTACGCCAGCTCCAGCTGGCAAGCACATAACGGTGGAAAATTGACCTTGATGATTCTATGTTGAAAAAGGATGAATAGGGGAGATGTACTGGATATAAATAGTACCTTTAGATAACAGGCACCACATCTCTTTTTCACCCCATATGCCCCCTCTCTGCAAATAAAATCCCCCAAATAGTTCTATAATATTTAGACAGAAGGTAAAGAGTAGTGATTGAAGATTGACACCATCTGAGTGCTGTTCAATTAGCAATATAAAATGAGTTGGTGAACTCTAATTCTTAGTCTAATTCTTCTCAGCATAGCTAGTTCTTGAGTCCCTAAAGGGAGAGGCAACTCTTGATGTTGCCCAGACATCGGTATGTCTACACCGATGTTTTTTTTCAGAAAAAGGTATGCAAATTATGAACCAAAATTTGCGTACCTTTTTCTGATCCTTTTTTCAGAAGAGGCTTTTCCAACATTTGGCTGATCTACATGGGGCCAAATATCTGAAAAACGTCCCCTTTCAGAAGAGCCCTTATTCCTCATAAAATGAGGAATACACGGCTTCCAAAAGATTGCATCTGCTCTTCTGAAAAAATTTTTCGATGGATGCAGCGGAGTTTAAACTCCATAGAGTAGACATAGCCCCAAAGTGGAGTACGGGATCTGGTCCAAGAGGTAAAACATAGCTGAACCAGTCAGTAATAACAAACATAGCATAATTAAATGTAATATACCTGTGGAAGGAGGGAATACCAAAGATACACAACAATGATGAGGCTAGTTAAATGGAAATTAAAAGGAACAGTCACAAGAATGAAATGCCTGAAAGATGCATGGAATCTTTCTACAATCACTACAATAGAGGCTCATACTAAATGTGTAACCCAAATGAAAAAGAATCACAAGAAAACAAAAATGGCATGTTGGCTAAACAGCATAGTAAAAGAGATAGATAGAAACAAAATATATCTTTAAAATTGAAAGTCAAATCCTACTAAAGAAAATAGAAAGGAGAATAAACTTTGACAAGTAAAGTATTAAAATATACTTATTCAGGATAAAAGAGAATTTGAAAAGCAATTAGGAAAAGATGCACAAAAATATCAACATTTTTTAAAATACATCAGAAGCAGGAAACCTGCCAAGCAATCAGCGGGGATAGTGGACAATGGAGATCCTAAGATAACACTCAAGTTTTTTTCATTTGTCTTTACTCAGGGGACATGAGGGAGATTCCTACATTTGAGCTATTTTTTAGGTGATGAATATGAGGAACTGTTCCAAATGGGGATGTTATAAAGGAGGTTTTAGAACAAATTGATAAATTAAATAGTAATAAATCACCAGAACCAAATGGTATTCACCCAAGAGTTCTGAAGTAACACAAATTTGAAATTCAGAACTACTAACTGTGATATGTAATTATTACTTAAATCAACCTCTGGACCAGATGACTGCAGGAAACTCATGTGATACTTATTTTCCAGAAATTTTTCCAGATGTGATCCTAACTTCACTTCCAGACATATTGGCTGAAACTATAGAAAAGGACAGAATTATCAGACACAGAAATGAACACAATATGCTGAGGAAGAGTCAGCACAGCTGTAGTAAAGGAAATGATGTAGTAAAAGGAAATGTGCTTCATCATTCTATTTGAATTCTGAGGGGACCAACAAACATGTGAACAAAGATGATCCACTGAATATAGTATACGCAGACTTTCTATAAACTTTTAACAAAGCATCAAAGGCTCTTGAGCAAAGTAAAGAGTCATGGGTTGAGAGAAGGTCCTCTCATGGGTCACTAACAGGTAAAAGATAGGAAACAAAGAGTAGGACTTAATGGCCAGTTTTCACAGTGGATTGAGTTAAATAATGTGGTTGCCCATGGATCTGAATTGGAACCAAATGATCTGGAAAAAAAGGGTAAACAGTGAGGTACCAAAGATGCAGATGCTACTAAATTACTCAAGCTTCTTAAGTCAAAAACTGACTTTGAGGAGTTAAAAGGGATCTCATAAAATGGGATGACTGGGCAACAAAATGGCAGACGAAATGTAAAGCAATGCACATTGGAAAACAGTCACAACTATACAAACAACACTAGCTATAACCAACTCAAGAAAGATCTTGGCATCATCATGGATAGTTCTTTGTAAACATATATTCCATGTGCAGCATCAGAAAAAAAACCTAAGAAAATATTAGGAACAGTATCTTAATGGCACTATATAAACCCCTGGTACACCCACACCTTGATTTCCACATGTAGGTATTTGTTCCCATCTTAAAAAAGATACATTAGAATTGGAAAAAGTATAAAGAAGGGCAACAGAAATAATTAGCATTATGGAATAGATTGAATAGAAGAAGAGATTTTCCAAGTTCAACTTGGAAAAGAGATGACAGATGGGAGGTAAGATAAAAGTCATGTGAATAAGGAAGTGTCATTTACCCCTGCACATAACCCACAAAACAGGAGTAACCCAATGAAATCAATAGGCAGCAGGTTTAAAACAAACAAGAGGAAGTATTTCTTCACACATTGCATAGTTAACCTGTGGGTTTCATTACTAGGGGATGTTCATAAAATCATAGAATACTAGGACTGAAAGGGACCTCGAGAGGTCATCGAGTC
>CM057848.1:49392532-49403686 GCA_030068395.1 Apalone spinifera | reverse complement strand
ATTCACTATGTTAGGCATTCCTACAGACTTCTCGGTGAAGACCGAAACAAAGTCTTTGTGAAGATCAAAATAAGATGTTGTGAAGATCAAAATAATATCTGGGTTCAAAAGGGAATTAGATAATATTCACAGAAGAGAGGTGTATTAGTGGATAATGGCCAAGGTGGGTCAGGATCATAACCCCATGTTCTGGTTGTCCCTAACCTCTAGCTGGTAGAAGCTGGGACAGGTTTGCATCCATAAATTGCCCTTTTCACTCTGTTCACTCCTTCTGAACCATCAGGCACCAGTAGCTCTCAGAAGACAGCATACTGGGTTAGATCCAGTATGGCCATTCTTATGTTCTTAGTCACTCGTGCACAGAGAAGCCAAAAATGAAATAGGAATGAAACTCAGCTACTTCCTCAGTAGGCAGTGTTTCTCTACCTGGATGTATACATTTAGGCCCAGATCCTCAAAAACTATGTAGGAGCCTGACTCCCATTGAAATCTATGGACATAAGTGTGCTAGCAGCACAGTTTGCAAACATGAAATTCCTATTTATGGATCTGATTCAGCTATTTTAAACATGTGGGCAGTCATGTTTAAAATAGGCATTTGCTTGGTTACCTTGCTTCACTCTTTATTTTGAGGGTTTCTAGCACATTATCAGTGTAGTATAGAATAAGCATTGGCAATATTCCTATTTCTTTGAGTCAGAGACACAAGCAACTGTTCTCATAGGCTTAGCTTACAGAATTAATATAGTAATAGGAGGGAGACTTTAAACAGATCTAAAGTACTTTATCCTGGCACCAAAGTACCCCTTCTGACACTTAGGTAAGTTCCATCAACTAAACAATGCCTGCAACATGTGAACTATTCTATGTAACACCATCATCATGAGAAACAGTTGGACACCAATTTGTCTGCAGCTTTACTGAAAGGTTTATAGCACTGTGAGTGGTAATCACATTAGCTGCCTTTATCACTTGGCCTGTATATTACATTAACATAATACAATTTTATAGCTTTAAGAAATATTAAACAGAAATGAAGGCAAGCGGTGCTTCACTAATGGATTTACAACATCGCTCGTCCTCGCTCAGCCACAATGTTTATAATCAGGCAGAATGTTATTTTTTTTTCTTTAGAAAGATTTGACTGTCTCAAACATTGTGTTACTCAGCTAAATATTTATCACCTCATCTGCTAGTTGAGGGATCCAAGCAACTGCCGCAATCCTTAATCCTGGTTTCAAATGATAGTGAATCTCTCTTTTGTATGTATGCATCATAGACACCTAGAAAGAGACTTCATATGAGAGAGAAACTTGGAGCCTGTAAGGTACCCAAACCCCACTGTACTGAGTATCTGATTCCCTTTCACTCCTTCAAAAAGTTTAGCTTTCTATGTGAGCTTCTGTTAGTCCAGTTGGGAAAGTCAATAAATAAAACAAACAAGAAGCCATTCTTGTATTTCCCTCCATCACATTTTTTTTTCTGGAGTGCAAGTAGAGAATGTGTACATAAACCCCTGCCACACCCAATCTGATTTTGAAGCCATACATTGTATTAAATTAATACTAATAAAGCATGGCTCCCTTGTACCAACATTCAAACTGCAGCATGAAAGCAGAAGATGGTAATGAATACATTATATGAATTTAAAAGGAATAAGCAATCCCCATATACATGTTTTTTAATTCCTCACTCAACTTGTGCTTGAGGCCAACCCTAATAAAAATAACAGCTCAACAGTGGCTTTGAAACTGCATCCTCTGAATATTCAGCAAATAGATATGTGATCAGATGTCTTTCTCCTGTCATAATTCCTGAGGGTTTCACTATTTGTATCAGGCCTCTAAAAGTTCCTAAACTTTGATTTACATATAAATTCACTCTCTTTGCTCATGAGGTGCTTGATCCAGGACAGCTGCTCTGATGGAAAGATTCCCATTGACTTCAAAAGGTATAACAACCAGGTCAGGATGAGTACTGTATGTGATGTGAAATGTGAGAGAAGGACTGGGCTCAAAGAGTTGAATGCATGAAGTTACACGGGTAACCAGATTTAGGTGCATAAGTTCCCCAGTGCAATCCATAACCTGCTCCTCCCCGCCCCCAGCAAAACCTGTAGGCATCTAGACTCACTCGACACCAAAGTTTTTCAAAGTAAAAATTCCCTAGATATGTATATTTTTGTCTCTAGGCAGGAGCACTGCTGCCTTTCTCTAGGCATCTGGACATCTAACTCCCAGCTAACCCTAGAGCAATTCCCCTGGTTTGTAAAGACAGGTATTCAGTCACCTAAGTGGCTCAAATGGCCTGATAGGCCTTTCAGAAGGCACCTCCCCTTTCTGATCAGCCCCCAGAAAAAAAATGGCTAGAGGAGGCCAAAGCCCCTCTTGTGAATTTTACCCAGTGGTTAGAGCACTCACTTGGGAGGGGGGAGACTCAGGTTCAATGCCTCATTCCCTGTTGGAGAGTGGGGAAGAATGTGACAGGGCATTCTTAGAAGAAATACTCTAACCACTAAGGTATGGGATCGTCTGATGTGTCCCTTAGACTCTCCTGTTGAAGCTGTGAACTCTGGCTAAATTAAGAAAGTGTGTTTGTAGCAGGAGAACTGTGCTCTCCCCTCCCCGACCAGGGTCTGTGTTTCTCCTCCCCTCAACCAGGTAAAGTGCCCTCACCTGTGAGCCACAGCCATTCCCATTTTCTCTCCCTAGCCAACTAAACAGGAAAATGAGGGACCATCTCCCAAATATTCCATTCCTTATTAGTTAGATCAATCTCCAGACAGGATTTGAATGGGGGGAGGTCTTTCACCTTTCCCCCCCTCTGCCAGGGAGGGGGGGATTGAACCTGTGATTCCCAGCTGAGTGCTTAAACAACAGGATGAAAGTTATAAAAGGGGCATGATCACCTCCTCGTTCTCTGGCTGTTCTGTGCCAAGTCAAACTCATTCCTGCAAGGCCTTTTTATTGAGAGGCAGGTTTCCCATTACTAGCAGAATTAGGTGCCAATCTCCGAGAAAGAGGCAGGGCTTAATACATCAACATCTCTCATTGGCTAATTTAGGCAGAATCTGACTTGCATGCTGGATTTTGTGAATTACCTTCTATGGTGCCTCTCACTACCTGTTCACTGTGTAGGTAGATGAGGCACCTAGCTCACCTAGGTTTGTGAATCACAGACCTGATTGTCATTTTCCTAGGTGCTATGACACTCTGTATAGCAATACCTAACCCTTATGGATTCCACCCAACATCCTAATGCAACTTTAGTATTATTGGATTTTCTTCTTTCAGGGGCTCATTTTTCTGTGACTGGCTTCCAGTGTACAGATGAAATTTACATTTGCTGGTGTTCCAGGCAGAGGCATTTCTTTTGCTGGCTTATTTCTCTGTTCAGCGTTCTGTACTTATAAATGAGTCTTTTGACACACATTTCCCTAGTTGAAATACAATAGAATCAAGATAGAATTTTGGGGGAGTGAGGTGAGAGAAAGGGTCCTCCAGTTATTTCTCAGTGTTTGTTTATGTGCTTGAGCTTGTCATTGAGAGCTGTCAGCAGGGAGACAGCCTGGCAGAAGCTCCAAAGGTGGCTAGCAACAGGAGAGTATTTACTTAGTTTTAATGCTTTCAGAAGATGGGATTTCTGCCTAGCCCAGAAGGGGCTGCCTGTCCTCCCACAGAGGTAAGAGGCAGCACATAGAAAAGTCACAGAGGAGACAGACACACTGAACAGAATAAACAAAAACACGTTCCACACTGGTGACTTGTGGTAGCACTTGGGAGATGCACCACCCCCAAACCCATTGAAAGAGGAAAACAAAGATGGCAACTGCCCCGAGGTTCCTGGCTACCGCTGCTGCTACTGTTCTGGGCAACTCTGAGGACTAGGGGAGTGCTGCAGTGCAGACGTCACTAGGGCTATGTCTACACTGGCCAGTCTTGCACAAGAACATATGCAAATAAGGTACGACGATGAATATCACTATGCCTCATTTGCATACTTAATGAGCCGCCATTTTGTGCAAGGGGCTTTTGCACAAAAAGAAGACATTTACACTGATTCTTCTTGCGCAATAAGCCCCTCTTGCACAAGAGCCGTTCTGCCGCTTATTTTCAGGCAAAATGGCTCTTGCACAAGAGGCGGTTTTGTGCAAGAAGGAGCAGTATGGACTGCTCCTTCTTGCGCAAAAGCCCCTTGCACAAAAATGGTGGCACATTAAGTATGCAAATGAGGCACAGTGATCGTTATTGCTGCGCTTCATTTGCATATGTTCTTGAGCAAGACTGGCCAGTGTAGACGTAGCTTGAGGGCTGGCTGCCCTAGCCCCATCCCTTCTATCCAAGGCTCTGCCCCTTCAGAGAGCACATACCCAAGCCTCTCAATGCCTTGTCTAGTGGCCCGGCAAGGCTGTCACTCCCCTCTGCTCCCTCTAAAATTTTAAATTGCTAACTGGGGTGCCCCAGCATGACTCCTCCATGCCGTCTGGATAGCCATCCCTCAACTCCCTCCCTGAACCTTCTCCCTCTCCATAGGCATCAGTTGCCTATGATGGTCATAGACAGAGTTTAGTATTTTCTTTTCTCTCAGAAAAGTAAGAGGAGGGAGGGGTTTAGAGGGGGAGACTTCCTGCTTTGTTTCCACACAGATTTCAGGGTTTTTTTTCTTTTTGGGGACATTGCTATTCACAGTTGTCTACACCTCTAGGCCCACTCCTGTGCTGAACCCTCTCTGTTCTGACTGGAGTCAAATCTGTTCAATAGTTCTCACCCTTGTTATTTTGCTGCATCAGTGCTACATTGCTTGATGTTGTCTACAGACTGTTGTCTCCCTTCACCATCCTTCTGCCTGTGGAGGTTGTTTACTGGAAGTCAGATAGTGGGAAATATCTGTTTTCTCATAATTGAAAAATGTCTTCTAAGAGACTGGGTGTGAACAGATAAAAATGCCTTTGTCTTCCAGTAGATGCCCTGCAAGCCACACAGTGGTTTGTTTATTTGGTTTTTCAAGTTACTTTTCCAGTATGTCACATGATTTATAATCAAAGAAATATATGTGGCATTTCTGATTGTACAATGGCTATCACATGGAGAAGTAACGTAATCTGTTGGGTAGAAAGGTGTATTAAGAAGAAGCACTCCTAGGTTCTACTCCCACCCCAGGCATATTGTATGATCTGCAGCAAGTCATTTATCCCCTCTGAGTCTCAGTTTACCGATCCATAAAATGGAGAATTATAATACTTGCCTCACAGAGATACATTGGGACTGACTATTTTCAAGTGCTTTGAGATCCTTGGACAAAAAGTACAATAGGAATGCAGACTGCTTTTGTAACTCCCAAACAGTGTAAATGCAAGTAGCTTGGTAAGTCAGCTACCCAGCAACCATGGAACATTAGGAATTCATTCCTTGCCTCAAATACCAATTGTTTCTACAAGCATCAAAATAGAGAATGCTCCATCAGTGACTATGTGGTATGAAAGATATAAGGCCTGTGATTACTTGTGTCTCGCCCCAGAAGTATGCAGCTGGAACCTATAACTCAAGGGAGGCAATAATTCTCACCTGTCATGGTGTGCTGTGTCACGCCCCTCTGCTTTCTGCCAGGGTGAAACATGCCATGCAGCACCAAGGGTTGATATATTTGCTACTTAAATTCTAATTTGGACATTAAAAGAAGTCTTCATGTAACAGATTTCATTCATCTGTGCAACATAGCAGGCTTTGATTTAGGCAATCAAGATTTTCTTTATATTTAATTGTGTACACTTTTTTTTTAATTCAGGCAATGAGTTGCCAGCTTTTCATGTATTTTTTAAAGTCCCATGAGCAAATGATCTGAAGTGCTGTTAATTATCAATTAAATGTTTCTCAGAGTAGATTGTAAAAAGTTCAGATGAACCCAATTAGGGAGAATATAGCTTCCCTGTGCACCTCTAGGCTCAATTATTTTAAAGTATATGATATCACAAGGAAAGAATCAAACTTTTCCTATGAGTTATAAATGTACTGGTAAAACTGGATGCTAAAAAGTCATAAATGCATGGCTTAAAAGTGGGAATATGTACACAAATATATATTGTTCTGGGTGTCATTTGTTCTTGTATGCACTACAAGTATCCATTTTCATAAAAAGGATAACCTCTACACAGCACCCCTAAACTCAAAATAAGATACTCAATTCGTGTAGCGCAAATTGTGTATCTTATTTCAAATTTATTTTGAAATATTTTATTTTGAAATTTGGCATGTCGACACAGCACCAAATTTTGAAATAACACACTATTTTGAGCCATTCCTTATCCCTTATATAATGAGGTTTACCGGGATGGCAAAATAGAACACCCGTTATTTCGAAAAATATTTTGAAATAATGGGCAGCTTGTGTAGATGTGGGGTTACAATTTCAGGATAGTTCTGGTATCCCAAAATAGCCATGCAATGTAGACGTACCCTTTGATTTCTAGACTCTTAAATGCTTGTACTACTAATTAAAGATTTGACAGATAAAATATTGCTGTTTAGATAGTCTGCATATCTCCAATTTACAGTGATCTAATAGTAACCATTGACATAAATTTAAATGGTTGATCTGCCAGTTAAATTTTTGAACACCCAGGTAAGTTAGGTATTAGTAAAACTGCAGCCATTGTGCTCTGATAACATCAGGTCTCACAAGCTAGCCTGAGTCAGTACCTTTTTATAGCACTATATATTTACATGGCACTTCAGAGAGCACAGATGAGATACAGTCATAGCCCCAAAGAGCTTATGTCACCAAAATGAGAGAAGACAAGATAAGCACAGAAGGAGACATATAAAAACATCGCACAAGAGAAAGCATAAGGTCACTAATATTGTCAAGAAGAGGGGCATGATTTTCCAGAAATGTGTTTCAGAGGAATTTGAAAGGAGGATGACAGAATGCATGGAGGATGAGGTCAGGAAGGCTGTTTCAGGTGAAAGAAGCAGTTAGAGAGTAGGCACAAGCCAAATATGGGATGGGCACACAAGCAAGCCCCATTCTGAGAGCTGTGGAGAAAAAAGGAATTAGGGGATGATCCTGAATCTGGGGACCAGTGCTCCCTGTAAACTGAGCATCTGGGCAACAGTTTCAGGAGAAATTCAGCTGATTAGCAGAGCGCCCACAGACAGCAGTGTGTGTTTCTGGTGGTGTATATGCACGCATGCCTTGATGCACATAACACAATTTATTCCACTCATGGATGGAAAAAATTAGAGAGAACTTTGCTGGGGACTGGGTAAAAGGAAAGGGGTCACCTACTAGACTCTCTTTTGCTGAAGCTCTGATGGCTGCCCCTCTGGTTGTCTTTTCCACTTATTCAGTGAGAGTCACAACAATCCTTCAGTATTGCCTCTTCCCCTCCTGTCTGAATTGTGTACTAGGCCTTATTTCTTAATCCATGCCTGTGCACCTCTAAACAAGG
Source organism: Apalone spinifera (assembly GCA_030068395.1). Classification (NCBI taxonomy): domain Eukaryota; kingdom Metazoa; phylum Chordata; order Testudines; family Trionychidae; genus Apalone; species Apalone spinifera. Next base: position 49,396,239 of record CM057848.1, on the reverse strand, counting down.
GTGAGTTGTATTTCAGCAATGTGAAGCATTTGACACATTTTAGGCTTGAAAAAACATGAGTTTTCTGGTCGCCACAAACACAGCCTATAATTTAACAGGCTTCCATGCCAAATTTGAGATGGTGGTTGTAGCCACAATATTAAGGAACAGCAGTTTTAATGCAGTGATGAGAGTTTGACCTTAGTCTTGGACTCATGAATATGATCAGTCAGTGAAACACTCCAGCTTTCCATTTATTTTAAAACACTGTGACAATGGCAGGAGTTCAGATAGCTTTTCCATGGATACTATCATTAGCAAATCATTCCTCTGATGTTCCTATTTTGAAAAATACCTGTTACCCTTTGACAGTGGCTTTCAACATTGCAGTAGCAGAGCACATGTCATTGGGTTAAATTATATGCTTGCGTATTTTAAAATGCACTAACAAAGTTTCCTGTGTAACAATAACTCAGAGTGTCAATGTGACTACAGAAAGAATAGGTTCTACAAGCTGTTCCTTAATTTTTTGTTTTCTTGGATTTGACCTGTAATATTTTGTTAAAAATTGGTAAGTGATTAACACACCCCAATTTATTAAGGGGACAGCATCATTTTAAAAGCATTTTAAGTTGTTCTTCAGCACTAATGTAGAAATCAAACTGAAATTGTATTTGAAATCAAACTTGTTTATCCCATTTTGCAGCTGTTTTGGGGGGGGAGGGCTAATTTGTATGAAAGTTGAGCAGACTATATAGCCTGATACTTGCTGCCCGCATATTGTACACCCATCACACTGACATTATCACATATATGCACAGCTCTGCAACCTGGGGTCCTCTTATTCCTTAAGATTATAAAAGAGCAGAACTGATTCTATGTGCCTGACTCTGATATCACAGTACACTTGCACTGACATCAGCAATGCAATGCTGCCCTGCTGTGTGACCTTGGAGAAACTATTTCTGTTTCTCTTTCCTTGCACACCCATTAGCTAACTATTTAGACACTAAACTTGTCCTGGTGGCTAGTGCCGTTTCATGGATTTGTATCCTACCTAGCACAATGCAGACCCAGTCTTGGTCTGGCCTATAATATTACATATAAATAACTCTTATCACAATAATCCTAATGCACATAAGCATGAGCTAAATCAGTACTAGTCTGGATGTCTACAGAAATGTAAATGTTGATACACCAGTAGTAAGTGGCACATTTCTTTGATTAAAAGTGATTGATATTTCCTATATTTTGTATGCTTTGGGGTTGTCTTCACTTTACATACATACATATATACATATATATATATATATATATATATACACACTCACTCCTGCTAACTGACCCTGTCTCTGCTTACCCTCAATGGCTAGGAATTAATACAAGTGCTCTCACCCCATATCTGGACAGTACATTGCATCCATTAGCAATTATGTTCCACTATCTTCAGTGTTTTAGTCTGCTTTACTCTACCACAAACAACACTCCCAGCTTCAAGCTCATCCTCTAGTTCTTGTTCTGTATCATGTAGCCTCATTTAACCTAATTTCATTTTTTTCTCTCTCCTAGCTCTAATCTACTCTTCCTGATTTCTATATATACCCTCAGCAGAAAACAAGTACTGACCCCTTGCTTTCTTTCTGGCTGCATCTGCTTTTGCGTAAAAACTTGCCAGCTGTCTACACTGGCCACTTGAATTTGAGCAAGAACACTGACGATCTAATGTAAAATTGTCAGTGTTCTTGCACAAATACTGGCACGCTCCTGCTCGGGAAAAAGTCCTCTTGTGCAAGAATACTTGCACAAGAGGGCCAGTGTAGACAGGTAAAAACTGTTTTGCGTAAAAAAGCCCTGATGGCGAAAATGGCGATCGGGGCTTTCTTGCGCAAAACCACGTCTAGATAGGCACGGATGCTTTTCCGCAAAAAGTGCTTTTGTACAAAAGCATCCGTGCCAATCTAGACGCTCTTTTCCGCAAATGCTTTTAACGGAAAATTTTTTCCCGTTAAAAGCATTTGCGGAAAATCATGCCAGTCTAGACACAGCCTCTGTGCCTCAGCACACGTCATTCCTCTTTACCAGACCATCTAGCTTTCAAAGTTCCCCAATATTACCTCTAATTGCCACCTTAATTCCAATTAACTCCCTTGCAGCACATCTCCCCACTTATCTCTAGGCTACCCAGCTGCTTTTACTTGTTGAAGGAATCCGTGTTGCCACAAAGGCCTCCCTTAGAATTGCTGTTTTAGGCCCCAGTCCAGCAACCATTTCCACAGGTGTGTAAAGTTAGGCATGTGATTTATCTCTGGGCATCATGTGTGCAAAATGAACCAGTTGCTAATTTAGGGCCTAACTTAGCAATCACACTTGTTTAAAGGAAGACTGGAACATTTTTTTGTGCATTAGCGTGGGCTGTGACAAACCTGCATTCAATTTCTGCTCCACCACAGAGAATCTGTGGAGGTATTCTATTCTGTGTGTCATGTAGGAGATCAAAATGCTGATCCTAGTGGTCTCATCTGGCTTTGTCATCCATGAAAGTCACCCCAGGCCAGACCTTTAAGGTTATTCAGATAGCTAAAGATGCAGATAAATGCTGAATAGGATTTTTAAAAGCACCCTCAGTTTCTTATTATCTCCAGTATCAATTTATAGGCCTTCCCTACCTCATATGGGTGTTGTGAGCATAAATTAACTAAAGATTATGACACACTCAGGGCCATAGAAGAACTTTACATTTATTGTAGGCAAAAAAATTGATATTACCCTGAGGATTTTGACCTAAATGTCCTTGAAAATAGATATTATCTGCTCTAGCAGTGTTTATTAGAGTCATAACCTATCCATGCAGTTGTAAAAGTTGGCCTGATTAGATCAATTCAAAGAACTGAATCATTTTCCAGCCAAACAGCAGTGCCACATATTGTGAGCTGATACTTTCTACCCTTATGTCAGATGGAGTTCTGAGGGGTGAGAAGGGGAGGAATGTGTTCATTGCTCAAGATAAAAAGTTAAAACCAACTTGTATTTGGAAAATTCACTGAATCTCTGCCTCCGATTCCCAGCTGTAGTTAGATACTATATCAAGGCACATAGAAGAACTGAAGTGTCTGTTCCTATGCATCACCTGGATTGTATTATATTGGTAATTTACATGACAATTAGGCAAACATTTTCAAATGTGACTAGCGAGTTTGGCTATACAACTTGAGACATCTTACAAGGCTCTTTTTTGGGAAAGCATTGACCATCTACCTCTTGAAAATCAGATTCCCGTGAGCTATCTCAAATTGTTCACCCTCAGTCAGCAGTCACTTTTGAAACTCTAGGCCTAGAATTATCTTGTTTTAAAAGAAAAATGTTTAACATCCAAAGAAAGCAAATAAACTACTACTCTTTGCTGAACTAGGATATGATAACCTATATAGTCATCTGATTATTCTTGAAGATGAAGAATGTTTAAGGAACAAAAGACATTTATTTCTTCTTATTAACCCAGATGCAGAGTAGGAAGAAGTTCATAACTATAAGGAAATTAATTTGTCACGCTGAATGATGCATACTGTCAAAATAAACCTTTGAGAAGTTTGCTTATAAATCAAAGAATACATAATGGTAATAGCAACAAGGAGTTCTGTGGCAGCTTATAGACTAACAGATGTATTGGAGCATACGCTTTTGGGGCAAAGACCCACTTCGTCAGATGCATTTAGTGGAAATTTCCAGAG
>CM057848.1:49365979-49385681 GCA_030068395.1 Apalone spinifera | reverse complement strand
AAAACTTTTCCGTTAAAAGCATTTGCGGAAAATCATGCCAGTCCAGACACAGCCTTAGTGTCTAATGGACAGCATTATATAACTGTCATACAATGAAGTCAACAGAGTCAGCTCCAAACAAAAGATCCTGTGCAAAGACAAATCCAGGAGCCCTTAGGCAAATTACTATACCAAGCAAAGGGGAACACTTACCTATTACAAAAAAAGGAAGAGGAAGAAAAAAGGTTAAAAAGAAAGGGGAATGGGGAATCAGATCTCAAAACATCCCAAAGGAAGCCTCCTGCAGTAAGTGTCACATCACCATGGTAAGTGAACAGCTCAGAATAATTAATGCGTTTCTCCCCACACATTAGGGTAGTGATAGGGCATTGCTATGAGAACTACTGGAAACACAAAAATGATGAGGAGTCCTGTGACACCTTAGGGCACATCTATGCAGAAGAGCTAAAGTGGAATTAAGCTACGCAACTTCAGCTACGTAATTGCATAGCTGAAGTCAAAATAGATTAATTCGGCTTTTGGCACTGATTATACAGCAGGAAGTCAAAGGAAGGACACTCTTCCTTCAACTTCCCTTTCTCCTCATGAAATGAGGATTACCATGAGTCAAAGTAAGAAGTCCTCCAGCTCGACATTATTTTGAAATAATAGCTTGTTGTGTAGACACACATTTTGTTATTTCAAAATAATGTGAGTTATTCCAAAATAACACTAATAACAAAAGTCTACACTAGCCCCCTAGTTCAAAATAGGAAGGCTAATGTAGTCATTCAAAGTTGCAAATCAAGCCCAGGATTTAAATATCCCGTGCTTGATTTGCATCTTCCCGGCCGGTCGCCATTTTTGAAATTTATAAGTCCGGACTAACTGCCCGTGTCTACACATGGCAGGGACCCGGTATTTCGAATTAAAGCCCTAATCAAACTACCTGTTATTCCGCCTGCAAGGAGGAGATGCAAATCAAGCGCGGGTTATTTAAATCCCGGGCTTGATTTGCAACTTCGAATGCCTATATTAGCCTCCCAAGTTTGGGCTAGTGTAGACATACCCTAAGAGACTAACAGATTTATTAGGGTATAAGCTTTCATGGGTAAACTGCACTTCGTCAGATAATTGGAGTGGAAGCAGGAGTATATATAAGGAAGACGTTGCTAATCAAGTCAGGGTGCAGGTGGGTCATTGACAGCATTTAGTGTGGCAATGGGAATATCCAGAGAGGGGAAATTGCCTTTGTAATGTATTAACCAGTTGAGATCTTTATTCCATTCTAATAGCATTGATAGTTTGAATTTGCAAATGAATTCCAGTTCGGCTGTTTCCCTTTGTAACCAGTTTTTTAAATTCTTGTGTAGAAGGATGGTTACTTTCAAATCCACTACTGAATGTCCAGGGAGGTTAAAGTGTTCTCTTACAGGTTTGTGTATGTTATCTTTCCTGATGTCTGATTGTCCTAGAGACTGTCTAGTTTGGCCAATATACATGGCAGAGGGGCATTTCTGGCATGTGCCGGCATATATCACATTAGAGGATGTGCAGGTGGATGAGTCCCTCATAGTGTGATTTATGTGGTTAGGTTCTGTGATTATGTCACTTGTCTAGACACGTGTCTAGAATTGGCAATGGGATTTGTTGCAGGGATAGGTTCCTAGACATGGACCAGAGGCACAGAGAGGTTAACATCTATTTTGTAAATGTATTTAGGTGCCTAAAGATGCAGCTAGCTGCCTAATAGGGTTTTCAAAATTGCCTCAGTGCCTAACTTGTTTTTAATAAGTTTTAAATACTTAGGCACTTGCAAATCCCTGTAGGTGCCTAATAGCTCTAGTTACCTACTTACTTTTACAAACCTGGCCTTAACTAACTTGCCAAGATCACACAGGAAGAGTGGAGTAGAGAATTGAATTCATATGTTCCAAATCTGAGGTTAGCACCCAGCCACTAAACCATTCTTCTTCTGTCCTCCAGAATCACCCTGGCAGAACTGATCTGGGATAGCTCCATAAGTCCTGAACTGGGAGCACTTGTCTTTGCAGCATAGTTGCATTGATTTAACTACAGTCTGGTTTTAAATCAATTTATATAGACTAAGGTAAATGCTCTTAACTCTGTATAACACTGGTTTATATCAATTTAGATGTCAGGAAGGAATTGATTTAAGACCAGTTTTTAATCATGAGTATACATAAATAAATTTACAAAAACTGCATCAGTTAAACCAATGCATGTGTAAGTTTGACCCTAGAAAGGTGTAGCCCCAGGTTAACTGAGGTCTGAGACCTGAACTACCCCATCTCAATATAAACACCAGAGACATAAGGCAATAGGTAATCACTGAGGCATTTAGGACTAACATTGAGAATAGAGCCTTTAATCCTAAACAAATCACAGGGAATTCAACATGAATAATGGGTAAACATTTGGCTCAGATAGCTGTCATATTTCTGAATTGAATTCTTATTTCCATTTTTCTTTAATGCACAAATCCTTAGAGGACAATATTCCTGCTGCAGTCTAGAAGCAACTGAGCTGGCAATCATTCCACTCACATGTTACTGGAAGTTAGCCACGTATACGGGGTATAGTCTTCCCTAGATACATGCATATAATTCTTATGAATGCTAATGGCAGTTATTCATATGCCTGAATATAAGAAGAGATTTCCAAGCTTTCTACTTTTTTTAATCATGGGAATTGCATTCAGTGCTAATGTCAAAACTGAAGTCTGAAATACATTATATCAGATTTCTTCAGAGTTCCTATTTTCTGTAGGTACGTGAGAGACAAGTGAGGGGGAAAATCAAAATTTGAGAAGGAAAATTTAGGCTGAATATTATGAAAATCAATTTACTATGAGAGGTGTGGAAGAGTTTCCCATAGGAAACAGTAGAAGTCCTGTCTGAGATACTTACCATTAAAATGGAAACAGTTCTGTACTGGCACAGAAAGGAACCAGATAAGCTGTCAGATGACCTACCTCTATTTTTTTTACTTTCATGTTTAATGTAATGTTGACCTAATTTTAGGCATATGCCAATGTATGGCCACAGAGGGCTCTTTTGGCTCATTTTGTCAGCACCCTCCTACTATCCTGTCCCCAGATTCTGCTCCATCCTGGCTTTTTAACCTTGAATGTTGAATCTTTCCCTTATAAAATCCATCCCACTTACTAAACCCCTCCTCATCCCACTTTCCTGCTAGTCTTATTTTAGGCTATTTACTTCAAACAGTAACAACCATACCTACCCCGCTCACCTCCCATTCCTACAGGCACTATGTCAACTAGAGAAGCCTGCTTTGTGGCCTGTTGTGTCACAACCTATAGGTATGTTTGAAATGTGATATTCCGTAGTTATGGGGGGAAACCCAATTGGCCCTGTCCCGAATCTAAATGGCCTGATGTCAGTCTCGAAGTCTAGGGTATTTCCTGTTCTCAGGCAAGGATAAAGGATTCTCCATAAGTAGCTTTTATAGCTTATTTCTATATTTCCCTCAAAATCTTTATTTCCCTCAAAAGTGCTGATTTGAAGGTTCTGTGTTAAACACAGAGTGACATAATCCACGGTATCATAAGCAGTGAAAGGCAGAGTATGCAGATACAATAGGTTATTTGACTGCAGGACTTATTCTCTCTCTCTATTAGGGAGTTCCAAGGGTCCAGGAACAAAAACAAGAACAGCAAAACAAAGAGAACTTCCAGCCCACTTCTGAGCTATAAGCATCCTGTCAGGCTGCTAAAGAAAAATCTTCAAAGGCGCTTGAAAAATAGGATCTCATTTGTATGAAAGATAAAATTTCAGCAGCCCTAAACATCCTGGCAAGTATTTTACTCCAGGGAAGAGGATTTTTCTTTGAGACTGCACATCCCCATTCAACAGCACTGAATGGGAAATGCCAGAGAACACTAGGTCAATTCTTCTAAAATAAGACAAGTTAGTTTTTCACATGACTGCAATCTAAAATGCCTTGTCCCCCTCTCCTCAAAAAGCTCTGAGGATTTTATGATGGTGTGTTAGTTCAAAATATCTTAATGTATTTCCGAAGTGCTAGTTGGAAACAAAATTAATGGCACTTGGTTTCATTTTTGTCATGTTTTGTCAATTTCAAATACTTATGCTAGAAGCATGAACAGGAAGATTTTAGCTATTACTCGGCCTGCATCTATTTTATTATGTGTAGCATCATCACCTTACTCATCCTGATAGATGGACAGCACTTCTGTGTATGCTCCTTGCCTGCTTCTGCATGGCTTGTGGGCATTTTACCTAGCATACATAATGGTTGTTCTTGACTATTTTCAAGAATGGGGCCATCTTCACTCCTGACACAGCTAACAGCCTGCATCAGCTGCCTACAAATGGTGTGGGGGTTTAATGCAGATAAGGTCAGAGCTCACTGTTTAGCAGAAATAACATCAGGCCCAATTTGCAGTCCTCTGTAGGCTATAAAAACTGGCAATTGTTTCCCTCGGAGAAAGGATTTTTACCTTTGACACCACTCATGAAGGGGAACTGCCAAAGAACATTGGCATTAAAACCCTGTCATTCTGCCATATCATCAGATCTATTATCGAGCAATAGAGTCTCAGTCATGTGCTTAGCATTGAGGGCTACTCGAAAGAATTCTTCTCTCTCACTTGTTGATCCAAAAATAATCATATTCCTGTTTTTCATGTAATATTTGCAGATTGGCCTAGGTCAGCTGGCTCAGGCTGCAGGACTAAAAACTGCTGTTTGATGGAGTCTGGGATCTGGAACCCTCCATCCTTGCAGGGTCCCAGAGCCTGGGCTCTAGCTCAAGCCCAAGTGTCTCCTCAGCAATTTTTTAGCCCCAACCCCCAAAGCTCATGAGTCCAAGTTAGGTGACCCAGAGCAGATGTTTATCCTGTATCAACATTCACGTCTTGTCCTTGGGAGGTTTCTAGGGGGCAGCAGCAGAATGCTGGCACAGGGCAAGTGTTGTGGTCCCTAAGGGTGTGTCTACACAGCAAAGTTATTTGGAATAACAGCTATTGTTCTGAAATAACTATGCCAGCATCTACCCAGCAATTCCATTATTTCGAAATAATTTTGAAATAACAGATAGCTTATTCCAACTTCTATAAACCTCTTTCTACAAAGAATAATGCCTATTCCGAAATAGCTATTTCAAAATAAGACATGTGTGGACACTCCACTTCTGCTATTTCGAAATAGCCCCTTACCAGAGCCATTCTAAGTTATTCCTCCTGGGGCTCCACATTCAGATAGCACATCTACATTAGGGAAGCCTGCCTTGGACTAATTTTGAGGCTTCCCTGCAGTGTAGATATGCAATTTTGAAATAAGCTATTTCGGGATAACTATTCTGGAATAGTTTATTCTGAAATAACTGTGCAGTGTAGACATAGCCTAAGTGACAATTCCTTCTCTGGGCTTCACATTGGATAAGTAGTGTCATGTGCCTCTTCATACAAGGGATAATTGTAAAAACACAATTTGCCCTTTAGTGAATAGGCCTTCTGTAGACACCCAGAAGGAGCTGGAATTCATCCCTGTGGACTAGAGCAATCATGGCCTGTGCTGCTGGTTGTATTTCCTCCAACAATTCCTTGCATCAGCAACCTGTTGGAGGCCATTGTAGGATCCTCATAGCAGCATCTAGGGAACGCAAAACCTACCCCAATCACATGGCTGATTCTCCCAAGCACTGTCCTCTGTGCTTGGCTAAATGCTACCCATAGAAACAATACTTACATCAATTTACTCCTCTAAACTGAGTAGGGCGGGTTGGTTTGTTTTGTACAGTATACAGCCAAATTCTTTTTCCTCTTATTGGCATTTTGTTTACTTTAAATTCTAGGAGTGAAATCCTGGCTCCTTTGAAGTGACTAGCAAAACATCCATTGATTTCAATGAGTCATGCTTTTACCCCAGAATTGCATGGGCCAATATGTGTGAGGAACACCTAACAGTTGGTGGGTACTAAAATAACTAATAATGATGATAATTATAACTCTCCGCAACTTTCTTCCAAGTCCTGGAAACATTAGTTACACAAATAGTCTGAGGTTTAGTGAGATCAACTACTTATGTGAGTAAAAGAGTGAAGAACTAGTCCCAAATTACTAATATGTCTTTACATAAGCATGTATGAGAAGTTCAGTGAAAAAAGAACATTCTCTGAGCCCAACAGCATTGAATATATTAGTGCTGTATAATATTAAAATTATATAACAGCATTAAAATTACTTAAATCACCAGCCTAGCCTCAGGGAGTTTTTATTGTTTTATTTTGTGTGTGTGTGTGTGTGTGTGTGTGTGTGTGTTTGTGTGTGTGTTGTGTGCGTGCGCGTGCCCAATACCTTTGGGTTGTTTTTTCTCCCCCCAGCTCTTACCTCTTAGCTCTGTCTCACGGTCTCCCAAACAGTTTCACACTCGGTAGAGAGCAGATGTCTTCATTACCGTCAATGTTCCTTCATAGTGCAGAGTTGCTGTGTAATTGGTACAGTATCAGTTTGTTATGCGTCAGTATCAACCTAGTAATTACAGCACACAATACACCCTTCAACATCCATGTCTTCTTTCAGACTGCACTTGACAAGAAAATGTTTGAATTTTCTGGAGTTTTCTCATATTTGTAGTCTTCGTAAATTAGTTCAGTTTGATACCTAATATTGGAGATTACAAATAGATCTGCATGGGCCTGTGTAGATGTCATAAAGTTTGCCATAATCAACCAGAAAGGTTTTCTTCCTTAAAACACCAGTCATTTTACAACTGGAAGATTTTTTTAAAGCTAGCTGAAGACTATATGCATGCAGTCATATTCTGGCTCTGTTGAAGTCACTGGCAAAATAGCACCAGGAAAATGTTAAATATAAAATAGGTATCATACTTAAATACAGGTGCAGAGTAGTGGAAAGTATCAACCTTGTGTTCAGATGCTCACAGATTCAAATCTTGTCTGTCAAAGAGGTGGTAAATTAGTCTCTGCCTGGAGTCTTGCTGGATTCTCCATGTCTAAGTCAAAATTAAATATCTTTCTAATAGATGGTCTCAAACAGAAGTTATGGGCTTGATGCAGAAATTACTGTGGGACCTGGGTTACTCAGGAGAGAGGGTCAGATGAGAAGGTCATATTGGTTCTTTCTGGCTTGGAATCAATAAAATAAATACATAATCAAAGGAGCATCATTTATAGTCCCTGTAATATATATTTAGGTTTTTCCTTACATTATCAAGGATTTATGTACAACCGGTGAATACAGATATGTACAAAGTTAATTAGTCTTGCCTTAAATACATGAAGACCCCAACACTTCACAAGGTAGAGAATATCCAGCAACTAATGACAAATTGGTCAAGATTTAAGCCTGCCAGCAGCTGCATACAAGCCTGACACTTTCCACTGCTCCCTGTTTATCTGTAATAAAAAAACAATATCCTGTATCTGTAAACTTTGAGGATGGAATCCAGACTTCCTTAAAGTCAATGGCAAAATTTCTATTGACTTCAGTGGAGCCAGGATTTCACTGCAGAAAGAGAGAGAGAGAGAGAGTTTTTCTGACATAACACAATTTTATAATTACAAATACATAAGTAATGTCTACAAGTAATACTGGGTGCTTAGAAGAGGGCAAGAGTGTATTAAATTTGTGTTTGGAAAGGTTTCTTTCTCTATAGTCATAATTTACAATAGTATAAATCTTCAGTATGGCTGGACTACCTGTTCTAGTCATATAGGACTTTGTCCTTTCATTCCTCTGTATTGTACCAACTGCAGGTCAGGAGTTGGGAGTCTCTTCAAATCAATGATTCCAAAGTGTTTTTACCAGTTTTGTTTTCCTTAAAAAAATCACTTGAGCTTTAATTGGAGTTCTCAAATCAGAAAACACTTTGAACTCTTTTGTCTGAGATCATGAAGTACTTACATTTCGGCTTAGCTGAACCTGACTGGGTCCCAGTCATTTGTTTAATGAGACAAAAGGTATACCTATGATTAAAAACCCAGAATTTTGATTGTATGTAACCAAGTACTCACTGATAACTTTTAACTGCATCTTTGGGATAGATTGCAGGGAATTTGTTATCTTAATGCCTTTAAGGACCATTCTTTGGAATATTTATATGGTAGACTGATCAGTGTCACTTCACCACGATGATGTCAGATTTGAGTGCATTGTTTTGATGACTGAGTATACCTCTTTCCACAGACTTAAGCAAAATGGAACCTCTGATTTTTCCTTTCCTCTGTGGATCTTGCTTTATTATCCAGGGACCACAATGTAAGAAGCCAAGAAGCAGATTTTAGTCTCTTAGCCAAATTTGCAGTTTCGCTTTTAGGTAAATAGCGGAGTGAGTTTCCATACCACTTTTTAAAAAGGCTATCCAAACACATTTTCATTATATTTAGTCATTTTTTCCTCATTGGTCATGTAAGTCAGAGATGGGAAAAGCCTACTAACATCAGCCAGACTGTATCACTGGAAATGCAAGATAAATCCGGATGGTACACCTCTAAGACACTCAACTGAACACAGTTATATGTACCATGAGTGTGCACTACATTGTCTTTGCACAAGCATTTTTATTAAACTTTCATTAAAATGTATTTTCATTTAAGTCAAAGCTAGGTCTGAAATATATCTCATGAAAAACTGTTTAACATATAAACATCTGAGGGAATATAATTCAAAAATTTATGATCCTAAAGAAACTTTATGTTGACTGCATTTCACATCTCATCTTCTTTCATAGATGCAGATTTTATGCAGATGTTTTCTGGAAGAGTATTTTTGCTAGATGGTTAATTTATGAGTAATATTGGTTGAAATTATAACCATTAGTGGCATTTCATATAGCCTCAGACTAGCAGCTAGTGAAAAAATTAACAATTACCCTACACTTTATTTGTTTTACTGAATTCCTGAATTTGATTTTGATTTTCTGGCACAAGGATCCTTTCTCAATAAACTGAACCATTAAAAAGTATGTTTAATTGCATTATCTCTGCCTAAACTGATCATTAGTATGGAATGTCTGCCAGTGTTTTCACCACTTAGTCATCTAGATCTCAGATGGCTCAGGCTGGCCTACATGAAATGGTAGTTAAAACATAAATGTTTGGCCTACACTAGTGTTCCTGCTATTGCTAGCACTAGGAAAGCGGGATCAGTGCCATGGCAACAGCAGGTACATCTGACAAAAGAAATCTCAGTTAATAGGCCCATGAAATCTAAGATAGTTTTGAAGTGATTTCAAGTGAAGAAAGATTAGGCCCGGTAGGGCAGAATTTTCAGATGTACTCAGCATTGATATACCTATGCTCCCACTAAACTCAATGGTAGAATTTCCATCAATTTCAGTAGAAGAGTTAAGACAACACTGTGAATTTTTAATGTCCCCCAAGACCCTGACACTATTTTTGGTCATAAAAAAATTAGGCCCAAAGAAAATCCTATTCATCAGTCTGGGTAAAGACAACAGAGAAGCTTCCCTCTACATTTTATACTGAAGAATCAACCATTTAAACTGCTGCTGCTGCCTTTTTCTTTAATTTTGGTCATCACTACAAACTAATTCACCATGTGTGTGATATATTATTGACCTTGATGAAAGGTTAAGAGTTAAATAATTGCCTGTTTGCAGGATTGAGGTCTTCATTTGGATTTATGTTTTGTCAGTGAGCCACAAAACTTGTACCCTTGTACAATATTTTTACATTTAAAAAAGCATTAAACACAAAGCAAACACACGTGGTTGAATATGCATATTATGATGTATGTCTGTGCACTGAAAATTGCAGTTAAAGTATTTTCTCCTCAGGGATTCTGTTTTATAAGAAATTTGGTCAAGTACTTAAAACAAAGGGACCAAAGCATAGGAACAGCAATGTTAACCCTACTGCTCCCACTGATGCCACAAACTACACATCAATACAACTGCCATCAGTAAGAATGATTTTCAGTGATGACACATCATTGCTTCTCCTGATGACCTACAATAATAAAAATTAATGTATTAGTAACAGCCGATAACATGTGCCTCAATAAATAACATAGATTGGTCAGAACTAGCACAACTTGCCCAGTTTCCCCATTTTTAACAGTATAAGAAAGGGTGCATGTTGGTAGAAAGGGAAAAAAAAACACACAAGGCATTTAATTTAAAATGTGAAATTTAATAAGCCACTTTTAAAAGCAGTATAAATTTCTCTGAGGTGTTGGGGATCCTGGAGTTTAGTATTAGTATATGAACATTCATTGAAAATATTCCTGTTCTTTACAACACAATAACCCAGGTTGGAACAGCTACTTCTCTGACTGAAAAAAAGGATGCCACTGTAAAGTTCAAATGCATTTGACTATTATAAATTCCATTGCTGTTACCTCTTAATTCCTTTCTTACATATTCCCTAGTTCATAACTGCTCCTATTTAGATGTATGGGCACACATATCTGATGAAATCAGAACCTATCATACTGCTTGATATTCTGTATAACTGAAGAAAAAAAATTGAAGACTAATGTATAAAACTACGTCCTGTGCAAACTGGTTAGTATTTCTAATGAATATTGGTGTATAAAGACACATAGAGTTGTATTGTTAACGTAATCAGATTCAAATGCTCTTTTTAGCTATTTTTCATTTGTCAATTGTCATAAGAATTTCATATGATTTTTTGCATTATTTTTGGTTTTTAAGCAAAATTGTAATCAACGTATTGAACCTCAAAAGTATACTTTATATGTATACAAAAAAGGTAGAACTGAAGGAAAAATGTTGGCAGTCGACAAATGCTGTAATTGGAGTCCAATCCTGCAAATTGTTGAGGGTAAAATGCTGGCTCCATTGAGGTTGCAAAAACTCCCCTTGCCATCAGTGGAACCAGGATTTTAATAGAACTCCCACTGAAGGCAGAACTTTACAAAGTGAAGCCTTAGAGGAAAACAATCTAGTAGTTTTAGCATGGTGTGTTCTTTGTATTATATATTATGACACTGGAATTCATTTAATTAATAGGGTTATTTTATTAATGTTCACATTTATTTTCTCCCCTAGCAAAAGCAATTCTGTTATCCTTGCTTGGGACTGGTGGTCCCTTATTGCACAAAATACCCCATTCTCTTCAGAAGTCTTACTTGTTGTGAAACGTATGACTCAACATGAGCAGTCTTATTGAAATTTTGGCCTTCCCTTATGTAGGTTTCAGGGTAAAATCCTGCCCCAATGAAGACGATGGCAAAGGGGAGGGGAGGCAGGATTTCTCTTATTTAAAAACCACAGAAACAGCTGAAGAAAAGTTGAGAGACTTACTTTGAGAAGCTCCTTCCTCCCACTCACAAGGAAAAAATCATCAAACTACAGGTTGTGGCATCTTCATGTACTTCTCATGCCAACTCCTAAAACACTGGGCTGCCAACATTACTCACACTGAAGGGGATACTGACTTCAGTGGGATTACACATGGAGTAAGGTACCCTTCATCATGAATAAAGGTAGCAGAATCTGGCCTATAACACAATACCAGATGTATACTTCCATTACCACTGTGATATCTAGCTATCTACATGTGCATGCAGATAGCTTCTTTATTCAGAGATTGGAGAAGACAAGAAGACTCCCTGAAGCCCACTGGAGACCTCACCATGGGAGATATTTAGATGCAACAGTGGTGGGGCTACAAAGAATGATGGGGATATGAATATAAAAATGTTTTGAGAATTTGTAGTTTTCTAGCCCTTTGGCAGCAGTGGTGGGCAAGAGGCAGCTAGCAGGCTGGATCCAGTCCACGACCACTTTGCTGGCACCCTTACTACACAGCAGATCACACCAGTGGCTGCTAATTGTTTCGTATGCTGGTGAGGGACAGGGAAGCTTCATGGACTATCCCCACCCCGTAGCAAAATCCCTCAGCTCCCATTGGCCAATTTCCAGCTAGGGGGTGAGAAATTTTGCTGGAAGCAGGGGCAGCGAGTGAAGCCTCCTCCCCTCCCTTCTTTACTACCTCTTCCCAGTGCTGGAGCAAAGCCACATGGAGCAGCCAGCCTAGCAGACAAGCATGAAGCCTGTCTCAGGTTCCTTCAGGGCTTTTGGCTGGGAGCTGCCGAGGTAAGCGCATCCCAGCTAAAGCCTGACTCTGGCACCCCACCTTCTCTCTCCCCCCAACTTCCTACTCCAGGTCACCTCCCAAATCCTCTGTATACCCTCTCCCCACCTCCTCCAGGTCACAACTCCCTCCCAGATCCTGCACTCCATTCCCCTGCCCCAGGTCACCACCCAAACCCTCTGTACCCCCTTTCCCCAGGTCACAACTCCCTCCCAAACCCTACATCCCTCCCCCAGGCCAAAATCCTCTCCTACATCCATACCCCCTCCTGGACCCTGGACCAGATCATAACTCCCTCCTTTACCCAAACTCTCTCTCAGACCCCACACTCTGTCCTGCACCCCAGTCCTCTATCCCAAGCTCCCTTCTACACCCTACCTGCTGTCCCTGACCCCGCACTCCCTCCTTAGAAGTGCAGTCCTTGACCACTTGCTTTGGGGTCTTACTAAATTTTGCAACTGTGGGTTATCACATAATATACACTTTAATAACAAAATAAAAATTAAAGGAACACTTAATGGGTTATTTAAGAATGTCAAATAAATTTAGCCAGACATTCAACTGCTGTAACTTAGCACAGCTCCATTGACTTCCATATCATTTCATCATTGATTTCAGTGCAGCTGTGCCAATTTGCTGCATCTCTAAGTGTAATATTTTTCTAAAATAAAAGATTTCCCCTAGTTGCTATTTTAATGCATTTTGCATTATGCTAGATAAAGTTAGAATTAACTGTCCTGGGACCTAGACTGGATCCAGAGGTGAATCATTTTGATTCTCATGTCAATATCTTTGGGACTGGCTCCTTCTCCTTTGGAATCAGTGGGAGTTTTTATCATGGATTTCAAAGGGAGACGGACCAGGCTTTGTGCCTCTGTATCAAAACATGTGAACAGTAAAATTTCCACACACCATAAATATTTGTGTAAACCAATCAAGAAGGACTGGAATTATATATACCTGCTATGGAGCAGCATAATTTATTAAAAATATATCAGAATTTAAGGTTGAGCTACACTAAAACATATTAAATAGAGAAATAGCACAAAATGATGTTGCTCCAGTCCATTCACATTTTAGGATCCTATGGTGAAAACACTTAGTAAAGGAATTTAGGAGAATGAGATTACAATAATATAACACACAATAAATATTAGGTTGAAATTCTGGCTCATTGAAGTCAACCGTGAACTTGTTTTGGGTTCAGTGTAAGATTTAAACCCAGAGCTTCTAGTAGCACAATTAGCACTGGGGAGAAGAATAGGATCACGCTACTATCTGCCAACATTATACTTGCTGTGAAATGGCTCAGAAAAAATTGGTTAATGCACTTGGCAAAAGCATTCTCTTCCTACACATTTTTTTCAGTGATACTAGAAACCATACTTTGATTTTAATATACATTGATCACTCTACCCAACAGCTAGGAGAAAAAAGTTTTAGCATAATCCTATGTCCATTGAAGTCAGCAGAAAAATCCTCATCAACTTCAGTGGATATGGGATTAGGCTCTTTAAATCTCTCATCTTCCAACTCTCATGCCCAAATATAATACATAACAGATGGGCTAAATCTTGAGGTGTTTGCTCATAGACTATTGGGACAATGTTCTGTTCCAATCAAAGACTGAAAATATACAATACTATGTTATTAGTTTTTTGTGGAATCTACACCTTCTGGGACAAATTTTGCTCCCACTGAATCAATGGAGAAAATTCTCATTGATGTCAGCAGGAAGACTATGTATTAGCACTGGGGAGAAGTGCTAATGGGAGTAACCACTCATGGTCAGATCAGGCAGAGTTTGCATGAAGGACATGTGGTTAAATGGAGCAATTGTCTTCAGTGTAAGCCCCTGCATGAGGAAAGTCCCCATAAGATTGGTCAAACTGAATGCCACATCCTGTAAAAGCTGTTTGTTGAAGATGGTCTATAGAAACAGCTTTCAGGAACTAAAGGTTAGAATGACTATGGTGGCTTCATGAGAAATGCATACCCTTCCTGTCCTATGAGCTATTTGGTTGAACAGAGGCCCATTATAGTCTAAGTTTACGGCATTAGCCTTAAAATATAGGGGAATCATAAGATTTTATTTGATAAAAGGTATAAGCTATTAAGGCCATTTCTGTACCTTGAAGGTACTTGGTATATTCATGCTCCCTTTTTCAGTGAAAGAAATAGTTCAGTCCTCAATACTGTGGTCTTTTTTTGGCTTGTCTATTAAAGAAATCCTGACATTGAGAAGATATGGAATTTTGGCCATGGAATGGCACAAAATCTTTTTATGGCAGCCTATAAGCATGTGGTATAAGCTTGTGGCTGAACAGTCTCTTTGTACCTTGAGAGTAGGCATTAGATTCAGGAGGTTCCTCTCAACAATACTTAGATTTCAGAGACTGTTGCCTTACATGTTAAGGAGTAGTTATATTAAGAAAACTGAAGTTGAAATAGCAATTTTTTTCAAAATGCTGTATCTTTTATTCACTACTTAGATTTATTTAGCTATATCTGCGGGAAATTAATGACTGTTCAGGGATATTATAGTTGGAGGTCAAACAACAGTATTATTTTGCTGGTAACCCTGGTTTATGGTATTCTTTTATACTCATTTAGGATTCTTGAGATTTTTTGCACATCAGAACTTGGCATCACCAAAGGTAAAATTGGTCTAGTAGTTACATTGTCATTCAAACACTAGCAAGGAATGCTTTTTAACACTAAGATTCTCTATGCAAAAGAACTAGTATTTGAAGACTTCTCTCCAGTTTACCTGAAATTGTAGAAAACAGTCATTTTTCCATGCAATATTTAAAGGGATGATTAAAGTTTACATCTATGTGATTTCAAGATGGACATGAATTAGGGTTAGAATACTACATGAAAAAGGGAAACTAATATAGCTTGTCCATTTTTTTCTTTCAATTTTCACCAGAATCCAAAGCTTAGATACATTACAAAAATGCTTTTATTCATTACTGTGAATGTAATTGGAATCTAAATTAGAAGAAAAAACATGAGACCTACATTAGTTTCTCCCTGTATTATGGTTACAGAGCGAAGAATAATTTACACTGAAGATCCCATTGCAAATAAAATATACAGTCAAATAAGGTGATTATATGCAAAGATTTGAGTATAATTTCCACATTGATCAGACTGAGAGGAAGTAAGTACAGTTTACAGATAATGTAGCATTAAAGGCATTATCTGCCATATTACTGCAGTCTCTGTTATTACTAGTCCAAAGTTACTATGCTATATTTGTCTACATATACCAGTCTTCGTACCATGGCATAATGTTCAACTCATTATCATCTTGGAATATGTTACCGTAATTCTCCAATTTGGTATTATGCTTCCTCATACTATCTCTGCGCTTTTGCAGATTTCTTGTTGCTAAGTTTGATAACAGATGAAATGAACATGGAGAGGAAATGAAAAGGGAGATAGAAAATGCAAATAATGTTAATTTAGTGATTGTTTATTATTGCATTTACTAAAGAGTCTAAGTTTCATAATTGACAGGTCTCAGAGGGGCAGCTGTGTTAGTCTGTATCTGCAAAAATCATAGAATGATAGAACACTATAACTGGAAGGGACCTTAAGAGGTCATTGAGTCCAGTCCCCTAACCTCACGGCAGGACCAAACAGCGTCTAGACCATCCCTGATGTCCATCTAACCTGCTCTTAAATATCTCCAGTGATGGAGATTACACAACCTCCTTAGGCAGCTTATTGCAATGTTTAACCACCCTGACAGTTAGGAAGTTTTTCCTAATGTCCAACCTAAATCTCCCTTACTGCAATTTAAGCCCATTGCTTCTTGTCCTATCATCAGAGGCCAAGGAGAACAATTTTCTTTCTTTCTCCTTGTAACACCCTTTTAGATACTTGAAAACAGCTATGATGTCCCCTCTCACTCTTCTCTTTTCTAAATTAAACAAGCCCAGTTCTTTCAGTCTTCCCTCACAGCTCATGTTCTCTAGACCTTAACATATTTGTGTTGCTTTTCTCTGGACCGTCTCCAATTTCTCCACATCTTTATTGAAATGTAGTGCCCAGAACTGGACACAATACGCCAACTGAGGCCTAATGAGCACAGAGTAGAGCGGAACAAGAAGTAACTCACCTCGTGCAGTAACGATGGTTCTTCGAGATGTGTGTCCCATGGGTACTCCACTATAGGTGTCAGGCTTGTCCTGGAGCTGCAGATCAGAGATCTTAACAAGGAGTCCTGTGGCACTTAAGACTAACAGATTTATTTCGGCATAAGCTTTTGCTGGTAAAACCACTTCATCAGATACATTGCCATCTGACATCTGTTAATCTTAAGATGACACAGGACTCCTCATTGTTTTTTTCATAACTAAGGGTGCTGTTTCGGGAGAACAGGGAGGGCAGCAGCCGTATGTACCAGGATGTGGCTTGCTTTTCTTCCTGTTCCCCTGACAATAAGGGAGCAAGGGGAAAGTACTTGGATTCTGTGCATGCCTCTCACTCCTGGCTGGTGAAGAGAGGGGGTAGAAAAGTAATTCATGGAGTCCAAGTACTTTCCCATCATTCCCTCATCGTCAGAGGAATGGGAAGAAAAGCAAACTGTGTCCTTGTACACACGGCTTCTGCTTCCACTGCTCTTCCAAAACATTGCCCTTGACATCGACAGGTAGACGATTAACATTATTTATGTAAGTTTATAGCGTAAGAAGTAATTGCTATTAAAAATCTAATAATGTCAAACTCATTATAATGCACACATTGTTGTAATCATGAATTTATTAAATATGGTAGTAAAACCCTGAGTTGAATTATTGAAGTATAAAGCATAATATCTGTGATGGTCAGATAATCACATGCCTGGATGTTATAAGTTATCATGATAAGCTGACCTCTGGAAACCTTTTAGTAGGGGAAACATGTCTCCATCGGGGACTTTAAAGATGATGCATTTGGCAGATCAAAATACTGAGCAGTAAGTCTCAATAGATCTGTGTGCCTCTCTAATCTTTATATGAGAAATAAGGAAACCACTTATCTGCTTACTTAGCATGCTTTCCCAATCCCAATAAAAGGACAATACTTAATTCTCCACAAAAATTATCAATATTAAAACTTGATTTAATATATAGGGACTTGTACAAATAACTTCTTCTTAAAGTCCCATGATTCCACCACCCCAGACAACCACCAATTTACAGATGAAATTTGCCTCCCAAAAAAATGGCAAATTAAGTATCAAAGCACCCCATATAAAGCACACCATTTTAAATGAGAAATCTTTTAAACCATAGTAATGTACAAAACAAATAATAGGATTATACTATTATTGGGTTCTAGGGAAAAATAACAGAATTCCTTATTTTTCCCGAGTTAACTACAAATGTGGTTTTCTATAGCACTCTGCTGTCTTGACAGTGGGTACAATCCTCATTTTATGGTCAAGAAGAACTCTTCAAATGTTAGTAAACCAAAAATCAATATAAGATAACTAAGATTTAGGTAATTTCATTTGCCTGGGGTGGTTGCTTCCATGTAGATGGGGGATCATAGTGGCAGGAATTGGTGTCATAACATAGGTTATCATTTTGTACTGTTATTGATATTTCAGCTGATTAGTTGTTATATGTATCAGTGTCACCAATTCTCAGAATTGAGGAACGTATTGTGTGTCACATGAAGTAACTCAGTATACCACACTTTTCTATTTCCCTTTTTCCTTTGCATAGCAACGCATCAGACTGCTTCTTCATCTTGGATTCGCAGCAATCAATCCCAAATGTACACTTTTGGAGTGATTAGAATTGTAATACATGATTGAAAACATTCAAATAAGTATGCACACCTACCTGGATTATTCCCCCTATCATCCTCTATTAGCTTTCATGAGACAATGTTTTTTTTTTCATAAAATGAAAAAGCAAACAGGTGTTAGATTATTTACATATGACAAAATTCATATCGTTTAAATAATTAAAACTAATTTGTGTTCAGAGCTACAGTTGCATCTT
The DNA here is from genome assembly GCA_030068395.1 of Apalone spinifera. NCBI lineage: Eukaryota > Metazoa > Chordata > Testudines > Trionychidae > Apalone > Apalone spinifera. The sequence goes on along the minus strand of CM057848.1, from coordinate 49,367,589 downwards.
TATTAGAGAAACAAGTACAAATAGGCATCTCTATTGAGCTGTTTATTCAATGAGTTTAAATAAAACATATTCCATAACCTCAGTTCTTTCACATCAATATAGTAACCCAGGGTACTAATTTCCTCTGCTCTTGTTACAATTCCCCTTTCATTATGTTTATATACAACTATTAAAAAACCCAAACCTGCACATTTTAAATAATTTTCTTTAAAAAAATATCCTACCCAAAATACCAAATATGCTGTTGATTTAAACAATATTCTCTTTACAAACCTCATATGATAGTACTTTTTAAGACTTTAGTCACTGGAGAGAAAGTTTTATTTACAAATAAGAGTAAAATTTTGATGTAAATCCAACTGCATGACATTTTCTTTTTCTTTTATATAGGCTACACCATCTTGTAAATCTATTTTTTAAAATACTACAGTAAAACTTGAGTGTAGCAGCCTCTAACATTAAGCACTTTTAGAAAAGAGAATAAGTTATGAATATGGTTAAAACCAAAATGCAGAATTCTAGTCTGCTAATAACGTGTGGAATTGTAGTTTGCTAATAACTTGTTAAAGCAGTGTAATACTTACCCTTTGAATAAAAGGCATCAAAATACAACTGCAGGTAGTAACTACATGTATTCGTATGTTTATGAGAAAACAAGCAGATTTCAAGAGGCAAAATATTTAGATAACCTATAATCAAGTTCATTTTGTTCCCTCTTTCAGAAAAGATTTTTAATCATTTTAACTAAAGGTGCAACTTAGAGCATGTATAGGAACTAGTGATATGTTAAACCAGATTTGCATTGCATTTAAAAAATACCATCTGTATTTCCTTTATTTAAAGAATAACCAGTCCCAAGTTGTGTGCCTGTTGCAAATAATAACACTTCAACCTCTTTCCATATATGCCTGAGAATACTTTGGATTCAAATTATGTGGACATCTTACAGCGGGTGAATTTTACAGTTATATTCATTGAGGACTCAGTGGCTGGACTGACAAACATTCAGACAGAAATGTGTGAATATCATCAATAAGTGTGTTGTAATTTGTATGACCCATCATTAAAATTGCCAATGCAACTATGACATAGGGATTCCATTCATCGTTAAATTACTAAAATCTACCAATTGTAATGCTTTCAGACTGTTTATTTTTTCCAATAGAAAAATAAATCTCATACATTCGAAGTGGTACACAAAAACTGGGATAAAATTGATCAGATTTCTTGATAGCACCATTTACACATTTTTAAAGAAAACATTAATATGCACTTTCTTAGAAAGCGATATAAATATATAGATATATAAATACAGGACTTGCTAACCTCTGTTAACCATCTGAATGTGATGGAATAATCTGTCTCTACTGTGCAGGTAGGCTTGTGCATGGTGGTGTGGCAATATCATTTTAAAAGTTTGTTACAGATGTGATGGGAAGCTGGAAGGAGTCGAATAAGCAGAAAAAAGAGCTTAGATCTACTGTAAGCAATGAGTCGGAATGAGCCATTAAAGGTTAGAATTTATCATTGTTTCTGATCATTCAATGAGAAAAATGACTTCCACAGAAATAGATACTTTTAAACTGTTTTTAGAGGAGTGGGGTGGTGGG
>CM057848.1:49325979-49360979 GCA_030068395.1 Apalone spinifera | reverse complement strand
ACAGATTTTTCCTATGACTTAAACAAGTTTTACACCATTGTAACATCACTAATTTCAGTACCCGTAGATTAACTTCTGATTCACATTTTTGTGAGGTGAGAATCTGACTGAACAAATATATAAATGATTTTTCTCATTTTGTTTGTAATATACATTTCTTGATTTTTAATATATCATATGGCTTATAATACAATATTAACAGAACAGCTTCTCTGCACAAAAAATACATATACACTGAAATATTGACATCCATTCATTCATACATGAAAGATACATGTTGTAGAAAAGCTGGGGATAAGAGTTTTCAGTTTTTAAATTTTTACCAAAATTTGTCATCTCAATATCAGCAACAATAAAAACATTTAAATATTAAAAAATGATTTCCTTTTTCTGACATTACTGGTTTATTATTCTGATTTCAAGAGCTAACTCGCAAATAAAATGTCTGCCCTAGAAAATAAGCTTGTTCTAGTCTACCCATCTATTTGTTTTACGTAAAATACAAGTTGCCACAATATTTATGTGCCGAGAATGTCAGTCAAATCTTTAAAAGTGTGATACATTTAAAAATGGAGAATGATTAATATTTTCCAAATTATTCAATATGTGAATTCAAAATATTAATCTAAAACAATAGATTAATGTTTGAATTATTTTGCATCTAATCTGAAGCTTTTCATCTCTAATATTTGAGTTACATTTCATCAGCACCAAAAGGTACTATGTAATATTACAAAAAAAGCATAAAGTTCTTATTTATTAAAAATGAGCTAAGTACAATTCTGTGTTCTAAGACCTAAGTATCAAGAAGCATGCAACCACAGGATCAGGAGTGAGGAGACTTTGGTCATATTACAAGCTACATCACTGACATACTGTGTGAACTTAATCAAACCTCTTAAAATATCTATTGCTTAGTTTTTCCATTTATAAAATATGGATAAAAATAATCACATATAAGTTATCTGAGCTCTAGATATAAAAATACTAAATAATTGCAAAGTGTTTTGGCTGAAATCCTCCTATCTGTTTTTGTTTACATCTTCTGAAATGTAGTCATCAGTAGAGCCCTGCGCAGCTACAAAATTGTGTATCACCAAAAATGAGCTGCGGATATCGGATATCTGTGGATTTGCAGAGCTGTAATTTTTAGCTCCTGAGGGAACATGGACTCAATCAAGAACACTCAATAATGTGGCATTTCTTTTAATATATGACATGATTTGAAGGTTTATGACTTTATGCTCCCTGACCCCAATGGTATATGCCATGCCAAGCTCCTTTTGGGGTTTGTGGTAGTAGAGACTTATCAGCCTTGTGCATATTGTGCCTTTATAGCCAAGCAGGCAAGTCCATTCATATGCCACAGTGATGGGTGCAGTATAAAAGGCAGAAAGACATACTGACTTAGTTTATTTAAAAAAAGAACAAATCCCATCATACTAAAGCTCATTTTGAAGCTTTTGGGGCTGGAGCTCTCACAGGTTCTTATCAGAAATTCCATTGGAATCAATCGATGTCTTGCCTAAATACAGAAGGCAGAATAAGTTACTAATTAAATATTTTTGAAGGTTAAATTCTTACTTTCAATTCTAGCAAGTTGCTTTTGATTGGCTACATTTTATGATCATGCTTCATAAAATGTAAAAAAATTCATAAAATTTGTAAGTGCTATACTATTTACACACACAATATCCAAGTCAATGTGATATGGTTTATTAAAATCTTTTTTAACATTTTTCATAAGCAAGGCATATGAAATCTCACAAGATAAACCTTTTCTCCATATGTGTCTATTTAATCTAATGACATTTTCAGTTAATTTTCAACAATCTCTGAATATGAGTTTTCCAATTTTAAATATATGAGTTTTAGTCCATCTCCAGGCATCCTCCAAAGTACTGTTTTCACTTGTACTGTGAAAAATGACTTGCTAGGTAGGATATACATTAAAACTGCACTGTGGGATTTCATATCTATTGTATTTCATGGATTTCCATACCAAAATTTCAGTTTATACATTTTTTAAAATAAATGCCAGTCTTACTAACTATGAATGGAATTTGAAAGTCAAAATGAGTTAATTCTGGAGCATGTCTCATCACCAGCATTTAAGGTTCTGGAGCAGGGTGGGCAAGATACAGCCCGTGGGCTGGATCCGGCATGCCAAGCCTTTGGATCTGCCCCCTCCTTCACTCAAACTCCCTCTCAGAGCCCTCAGCCTCTCTTGCACCCTAGTCTCATACCTGAGTTCCCTTCTGCACCTAATCTCTATCCCAGACTCCGCAGCTCATCCTTAGAAAAGTGCGGCCCTTGACCACTTACCAAAATATTGGAAGGCCCCCATAAAAAATTATTGCCCACCCCTGCCCTATAGACAGATTTTTGCCTTCAGTAACAAATGTGCAACTCATTAGCCTTAAGTGGAATTCCATAGATGAAACTGGGCACAAAATGTATAGTCAGTAGGATTGCAAAAATATCCTATAATAGGAATGTAATTGAATTATATTTGTCACATGCAAAATCCAGTTCACTCTCTCATAGTTATGTTGGATCTGTGGGACTGTGAGTAGTAAAGAAACAATAATAATTTAATCATGATGACTCTGAACACACAAAGAAAGAAAATCTGTTGAATAAAACAATGCAATTTTAGTCACTTTTCAGAGTAAAACCACAACTTCTACAAAAAAGCACCATAGTGATTGACAATAAGGAGTACCAACATGAGTATTTTTAAATCTTGAGGATAAACAAATAGGCAAAAATTCTTTGTACTTAACAAATGTAATACATGAATGATGATTATTTTGGGGAAAAAATGGTGATAATTATTGGATTCTATACATTTCTATCTATTTCCTGTCTACTGAAATAGAAAATATGTTCTCTTAAATATCAAATTATTTTAGAAATATTAGGTTACATGTTTTCTTTATTTACTCTAATTTAGATAATGATTCCATTATTATTGTTGGATTTACTACCATAATACCAGTGAGGAACAAACTTTGGATATATAAACAGTTTTAAACCACATCAAATATTGTGTAAAGGCTATTCTACTCTAAAGTTTTAAAGAAAACTAAATTATATCAAAACTCAGTTTTAATATAATCAAATAATTTTTCATGACTGGGATATGGTATTATCTTCTTCAGTTTTATTCTGTCTAATTGTAAAAGTCCCAAGTAGTGGGACTCCTTTATGAAGATTATTTAATACCCAATTATTAGATAATTGTCAAGTAATTTTTTCCTGATATTCAGTAGAGTTTGTCTTTATCGCATCCCATTACTTCTAGTTTTAATACACAATATGGATCTTTCCTAATAATTCATCTCCTTGAATTAATCCATTTCAGCTAATTGCAATCTGTTACTGTATCTCAGTTTAGGTCTTTCCTCCCATCCTGAATCAATTCCACCTTTCCTTACCTAAATAAATACATATTTTGTCCCTTTAAAAGCTATTTTATGGCTGACCTATTTGTATTTTGACTGCCAAATTCCATCACTAATTTCTCTGACTTCCATGCTTACCATTTCTATTTTAGCCACTCAGAAATCCATCTTGACTCTGCCCCACTTCACCTATAATTTTCTTCATTATAACTAACTTGATTTACCTGGGACTGCTAGACAGAGATAGGGCTCACTTACCCTAGCTTCTCTGATTGCAGATTGAATGCACTATTACCACAGGTCTATGAGATTTGTCCAGGGGAAGACAAGGAGTTCCATGTACCTACCCTGAGATGACATAATTACATCAGTGAAAAGTATGGATCTTTCATACCAATGACTGATGATGGATACCAATACAATAATAAAATATTTACATTTAAAAATGTCTTTCCTGTGTTACTGTCATCTTAGGTTACTAAAAATAATAAAAAACTGTATGTATCTATTTCACTTTTTCTAAATATGCTCTTTATTTACTATTTGTGTTTTAGCCAGCTTAATAGGGAAACTAGAGTGGTCTTTTTGTACTTTGTTCCCATACATCTGAACAGTGCGGCAGATACAGCAAGAAGATATTTACATCTAAAAACATCACAAGCTGCTCCAACCAGCCTAACTTGGCTCTTCCCTGACCCAAGATCTTTAGTGTCCAGTCAGTCCCAGGTGCTAATCCTCCATTCAGCTGTAACTATATTTCTCAAGGGAGGTGTTTCCTTTTTGTACCAAAGTTACCGATGTTCCACACAAAGCTTGTATTTACTTGTATTGTTGCAAATTATTTGCATGAGAAATGAAGACTCAGATCTGAGATTATAGGAAGAGTTATTTATAATACAGAAAAGAATCCTGTAGTGTTTTAAATTTCCTGCATGAATAATTGCTTTGTTGGCCCTCATTCTGGTCTTTGTTACCCACTCTGTCCCACATTTGGGTCTTGACCATTTGAGAGATCTGGCTGATCACCCATCTGACACTTCTCCCCATTTTCAATGCCTGAATTCTGATTTTCCTTTTCCATGTCAAGGTCAGATTATTACACATTGGAATGTAAACTCCTCAGGGCAGAGGAATTATTTGTCTGTAAAGTACTTTGTACAACTATGGTTTTATACAAATAATGATTTAAAACATTCCCTAGTTCTTGCTTCTACATCTGCAGTTGTTTTCCTGGGGGTGGGGGAGGGCAACATTCATATGGAAAGGCTGTCTTTTTCCAACAACAGTTTCCATTTGCAAGTGAAAACTGTGATCTGAAAAAGGACAATTATTAGAATTCTGTCTGCTCAATTGTACATATGGTCACACTCTTCTCAAGAGTATTTAAGCCATTAACAAATATATCTTTCTAAGATATAATTAAAAATGGCACAAAAATTCTACATATAGGTTCTTTTTCCACGTATAAACATAAATCAAAAGTTTCTGAAAGTTATGAAAGTTTAAATAGTAAACTGAATTCTCTATAATACATTGTTTTAATAAACAAGGGAATGTCACATTTCTTTTTCTTCTGTGTAACATAAAAACAACATTACCTACTTCATGTATTAATGTTTCATGAGTTTCAAATTACATTTGTAGAGGAGTGTTAATGTAGTTTGAATAGCTTTCTTTAATACTTCTCACTTTTTTAATAATTAAAAAAGAAAAAAAGTAAGCTGGCTACTTTCTGAATTATACAACAGGATATAAACATGGATTTTCACACTATTACTGAACCTATAGTATGTGTAGTGAATTGATCATACAATTCTGTGTACATCTACACAGCAGTGTTATATCGGAATAACTGACATTATTCCAAAATAATATGGCCGCATCTACACTACAAGCAGTTATTTTGACATAATGTCAAAATAATGTTGAGCTGGAGGACTTCTTACTCCGACTCTTGTAACCTTCATTTTATGAGTAAGGGAAGTTGGAGGAAGAGTGCCGCTATTTCAACTTAAGCTATGCAATTGACATAGCTCAAGTTGCGTAGCTTATTTCAGCTTTAACCCTGCTGTGTAAACATGCCCTCACATATACTAATTTGTCACAGAGACCAAACATCCTCCAGAAGAAATGTAAAACTGAAGTCCTATCTACTGTGCTCAGTAAAAATCATTTGGTACTTTTAGTACAGTGTTAGTCCCAATCATCTGACTAAATTCAAAATAATTTCACTATGCCTTTCTAAAATCACCATACAGTTTGAGTTCTTCATTTCTTGCTCTATTTTGTTTCATATTGTTGTACAAACTGTAGCCACTACTCCGGTCAGATATTTCAACAAATGACTGAATGTTTACTGTGTTTATAAAACACAGTAACTTGAGAAGCTTTAGTTGAAAGATGTGTTGAAAATAAGATAATATTATTACTGGAGTTGCTTAAAAGAAAGAAACTGCACAATGATCTGACAATAAAATAAAATATTTAAAAGCCAAATCCAAGGCCTACCTAATTCACTAGCAAAACTCCTCCTGACTACGGTGAGTTCTGTATTTGACCTTAACACTGAGCCCCAATCTCTAGCACCAGGTCTAATTAGATATCTAAGTAAATATTCAAGCGGAGTGGGGGAGGAATCATTATCCACAAAGCTGCAGACCTATTCACGGAGGAGATTGAGTAGAAGGTCTGTGCAGTAGCAAATCCCGTTGCCCTCCTTTTACTGTTGTGTTGGGGGCTACATGCCAGTCGTAGAGTGCCCAATTGCTTTGTCTCTATTGAATGTCCTATTCACATTGCTTGTGCTGTGAAACCTCGGTGACCATGCAGGAGGGGGGCTGGTCAGGTCCCCGAAAGGAGAAGCTACTTTAGCAAATATCCTACAAATGAACATAAAATGTTACCTTGTTTACTTTACAGTAATTTAAAGACTAATGTGTTACATTCAGTATAACAATTTTTAAATATTGTTAGCAAACTTTGGGAACTGGTTTACATTTGCAATAGGAAAATAAGTGTGAGATTTCATTTTCAAAAAGATTATTGATACTAAAGAAATATTATGATTCAGATTCCTTGATCTGGATGAGCTATAAGGGGAGATGTCAGGGAGGAGGGCAGGTAGAAGTAAGATGGATTTCAAACAACTTTGTGATTTCCCAGCCACAATGCCTTTGGACACTGGTGTGGACCTGGAATTATGCCCAACTGCCCATGGTCCAAAGCAATGACATGGTCTGTCTCCTTTGTCCTGGAACAAGTTCAGGTGTAAAAAAAAAATTGGTTTAGAGCTATTGTGCTAGTTATGCACTACCCAAAAGACTCTTTAAAGGGCTGGATCTATTAGCTTTATGACTGCTTTGTGGCTCCAGAGCATCACAAAGTCTTTCTAAATGATATGCTCTAGTTCAACCACAAGTCATTGGGCTTGATGCAGGCATCACTGGGTGAAGTTCTATGGCCTATGTAATGCAGGAGATCAGACTAGATAATCTTAATGGTCCCTGCTGACCTTAAAGTCTATGAGTAAGAACCAAAGCAGCTATAGCATTGCTGAGAATGTAGGCCTTCAAGTGAAGTAGGAATTTTGAAGTTAAGTAAAACATGTATATTTAAAAACTGCATATTATAATACAAAACACAAAATATGCTCTATTTATCATCATGATGTCTGGTAAATATATGGGTAAATATGTATTTAAGTGTTTTTAACACACATGGATGATGAAAATCATATGAAGAAATTATTACATTTAAATTTCATTGAGAGGAAAAGTTGGTGGTTCAAGACCATGTGACTTATTGAAGCTGACTAGAAACTGTGTGTGTAGAACATACAATACATTCTAAAAATGAATAATGATTTTCCTCCGTTAATACCATTGGCTAAACAACAGCATTTTTGAATGACACTCTAAACTACAGCATATTTTTGACAAAAGATTTTTAAAATTATCCCATTAAATCCTACTAATGAACATTGCTTCCATGAGAGCTTTTTGATAGTTTTCATAGAGTAAAAGCTGTCAGTACAGAAAGCTAACTTTAAAAAAAGGATTTAAGCATATTTTTTATTTACAGACACCAGGATATTACTCATGGTGACATAAGTACTCTGTTAAAATAAATCAGTATATAAAAATATCTTATTAAAACAGCACTAGGAATCCATTTATTGCTCTTTATCAGTCAAGTAATGAAAGGCTGTGTTGTTAAACCTGCCAGTAATAAATTCTCCTGGGTTAATATGTGATTCATGAGAAATCACTTATTTATTAACAACATCATTAGGAAAAAATGAACAAGCAATTTATTTTTAACTTTTAAAAATGACCTGTAGAAGATGAAGAAGCACCTCTAGGAAATATGATATGAAGTTAATACATAAAATGACTGAAGATCCCCAAAATAAGGCTTAGGTTAATATTCATCAACTCCATCCTATTCTACAGACACTGATCGATATCTTTAGTATAAATGGCTCTTGTGCAGTGCTTATTGGCATATCTGCTTCAGATAATTTTATAAAATATCTGTCATATCCATAATGTACAGTATACAGTAGAATCAATATATACAATCCATAAAATGAAGCCTATCCAACATGGGGCAAATCCTGTGGTATGTCTCCCCAAGGCTGTAATGGTTTCCCAACCCAAAAGAACATCAGTTCCCTCCCCAGTATGGAGGGGGATGATTTGGGGAAAAGGCTGGCTTCACTGTTTGTTGAACAGCACAGATCATTGAGAGCTTGTTAGGGCAAAAGCAGATTGGAGAAAGAAGTAGAATAGAGCCAGTGGCTTTTCCCATGCGCACACTAACGAGCCCATAATTCCCCAAAAGGCAAAACTACACAGGAAATGTAAAGAGTTATTGCAAACAAAATTTTCTTGTGGAAGTCCATAGGACACAGCCCAGATGATCAGATTACTTACTGGTTTCCATTCTCTGAAAAAAAACAGTAATATTAATGGTTCTATATTTAGAAATGTTCATGTGTTTTCACTGGCATAAATTATCTAAAATTTTATAATATTTCTTGTTATGCCTGAGGCTTATATTAGAGACCTGTAGCAAATAACTGAAAAAACATATGGTGGGATTACAAACTTGAATAGAGCATAAGAAAATGTAGTTAATGTGTAGTTATTATGAGCTTATATATTTTCTCAGATACACAGAACTCAAGAGCAATATTGACTCTGGGAATGGGGAAGACTGCATTGATTCTTCAGGATAAAGTCCAGTGACTTTCATCAAACCAGCAGGATAGAATCTCATTCCCATCTTTAGAAAACGTCAGTGTTTGCCATTTAAAAGTCAACACTTACTAACAGTAACACAGAGGTATTTGGGTTTTGTAGTTATTTTCTATGCCATTTAAAAGGAAAAACTGATATCAGATGCAACTGTGGCTGTTGGTAAATGCTGATTTGTAAATTTTAGTCACTGTATTTAGCAATGACTAATAAAGGACTTTCAAGACTGTGCTTGGATCTTTGTAAAAAGAGCTAAATATCATCATTGTTCTATGTATTTTGGAATATAATTTTTCATCAACTACACCTAGGCTGTGTCTAGACTGGCGTGATCTTGTGCCAGAGCTATGCAAATGAGGCTCAGCATGGAATATCACCGAGCCTCATTTGCATAGCTAATGAGCCGCCATTTTCGCGGAATAGGCTCTTGCGCAAGTCGGAGCTGTCTACACTGCCCCTTCTTGTGCAAGAAAAACTCTTTTGTGCAAAGCCATTATGCTGATTATTTTCAGGCATAACGGCTTTGCGCAAGAGGGTTTTTCTTGCACAAGAAGGGGCAGCGTAGACAGCTCTGTCTTGCGCAAGTGCCTCTTCTGCGAAAATGGCGGTTCATTAGCTATGAAAATGAGGCTCGGCGATATTCCACGCTGAGCCTCATTTGCATAGCTCTGGCGCAAGATCGCGCCAGTCTAGACACAGCCCTATAGTAACAATTAAGGAAGAATTCCTATATTTTCATTATTTATTTTCCTAATATAGAAGAAATATTTTTCTGCTTAGTATTGCCACCTAATACTACCTCAGTTGAAATATATGACCTCAGAAGCAGAAAAGTTCCTATAGAGAGCTACATTGAATTAAAGCTCCTTTGGACTCATTGAAGTATTTGATCAATTCATCATTCAACTGTTCTTCCCAGTTATTTCTTTGAGGCAGAGGACACAGGTGAGAATCTGTTAGTGAGGAGCATTTTCAAGGCAGTGAAATTTCAACCCTGAAATACTAGGAAGATAATCTCTTTGATGTACATGTAGGTATTGTTATACAGTAGTCTACTCTTGGGACATGGTAATGTGTGAAATATATTTTTCTCTAAGAAGGGCAATATTAAAAAAAGAAAGCAGACAGAAAAAGGCAACACTATGCTGATAGAGAAAAGGAAAAAATTCTGAAAACAAAGAAATTAGCATTCATTCACACTGATCCACTTTTTCTCTAGATTAATTTTATCTGAGTATGTACAAATAATTAATATGAAGTACAGATGTGATGCAATTTAAATATTTAACAATTCTGGGCATATCTAAATCTTTGTTTTAATGTAATGCAGTTGCTAGGCTAGTCCCCCCCCCAAAAAAAAGATTCCATCTTAGTAGTCATTTAGCTACATGGTTGGTAATGCTTTGAGTTAGTCTAGATGAACACCTGAAGTTTCTTCCTATCCTAATCTTCTATGATTCTACGATTACTGTAAAACAGTCCCCCTAAGAGACAAAAGTAGTATAGAGGTCATACAACTTCACAACACCACTGCGGTTTAAATTATCTCTCTTCTCATGAAAGAGAATCAACCTTTCCATCTGGTGCTGATATGATTGGATCCAGGGAAGAACTCAAAATCTCTCTAATAGCATCCTTGGCATAGTAACCAGCAGCAGGGTGCTAGATCATGGTAGAACCTGATGTTTACAGTTGGATTCTCAATTAGAGAGGTGTATAATGAGCTCACTGAACCTCCTCTCTTCTAGCATTCCCTACCATCTTTAGACAGTATCCTTGCCTATTTTAAAAAGTCACGAGCCACTATTTAAAAAAAAAATAGAGCCTAAAGTTGGAATTCTAGATGCAAATTTAGAATTCTAAATAAAATTAACCTGCTGGATAGTCAGTACTTTTGAAAACCAAACCATGTACTCCGTCCATAAAAATGGACTCATCAGCCTAACTGTAGGTCCCTCTTTTTAAAAACCAATGACCTTTTCTGCCATCAGTCTACATCAACAGTCAAACTGTGAAACACTGAGCAGAGAAATTATTACTTTGTTCATGGGCAAAAGCTTATTTCCTCCTCAGATAAGTCCACTGAAGGCCACATGAACTTAGTTCATGTGATAGTGAAGGGTAACAACAATCCTGTCAAGTTTAGGCAACACCTGTGGACAAAGGGTTTTACAAAGAGTAAAATGAATAGAAACACTTTCATGAATTCTTAATTTAAGTAAGCAGCAGTCATTTTCAAAAGGAATAGGCTAATATGATTGTAATTGAACAGTTTAAAATACTAACTTTCTCAAAAGGTCACAGTAGGTATGTAATGACAGAAAAATTAAACTCCTAATTACTCTTACTGAGATAGTGCTAAAAGAAAAGCTTGGAGAAAAGGGAAGAACTACTACCATAATACAATACATGACTATCACTTGCTTTTTTTGTGGGGGGAAATAGATAGCACTTTCACATCACAGGAACAACTCAAGGACACCCACAGAACATGGAAGCCATGCCATTTAGTGTAGTTCCTTATTTCTGCTGAAAGGCAGAGAGCTAACAAAAGAACATAATCATCCCACAATTTATATGATTCTAAAAGGTGCATGAATAAAGAAAACAGGACCAGATCTTGCACTCTACTTAGGACTAAATCAACAACTGCCTCTCCTCTTGTGGGTTCCAGAACCAGGTGCTTCCAAGAAGCAGTCATTTAAGGTGTTAAGACACTTGAAGTGGCAGGTACTCAGTCAATTGGGGATAGTTGATATTCTCCATTATTATTGAGTTTTTTATTTTGATAGCCTCTCTAATCTTGCTTAGAATTTCACAGTCCTATCACTATTCTGGACAGGTGGCCAGTAATACATCCCACTGCTAATTTCATATTATTAGTGCATGGAATTACTATCTATAAAAATTCTATGGAATAGTTTGATTCATTTAAGATTCTTACTTCATTTAACTCTATGCTTTCTTTGACATATAGTGCCACTCCCCCACTAGGGATATGAATGTTTAACAAGTAAACCTCATTCTTAATTGGTGAGGCTTACCAGTTAAGGTTAACTAATGGGGACTGGAACAGCTCCCAGCCTGCCACAGGTAAGCAGCTGCTCCAGTCCCGTGGGGGGCCCACTGTGGACAGAGGTTGCTCCAGCATCTAGAAAAGCCTCTGTCCACAGCCATTGTAGCCATTCCTGACAGAGGGATGGAAGGAGGGAAGAAACACTTCAGCTCAGCAGCAGGCAGAGAGGCTGCTTCCCTGTCCCCTTGAAGCAGTTAACTGGTTAACCAGATAAATGGGATTTTTCATCCCTATTCCCCAACATGTTCCTTCCTTCCAGTATATTTTTTACCTTTGTATTACTGTATCCCCTTGATTATCCTCATTCACCAAGTTTCTGTGATGTCTATTATATCAATATTCTCATTCAATACGAGGCACTCTAGTTCATCCATCTTATTTAGACTTCTAGCGTTGGTATATAAGCGCTTTAAAAACGTGTGTCTATTTATCTGTCTGCCATTACCTGATGAGATTGAATAGGATTCTTTTTCATTTGACTATTTCTCATCTGATCTTACCCATATCTTATGTTTAATCATCTCCTCTTCACTAGGGCATAGAGAATCTCTATTAATAGAATAACTCCTAAGGGACGTCTCTGTCAGATCCATGTGTTCCTCTGCACCTGTCGGCTTTTCCCCAGTCCTTATTTTAAAAACGGCTCCATAAACTTTTTAATTTTCAGTGCCAGCAAACTGGTTCAATTTTGGTTTAGGTGGAGCTCATCCTTATTTTAAAGGCTCCCCCTTTCCCAAAACTTTCCCCAGTTCCTAATAAATCTAAATCCCTCCTCTCTACATCATCGTCTCATCCACGCATTGAGACCTTGCAGTTTTGCCTGTCCACCTGGCCCTCAACACTAACACTGAGGTCCTGGATTTCAATCTTGTTCCTAGCAACCTAAATTTGGCCTCCAAGACCTCTCTCCTATCCTTCCCTGTATCACTGGTATGTACACGCACCACAACCACTAGCTCCTCCCCAGCACTACACATCAGTCTAGGCAGATGTCTCGAGAGATCTGCAACCTTTGCACCAGTTGTCTATGTTTCTCATGATCAAATCTCCCATTACTAACACCTGTCTTTTCCTAATAATTGGGGTATCCTTAGTGAGAGAGAGCAGCACAATATCATCTGGAAGGAGGGTCTCAGCATGGGATTGTTTCCCTCTGCTCCAGCTGCATATTCTCCAGCTCTGAACATTTCACCCTCCTCAACATCACAAAGGCTGTCTGATTGGGTGTGGGCTTGTCCTATTGTGTCCCAGAAAGAGGATGATTGCATTCTCCTTAGGAGCCTCATCAAATTAAGATGTGTATCCCATTAAAGCCAGTCTGGTGAGGAAAATTACATACATACCATTGAACAAAAAAATCTCCAAATATATTGTCTCCATAGAGCCACACTTTTGGAGATACAGATCCAAATTTTTGGAAGAATGTATACCCATATTTCAGAAAAGGGAAACTATAGACATAAAAAAAAATGGTGAGGATTTTTAAATTGTGGACAAGAACAATAAAAGCCAGGTGTGCATAGCTGCTGAAGTGTTGCTATCTTATGCATATAGATATTAGTAGTCAGATGCTCAAATACTGCAAACAGACACATGGTGAAATGATCATTACACAACGGTTCATATACACATACATTTGCACACATGCATCAGGCACTCATACACCTAAAATAGATGTGTAATTATTTGTAGGTATCTAACTTTAAATACATTACTCCAACAGAGTAAAGACTAAGTGGTCATAATCAATTTTGGAATTCATGGTTTCTATGTGTTTTCATTTCCTTTTTCATTTTAAAGATATATATTTACTCTCATCTATTGCTCTGATCTCTATTCCTGTTACCACACCACTATTTTTTCTATGATAAATTTTGATGTTCTTGTATTCTGATGCAGATGTTCTTGTTTGTGCTTAGTCCTTTAGGAACCACAATTCTGATGTCATTTAGAAAACAATCATTTTAAAAGACAAAATAAAAGACACCTGTTCCCAATACTGATTAAAAAGTGAGGAAACCAATAGCTCTGAGTTATGTCTTTAAAATATTTTTCTTCTTACAAATGCTTGTTGACTTCAGATTTCAATCCTGTTCATAAATTTTTCTTCTTAAATGAAAAAAAATAATTAGAATTAATAAAGACTAATTCTAGCTTAGAGCAGGCAGTGGTTTCATTTTAAAGAAGGATTAATTTCACCAATTCACAACTAGTTTATGATTCTGACGCTACATCTGTTAAGCTTCAGGTTCACAGGGTGGAAGTTAACTCTGAATTACAATTTTTATAGTAAAACACTAATTGTTTGCAAGATGGAGCTCAATCTGTGTATTATAAATTATTCATACCTTATGAACATTTTCAAACCTGCACACAATATAAAGTCATTGATATCGGTATCATGTCATTCAGCCATACTAACTTTGGCATG
The DNA here is from genome assembly GCA_030068395.1 of Apalone spinifera. NCBI lineage: Eukaryota > Metazoa > Chordata > Testudines > Trionychidae > Apalone > Apalone spinifera. The sequence goes on along the minus strand of CM057848.1, from coordinate 49,346,807 downwards.
CAATACTGACAGCCATGGATTTTTTTTCATAGTTTAAACAGCACACTAGACTGTATTTCAAATAAAAGCAATCTATTATAATAAAAATGACAAAATATTCCAGAAGAAAATTCCATATCCAGAAACGGGTAGTAAACTACTCATAATTTATTGACATGGTTTATCACCACCAAGGGCTCACAGACACATTTATTTCATTACTATTCCTCTACTTTTCTTACTATTAAAAATCAGAGTGGTCAGAAGGAAAGATTATGTGAATGTTTTGGAACAATCAATAGTAGAGCAAGACTATTTTATTTAATAATTGATACACTTTCACTGACATACAGATTGTACTATATTTCCACTACTACATTTGAGTTTGAATGGTAAGTATTGAATGGTATAAACCATGAATTGTAGTTATAGCTACAGTAGTAATAACATTTGCAATTTGTGACTAAAAACATATCTAACAGAGAGAACATATAAAACTAATGCATCAAGATATCACATATACATGCATTACATGTATTATGTTTGCAGAACCTCAGAATTATGAACACCTCAAGAGTGGAGGCCGGTTCTTAAACTCTGAACTGTTCATAACTCTGAACAAAACTTTCCGGTTGTTCTTTCAAAAGTTTACAACTGAACACAGACTTTATACAGCTTTGAAACATTATTATGCAAAAGAAAAATGCTGCTTACTTTTTTCGTTTACTTGTTCATGTTTAACATAATACTGTACTATATTTGCTCTCCCCACTTTTTTTTGTCTCTGCTGCTGCCTTATTGTGTACAGTTCCAAATAGGGTATGTGGTTGTTTGGTCAGTTTGTAACTCTGGTGTTTGTAATTCAGAGGTTGATATTGAATTATCTTCAAATCATTCCTGATTTTTCACGTATTTAAATACAGAATTACTTTGGAAGGTTATCTTATCCCCAAAATTAAAACTAAACTAAAAATTGATTTACAGTTTGCATGTACCTGTAGTAAAGACAGCTATTAACATCATATACATAAATATAAGTTATCCAGCAACTGGAGGAGTAACATTATTTGTTCAATTGCTGTTGACAATATATTTGAGAAATGTCTGATATGAATTCTCGAATTATTGTAAAACAATAAAGTAAGGATTCATTTACAGCAGCATGACACTAAGAAGTTCAAATACAAATGAAAGATAATCACATAAAAACTGAGAAACTTCTTTAATAAAAAACTAATTATGTACTATTTCTTTCTGTTCCCAATACAAGGAGCTGTAACCTTGGTTCTGCAACAGATATGTACATATTTTGCAAAGCTCATTCAGCTAGATATTCTTGCACATAACACGATCAATAATTCCTCAATGACCTGCTTATCTTCTGACATGGTTTTTTCTTCTGCATCATTTAATTGCAAATAAGCACTGGTCTGTCAAAGATCTGTAAGGAATTCTGCTCTGCTTCACTAGAGTCTTTCCCACGAAATTAATCACAGTTTAATTTCATCATTAATCTACTCCAAAAAGCAATAACGCTTTAAAAGGACCTTAAATGGGAGACTGCATTTCAGCAGCTCACTGGTAGAGGGCATAAGTTAATTTAATATCACAAATGATTACAATTAGAATTAAGAAAATGAAATGGCTTGAATTATTCTTATTACATTTATGCACTGGGTAAGTGAACAATAAATAACCATAAGAAAAGTTGTAGGAGCATGAAAATACAACAACATATTACAGGGGTGGCCAAGCTTACTGACCCTCCGAGCTTCCTGATAGAGCTTGGAGAAATGGCCCTGCTTCTGTTTAAACCCCAGGGGCTGGAAGGTGCCTCCCTCATGGGACTGAAGCCTTAAGACCCCACTGTGTGCTAGGAAGAAATCTCTACCCCACCACTTTGCTGTAAGGGACAGGTCCCAAGTGCACCTCCCATCTGGTAAGTGAAGGTGGGGAAGGGGGCACAATTGGGGAATACAGCCTTCCAAAGTAAATTGATTATTTTTACATCTATAACCTGCTCACTGTTAACAGGACACAGTCCTAATCTGTATTCTACAATGCCATGAGAAGCATCATCAGCTGCACTGTCCTACTATCCAAAGCTCTGAAGTACCCTTGTCATTCACTGCTTATGTATAGAACTACATGAAGAGTATAGAGACTTCTAGTTTTTTTTTCTAAACAAATTAATGGAAGAGACTAATAAAGACCCCCTAAGCAACAAGACTGGCCATTATTTTTTAAAAAGTGATATCTGTGAATATGACTATAATTTACACAGTAGAGATAGTAAACAAATATTGTTATTCAACTGCATTTATTTCTCTTTACATTGCTACAAGGCCAGTTTGCTTTCCATAGCTCTACATTCCTGAAGTTAATCAAGTTTTATTTACACCACAATAAATTAACTGCAGTTCTAAAACAATGATAGTTTATGGAGAAAGTAACAATTAAATGTAACAAAATTTAGTACCAAGTAAATTGTATTGTATCAATTGCATACAATATTATATTATGGAAGTACTGAGCATGACTTCACAGGAGTGGAACTATTCTAAAATGGTGAACACATTATTCTTGTTCTTTAATTGTAGGTGGCGTGTCAGTGTGGAATTTCAGTGTTAGTTTTATGTCTTTTGAATTATGTAGCTTTGGTTAGGTTTCTTAAAATAATTTATTTTTTATTTGCCACCATTTCAAATTGTCTAGAATTGTAACCCTGCAACAGAAGCATCTGTATATCATATGCATCTGAAACAGCATGTTCCCCCCATGTGTTTTTGTGCTTTTTTTAAAGCAAGATTTTATTTTCTTCTCAACACAGTACAGTGATGATATAGGAGGCTGAAAGGGCAGACTGATTTACAATATCATTAGTCTTGAAGTAGCACCTCAAGTTCCAAGCCCAAAGGTGCTACGCATAGTAAAAACATATAATTAAAGCTCCTGTCCTGAAAAATTTACAATCCCAGTTGATAACAAAAGTTTGTTGAGAAACTGTTTCTTTTAATTTATAATTATGACAAATTTGATGTGTAGTAATTGATAGAAAAATAAATTCAAAACATTAAGATGTCAGTTTTCAGAGTCACCTTTCTGGCCATAAAAATAGCATGTTCTTAATAAAAGAGAAAATATGACTGGTTGTTGTTCTGTGCATTGATTCTCCACAAATACTCAGTACAACTGGCGCATTACTGTGACCAATTATCTGGAAGGTATGCAGAAGGACCTCTGGCACAATAGGAAAAGCATAAAACTTTCAATTTAGGAGAGAATATAAATGCAAGCAGGTTGTAACAGCAATATTGCACTTGGCCTCTGGGCATTTTTAAGGTCGTTACTAAGTGGTGAAGGTTACAATATTCCTGCTGGTCACTGATTCCTTGACTGGGCCTTGACTGTTATTATCTACAGGAAATCTAATTTACTGTCAGAAAAAAATAACAGCAAAAGCAACCACATGCACAAGAAAAGGAAAAATAATACTTATCGCTTCTGAATAAGATGTGAGTCCACATTTTTTGGTCTCATAGCATAACACATATTAACAGGGGCTGACTGGCTGGCTCAGAGGCTATGATACCATGCTGTAGGAAAAGGGTTCATCACCACTCTAGGCAGAAAACCATACACCTACTCCCTTCAATGCAGGAGTCAACTACTTTCCTCTTTCTTCTCCCTCAAACTCAGCAGAGACTTTCCTTTCACTTTCTTTCTAACCATCCATTACACTTGACAAAATTCTAACAGCTAACACAGGGCAGAGGGCAGTTTGGGATGTGGCCTGCAGTGAATTGGTTCACTGTCTCTGGAAGCAGCCTGGGAGGCAGTGATCCCCCGAGCCACAAATCCTCATTGTTCTGGAGAAGGAGCAAATTGTGATAGGTCTATACCTGTTGCAGTCTTCGCTCCCTTATGCTCTGGCACAGTAGTGCTTCTGGGCACAGTGGGAGATTGTAATCAGAGCTGTGCCCACTTCCCAACCCCTGCCCACCTGTGAGAAAGAGAAGCCTTCTTCCCACTCCACTGAGCCTGCTTCCCTTTGAGCACAAGAAGCTGCAGTATATTGCAGAAGTACAATGGGATAGGAGGATAGTTTTCTTAAGAACCTCTGCTCCCTTATGCTAGTACACAGGATGTGATCTGACCTGGCCTACATTAAAGATCCTTTTTGATTCAATCACATTCTAAATTTTCAGAGCTGCCTGGAGTTAGACCTCAGATCTCTAATTAAAGTCAACTGGAGTTGTTTAATTAAATCTTGTACAACTGAAAAGTTAAGGGCAGACATTCATGCATCCAATACTACAGCATCATAAAGACACCATTATCATCTTCTGCATTTGTCCTTTAGGAAATACCCTTAATATTTTTTGTTTCTCCAAGTAGTGTAAAGCTAGTATAATGGCTCTCTTCTCCACACCACCCTCTATCCCCCTCTAGTCCTGAGTACAGGGACCATTTTGGGGTGCATGACCAGGAAGAATGGCTATGGACCATGTGTTATTTAAGCCATGTATATCTGAGAACTGTTTACGTTTTAAGCTTTTCTTCTCTAATCAAGGGGCAGGACTGCCTCTTGATATCCTAGAACAGTGGTCCCCAACCTTTTGGGGCTGCCCAGGGGTGCAAGAATGGCTCAGGCTGGCCCTGGTCACTAGGCAGGCACCCATAAATGCCCCGGCGGGCGCCATGGCGCCTGTGGGCACCGCATTGGTGACCACTGTCCTAGAATATGGACAGAGTTAAAATGTCTTTAAAGCCACCTTTTGCATCCCCTACATTGGTACTGTGTTGAGTAGAACATGGCCAAACCTCAGAATCAGGACTTAGGAGGTTAATGATAAATCCTGCTTATACACGAGAATCTCCCTGTGCAAAAATTCTTTGTACTTACTTGCTATGCATCTGAAGTAAACGCAGTTGGAAGGAATATAAGAAAAAAATATTTGGCACCTTATGTTTTGTTACTCACTTTAAACTGAAAAATAATTATCCATAAAATAGCTGGAACAAAACAAACATAATAAGGACCTGAAAAAGATTACATGCCATTTACACAGGATATTAGAAGATTTTACTGTAATTTGGAAAAGTGCAGCATGTGGGGTTTTTTCCCCACATTTTAGGTTCATTTAAAATTCCCTAGCACATCAAAAGCTGGAATTAAGTGGAAAAGAAACATACAGTGTCTGAGGATACTCTTAAATTACATAAATTGTGCAAGGTGTGCCACAGTAATTACATGTCAGACTAATTCCTCAGTGACTTGAAGACGAATATATCCATGTCATACTAACACAAAATCCATTTAGTACAAATATCATTTTCTCTTCATCCGCCCAGTGCCAAAAATTTAAAACATAGAGTAATTAGCCCCATGTTGATTATACTTGAAGCTAGATTCAGATCACATCTGCACTAGTGAGTGTACTAGCCATATATCTTCCATAACACAGAAGTTCCTGTTCTTAAACTAATTTAAGTAAGAATAAAATCACACTCTTTATCTAGATGTGTAACCACATTAAAGTAAATCTTCATACACTATTATTATAACCATCAAATGCAGCATCTTTCCAACTTTTGATTTATTCATTGTCATTAACAAGATTTAACAGCATTTGTAAAGGATGACAAACTGATCTATTGGAGAAAACACAGAAATCACTTAAGATTTTACATGCTATCTCCTATCACAATCTCCAACACAAATAAATATATTCAAACTCTACTATATGGTATTTGTTTCTTGATAACTTCTCAAATTTTGCAATTTCTACCATTCCTATGATATTTCTTCATTGAAGAATTCTAATTCTCATTTTTAACAACCTCCCACCCCAACAAATTAGGTGGAAGTCAATGAAATTAAAACAACTAAAAACACCCATTTTCATGGAGGCAACATTTAGGAAAGATGTTGCAAAATTGTCTGTTCAGATAGTAAGAAGATGCATCCTTGCCACCAGATTGTGAATTAAAGAAAAATGGGAAACTTAACAGAACTTGCCAGTTTTCTTCAATTACAGTCATAATTAAATTAACTGGAAATGGCATCTCTATAAGTCTGATATATCAATCTGAAACTCTTGGGCCATTCATTAAATAAGGTAAGTGGCCAGTAAATAGTTCCTAAAGAGTTAGCACAGAGATTATGTTCTGTCCTGTGTTTCAGGGAGTTTCTCAGGTTAAGTTTTCATAAAACTCAAGTGGAATGAAATGATACAGAGAGATCTTTAAAGTGGAAAAAAAGACAAGTGTCACAAATTCTAAGCACTATCTACCTACATATCAATAGCATAAGCAACCTTGGAGTCATTTGACTGGCACATCAGAGAGGGGGGCAAACATAATTTAGAAGGTAAAAAAAACATTTCTCCAAATAGCAACTACTGGGGAGTGTATTTATTTTAAACTATTTTTATGCACCAAATTCTATGGCTCCTGAAAAGTGGGCTATGACATTGGGGTACACCACTCAAACAGCACTGACAAATGCTAATTTCAATGCAGTAAACCAAGGTAACCATTGAGATTTTGACACCTACCCTGGAGTTCTCCGAAAGAATGAATAGAAGTTAAAAAAATAACTTTCCTTAGCCCTTTCCAGATAATACATCTGAGGTGTTAATGATTATTTTAGGTCCAGAGTGTAAAATCAGCACTGCCTTCAGACAGAGAACTCCACCTTCTTATTAAATTGAAACAGAGAGGTCACATTATAGAGTCACACATTAATCTATACAAGGGCTTGTCCAAACTACAGAGACATCCATGTTGTTGTAACTATTTTAGGCATTCATATTTGCCAAGGTTACACGACTGGTATAACCAATGTGTCAAACCGGTTTGTGCATCTGAGCTTATTATGATAGTTAACCATGGTTGTGTCAGAGCAGTCACGGAATTTATGCAAATGCCAGGTGAAATCCACTTTTCATATTCTGCAGTAAACATACAAGAACAATATACCCTGAAGAGAAAACCTATGCCAGAAGATGACACTCTAATTGACAATATTTTTTCTCCATTTTTCCCTTCTCTTTCTCTGCTATTTATTTGGACCCCTTACTTCCATTCATCTGAGGAAGTGGGTTGTGCTCAAGATACCATCAACATTTTTGGTTAGTCTGTAAGGTGCTGCAGGACTATTTGCTATTTTTTAAGTTGCTTCACCAATTATTTCATTTTCAGTTTGAAAACGCAGGCAGAAGGCAGTGAATGTTTATGGAGCGCTATACAGTGGTGTACAAAGAAGGCCTACCTAGAGTAAGTGGAGGGAAGAATTATGACTCCACTAGGACAGCAATGTTTTAACACAGGAGAAGGGAAAGGATCTGTCTAATGCTCCTTGTGACAGTGTCCTACAAACAGATGAAAGACAGTTTTGGAATTTGGGTGAGTATAAGAACTGAGAACATGAATTTGAATAACTGTTCAAATTTAAGTTTATGATATGTATCTTCAAAGTCTTCCTTAGGACTGGCTCATGTTAAGTGAGGATCATTCAGTTATTCAATTCTATGAGATTGTAGGTGTTGAATTCCTTCTTACGAGACAAACTACTTTCAACAATTGGCGCACAATTATAGGACATTTTTCCAGAACAGCCATAAGCCTCAGAACCTTTGAAACAGAATGTATCTTTTTTGTGTTCACTTTAATAGATATGTAAGGTTCTCAGATACCATAATAATGGTTTAAGAACACAGATAGATGGCCCAAAAGACAGATAGCTGCATCTTTCAGGCAGGTTATCATGATATGCCAAGATACCAGAAATGGTGCAAAAATGATTTTTCAAAACAAATATTTTACAAATTTAGGCATGGATTGGGGAGAAGCGGAAGAAATGTGGGAGTTGTGAATAATTCCTGAGCTAACAATTTCTGATTTGGACAAATCCTCTTTAGACCCTAAGTATTCCACAAACCATTTACTACAACTCTTCATTATTCTTCATTCACAATTCACACTCTGTGATTAGTCATACAACGCTGTTTCTGCTCCCTGATTATAAATTATAAATTTCTTGTATGAATTTGTTACACTTCCAGGGTTCACACATTTCCAGATATGTTAGTGGGTTATCTGAGTGAGTAGCATGTGGTCTGAATAACAACAAAATTAATTAATCTATCCACAAATAGATTTACCCTTTTTTTCATTAGTTAACCTGCCGTCCTTGATCCTCTGGTGATAGGCACATTAGAAATACAATAGATTAGATGCCCATTAAGGGTAGTCCCTCTCAGACAGTATATCACTGTTGTGAGCATGACCTAGGTTTCCTTGATTTTATTAGTGTCATCAGGGACTAAATGCGCTTTCCCACAGCTGTTCTGTACTTCTTCACTACTAGATTGATATGGTGAGAAGGGGTCAATATCTGCCTAATTGCTCTCCGTACTTTTCACAGGGAGATTATGTGGGCACATTTTTGATTAAATCAAGTATTATAATAATAGCTTTGCACTTCTATTGAACCCTCTACCAAAATGTTTTAGAGACAGATAGTTAACTATTAACTTTTCTCTTAAAAATGGGGAACCGAGGAACAGGGATATCAAATGACTTATCCATAGTCAGACAGAAAGTTTGTGACAAACTTGGGAACAGAATTCAGTTTCTCACTACCACTGTCATAATGATAACTGAAGACTAATCAATGATATCTCCCCTTTTTGCCCTCCCTTTCTTAGACAAGACAGATATTTAGGGTGTCTGAGACACTCACTGATAAGAGTTAAGGAAGTACTTCAGAGATTACCTGAAGATTACCCTTACATACAATTTCAGTAAGTTAGTAAGAGCACTATTCCTGCAAATCACTCTATAGCAGCGGTGGGAAATAACCAGCCAGCAGGCCACATGCAGTTTGCCAGGGTTAGCCCCTGGTGGTCTGCTGCCTCTGTATTTACCTGTGCCTCTGCAGGTACGGACACTTGCAGCTCTTTGCTGCAGATTACTGTTCTGTGTCGCTTCCTGCAGCTCCCATTGGCGGGGAACAGTGATCTACAGCCAATGGGAGCTGCAAGCAGCCATACCTGTGGAGGAACAGGTAAATACACAGGAAGCAGCCCACCAAGGACTAACCCTGGTGAACAGCTTCTGTCTTATTGCCCACCCCTGCTCTCCAGCTAGCTACAACAGCACTGGGTTACACAGAAAAAAGACTGACACATTTTTTATGCCAAAAGTTTTTCTGACAATAATTATTCCCAACACTTAAGAGTTAACAGAAATTAACTATCCTGACCTCCTAAACAACTTTGGGTTATGTAAACTTATAGTTTTTACATCCAGTATACAAAATAGGAAACCTGGAAAGAGGCTAAGTGACTAGCACAATGCAAAATACGTAGTAGGTAACAGAGTCAGAATTAGAATCCATATAAATGGAGTTGCTTATTGCCAGTTCTCTGCTGTAACTACTACAACATTCTATCTCTCCAATGAGACTGTCTCTGTGTTTTACTTATCGCTCAAGTGATAATGGCAAGGAACCCACAATTCCAGAAGGGTGTAATGGTGTTGCAGACAGCATATGGATTACACGAGGTCATACATCAATTATAGCATTGTAATGTACAAACTAATCAATTAACTTATGTTCATATACAAGATATACAAAAAATTAAGAACATGCCTTGCTTTGGAAATTATGAAAACCGAGTTCCTTTCCATGTATTACAATGGTTACAATTATATGTGCAGAATCAATGTATCTGGCTATGTTGACTCCCTCCTCAGACCTTATGATACCTGCACTCCGAAGGCATCAGTGATCTTCCTGAAAACTCTCTGTAGAAGCTCTTTACACCAATATTCCACATGAGAATGGACTACAAGCTGTCAGGAACACTATTCCCAATGATGCCACAGTGCACCTGGTGGATTAGCGCTGTGACTTTGTCCTAACCCACAATTATTTCCAATTTGGAGAAAATGTATACCTTCCAGTCAGAGGCACTGTTGTGGCCCTACAACATGCCAACACTTTTGTGGCTGACTTGAACAGTGTTTCCTCAGCTCTCATCCCCTAGCACCCTTCCTCTGCTTATGCTGCATTGATGACATCTTTATCATATGGACCAACAGGAAAGAGACCCTGGAAGAATTCCACAGGGATTTCAACAATTTCTACCCCACTATCAACCTGAGCCTGGACCAGTGCACACAAAAGATTCACTTCTTTGACACTACAGTACAAATAAATGATGGTCACATAAACACCACCCTATACTGGAAACCTACTGACTGCTATTCTTACCGATAGACCTCTAGCTTGCATCCAGGACACATCACACAATCCATTGTCTATAGTCAAGTTGTAAAATACAACTGGATTTGCTCCAATCCCACAGACAGAGACAAACACCTACAAGACCTTTATTAGACATTCTTAAAAATTAAATACCCATCTGGGGAAGTCAGGAAACAGATTGACAGAGCTAGATAAGTACCCAGAAGTCAACTACTTCAGGATAGGCCCAATAAGAAAAATAACAGAACACCACTGGTCAACACTATAACCCATTAAGCTTTATATGTAAGGCTTAAACTCTTTCAGTGCATCATTGACAATCTACACCCTATTCTGGAAAACAATCCCTCACTCTCACAGGCCTTGGGAGACAGGCCAATCCTCACCTACAGTCAGCCTCCCCAACGTGAAACAAATCCTTTCCAACAGCCACATATTATACCTGAAATATACTCACCCAGGAACCTATCACTGCAACAAACCCCATTGGCAACCCTGTCCACATATCTATACAAGCAACACCATCACAGAACCTAACCACATAAGCCACAACATCAGGGGCTAATACAACTGCACAGCCAACTGCATTGTGATCTAAGCCATCAAGTGCCTGTAATGCCCTTCTGCCACGTATATTGGCTAAACAGAACAGTCCCTATGACAAAGGATAAATGGAAACAAATCAGACATTTATATATTTTTGTTAGGGTCCAAGGTGCCACATGAGTACTCAGTGTTCCTATAAGAAAGTAGTTTGTGGTAATACATGCCATGAGCAAAGCTGATTCCGGATACAAGCTAATTTCAATTCACAAGTGCCAGTTTGTTTTTGTGGATGCTAAAACTGATTCCTATCCTGGAGGTCATCCCTATGCCACATTAAGTCTTACCAGTGTCTCTTGCAGCACAATCTCTTTTTGCCCACAACTCTGGACCCAAATAGTTACCCACTTCCTGAAGGTTAGAATTTAGTTTCCCTCATGCAATACCATATGATTAATCATTGAAGTCTTTTGTTGAACTTAAACTCCCCCAAAAATGTATATATAAGGCATTTTAGGTCTCATCTCTGAGTAGATTAGGCTGTGTCTGACAGATCAGGATTAAGATGTATAATTTTTTAGTATATTCATCTCAGAGACCAGGTGCTCCAGACAGGATCAGGGCTCTATTATGATAGGCACTGTATAAACATGTAGAGTAAGTCAATAGCCCTGAAGAGTCTTAGGCCCTGAGAAACAAATGGGCATATCTTTGCACCCACCGTATACCCCACTGACTTATATCATTCTATCTATCCCCATATGAATCTATTTTAATTTTAACCAAACTGAAGTAAAATTGATTATCTGATTATACAAGTATAAAATCAGATTATGCCAATGATAAAATCAGTGCACTATTAAAAATATAACTAGGTACAAAGACCAGGAAGTCTATTTATTATATTGTAACTTTTATAATAAGGGCAAAATCATGACTCAGCCTATGCTCCCATGCTAGGTTATGACAATGGGTAAGACCGTACCCGCTCAATACATGAGTGATATTCCTGAACCTGTAGTCTGGATCTCTAGGGGTAATCATGTGTTGCATGCCCATGGATTCCCTAGAGCATGCAGGATGAGAGAAGTGGAGAATGGACAGGCTCTTCTGGTCAGCATGGGTTAATGATACTACATCCTGGTCATTGCACTGTGACAACAGCAGATTGCTGCCCAGGTGGAGCAAAAGAGGGACTAGGGAAGTAATTGTACATTTCTGATGCATAAAGCCTTCCTACAGAGCAGTGTACATGCACGGAACATTTTTTTACTAAAATAAATGAGGTATCTGTAAAACATGTCAAGATAAATTGGAAATAATCCTGTAAACAAAGCAAAAAATACCATAAAACATGTTTGAAAAATACTTTTGTTAAATTGCTGGTATTTCATAATTGTTAACACATCTATTAAAATGGTACCTTTTTACAAGTCTTGAGTGTGGAAAACCCCACAAATCAATCCTTTGAAAATATTTATGCCATTATTCATCACTTTGAAAAATATCACCCACCTGAAGAATTCTACAGAGAAGTAAAATTGATAAATAAAAGTAAAACAATTCTCCTTCAATTTCAGGACCATTTATTAAAGCAGTACAATTTTATGGCTGTCCTTCAGCATCTCTTAAAATTTCCACTTGAAATATGGCTGACAAAAATCAAATCGGGATAAAATTTAAATTCTCAACCTAAAAATAATATAAATAAAAATAGGAAAATCAGGAGGTGCCTTTTAACATCACAGACGTTCAGAAGAGGCAAGTTTCAAATGCTTTTAGACTGCTTCTAATTCTAACATCCTTGGCTTTTTATTTTTCCAGCTGAAATTCTGCAGTCCATTAGATTTTAATGTAGATAAATGCTTATGCGCACTGTGGTAGGAAAATATAAACAATACATTTTAACAATAGCAATTGCAAATGTATAGCCTCTTAGAAAAAAATCTCTAATTTTTTTAGGTTTCTGCTGAATCCATGTCAATTCAGTAAATACCATACAATATCAGGCCTGAAGGATTTGCCACGTTCTGCCGTGCAAAAGCGATTTTAAAGAATCTCTCCTTACCGCCTACTGATGGGTAGTCATTACTATGAGCTAAAGTTTAAAAAAAAGAAAGAAAGAATTCATAACTAGTGAGCTTACATAAAAGAATTTCAACTCATTAAAAGCTAATCACATCAAAAATTGAAATTCAGAAAAAATATTCAAAAGTGGAATTAAATTTGTTGTGAAGGTTCTACTGGTGTCTGATGGCAAAAATCTGGTTCCTGGCTTCTCCTGGCTGAAAGCGTGCTTGGAGGATAGGGTGCACAAGTATAAACTGTCCACAACGCAGGCTCTGCCAGGCATCATGAGTTTGCTGGCAGTGCCCACACAGTGAGCAGGGAAATGGCATCCAGATGAGCTCATCCACTGCATATCCCTGGATAGTCTCCCTAAGTCTGACTCTTAAGGAGCCCTCTGCCCAAGTTTAAAGTTGCTCTCTCCTGATGTAGGCAGAACCTATGGCCATTTTCCCCAGGATAAATCCTTGCTTAAGTCACCCTCTTGGTTTTGAGTACAATGTTTGATAGTGTGTTATTTCAGAACTCTCAGAAAGTAGGTGATCATAATTCTCATCTCAGCTGCAATGCAAGCACAGCAGCATGCATTGTGAATGCTGTTTCAACCCTGACTCTGAATTTCCTGACTTTTGTCCAGTTAAAGCAGCTCTTTAATGTTATCTCACATGTTTTGTAAGAATATACATATCTGTACCTGAAGTCAGCACAACTACAGCAGTGTATCAAAACAACCATTTGTTTTGTTCTTCAGTCCTTGTCTATTGGTTAGTTACACAACTACTGACAGGTTTGAGATTATCACTCTGGAACCTATTTTCATGTGACAGCCGCAGTGCAGATACTTGTCGATATACTGGTGCTGAATGTTAATCACTGCTACAGACTAGAAACAATTGCCAGCTACGTCACTTATCACCAGAATGAACAGCAAAGCCTTGACTTAATTGCCTTATCATGTGCCAGATGCCTTCTGCAGAAATGGACAGTACTAAGAAATACTGTGGGGGATAAAATAATTATAAACTAATAAGAACATTAAAAAATAAGGATAAATACAGCTCCAAGTTCTGGTTCTCATATCTTTCTTCATTTATGCCCTTTTTAAATACTGTTCAAAAGAGATTCTGATTATTTGTATAAGAACTAAATAGCAAAACAGGTTATGAGTAAAACATATTTAACAATGTAATGTGAAGTGTGGCTAAGGCAAAGGTGCACAGTTATTTGTCCTCCAGTTTGAATATTCAACAAAACACTTGATTTTACTAAAAAACTCTTCCACACACAGAGCAACTTTTCTAGAAGCTCAGTAAAACATTTTTAATAAGTAAACACAATTTTATTTTTATATACTGATACTCTAAGCTAAATCTTGGATAGTTCAAACTCCAAGACACATCCAAAGCAAGTAAAACTCTGATGCTATGCAATCAAAATGCACAAAATAATGTTTCCTATTAAATAAATACCTCATTTTTGTCTAGAAAACAATGAATGCTTGTCAAAGAAGGAAGGAAGGAAGGAAGGAAAGGAGAACATTACAATAGCTTAATAATTAGTTGTTTGCACAGTGTTTTAAATACCCTTTAATTAAAGTATATGCAAGTCTAACATTCAGATTCAGAAAGAAGAACACTGAATACAGTGTTCGTAAGGCAGTCTTACTAGTTCTTTGCTAACCTTTTTTTTTTTAAATTTTAAAGTGATGACAAAGTCAAATAATCACTGCTGGAGAGGCAGGAGGCTATATATAGAAATTTCAAATCAACCTGTAGGATAGTACCACATACAGTTCTCTCACCAAAGATTCCACCCTTCTATCTATAAAATTCCTCCTGAAAATAAATTTCATCACGTTTTGGGCCAGATGTCACTTTCAACAGATTCTCTTATAACGATCAAAATATTATGTATTCTTTTAATGCAGTGATGTACACTGAGCCTGGTTATTTACACAGTACACAAAATGTAAAGTAGTTATCACAAGTTATCCAACTGCCAATAATTCATAGGTATGTTAATGATCTGTTGGGGGTGGGGAGCAGGGCAAAACAGCTTGCTGTCAAGAAACCCCTTCTTGAGATTTGAATAAAATTTGTACAAGTTCTCAAGAGAAGCTGATGTAAGTAACCATAGGTTAAAATTAGCACACTGAATGTAAGTAGTATTAAAATATATACAGGGTACTTTTAGCCTTAACTGTTTACAGGTGTACCTCAAAATCAGCCACTGAATAACTGCTGTGCCTGAATCTGAATTGTATGAAGGTCAGTAAGTAACATGAAACTTTACATAAAAGAATAAAGCAACAATATATAAAATATAATGATTGTGTGGATAATGCACAGGTTGACTAGTTCAAAGAAGAATAAAACAGACTCATAACAAAAAAATTACAATATCTGCATTTTAAAAAATAAGAACCAAAATAAAAGTAATCAAATCTCAAATTAACATGTAATCAAAATGTTTTAAAATACTTACTTGTACTTTATTTTTAATTATCTATTTAAATACTAATACTTTTTCATATAATTCATGATTTATAAACCAAATTAAATATATGTCATTTCTAATATCACATTCATCTGTTTAAATATTGTTTTAGGGATAGTTCCATTCTTTTTACAAACAAGGGATCTAGAGACTACAAATGTGTGTGCATATATACATATACATAATAAACAGACACACACAACTATTGCACTCACTGATACACAAATACATACCCTGCAAGTACACGTTAACATAGTAAGATTAAAAATATTAAAATTCCTATTTTAGAGTCTATTTTACTATCAGAGGTTTAAAAATTAAAAAGTATATTTAGAGAATGATTTTTCTATTTAATTTTCCAAGTTCTGAAAAGTGTTCTTTATGCAACAGTGTTAGATATCTATGATTATGGGTGTATATATGTGAATGAAAGAATAAATCCTTAACCCACCATATCTTTTTCTCCAGTTTGCAAGCTGTCACCCGTGAAAAGTATGGTGTAGATGATAGGATGATACTGTACCTGATTGGCTCTGGAGGTGGTCATGGGATCAGATGGAGAGGACTTGGTGGTAGTTGGGGAAGATGGCAATGTCTGGGAACAAAGCAGTTCAGGAGCAAATCAACCTTTACAAGCCTTAGACTGAACAGTTAAAAATAAACAAACAAAAGTAATGTAACTAGAAAAATAAAATTAAAATAAAGCCTAAGACTAAAATCTCTCTCCTACTCATTGGAACTTAATGGAATTTAAGATCAATTGAATAAATAAGTAATGCATGTAAATTGCATGCATATGTGTGTAAAAACAAATTCATGACTTGAAATCAAGATGGTGAACTCACATAAATACTAAAAGATATGCTGACCACATGAATATTTTCTTTTCCCGCTCCTCTTCTTGGGGAAAATAAAGGCTAAAATAAATACAAATTCCAGCAAGTTCAATGAGCATACTAAAAACAGTAAACTTTCAATCAGCAAACAAGGCTAGTGCTTGGAAGAAGTGGTTAAGCTTACTTTGAACATTAAATTATTCATCCAATCTGTTGCCTGATTATAGACAACAAATTGATCTCTTAAGCATTTTGATCCATAACTTTAAACAATTAAAATGGCAGATACTGAACCAAAAAATCTCTTCTAAAATATTCACTGATTTTTATCATCAAGATCCATATGTGAACAATGTAAACATCAATTTTATGATGAATGAATATGCAACTAATGGCATAGCAACAAATTACTACAATACATGTATCATTAGTATTCAAAAATCATTAATTTAATAAGGGCAAAGGTTAATAGAGCAGCAGCAGCCTGTGCTCAAAATTAACACAAAAAAGAATTGGGAATCATATTTATTGATATGTTTTTTTCCAGAACAGTATACATGGTACTTAATATTAATGCATGAACACATCTGTTATGAAAAGCACTGCTCTATTTAAAATGTACATATACATAACTCTCAAACACATCAGTTCCTTGTAGGGTAACTTTTTGTAAAGAAGTGAGGTAAGAATGTCAGATTTCAGTTTTCAAGACAAATCAGACTTTCTTGAACATTTTACAATGTTTAGATATCTTAGAAATCAGAAAGTACACCAATATTATCATGAAAAATGAGGAGTTAAATACTGTAGAATAAGTTTCCTAATGGGGTTGCCAACCCTCCAGGATTTTTCTGAAGGTTCCAGGAATAAAAGATTAAGTTTTAATTAAAGATTATGTCATATGATGAAACCTCCAGGAATACATCCAACTAAAATTGGCAACCCTAGTGCCTAATATTGTCATACAATTAAGAACCAGAACTACTTAGAAAAATAAAGCACAACTTTTAAACATTCAGAAGTTTTGGTATTTGCATTCATCTGCAGTCCTAGTAAGTATAACTTAGGTTTTAAAAAGTGTATACATACTTTAGCACCAGCAAAACCCATAATGCATGAGAGCATGTTGGGATTAGGTGTATGCAGAAAGTTATATACAATGGCAGGATATTGCAGATATGCATCAGGCATTTTATGCCTACAGTGTTAAATATTTGGGCCTACAAGCAGAGCAATGTAGAGCTCTTTATTTAACATTTTCAAAATAAGGAAAGTCATGAGAAACAGTAGAAATTTTAATAAATAAAGAGAGACCCTATTTCATATTTTCAACTCACCATAAACAAAAATAATTTATTCTAAACCTCAGCTAGGACTTTATCAAAAGCCTTCTAACACAGCACACACTGCTATGAGCTCTCTCTCAAAAACAATAGGGCTCTACTAAGTTTTGCAAACCTGGAAAAATCCATAGATATTGGAAAGAAAAATAAGTTAGTTATTAAAGATTTCCCCACATCTTCATCTACAATATATGGCTTTGTTTGTCATATACCTTTGTTTGTGATATAATAATTTAAAAAGGAATTGTAGATTTTACCACAGCTAACTGATAAGTTACGCAAATGGAACTGTTCAAGTCTTAGGAGATTCCATAAGTATAACTTAGAGGAAAAAATCACCCAAAGTAAATCATAATGCACTGATTTTCATCAAGCAAGCTAAAAATCCACATTACCCCTATGAAACAGGATGGGAAGTAAAAGTGCTGTAAATCATCATGCCAAAAGTGTCCTGGGCTCAAATTGAATATTAAAGTTTTCAGTATAAAAAGTATTTTAAAGAACAAAAAACAGTCTAGAGAACCTTCAGAATTGAAGATGAGGGTTAGAGTTTTTGACTATAGGCCTCTCTTGTGATATTTCTGGCATCAGATGGTTTATTCATCAACATTAAATTGTTTGTGAGTGGGGTTTTTTTTTTTTTTTTTGGTATTGTAATCAGAAAAAAATGAGGATTTGAAATAGCTGCCCAACATACATGGAGAATTCAGCAAATACAAGTACTGTATTTATGTGGACACAGAAACAATTTAATACTGGGAAATGCCCTGTTAACCAACAGTACATGTTACACAAAACAGCTGGAATGTACACAGCTCTTATTTAATAACAACAATCACCTTCCTGAAAGCAGAAAAAAATACGGCAGTGAAGAAAAAGCAATTCTTACATTTTATGTATTCAAACCTACTAAACCTACCACAACACTCTCCATAATAACAGTACTCTACTGTTTTATTTTCTCAAAAATGTGTTAAGATACAATAAAGAGACATAAGAAAAGTTAAATACAAAACAATTATGTTCATAAACAAACACTGAATATGGGCATAAACATTTTTTTCATAAAACCAAACACAGACCATTGACAAAATATTCAAATTATGTATAGCCAATTCCTTTTAAAATTAAAGTGCTTTGTGTAGACACAGGGGCTGTGTCTGTGGTTGTTGTCATAACCACTATTTTCTTTTTCACCTAATAGTACAGTAAATAGGCAAGAAACTGATGCAGGTCTTCACAGACACAGGATTTCTTAACTTATACAGCCTCTCTTTTTGTCAAATACTTTTCAATTAAAACTGAGCCTGTACAATTAAGATCCATGGGAACAGGACTAGATTCTAAATTTGTAAACTGTGCATATTTTGTAGTCATCGTTTCCTGCTCAACCATCTTTAACTCCAGTTGTTTTTCATATATTGCTCAAGTTCATCATGGAGAAGAGGTTACTTATGTACCGGATACACAGTTTTAAAAAGTTTTCACAGATGTGCATAATATATAACTAGCTGGCATTTTTAGACATAAGACCAAAACCTTCTACACCAGTACCAAAATAAGCCATTATGATTCTCTTTATATAACATAAATGTTACTATATATATTTATATGAACTATTTCCCAATGAATACAACTGTGAATAAGAATTTTCAGAAAGAGGTAAGTTGGTGGATTTGGGTTTTTGGTTACTTTACAAATTATTCAAAATAATAATTTCCAAAATACCTATTTGAAAATAGTGTGTCCACACTACAGGGAAGCCTTGAAATTAATCCGAGGCAGGCTCCCTTAATGTAGATGTGCTACCTCAACGTAGAGCTCCAGGAAGCACTGGGGAGTACTTACATTGAATGACTCCACACTACCACTATTTCGAAATAAGCATTATTCCTCATGGAAAGCAGGAATTATTATTTCAAAATAACCAGCTCTTTATTTCAAAATAACGGGCTTTGTACTGTGGACGCTCATCTTGCTATTTCAAAATAAGGGAGCATAGACCAGGGCTAAGTGAGGGTGTTGCATTAGGCAAGCACTTGAATTTAGAACTATTAAGCTTCTGGTAATAAGAACTATAAAGTGATTCGAAATTATAAGATCATTTTATGTTAAGGAGTCTCAATTTAAGACTGAAACATTCATATTATTACCAAAGCTCTCCAGTAATTATAGGCTCCCCTGTAATAAAGCTATAGTAAAAAGTCAGAAAGTCTACTACACCCCATTTTTAAGAGCTTATGAAATTTTGAAGAAAGTTAAAACTTCATGAGCAATGTCCAAGTCTCAGTGATTTTCTTTGTCTGTGTTCCCAAATGTGATGCCTTTCTTAAACTTTATAGAGAAGGAAGGGGAGGAAATGTCTACAGGAAAGAAATGTTTTCTGTTTCTAGAACAGAGTGATTCTGAAAGTTTTACTGACCTATAGCCTGACTCTGCCTGGCAGACACAGGACATGCAGCATTTAGGGAAAATAAAAGAAGCATTTTCATCCTTAGATGGGTCACACAGAATTGCACTTTGTTCTGCGACTTCTTTCTCTCCCTGTTCCTCGGAGTGCATTACATTCTGTAGTTGGTAAGGGGAAGACAGAGTGTCATCACACCTATACTTAACACACTGAACACTCCCTTGGTGTTTTGGAAAGCCTCCTGAGACTTCTTCCTGAGGTGGAACGTCTCCATAGTTCACTTAATGCTGAGACATGCCTAACTGGCACACTCTTGTCCTAAGCGATATCCATTATATATTTTAGAGAGTTTGTGCATCTGACTCTGTGTGTCCATTCATCAGGCTGTGAACCAGTTGTTCAAGAACTACTATAGGGTGGGTGCATAACTGGCTGAATAACCATTCCCAGAAAGCAGCTATTAAAGGTTCACAATCCTGCTGGAAAGGAGTAACAAGTGGGATTCCGCAGGGGTCTGTTTTGGGACCGGTTCTGTTCAATATCTTCAAGTTTGCAAATGATACCAAGCTGGGAGGGGTTGCAATTGCTCTGGAGGATAGGATCATAATTCAAAATGTTCTGGACAAATTGGAGAAATGGTCTGAGGTAAACAGGATGAAGTTTAATAAAGACAAATGCAAAGTGCTCCACTTAGGAAGGAACAATCAGTTTCACACATACAGAATGGGAAGCGACTGTCTAGGAAGGAATACGGCAGAAAGGGATCTAGGGGTTATAGTGGCCCACAAGCTAAATATGAGTCAGCAGTGTGATGCTGTTGCAAAAAAAAGCCAACATGATTCTAGGATGCATTAAAGGTGTGTTGTGAGCAAGAC